>JAHLMG010000016.1:0-600000 GCA_019914985.1 Auriscalpium microsporum | reverse complement strand
TCGACGCCATCGAGGACCAGCTCGGACTCACCGGGAGCCGCTGGGACAAGTCGAGTGCAGAGTACCTCGAAGTCAAGGCGCAGAGCATCGAGCGCACGTACCGCAAAGCACTCGATGACCTCGAGCGCCTCGTTGTACAGCGGCTGTTTGAATTATCAAAGCTGAACATGTCGGGAACGGGTGCGTGGTTAGATGCATCGTATTTTATCGCGCTAATCTCTTGCTAGGGTACAAACTTCGAACGCACATTGCAACGGCTCTCCAGCGTCGATCGAAGGCCATCCGCACGGCGCTGACGCGCTACAACGCCCAGGCTGTCAAGCTTTCGCCCGCGCGGCCCGAGCTTTCCTGGAAGGAGATAGTTGAGTACAGCTTCCTCGGGGAATTCGACCTCCTTCGCCAATCACGCTCCGATGTCCGCCAAGAGGCGTGGACCGACCCTGCCCATCGCGACCTCCTCGGGCAGCACCTCGAGCTCCTGCGAGCGCGCGAGGAGCTGCAGCGCTGCGACAATGAGATCCGGCGCGTCCGTACGCATCTTCGCGATGAAGCCGAGGACTATCGTGCTGCCATTGCTCGCAGTACGTCGTCTGACCCACCGCTTGCTGCGGAACTCACTCGGAGATGGGAAATACGCGGAGCCGTCAACGCCATTCACGAGGTTCGGCTGCAGAAGATTCTCGGTATGCCCGGATACACCGGGCTCCATGACTTAGGTACGCGCGTCGGTAGGGTAGCTAGTGATCCCGGTATCACCCCTGCACCCGAAGCTGTGCGAGCTGACATAGTTCCCGAGCCTATGAGTAGTGAATACGACGAGCGTAGCGCGGAGGATGTGATCGCGTTCGAGGACTTTGTACTTAACATTACGGACTAGAAATGCCCCCAGACTCGAAATAATAGCCCTTGCATGCTTTCTCAAGAGATGGGAAGCTAAATTAATGACTTGGGATTATTTGAGAAATTCACAAAATGCGTGAAGGACCCTCGGAGGAGCCAGGCACAAGGCAATAACTTGGAAGATTGGGATATCGGGGCATGTTCGACACCGATCTGACTCGGGATTTTCGCATTCCGAGGGTTTCTGGACTGAAAGAAAGCTATCCTAATTTATCTGGAATTTCGGTTGAATTCACAAAATGCAAGGTGTGAGCGAGGAGCTTTCCTAGGCTACTGTACGGCTCGGAAGTCCGCGATACTGTGCATGCAGGTACTAGTCTGATATCGGGGGACCTTGACATAGACAATCAGACTGCTACTAGCGCACAGACCTCACATGTAACTGAACAGAGGCGGCAGTGGACGAGTGGTTGCGCACCGAGGTCTGCACTCAAGACTCGGAGGCGGACAAGTCGATAGGCGCGCGTACCTTGATACCAACCGCCATGCCGCCGAACTCCATTTCCCTCACCGCGGCTCAAGGCCCAGCCCAGGGTCGACTGGCCTACACCCCCGCATCAATCTCGGATCTCGTCCACCAGCAAGACAGTCGCTTGCGGGCAGCAGTGGCCGCACGGGCTGTCGTGCGAGCTGGCGCACACGCAGACGGCCGGCATCACTCACACGTCGCTGGCGGCCTTCACAGCGACTTCCTCACCCTACACAACACAAAGGTCTCGAGGGGGGAGAAGGAGGGTGCGAGGAATGCGTTGGTACAGGATACAATGGAGGACGTGTTCGATGCGGTGCGTACATGTTCAATTTTGTACTCTCTGGCCTCGCTGATGAAAACCAACCAGATCACAATGCTAGACAGAATCGACGGCGGGCTCACTCTTCTCCTTCGCGTCTCAGGCTTTGCGGCTGCCGGGCCTCCGTCTTCCCCAGAGGACGTCAACATTCAGGCCTACCTACCCCCGCGCGAACTCGCTCACCACGACTCTACCCTGGCGCAGCCAATTTCAACCCTCGTTGACCTCTTCCGCAACGACATTGCCTTCCCGCACTTCGCTCGAACTCAGGAATATTGGAAGCGCTCCGGTTTGCCCGCGGCCTCGACCGCATTGCCAACCGACGCCCAGCCTCTTACTCCCTGCCCGGGAGATATCCCCGCACTGTCGAAGTGCGGGAGCTCTATCCTTTCCTTCCCTCCCACTCCCACTGCCAGCGAGCCTGCGGGAGGCAATGCCGACGAGTCGCAAGACTACGACAAGCACAGCCCGCTTGACTGGCAAGCAATTGCCTGCGAGCTTAATGCGCAAGACGACGGCGCTGTCACCCGGCCTCAATCTCCGACGCCAGTCACGCCCGCTCGCACGGTAAAGAAGTCGAAGGCCGAGCTCGAGTTCATGGCCATGGGAAATCGCCCTCGCCGCCGCCGCAGCAACTCATCCCCTGCCAAGGTCACCAGCAACCCGCTCCCCCTCTACATTGACGACGATAGCCCTTCCTCCTCTCCTCCTCCATCTCCTCTCCCTCCGCCCGGCACCCGTCGTGCGCCTCCTGCAGCAAAGCACGTTCAACAGACTGGGAAGAGGCTCCCGCCAGTCAGCGCGGCTGGGAAGAGCTTCCCACCGGTCAGCGGGGCACGTACTACACCCGCAAAGATGCCTGCCGCCTCGTCCAAGGCCGGTGCTTCCCTCCCTCGCCCTCCCCACCTGGCGCCTGCCAATCCCGCAATCGGCATCGGCCCGCGTACGGAGGCGGCTATGGACCAATTCGGGCTTGGCGACGAGTACATCCCGCGCTTCCGGGAGCTCATCGGCGGGACGCGCAACACTCGCTGGGCCGCCATCATGCAAAGCGAGAAGTGGGGTTTCTCCGAGGCCCAGGCCTGCGCGATCACCAGCGCCCTGCTCTCTGACGCCAATGGCGCCGTCTTTGACCCTCAGGCTTCACGCGTCTGGCAGGTACGTCCCTTCATTCGTCCTGATTTTGCTCACTTTACTGACCGTTCTGTGAAGTAGATGTGCAGCCCATGTGCGTACTTGTTTGCTTTCATGTCGGCCGTTTTATTCGCTATCCTGGCTGCTCTTTTTGTGTCCGCGTAGCTGTACCTGCTCACATGCTGCCTGATTTTCTTGAGTATATCTTACCATATGTTGTAGTACTTAGTGTAAATTTCAGTCACGATCACGTGTGTTTGCATCTGTATGGCTGACATCAACCCGCCGCCTTCCTTCCCGTCTGCCTGTGTGCACACCCCACCCTCCTCAAGATTTATTCTATGATGCCTCGCGCGCAGAAACACCGCCAAGGTCATCTTCCCCACAAGCCGAAGGTCAAGTTGACTAAGGAAGCTCGCAAACTCACCACGGAGAAACGTAAAGATAACGCCGACGCGTACCTCACCGACCTCGACGCGCTTGCCAGGGACATCAAAAAGCGCGCGGCGGATATAGCGATGACACATCACAAAACGGTTGCGACGGTCGAGACCGCCCTACACGTGGGACGCGCTGGCCTTGGCGGAACTCACACGACGAATAGTGCCTGGGCTGCCTTTCAGTGGACGGAAGGCCAGAAAGGCGAAGATGGTGAGTCAAAGAAGTGTTCTCGTTTCATTTTACTCAATCATGTCACACAGGCAATACCGCGATCCAGGCGCTCTCGACATCGCGCTCCCGCGTTTACCGCACGTTGACTGATGAGGAGAAAGAGGTCCTGCGAATTAAGCATGAGGAATACAAGAAAACTCGCCTGCATGGCGAATGGATCACGGCGCGCTCGAAGGCCCAGGACGCGACGCATTTCCTGAACAACCTGGATAATCATGTAAGCCCGTAGCCTAGTCTTGACGTGGACGTGCGCTCACATACACGCCTTGTGCCTAGGTCAAGGCCCTTCGGGAACGAACCGGCGTAGAAGCGCTTGTCTTCTTCGCGCGCGGGGATACGAGCATCGCGTTCAAGCCAGCTATGCTCGCCACCGAGGGTCTGGCCGATTTCGTGACGCAATGCCTTCGCATGGACTTCCAGGACTTCCTCACTCGCTTGGAAGGTTTTGCTGTGCAAGGACTGGCAGGTGAGTTATTGGTGACCACGAGCGTGCGATGGCGCTGACCGCATGACAGGGAGTGGGAAGGCGACCCTTACCACAGCTGAGATGCGTGCGGAACTCGGGAAATTCATTGACGAACAATTATGTACGTATGCGCAATCTCTATCATATTCTCACTGACTAACAAATCACAGCTTCCATCACAGGGACGTCGTTAACATGGAGGTTCGGTTCCCACTGGGACATCGTCTCCCTGCACCACGTCAAAATTGAGGGCTGGCCGGAGGGTATCCAGTTCAACTCACTGAGCCGTGCCGCGCCAGGGAAGACCGATCTCCAAACCCTCAGCAACGCCTGGTTCTCGGGGCAGACACATTGGGTCATGCTCGACGACGCCGCGTTCGCTGAAGAGGAGCGCATCCGTGCCGAGACGTTTCAGCCACGGCAGCGGAAGGTTCGCAGCGATAAAGGCAAGCGCAAGGGCCCTGCGGACGAGCCTCAACCTTCCCCTTCCCCCTCCCCACATCTCCCGCCCGCGAGCCACCTTCAAGACGACTCCACCCCATTGCCGCTCACACCCGGTTCGACCACCCACTCACCTGCCGCAAGCAACAGCGCCTCCAGCGATCATCTCGACGCGTCAGGCATCGCGTTGTCGTCGTTGTCGTCGTCGTCGTCGTCGTCGTCGTCGTCGTCGTACCCATTGACTCCTTTCGCGGATACAGACCCTACCCGAGGCTCCCTTCTTGCATCCCTGCTGAGCCCGGATGCTCCGCCTTTCCCGTCATACGGAGGAGGGGATTACTACGACGGTACGTTTTTTATTTGCAGTGCTCGTCTCTTCTCACCTCTGAACTCCGCATCAGATGACCTCCGTCTTCCCCCTCTCACGGGTGAGTACGGCGCCGACGCTCTTCAGCTCCCTTACTTCCCTACCACGGCAGACATGTTTGATCACAACCCGCTGGGTCTCCCTTGGGAAGAGTAGGCTAGTTTCGGCTCATTTTTTATTCCCCTCTCTGTTTTCGCTCGGCAGTATTGTATATTAGGTTATCATGTATCTATCTTGTTACACTAAGGCGGTACAGCGTGCCCTAATCGTCGGCAATGACATTGGGGAGTGGCAGCGCGCGCCGAGATTTCAACTCCGACGTGCAGGTGGCGCGCACTGTACTTGCTCGCAGGTATGGTCCTAAATAACATCTCGCAGTTGCGTATGGTTTCCGCCAGAGCAAAACATGGACTGATAGGATTGCGATGCATTGAAAAATTTGTCCGGGCTGGAATTTGTCGAAGCGGCTTCCATTGATGAGAATCAGACACGAGGTTTGCTGGTATCTTTGCACAAGATCCAATAGCATTTCACTGAGGCCGTAAATAGATATTCTGTCCCGGAGAATCTCATTCTAGCTATGTCAAGTAATATATCGTGAATTCTGTAGTATTTATATGGGCAAGTTGAAGGAGAGCAATGCTGAATTGTACATATGCGCCGGATAGCTGACGTAACAGCGTTAGAAGCGTCGAAGCGCGCGCGCAAACCGCCGCGCTGGCACCAACATACCCTATCCGGGACAACTTCCGATGCCGGCACGCCGCTCAGCCGCTCAGCGCCAACAGGCAATGCGGAATCTCGCCAGGATCAAGAAGGACAAGGAAAATATAGAGCTAGAGAGCCAGACAGGATCAGAAAGTGAACATGAACATGCTGAGGCAAGTGCAAATTGAACTCACTGATTTTCTGCAGCTGAATGTGCCTCTACAGCGTGCTCGAGGCGACAAATACCAAGCCTTGCTTAGGAATACTCGGAGACGGTGTCGGCGCCTCGAGAATTCGCGAGCAACGGCAGTGGACGAGCTGTCGTCAGCACGGGAAACTGCGGAGCAGGCCAATGTCGAGCTCACCATTCTGAAAGCTCAGCTTGCATCCGCATTCGAGAACACAAAACTCCTTGAAGCGCGTCGGGCGGTTCTCGAGCGCGAGAAGAACATGCTGCGCATGCGCGATTTGCGAGCGCCCGCAAAACAGGATCGTGCAGTTCAGCGTGCCATCGAGGAGATCAAAACAAAGCAGCATACCTTCAGACTCAAGGACGACGGAATCATCCCTGATGGCGCTCGGACTCTCATTCGAGAGCTTGTCTCTAATGGGACACCTGCTAATCATATCGAGGAGACAATAAAGACGACGGCCACTCACTTTGGGGTCGCAGTTGAAGGCACTATCAGTGAACGGTCTATTGGGAGGATTGTTCTGGAAGGTGGAGTTGCCGCGAAGATGCAACTTGCGCAAGAGATAACGGCGAGCCAAGGTGAGTTGCACAATTGGTCTCACGTCCTCGATGCGTCTGACAGGATCCTAGGATACACAGTCAGCGGCGATGGCACATCGCACAAGCACATCCAATACGAAGCCAAACACATTACCTTCATGCTGCCCGGTTCATCAAAGCCAATTACAAGAACCCTCGGCATATCATCTGCACCCAATCATTCAGCAAACACTCAGCTCGAAGGCTGGAAGGAAACACTTGCTGAATTGTCAGCAACATACAATGCTGCACCACTCAGTTCATCAAGCACTCCCGGCGGTACCGCGCGGCCTCGCATCTCGCCAGCACGTCTAACAGCGAAGGCAACCTCGATGAATTCGGACCACGCAGAGGATCAAAAAAGTGTCTCACGTGGATGGGTCAACCTCAAGAGATCGGCAGAGCGAGAAGTGCGCGGTGAGGACGTCTTGTTTTCGAAGCCACTAGCAGAGCTCTTTGAGATTATCCAAGAGGAGACCGCACAACGACTCGCAGCCGTCGGGGGACAGAGTGGCTGGGATGACCTATCAGCTGCAGAGCAGAAGAAAATTCTCGAGGTAACGCACCGCAGAACATGCGCACGCTTGGGAGAAGAAGCCTACACTGCATTGCCCGATGAAGACAAGCAGCGCGCGGACCTCTTCATCTGGATGGGGTGCTGTATGCATAAAGAACTCAATGCGGTGAAGGGTGGAAACGTACGGATGATGGGCTCGTGGGCTCGAGCCGGCCTCGTCGGTCCCGTCTTGCTGATGAACAAGGACAACGATGCAGCTGCCGCTGCGGGTACATCGGAGGTGAAGAAGCGGGCGGAGGAGGTGTCCCAGGCCGGAGCTGTCAAGGCAACAAGTTTAGCTGGCGCGCTATTTCGTCACAAGGATGACAAGAAAGGACAACAAGACTCACTTCGTGTATTCTTCGAGCTCAAGTTGGGCTATAGCATTCCATTCCCGGACACAAGCAACACAAGATTTGGAACCCACCTCCGAGCATCGGAGGAAATGATTGTGCACCGTGCATACTATATCGAGTTCCTCGAGCTTGTCCGGGACAAGAAGGACACGCGGGCATTCAATCATCTAGAAGCTAATGTCTACAAGGCCCTGCATGATATTGCAACGCTTACCGAGATGGCCGTCCTGGCTTTGTACTCGCAGGCAATCAGCCAGCCATATATTCGGACAGTCCGCGGGCGCGGCTTGTCATCGACAAATATGCTGGAGCTCGGCCCCTTCCATGAACACGTCAAGATGCACTGCCGTGCCGTGATCAAGAACGCAGACCTCCTATTAGCTCCAGATGCATCGTACGAGACAGGGGCGCTTGACGGGAAACCGTGGGAGCGAGCGGATGCATTCTATGCTGTCCACAGGATGTACCCAGAGCTGCCTCACCTGCGTGCAGCATTAGTAGCGTTCTTCGAGGGAGCGCTCGAGACATGGACCCGATTCACCTCGGAATTCTCACCTGAAAGCGCCACAGTACTAGCAGCTGCCGTTGAAGGAAACCAGGTATTCATCAATGCGACCAACGATGAAAACGAAGGCAGTCTTGGGGGCTTCCGCGTCAAAATACGCCGTAACCCTAGCATGACAATGCATCAGTACAACGCACGGACGACATATCAGAAGAACGAGACAGGGGCTTACATCAACACACTCACAGCCGAAGATCAGAAGTTTCTTCGCAAGGAAGCCCGTGATCTTGACAGCGGTGGCTTGGAGCGGAAGAGGCGGCTGGAACTCGCAGAGGCGGATGAGGCCGTCGTGCTTGAGAAAAGGCAGAAGCTTGAGGTGGCCAGGGGTAAAAAGCGTGCAAAAGATGAGCTGTTGGACGCACTTTCAGTCAGGCTCAATGAAGAAGACATTCAAAACTCGCCGGGAACAGTCAAATCTCTCGACCTGCAACTTGCTTGGCACCGACGAGCTGGAGACCTCGAGATCCCAAAAACCACTACACTGAAGGTGAAAAAAGACAAGATTGAGGCACTGAGGGCTGCTGTTCATCGCTATAACCAAAGGGCAGCAAACGGAGAGGTTGACGAGCATGTGGGGAGTGCTGAAGGGGAGCCGAGTAGTGTGGTGCCGACAGGGACAGAGTATTCTCACGAAACAGACGCCAGCGAGGCTTCTGATGGCGAAGACCTTTGAATAACGCGTGCCTCGTACTGCTGAGAGGTTTGGTAGGAGTTCCGCAGGTTTTTCCATAGTGTTAACATGTACAGTGGAGAGGAGACACGCCAATATACACTAATTACCGCGTCGGACCATGTCGACGCGCGTACGAGAGTCACATGACCTGCACAGAATTTTCGCAGGAGCTGCCACTCCCCAATGACATATGTTTCGTCTCGTGCTAAGATTGTTGAGTGTCACGTGTGGACTCGGCGGCAGCCGACGCTGCCGACGCTGCCGACGCTGCCGAAGGCTCCGGCCCCGTTCCGTTGTCCCGTCCCGCTCCCGCTCCCCTCCGCTCCGGGGGATCAGCCGATGACAGCCTACGTCATGTTGACAGGCTTCTTGATGCTTCTCAGGATCAACAAAGTCGTCGGGAAAGAAGGAATGGCGCTGGGAGCTATTGTGCGCGGTATTGTGCAAAGGGGGATCAAGCAAATAGATGCCTAAGCTAGCACGTCGACACGTACGTACACCGTGCTATATAAGGCGTGTAGAGTGGGAACGTGAGGTGCTGACTGTCTGCATCGCTCGTTCGCCAGGCACGTACATTTTTCTCTCTGTGTATCAGAGCACTTACGAAGTGCTATGCAGGCGGGTCCCGACAAAATGTCCGCATCATCGCGATCGACCACCCGCAGAACCTGCTGGACCGCGCCACTGTCACATCCGAGCTCATCATGCACCTTGAGTATGTCAAGGTCGGCGTGAAGCTGCTGTTTTGTGTAGGCAAGACCCAAGGTCCGCAGTCTCCCCTCGACATCACGCTGAGGGGGCACTGAAAGTCATACCAGGCTCTCTCGCGAGCACTGTCAGCGGCAGTCGATGTCTTGGCATCTTGCCACTAGCGGGCCGTTATGGCAATCCTGGTGCGCAGCGGGGAGAGATTCACGGCTTCTCTTCAAGGCGCCGCAACATGGAGCCGAAGAAATAAAAGCCCATTGTTCTGCTCGCGCAATATCGATCTCCTCCTTCTCTCTCACGTCCATCTCACCTACGTCCTCAGCCCTCAAGCTCATGGCCCAGTACCACTACCTCACAACTCCGCTGCATGACCCGACCATCGTCGGCGGCCTAATGCTTGTCATCCTCCTCACCCTCCTCGTCCAGTACCGCCGCAGCCCATGGCGCCACGTCCCACCTGGACCGCGCGGCCTGCCGCTCCTCGGCAACATGCGCCAGCTGCGCAACCGGCGCTGGCTGTTCTTCCAGAGCCGCAAAGAGCACGGTGCGCTGCATTTCGCAAGTCACTGCGCCGGCGCACCCTGACGCGAATTTTGCAGGCGATGTCGTGTACCTCAACGTTGCGGGCCAGCCCATCGTGCTGCTGAACACGCAAGAGGCCGCGGCGGACCTGCTCGACCGGCGCGCGAGCATATACTCGGGCCGCCCGCACTTTGTCGTTGCCTCGGAGATCCGCGAATCCCAGGAAAACTACTTGGCAGCCGGTCACACTTGCCGAATTGTGAATGCCCGCGGCGATCACAGTTACAAAGTGTGACTGGACGTTTCCCCGGATAACGCGTGACACCTGCCCGCTGCCACCGTCTGAGACTATGGCTCTGCGGGCACCGGCCCCTGTCTCCGTCTAGCTCTCCTAACCTTCCACTCTCTTGACTCTCAGCTTTATTATTCATCTCTACTACATACTGCTTTAATCCTGGGCTCGAGCGCACCAAATGCGCATCATCTCATACACTGATCACCGAGCCGAGGTCCCTGTCGACCCGGCCCTTCTCCTGCAGGCCGAGTCGAGCTCGGGGCAGCCTGTTCCGGAGCCTCAAGCTGAGGCAGCGCTGCCCGCGCCTTCTCCAGGTGAGCTCTCGCTTCTCCTCTCCCCTCTGTGTTCGTGCCTGGGAGCTGCGGCGCTTCGCGGGCGAGGCGGGCCTCAGTTACGGCGTCTCGGGGCTAACTCCGAGTCGCCTCAGGTGCGGACCGCGACGCGAGCGCCAAGCGCGGCCACGACGACGCAATCGAAGGTGCCCCGCCTGCCAAACGCGCCCGGCGTCCGTCTGCCGGCGCCGTCGTCTCCGCTGCGGGCACCGTAACAGTGGCCGTAACAGTGGCCGCAGCACCGCAGTAGTGAGTTTTTGTTCTCTTTCAGTATTAATGTCGCAACTTCCTGACGGTCTTTTGCTTTCCAGCACCGGGCTGTCTGTCGCGAGCCTGAAGGCATCGTGCCGCGAGCGCAAGCTAAAGGTCGGCGGCTGCAAGGCCGAGCTTGTGGCGCGCCTCGTCGCGTGCGACAGAGCAGAGGAGGAAATCCGCCGGTGCGTGGTTTCAGTCCGTACGCACACGGCGCGCGCGCCGTGACGTTGTCATGACGGTACTGATGCGAGCGCCGGCTTCGCGTCGCGCAGCCCACAGGATGCGGGCGCGCAATTGTCTCATCCACAGCCTCGCACACCTGCCGTGCCGCACACCCAAGAGCCGGACGACCTGGCATCCGACCTTGCCCAGTCGTTCAGAGACGGGGTCGAGGGGCGCCCTCGACTTGCTGCGGGTGAAGACGAGGATGATGAAGACGAGGAGGACGAGGAGGAGCCTTTGAGCGACGGTGCAGGCGGCACAGCCCGGGTAGCGACGGACGATGACGACGTCATGGACACGCGCGACAACTTTCCCGGCGGCTGTCGCCAGGACAGCAGCCTTGCGTGGGTGGACACGTTCATCTCGTCCACCCGGCGCGACGGTGGACAGAAGACGGAGAAGAGCGTGCTCAATTTGTGGCGGGTAGGTTCGCTCGGAGTACGCGCGGCGTGTTGCGAGGCTGACTGTCGGTCCTTCCCTTGCAGAGTTGGCTTCCCGGTGCGCTCGAAGCGAAGACGGTGCCGGATATCATCGTCGATGCAAATCACATGATCCAATACCTGCAGTATGCGGCGACACGGAAACTGCTGACCAAGGGTGGCCGCGAGCGCAAGGGCAATGCGCAACTGAGCGGCGTGCGTGAGATTTTGGCCCGCTCCTCACAGAACACCCAGGCTGACGAGTCTCACAGTCGAGTCTCAAGAAAATCGTGACCATGCTCGGCCGCGTCCGGCGCCGACAGGCGGACGACGATTCAACCCTGAACCAGCGGCGGCCGGCAGAGACGAGCCGCTCACGGGACTTCTTCAAGGCGCTCGTTGTGAGCTCACAGCGGGCACGAATCGAGTAGGCATCCACCTTCCTTCGAATGGCCTCCCTCAGCTGACAGGAAGGCCTTCTTTCACAGGTCAGAGGACTTCGACATCACGTCAAATACCATCCTCGACTCGCAGCTGCTCCCCAAGCACTTCGATGAGATCAAGGTGGCAATCTTCTGCCAGACGAGCCAGTGTGAGTGCGTTTGGCAGGTGCCGGCACTGCCGGCGTGTTTTCTGACTTCATTTGCTGACCGCGCGGGTGCCTGTTCAGTGCCATCCATCATCAAGGCACACTTCTGCTGGACGTGGCAGTGTACCACGTTGAACCGTGGGGACGAGCTCATCAACCTGCTGATGTGCTGCGTCCAGCCGCACCAGATCTTCATCCAGGACTTCCACAGCACCGACGGGCGCCGGAGCGGGCATGGGCGGTATGTTTTTGGCGTGCTCTCGCTCTACCACGAGACGAAGGTTGCCAGGCCGGATGTGAGCACGACCTCAACTTCGGGCCGTCGCCGCAAAACTGACCCTGCTCGTCCCAGAAAAACGAGCCGGACTACAACTTCGCCTTGCCGCATCGCGACCCGCTGCGGTGCTCGGTCGGCGCCCTCGCCATCCTGCTTCACCACAGCTTTGACCAAGAGCAGCTCGTGAAGAAGGTCGATGGCTGGGACTGGTCACGAGTTGCGACGTGGCGGAAGGTCAAGCTCGTGTCCGGGCGCCGCGTCGGTGAACGATGCGGGGCCGACGCGCTGCGCAAGATGTACACCGCGTTCCTCGAGCCGACCACCATCAAGTCTGCAAAGAAGCTCCACCTGGCACGGCGCACGATGCCTAGCATGATGGAGGACATGGGGTGCGCTCTCCGGCGCTGTAGGAACACCTCGTGTGCTGACCTCACATCCAGCGTGTCCATGGATGAGATTGACGGTGTCGGCCACTGGTCAAGCACGGTTCAGCGCGAGGTTTACGCTGCAAAGATTCCGAAAACGGTGCGTCCCGATTTCTCAACCTGTGATCGACTGCCCTCAGCTGACACGCACAGGCCGTCACCGCGCTCGCCGGATTTTATGTTGGCGAGCAGTATCAGGTTCCGTGGGCAGAGGTTGAGGTTCCGCAAGAGCTGTGCACGCAGCTGTTCCCATTCGTCGAGCCCACGCTTGCTGCGCTCCGGCTCGACGGCGCCCGCATCAACCACGGGACGATCAACTTCCTGGAGCTGCTGCAGCACCTGCGGCCCTTTTTCTGGCGGGTAAGACACAACCCTCAGCTCTCTGCTCAGTGCTCACCTGTCTCGTCGCAGGTTATCGGCGCCATTCACGAAGTCTTCCCGGACTCGCCTCTTTTCAAGCGCCTCGCAGTCCTCGTCTCTGATGAGGCGCAAGCGTTCCTGCAGCAGTGGCCGGAACTGCGCCGCGGAAAGGAGGCTGATGCACAGAAGCTGGCAGAGATAAGCAAGGAGTTCAGTGAGACGCCCACCCAGACTGCCTTCGTCGCCATCGCTCAGCGGCACGATACCATGGCGGAAGCCATCCGCACACAGTCCGCCCAGCTTGAAACGCTCGTGCGCCGGACTGACAGCCTCTCGCCGACCAAGCCGCGCGGCGCCACCGCCCTTCGCCGGCTCGCGACGCCGCGCGCGCCTTCCCCCGCATACATTAATATCCCGGCGACTCCTACGACGGCAACATGCACGTGCAGCCACTCGAGCTCGCCGTCAGGACCACCCCCGAGCTCGGCGCACGTTGGCGAAGCTGGCGCCGGCGACCCCTTTGCACCGGTTGGGCCATTGCAAGATGCGATGGCGAAGACGCCCGCGCGACGGGCGACACCTGCGACGCCGGCGCGCGCGCCCGTAGCGCTGCCTCCCGATCCCGCTCCTGCAGCCGGGACTGTGCACCACGCGCCGCTCGAGATCGGCATCCACCTTGTCCACCGTCCGCGGCTCGTGACGCGCGGCAACAGGACTCACACCGTCCTGCCGCTCTCACCGGTGCCCACGCAGTTCGACCTTGTCCTGCCGACAGCGGCGGCGTTCTGCATGGCGGACGGCGGACAGCCAGCTGCATACCCGGATTTCTCGGGCACGAATTGCAACTGGCAGGCCATCTTCGGCATGGTCAAGCGGCCAGCCCTCCTGTGGGAGTGCTGGCGCCCAGAGAGCCTGGGAGAGCTCAGGGACGTCGCCACTCTCTGGCACGCCTGGGACGAGGGCGCCTTTATCGAGGGCGTCGGCCGCTGCCCCCCGCTCCGCCTTGTCGACACGCAGTGGGGCAATCAGAAGGACAAGGTCACAAAGAAGGGCCGCCGGCAGGTGTGGCGGCCGCACCAGGACAGCGCGGTGAGTCATCGAGCTGCTGCCGTTTCCTCGGATTGTGCGCTGACTAAAACACCAACAGGCCCGACAGCGCTGGGCGCAGTTCACGTTCTTCGTGACGCGCATCACCGCCCTCTTGGAGTCAGGCAAGACCTCGTCGGAGGCGATCGAGGAGCTCGAAGGCATGCGCAGGGCTAAGGGAATCACCTTGCGCCAGCTCCACTCGCTGCTGCAGCCGAAGAAGAAGGACAAGATGAGGGCAGCGGCGGCAGGTCTGACCGAACCGGTCGTTGCGACGCAGACGGCCGCGCAGGCCGCCGACGTCCCCGCAGCCCCGCACGCACAGGCCGCCGACGTCCTCGCAGCCCCGCACGCACAGGCCGCCGACGTCCCCGCAGCCCCGCACGCACGGTCTGCCGATATCCACGCACCCTCGCATGCGCCGCCAGATGTCATCCTCCAGCCTGCTGTGCGCGGGTGAACGCGCGCCGCACCGGACGTCTGACCTCCGGATGACCGTGCACACCCATGTGTGCCTGCCCTCTCTCTCTCTCTCTCTCTCGCTCTCTCGCTCAAACATAACCATAATCTCGTGTACATAGCTCAATAATCTACATGCCACATGCCCTTCCTATGTTACACTGCACATACCCTTACTCCTGCACATACTCTTACTCCTGTAGTAACATGCCCTTCCTATGTTACACTACACATAATCTTACTATTTTACACTGCACATACTCTTACTCCTGTTACTTGTCCCTGCAGTAGACTGCCCGAGTCCAATATACACGTGCCCCCTGCCCTGCCCCCCGCCCGCAGCGCAGATGTGCCGCCCGCACGTCGCCGGCCTTTGCGGCAGACGGGCGTCACGCGCACCGACCGTAGAGCGTCACACGCCGGCGCACGCCGGCGCGGCACGGGCGAGCGTGACAGCGCGGCGGGGCCAGGAAAGGTCGGCGGGGAAACAGGAAAGGTCGACGGGGAAACAGGAGAAGTTTGAGGGGAAACAGGAAAAGACCGCCGCGCCGCGCCAAAAAGTGTGAACGTTTCTGTGAACGCGCGAGGCGAAAGTGTGAACGGCGCGCGCGAGAACTGTGAACGCGGCCCGCAAAGTGTGAACGCGCGCGCGCAAAGTGTGAACGCGGCGGGCGGCAGACAGTAGACTGGTGACCAGGCTTTTACTGAGCCAGTGACGAGGCAGGCAGGTACTGTCAGTAAAAGACTGGCGTAACTCGGAGTGGCGTGGCGGGGGCTTCCGCTAAGTGGAGTAGATTCGATCGGGAAGTCACATGACATGGATGCAGCACTTGTCTCGCGTCCTGCGCGTAGTCGCGTCTTCGCTACAGCTCTCTCTATACCCCATCATGAGCGTGATACCCTCTAATATTTCATCTTAATCCTAATGGACTGCGACTCGGACAATATACCCCCCCTCTCCGATGCTTTTCTCTGCCGTCTTGATGCTCTGTCGAGCACTGCACGCTACACTGGCCTTCTCGCATACGCGCTGGTATACTCGTCAAGCAACGGCAAGATCGCGCTTCGAGAAGATCAAATCTATGCTGCAGTATGCTATCACGAAGGCCACGACACCGTTGTCATTGCACGGACGGGCTCAGGCAAGACCATGCAAATGGTCATTGCTGCTCTTCTCAATCCCGGCCGAGTCGTCCTCGTCTTCTCGCCGCTCAAGAGATTGCAAACCTCCATGGTGCGTCGCTCTCACACTTACTTTACGAAGCATTACTCAATGGAGCGCTTCACACAAGGCTGAAGAGCTCGCGGAATTCAGAGGCATCCACGCTGTCGCAGTGAACCAGGAGCTCCGCTACAATAACGCGACATGGGCGGTGCGTGAACTCATGCTGTTCCTCATGTAACATACTAACAAAATTGCCTAGAACATCGAAAGAGGCGCATACAATATTATCCTCACATGCCCCGAGCAGACGAAGCCCTTCGCTGGTCATCCGACGCGACTTTTCAAGCTCCTCCAACAGTCGAACTCTCATCTCACGCAACTCGTCGAGCGCGTCATCGTTGACGAAGCCCACTTGACATACCACTGGGGCGCTACCCTGGCAAACTATGAGCCTTTCCGCCCGCTCTGGGGCTGCATCTGGGCTCTCAGACTGAAGCTGAAGCGCGCCGTTCCCGTCCTTGCCCTCACAGCCACTGCACCCCCGCATATAATCAACACCTGGAAGAAAACTCTTGCTCTGCGTGATCCTGTGATCCTCAAGACGACCATCAACCGTCCCAATCAGACATATGCTGTGCACCCGATCTTCGGCAGTCTGAGCGACATCCGGAATCTCGCCATGCTTGTCCCATCTGGACTCGAAAAGAAGGACTGCACGACAGCGCTGGCCGTGATCAAGGACACTGACAAGACTGTTGTCTTCATGGACGATGCTGATCTCATTGCGGCGGCTCCGGACAAACTGTATGCGCTGTTCCCTGCGTGGCTTCGTCCGGTTCTTGAGGAGAAGGGCTTCATTCAATTCTACCATGCTGGTATGTCTGCTGAGTTCTTGGAGGACACATACAAGGCTTTCGATGCAAAGGATGGGACATGTAAGATCCTGTTTGCCAGCAGTGCCTTCGCAACTGTGAGTTAATTCGATTGTTGTGCGCTATTCTTTCTCTCTGACTCGATATTTCACAGGGACTGAACATCGCGAACATCCGGCGCATCATTCAATACGGTCTTTGTCAGTGGCTAGAGGATCTCCTGCAGCGCTTCGGGCGAAACGTTCGGCTACTCTACCTTCACGGGCTGTGTCTGCTCATGGTCGAGTCCTGGGCCTGGATCCCCTCTGCAAAACCGTCGCCAAAAGAAGCTCGAACTTCAGACGCAATCAAGGCCTTTGCACGCAGCAACACCTGCCGACGTGAGTTCTTTGCGACCTATGTCGGCGATGACGCCGCGGATGGTAAGCAGAACGTACGGTCACTTTGAGTGCTACATTGACATTGACCGTTCGGATCAAGCGTTGGTATTCTTCGGTATACACTGCTGCGACAAGCACGCGGTCAATCCGCTGTCACTTTCTGGCCTACAGCGCTACTTCAAGGGACCGCTGCAGCTCGTGGCGCCCGTTCCAGACAAGCAGACTCGGGCTCCGCAACCCAAATATCGTCCCATCTCCCAGCGCTCTCATCTCACGACTGCGTTGAACGCATGGCTACGCTCGGAGTCGCGCAGAGCCCTCACGCCGCCAGGAATGCCGGATTGCTTTGTTCTTGCCGACATCACCATCGCGCGGCTCGTGTGTATTCCATACGCCGCTCTTCCCACATCTGAAGCTCTCACTCGCGCTCTCGACGAGATGGAGGAGTGGTCCTCACTCTATGCGAAGGAGATCCTGTCTGTTCTTCAAGGCTTTGAGCTCATAGCGAAGGTCGAGGGCGCGCAATGGGAGGTGGATCACAAAGAGGAGGTGCGTCGGAAGAAGGAAGAGAAGGAGAGAGCAAAGGAAGACACGAGAGAGAAAGCATCGACAAAGGGTAAACGGAAGGAGATAGAGAGAGGGAAAGACGAGCAAGGGGTAGGTGAGGATGTCCAGCTGGCTGATCCACAGCTCGCCGGGTCCCCGGAGGAGAGTCGAGGTGTGTCCCAGCCTCGGAAACGAGCACGTCATGTACAGAACTACTTTTAATTATCACTGTGATCATTCAAATACAACCGACAGCTCCGGTGGGGGCATCTCATCCTCCTCCACCTCGTGAATGCCCTTTTCTATCCATAACTGCCGCCTTTTATGAAATTCAGCGAGACGGCCTTTACCTGGTGTATTCAATTGCTGCACGCCGAGCGCAAGTGCGTCCTTGGTTAAACCACCAGCTGCCTTCCGTCCGGACTTCACCGTCAGCAGCTCCCATTCCTCGGATTTGCTTGCTATCTGTTGCACAAGATCGGATGTGTCGACATCGGTATGTGTGATGCCTTTGTATCCGACACCCAGCGTTTCTCGGAAGACCTTGAGCAGCTGTCGAAAAACATGCGCCCCAGGGGAGATGGTGCGGAGGAGATCCCAGTCTGCGTGGATCCCGCGCGCAGCATACATTTGCTGCGGGAGTGAATAGGTAAGAGATCGACAGTTACTAATATACGAAACTCTGCACCTTCAGCGTATGGATGAGGTGCTCGATGTTCTCGTCAACACCGGTCCAGTGATCATCCCGGCCGCTCATATTCACGAGTAAGTTGTCACGCATGACGTTGCTGTTAAGTGACCACTGATCAGTCTCAATAACTCGATAGCCCTGAGGAACATTTACGCACGCAAAATCAGGAGGCCACGCAATGTGAAGGTTCTGCAGGAGATGCAGAAATTCGGTGCAGTAGTTGCGAGCACCAGCACCACAGAACCATATCGCAAAGGTCCCCAAGAGCTGTTCGATGCGACCAGGATCACCGGACTTGATAGCGCGGAACATTGTGTAGAAGTTCAGCAAATCTCGGGTGAGAAGAATTGTATTGTAGCGGATGTCGTCCCTCGTGTCGACATTGGCTGGGTCTGTTCTAGTAGTCTCGGGGCTCGGAGAGGACGCATGGTTGATGCGGATCTTGCGGGCAATCTGCATAAGTGTCTCAACAGATGGCTGCGACGCAGCAAATTCTGTGAGTGAGGAGAATCCGCATTCAGCTTGCCAGGCATGGAGGATGATCCCGAAGAGTACTTGCTCCTCCGTGGCCTTTAGGGCATGGTAGTCGGGGTGTGCGGAGCCATGGCGCTTGCGATTGAGAAGTTGTATGAAAGACTCGAGACTGCCGACATCGCGCCCGTCGCCGCGATGGATATGCAAGATATACCAAGACGAATTGAGGAGAACATGAAACATGCCAGGACCTAGCTGCGCAATCGAGAGCCTGCCAAGGGGTGTTTTGTCACCGCGACGACGAGCTTGAGCACCACGTATGTGAGAATTAGTGGCCTGATCATTGATTGAGGGAATAGCAAACTCGAAATTGGCGGGCTTCCTCTTGAGATCATCTTGGTAGGTCTCGCGCCAGACCTCGATGTTCCCCGCAATTGTGGATTCCTCTGTCGTAGACGTTGAAAGCGGAAATTGCTCGGTCTTGTATCCAGACGGAGGTGGACGCGATGGCGTGTGCTTGAGAAGCGGCGATGACTTGTACTCAGTAGCGACAGATGCGAATTCAGGGGAATAATTGAGGAGAATCTCGACGATGTGCTGCGCCTGGTGCTCGACTATTGCGGCGTGCTGGGCGAAGGACGGACGGATGTGCTGAGCGTACGTGATCTGTTGGGGGTTTTGACGTGCCTTCACAATAGGTTCCAGTCGACAGGCTTCTTCTGTAGCATTGCGGAGCGTGTATATAATTTTTGTTGTCCCTGCAAGGACCTTTGGCAGAGCATCTGGCCGCTGTTCGACATGCTCGGAGGTGGATGTCTGCATATTGTCATAGCAGAACATGTGAAGGCCACCGGCGACCTCCCGAGCACGTACTAAGCAGTCCTCTGAGATAGTGCGGCGCGCCGCTTTTAGTGACGGGTAGCTGATCGAGAGGCCCAGCTGGGCACTGATCTCGATAGTTTGTTTCGGTGCGCCAGCAGCCCACTGCGCGAGACCATGAGCGACAGCGTACAGCTGCGCATTCTGCGAGTGATGCTTGACAATTTGGGCCATGAGGACCAGTACAATCTAAAGGCTCATGAGAAATCGCAATGGAGTGTGCAAAGTAGCATGATAGGACGTACCTTATCAGGTTTCTTGTGCACATTTTCACGTTCGGCTCGGGTCGACTGGAGTGCGTTACGAAGAATACGGGCCGTATTCGGAGCGTACTGCTCGACTTTGGGCTTGACTGTCTTCTCCAAAGAGAATTTGAGAAGGTAGTCCGGTGTTGCGTCCTCAATTTTGAAGAGGAACTGATGTGCGAGGGCCTCCACCTCATCTGCAACGACTTCCTCCACCATGTCAACAGCTTTTGAGGCCATCCAGTTCTTCAGCTCGTTCCGGCCAACGGGATGCAACCAGAAGACGTCCAGAAGGTCTGACATCGTTTCTCCCTCCTTCTGACCGCTGTAGAATGCCTCCGCGTGTGCCTTTGTGCCTGGCGATGCCGACGGGCTGAAGAGAAACTGGAGGAAGCGACCAGCGCCGCCTTTTCGCGACACATCACGGAACTCATCCAAAGAACGGCGGACCCGCTCATCTGGAGTCACTCGCGGTGTGCGATGAACTGGGAAGGGTCTACTACTGCTCTCGTAGTCGGGTGTCTCTGGGAAGGTTGGCGGAGTATCCAGGACAGAAGAATCGTGGTCGGGGGAAAAAGATGGCATATCGAGACCGCTGATAGGCGACAGAAGACCCTGAACAAGCTGGCGACGTTGCATTCGAGGCACAGGGAAGGCTGGCGGGTCCGGGGTAGCCGGAATCGATGCTTCCTCGTCCGGAGAGACAAACTGCTGCAAGAGACCCGAAAGCGACGGCGTTGATGCAAAAGACGCTGCGGAGCTGACTCGAGAGCGTTCAGACAAGTAGGATGGGAAAGGGACGCGAGGGTTGTAGGGAATTGGGGAGAAGGCAGCCTCCAAGTCTGCTGACTCGGATGGATCCTGAGCTGAGGCCGACGCTAGGTTTGTGAGGGACGTCGGAATCTCAGGAGACTGGGTGTCATTCAGAAGGGATGGTGACGCGTGTTCTTCGCGGGTACCCCACCAGGTGTAGGCTCGTCCTCGCTGAACATTTTCCCTCGGTCGAAAGGTGTCATCAGCTCTTGTGAAAATGGAGCTACCGGGGCGCGATGCAGGTGGTATGGAGGTAGAAGAATCAGATGGATTGATGGTTGGTTCGCTAGACATACTTATTTTAAAAAACAACAGAGCTATTGCGGGGCAGCGGTCGTGACAGCGAAGGTAGCCGCGTCCTACTACTCAGCCCGCCATTACCTAGGCGGCGCATGTCATGTGACTTCCCGATCAAATCGCTCCACATAGCGGACGGCCCCGCCACGCCACTCCGAGTTATACCAGACTAGGCAGACAGGCCGCAACTGTGAACGCGCGCGTCGGAGCGCGAATCCGCCGCGCGGCGTTCACAACTCTTGGATCGAGACCCTGACGGGCGGCATGTTCCTCGTGTACACGCAGTACGGTGATATGTAGGCGCTCCCTGTTGCGTTAGTGCCATCCAAAACATCTGCTCACTAGACAACAGGATGCGTCGAATGCGCCGCGCGGCACAGGAGGGTCTCTCCAAGGCCGCAGTCAAACAGTTACACCCCATACAGTGCCGCGAGGCCCTCCTGCTCGCACAGGGCCTGCTCACGGACACTCAGGCCGACCACGAGTCCCGGGTGAAGCACTTTCGGCGGTCGTCTGCGTCGATGATCATGTCCGTCACGTACGGTGTGCCGTCGATGGACTCCGTCGACCACCCGATGCTGCAGCGCATCGACGCGCTGATCGAGCGGCTTACGCGTGCGACAATGCCGGGAGCGCATTTGGTGGAAATGTTCCATTGGATGAGACATGTCCCGCGATGGTGCGCTCCATTCATTGGATGTTACGTGTCTCACCTCAGTACTGGCTTCTTTTACTGTTTAGGCTTGCGAAGTGGAAGCGTGATGCGGAGCACCATTTTGAAGAGGATACAGGGATGTTTGAGAAACTTGTGGACGTGGTGCGCACGGACCTGGTAGGTGGCATGTTCCTCTCTGTCAGAGGGATACTGTACTGATCTTCAGCAGGCGAAAGGGATCGATAGGCCGAGCCTCTCAGCTTCGCTGATCAAGAATGAAACTCGCAACGAGCTCTCCAAACGCGAACAGGCCTGGCTCGCCGGCATGATGTAGTAAGCAATAGCTTATCTCATAACTTATCATCCAATTCATGCCATTGAACTTCTCTTGACAGCGCCGCAGGCGCAGAAACCACGTCCAACACACTATCGTGGTGGCTCCTCGCGATGCTCTCCGCCCCCGACGTCCAGGCGCGCGCACAGGCCGAGCTCGACACCGTCGTCGGGCGCGCCCGCCCGCCCACGCTCGCCGACGCGCCGCACCTCCCGTACATCCGCGCGACGGTGCAGGAGGCGCTGCGCTGGCGGCCCGTGCTGCCGTTCGCGATCCCGCACCGCCTCGTGCAGGACGACTGGTACCACGGCATGTTCCTCCCCGCGGGCACGCTCGTGTTCCCGAACCTGTGGCAGTGCAACAGCGACGAGCGCGTGTACGGCGCCGACGCGGCGCGCTTCGACCCCGCGCGGCACCTCGATGCGCGTGCGGGCCCGCCGGAGACGCGCGGGGAGGGGCATGTGATGTACGGGTTTGGGCGGCGCGCGTGTGTTGAAGCACGTTGCGAACGACTCGCTGTTCATCGACATCGCGGTGGTGCTGTGGGCAGCGAAGGTCGAGCCCGTTGCGGGCGCCGCGCCGGTTGATGTGCAGGATTTTGTGGACGATGGCTTGATCTGGTACGCGCTTTAGCATATTTCTCGTGAGCATGCTGCTGACGGATGTGTGTCTTCAGTCGTCCGCCTGTGTTTGACTGCAAGATTACGCCGCGGTTCCCAGAGGTTATATCAATTCTTGGTGCCGAGCGGGAGATGCTGGAAATTAATACGTAGGTTATGTTGCTTGTTTTCTAATAGACAGGAGAGTTATTAGATGGTTGGTTATGGACAAAGACATGGCTTCGTTGATGCGAGCGTTATGCTGACAATCACGATGCCTTCAGAGATGTGAGTGGGCCATGTTATGGTGATGTCATCTTGCGACTCCGCCTCCCGGACACCGCGCGCAGGCGCCGGGCATGCGCGGTACGCCGCGACCGCTTTGGCACGCACGATGCCGGACTCGGGGACCGACCGTTCTGAGAAGAGCGAGGATGTTGCGGATGATGAGTTGGATGATGAAATGAGTGACATGGCTGATAGTGCGCGGAGGTAGTGGTGACTGTGGTGATCAAGAGCCATTTGCCCTTGAAATGATTATATATATATTCCTGCGTGCTCCACCGTCGGCTTCGATACTAGTACTGTCAGCCAGGATGATTTCTTTAGCTGGAGGGATCATAGATTAGTTGGATAACAGATGAATATAATCGCTCACGTGGCGAGAACGGCACCGCCGGGCCGATGCGTCTGCCGTGCTCGTTGCCACCGGGTCTCGAGGCGGCAAAACTTCAACACTAGAGAAATCCATAGATATACAGGAGTGGATGGGTAGTCGATACATGGGTATGTCAATGCAGTAGACACAGCAGACGAAGGAAAGACGACAAAACAGTCAGATCACACTATCATATCATATCATGTCGGTCGATGTCATCGCTTCTCAGGCTCCTGCTGCTTGCGTTCCTCCTCCTCACGATCTGCAGAATGCACAGCATCAATCCGACCGCCATAAGGCACAGCGATAAGGTTGAACTCACCCATCGTTGCCATTTCTCCCGACCAGAGGATCAGATCATCGCGCAGCAGCTGCAGTATCATCACCGCGTCCTTCACCGTCTGCTCCGGCATCGCGTCCAGCTCGTCGAGGCGCGCGACGGCCTCATCGAACGCATGCTTCGCAAGGTGGCACGCGCGCTCCGGCGACGCACGGACGTCGCGGAAGAACACTGCGAAGTTGAGCGCGAGCCCGAGGCGCGTCGGGTGCCATGGCGCGAGCGTGCCGACGGCGTGCTTGTACGCCGCCGTGTACGCGTCGAGCGAGCGGGTGGCGTATGTGGCGTGCGGCGGGCGCATGGAGAACTCGGTCACGTAGCGGTAGTAGTCGCCCTGCCTGTACGTGCATCAGCATGAGCGGTACGTGTAAGTGGAACTTGGTGCGCACATCTTATAGTAGAATACACGTTCCTCGCCGACGCCGGCCGCCGGCACCAGCTCATCCTTCAGCATCTCAAGCAGCTCTTCACACGCCGCGGCAAGCTCGCCCTCGATTTTCTCGCGCTGGCGACGCAGGAGCGCCTGCTCGCGCAGCGGCACATTGCGGCCCGCGGCGGCGAGCGCGGCGGCGTGCTTTGCGAGCGTATCGACAGTGCGCCAACTCGTACGCAGTGCGCCGGTCTTGTTCTTGTATGCAACGGAGAGGAGGTTGCGTTCCTCGGTGGTGAGATGCGCGTTCGAGTAGGAGATGATGTTTTTGATTTGGGTGATGACGTCTGCGAGGCCGAGGCCAGGAGTGAGCGGACACGAGGCGCGTTGTCAAGAGGGGGAGGACGCACCGTCCCAGCGCTCAGCAGCCTCCGCCACTTTCCCTATCGCCAAACAGTCTGCGCGGTTCGCCTTGATGTTGACCTGGGGCGGCGCTGGCGTGTCCAGCGCCTTGCGCGACCTTGCAGAACGAGCAGCACGACGTACCGGGGACATCGCTGGGTAGGATGGAGTGGAAGAAGTCGAGGGGCGAGAATCAGAAGGTAGGGTACCGGGACGGGGCTGTGGGGCTCAAAGACTTTTTATACTGCATCGGATATGGCGGGGAGTGGCAGAGGGTGGGGCAGTGGGCATGTGGGGGCGCGTGCCCGGCACGCTGTGTGCTCCGGAACTAGTGCTACAGCAGCGTGCGCCACGTGTGCTGCTGTGAAGACGAGCTACGTGCGACATAGGAGTATTGATTAGAACATGTGCGGTACTGGTGGCCACGGCAGATACAGACGTACGTGTGCGTGGGCAGTACGAGCTCTGCAATCGGGGATCATGGGCGATATGGCTCGCACAAGGTTGGCACGCTGGCGATTCGTATGTTGCTGCGTAGCTCTAGGGGAAGTTCATTTCGGAGAACAAGGGCTGCGCTCAAGAATTGAGGAGTACCGAAGTGACCGAGCAGGCCGGGAGGCGGTTCACGTGCACCGACCGCTCCCGGCAAACACCGGACGTGAAGCCAGTGGACGCGACCACAGTCTGCAACAGTTGCTCTCGTCCTCCATCTTCCTTCCAACTCATGCCTTCCATCGAGGAAACCCAGATCAACAGGATCACCGACCGCGTCGAAATACGCGTCAAAGCCAAGGCGCTCCTGCAGACACTGCGCGTCAAGACAGGCCCTGGCACTGGCTACGAGCTCGGTCCTGGCAAAACAGGTTTGGCCGCGATCTGTGCCTACCTCGCCTCGATTCAGTGCGTTACCAAGTTGTCTACTGAAAGCCCAAGACTTAACGACGCGTCAGGCTTGGGTTTTCAGACGTGCCGGAGGACGTCGCGCAGAAGGCGGCGTGTCTCCAACCCAAGATCTGGCGGGCCGCGCTCACGACAGCGCAGACAGCCCTCGATCCACCCATCGACGTGACGGCGGGCGAAACGCGGGAGCAGGAGTCGTTGTATGCGAAGTTTGTGCGGGATTACAAGATCGGACGCGTCGCACGCGTTGCGAGCTGGATGGACGAGGTTGAGACCGAGCTGCTGCAGAATAAGACGTTCCGCAAGGAGTTCGACATCGCCGCGGACACCCCTGTCTTCAGACCTTCCGTCTTTTTCTGGGTTGGAACGCGTGTGTTAAAGGTGCGTCGCGGCATTTGTCTTTAGGTTTCTAGCTGAATTTCGGTTGTGCAGCTTAACGCCAAGATATCAGCAGAACCGTTGAGCAAGAAGTACAACGTCTCATTCAAGACACTCTCTAAACTCGTGCAATTTATGGACGAACGCCTCCCTGTCACGAAGGAG
Organism: Auriscalpium microsporum; assembly: GCA_019914985.1. Classification (NCBI taxonomy): domain Eukaryota; kingdom Fungi; phylum Basidiomycota; class Agaricomycetes; order Russulales; family Auriscalpiaceae; genus Auriscalpium; species Auriscalpium microsporum. The sequence goes on along the minus strand of JAHLMG010000016.1, from coordinate 574,490 downwards.
CGGCTCCTCGGCATCGTCGCCGAACTGCGGCGCGACGCTAAGGGCGCGCCGAAACCTGCCCCTACTCCCACCGTGTCCCGCCCCGCCTCCCCCACCAAATCCGCCCTGCGCGCCAGCGGCACGCCCTCCGTCGCGGGCGGCACCAAGCGCAAAGTCGCCTTCTCCGCCGCGACGTCCGACGACGACGACGAGGGCTTTGTGCCCGACACGCCGTCGAAGCGCCCGCGCATGTCCTCGTCCCCGGTCAAGTACAAGACCCCGCGCACGCTCACGCGTGAGCAAGTGTTCCCGCTGGACATGAAGACGCCGATCCCCCCGCCTGTGCTGCAAGGCGTCGCGTCGTCGTCGAAGCTCATGCTGGACCACAGCACGTCGGATGTCGACGAGTCGAGCGACGCGATGGACGTGGACGTCGAGTCCGAGCCCGCGTCCGAGCCCGAGGCTGCCCCCGTCGCGGGTCCGTCTACGCCTCGGCGCGCCCGCGCGCAGCCCACCGTCACCGCGGAGTACACGCCCCGCACCCGCGGCAAGGAGACGCCTCAGATGGCTGTACTCGAGGATGACGAGGACGAAGACGAGGAGGAGGAGGAGGAGGACGCGCTGCCCCCATCCCGTCGCTTCCGCCCCGTCCTGCTCGACCGCGCACAGTGGGCGCAGCCCGCGCCGCGGCTGATGCGGCAGCGTGCGGCGGCGGAGAGAAGCAAACGGGCGTTGGTGGAGAGGTGGGGGCACCCGTTTGAGGCGCTGCGGGTGGGCATGGAGGCTGCGGGTTGATTTTGGAGCGGTTATGCAAATTTCCTCAGACCCTTCTGTAAGTAGCTGGAGCTGCATGTCCTCCCGCGGCTCGGACCACACTACTTAATGGATGTTGGTACATGAGCTTGCGCAAGAATGCTAGATCCAGATACCATACAAATGTGATACAGGGCCCTTCCAGCCCCTTCTTCATCTTTTGCTCGACGTCCAAACCGACCTAGTACTAGGCGCGACCAATGGTAGGCACCCTACTTCGCAGGCTTCCACTCCCCCAAATACCTCGTGATCGCAGCGAGGCCCTTTTTCTGCACTGCGAGGACCGACGCGTCGTTCACGCCGAACGATGTGATCAGATCGGAGCAGTGGAAGCCGCCCGCGCTCAGACCAATCGACTGCTCCGGCGTGTCCGGAACATATGTGAACGGCGAGGACACGGTCGCGTACAACCAGGGATCGCCTGTATTACGATCAAAAAAATGATCAATGGGATAAAGCGGGATGGGAAAGATCTGTGCTCACGCTGTCCGGTGGCGAAGTACAGGTGCTTGGTATGCAAGTTCCACCCCTCGTATGCAAGATTCGTGCGCTCCACCTGCGGCGCGGTCGGCCGCGGGAACGCAGCAGGGAAGAACTGCTGGCAGGTTCTCTGCGCCCCAGGGTCAGCGCCAAAACTAGTCGCAGATACGAAATGTGGCCGCAGACCTCATCGTAGGATATTTTCAACAAGCGAGAGACGATCGTCGGGTGCGAGATGGGTGCGGATTCCTGCAAGAAGCCCATTTCGTTGCAGCTGCAAGCCAGGACCTCAGCGCGGGACTGAAGGTGAGCATAGCCGAGAGAGCACCTACACAATCCACGACCACGAACGGTAGTAGTTGTCGATATCTGTGCTTGTCCAGAATGTGTCGTTTGTGTTGTAACTTCCCAGGCACGTCCTGGCAACATGGCAGGGTCAACCCGTGGGCAGATCAAGGTCACTAAGACCTACTCAGCATCCAAATCCCCGCACGCTTCGGGCTGGCGTCAGCGCGAGTCATCGTGGGTCAACACGGCGGCACTCACTCTCATCGTAAAAGCCGTCTGTCCAGAATTTGCCCCACGCCGCGAGGGCGTACTCGCCGCCACGGCCCTTCGGGCCCGCGTTCACGCCATCTACGACCTCCAAAGCGTCGCAGAAATCGTAGAACACGGATGCGTCAGTGCCAGGGTCCAGATCTTGCCAAGTGTACAGGTTGCTCTTCACTGCGGTGCTTCTGTGTGAGCGTGTATTCTCCAACGGACAAGACGGAGAGCACATACACGCGCTGGCAAAGTCGTCTAGGTGCCCGACGCCTTCCATGCCGAAAGAAGCTTTGAGCGCGTCGATGGCGGTCTGGTTTTTGCCCTTCAGGATGCTGTCGAGGCGAGTGATGGCGGCCTGCACGTCGAGCGAGCAGTTCTGGGGCATGTGTTGCCGGATGGGCTCGAAGTACGCCCAGAAGTCACTGCCGTGGAGTCAGCTGTTCTGTTCGTGTGGGAGGCATGCTTGGAGGGCGTACGTGATGCTCTCAACAACTGCGGATGAAGCCCAGGAGGCAGCAAATAAGCCAGGTTTGCTGGAGAAGTAACCCTCAGAACCAATGATGCGCCTATGGCTGGCTCTACTCACTTGACGTTGGTGAATGCCGTCAAAGCACCTGCAAATCCAATGTCGGAAACCGACGCCTTATCCCGTACGATGGAGCTGACGTACCGGAATAGCTTCCACCAACCAGCACCCACGGCGCCTTATCCGGACCAACCTGGTCTCCCCCAGGGAACGGCAGCTTCACATTCTTCGCGAAGTACTCTAGGTCATCAATCGCCTGCTGAATCGTGTGCAAGCGCAGACTCTCGACACTGAGGTCCGGCAAGGGGTTCGACAGCCCGTAGAAGCGGTGCTCGAGCACGATCGCGGCGCCGTTGTGAGCCTGCGCAATCTGCCCGTTGATGCTACGGTTCGTGAGGTAGCCCGTAAATCCTGATGACCGGGATGAGAACCAGTGCGCATGTGGGGGAGCGTAGTGACATACCCTCCGCGTTGGTTTCGCCGGGTGTTGAGAGGACGATGACGCCGCCTGCCACCATCCCAATCAGCATCTCCCCTCGACAGGATGCAGACATAGCGACGCACCGGGCTGGTAGAACTCCCACGTTGACCAGTAGCGCTGCTGGAACGTGCCTAGGCTCGGGTTGTTGTGGTCGATGAGCTGGTCGAACGTGTACAGCGTGTTGAGCGGCGGCAGCACCACGCCCGACTGCGCGTGAAGACGCGCGCCATCGCCCGCGGAGAGCGGAGGTGGGAGGGGGATGGGGGGTGTCGCGCCGCGGCTGAAGCACTGCGCGAGGGGCGTGGCGGCGAGGAGCACGGCCAGGAGATGCAGCATCACGGTGGGATGGAGTGACTAGCTGGTAGCTAGTCTCGCGCACACCTCGTTGCTCTCTTTATCACCATCACTGGAGAAGTGGCTGCACATCGGGTGAGTAACGGAAGCTGATTTTCGTCGCTTATGATCGAAGGGCGTACCGCGCGTCCCGTAGCATGTGCTAATCTCCGTAGCAAGCTTGACCTTATGCCATATGGTATCAGAAGATAGTCGTTCTGCATGTGCCATGCGTTGGGTACGTGTGTGTTACCTAGGAAGCGCATGCTATGCAGTAGCTGATAGACGAGTGCATGCTTTTGACGATATTGACTGAAGATGTCCTTGAAGATGACGAGCAGCAACGAGCCGTGATATGAGGGGTTATGACCTGGTACGACGCGGAGCGAGAGGAATCTGACAAGATATTTGAGCGCCATGAGTTGAACGCCATGAGCTGAACGAAAGTGTTCGGCAAGGCTCAAGCACGCGTGCTCCGCTTCGTTCCTTCGTGGCCATGCACTTGTGGGAGCAATGTGGGAGGTCGAAAAGGGTTCAAAGGGGCGCCCCAGACAGAGGCTGTCACTGCGGGTTGCCCTGAATCGCTCACCGCGGAGAGGTGACGGGGATGTGGGATCTATCCCACATCTACGCCATTTATGAGCAGAATTGCCGCGACGCACAGAAGTGTCGGCGAGAGGAGGTCCCCGCCGTATCTACGACAATTGTATCCTGAATTCGCGCCAATTCTGTGCATTGATTAGATTCAGGACCCGGGCCCGGCAGTCAATTGATTTAATTAACGTCACGTGTCCCTATGTACCATACACCCCGGTCTCGAGAATACAGCCTGCCTCCCGCACTTCCACAGCAGCCACAGCGCCACGCCGCACGTTCCTCAGTCGCCGGGGCATGAGGTACGTGCAACGCATCGGAGAAGAACCGGGCGGGACCGTCAGCAACGTCGGGAGCGGGCCTGCTGTGACTACTGCAGGCGGATCAGACAATGCATCGTCAGTACGCGTCTCCACCGTGGAAAAACCCAAACTAACCGTTGTATAGGGCCCGAGGCCCTCTAGAAGGCGACCAGGGAGCAAAGGAACGCGTGGAAAAGCGTGGATCTACAAATGCGGGCCAGCGGGTCACGAGAAGCCACTCGCGCCGTGAGGCAGAAAAAAACGGCCAGCCAGCTGCTCCAAGCGCCGCGTTCGGTGCATGGGATGCTCAAGATGGCAAGGGTGGGGAGCCAGGTGAAGAAGGCAGTAAGGGCCGTGGTCGTGGGGTGCGTGGTGGGGGACGCGGCCGCGCACGCGGTAAGCCACGCGGTGCGGCACGCGGTGGTGGAGGTGATGGACGTGGTGGTGGACGGGGTGCCGGTGCCAGCACATCTGGGAATAACGTGGCCGATGAAGGTGAGTGTGTACGAAGCGATCAGGTCATCGCAAAGACTTACGATTCGTATCCAGGTGAAGGGCAAACAACCGCCGACAAGGCGGCACGCGCTGTACCTAGCAAGCGGAAGGTCAATAATGAAAGCTCGACAAACCCTGAGAAGGCAAAGAAGACGAAGAAAGCTGTGGACGTACCTGTGCCAGCCCTGCGCCCGTTCCGTATGCCCACGCCTGCTGCCCCTGCGGGCGAACATGGAGCCGACAGTCCGGTGCCTGCATTCCAGCCAGTCCTCCCTTCCCTTCCTCCCTACCCTCCAATCACGACACCGTCCAAGACACTTGGATACGCGCCGGCGCAGCTGCGGATGTCGTTAGAGCCCTCAAAAGAGTATGAGGCGCCGGCTGAAGAGAACGTACAGGTAGTAGATCCAATGCTACAGTATTTGGACCCTCCTCGTCAGCCTCAGGCCCGCAGTAGCGCACGAGAAAACACACCAATGCGTACTGTTGCCACTCCTGCGCCCATCATCCCAGCCATTCCCTCCCAACGTCCCCGTGCGCCCGTTCATCCTGCGATTGCTTTTGCCAATCGCACAGCCGCTCAGTTGCGGGGAGCAACTCCGAGCACGGCGTCGGCTGATCGACGCTCTGTGCCGCCTGGCAACGGCACCATCGGCGCGCCCGTTCGTTCTGCAATTCCGTCAGCCAATCGCGCGACCGCTCAATCGCGAGGTACCACTCCGAGCACAGCATCGGCAGGTCGAGCCTCTGTGCCGCCTGTCAACGGCACCTTCGGCGCGCCCCTTCGTCCTGCGATTCTGTCAGCCAATCGCGCGACGGCTCAGTTGCGGGGCACCACTCCGAACATCGCGTCGGCTGGTCGAGACTTCGTGCCACCTGTCAACGGCACCGTCGGCTCTGCAACGAGCTCAGGTCAGTGCAGCCGAGCGCAGTCACAGGCGCCTGATGCTGGAGGCAGTTATCGGGGCATACCGAATAGGCCAAAGCCGTTCTCATCCGGTCCTGGCGCATCTATGCGTCCACCCGCCGACCCTGCGATGAAGTCAGATGGGGTACCTAAAGCGTTCTCAATCAAGGTCAACCAAGCGCAGGGAGATATCAGCGCGCTCAAGAATGAGACAACAGAACTCACGAAGAAGCTGAGGGTGGAGGAGCAGAGAGTAGCGGTGCTGGAGCAGGATAACATCGCCTTGCGCAAGGCTTTTGGCGAGCTGAAAGCGGAGCTAGGGGAAGTGAAAGAGTTAGCGGCAACAACGAGTGAGGCACTGATGGCACTTGACCTGGCAATCAAGGGCGCAGAAGGGTTGTCGCAAGCGGATAAGCAGGCGGCTGCCCAGGCAACCAAGTCGGCACGCGATAATAACTGGAATGTACGTCACGTTGTCTTGAGATCGGTGACAGCGACACTGACCATTCGCTGACCCTACAATTGTTAGACGGCCACTCGGAAGGCATTTTGTCAACTCATGGGCGTACCTCATATGCAGAGTCTTCAGCCAGCCTTGGAAGACGGGTTTTTCGTGGTTGACGAACAGGATCCCCGGGGACACTCGGTATTCCTGCGCCCGGACTTCGACCTGTCGTGGAAGGCGAATGCGGCATGGCACGAGTGGGCCGTCGACACGTTCATGCGAGCAAATGTCGCGTTGAATCCCTACCTGCGGCCTGAGGTACTCGAAGAAAAGGGTCGAGAGAGGATCTTGAACCGGCTGAAAGACATCTTCAAGTCGGGGAAAAATGAGTGGAAGAAGCAGGAGATGGACGCGGGGCTGAAGAAGATGAAGCGGTCGACGGATCGCCATAAGGCGCGCAAAGCCGCAGTGAGTCTTCGCTTATCACACACATTTGGCGCGCACCTTATATTTTGCCAGAAATCGACCGACCGCAGCATTCACCGCGCGGAGGCGGGTCTTGAGCATGCTGAATGGGATTTCCTGTTCGCTCCGGGCTACCAGTCAACGGACGAGAGTTCTGATGGGTTCGAAAACCCTGTCGATCCACAAACGGACGGGGAAGACGATGGCCCTGGCCTTGTCAAGCCGTGGATCACACACGCGCCGGCGCACCGCTCAGCATTCGTAAGCACGCTAATCAATGCATGACTTACTATCTCCTGACTTCGTTCGACAGGCGCAGGGCAAAATTGATGAATTATCGGACCTGGTCGGCAGTCGTATCAGGAACGAGGTAAAAGAGGGTCGCAAAGCGACGCACCGAAGGAAGCGAGGGGAAATCGTCGAGCGGCCCATCCCCACGATCGCGAAGGGTGCAACAAAAATACCTGGATGGGCTGTGGATAACACTTGGCTGGATGAGGTTCAGGACAACGTGAACTGGAGCTTGCTCGACATGGCTGCTCCACTTCCGCAAGGGTATGGCCCAGAGGCTGAAGATGCAACGCCTGAAGACGGCGTTGAAGGTGTGATGCCGCCGGGGACTGAGAACGGCTCCGAGTACGCGACGACATCGGCACGCGAGGACGGCTCCGAACACGCGATAACATTGGCACGCGAGGACGGCGTGGACCACGACGAGGGCGAGGAGAGATATGAGTACGATGGGGATAGTCAGTATTATTCAGAAGATGCTGGTGAGGAGACCTTGGGCGCACCTCCGGGCTTGACCGAGGAAGAAGAAGAAGACTTGTACGAGTGACTCTCAGATAGTTATGATGGCAGGCACACCGGCCTTGCGCGCAGAATCATATTGAAGCCTGTGTAATATACGTAATACACTCTTGGCAGCTCGTTAGCGAGATTATTGTGACCAAAAGAATTAGGTGACTTACATACATGTTTGCATCAGGCGTCCAAGACATCAGGTTCCTGTCCCTCCTGTAGACAGCGTCAGCATTGTGCGCGCGGGTAGATGTGAATAGCTTAACGTGATTGTGCGCGGTAGTCGTCCAGTATGGTGTACGGCGTATGCTGAGTGAGCAGCGTATAAACTGGCCGGATAGTCGCTCCATAGCAACGGGCTCCAGTTCACCCAGCTCCTCCGCGTGCCAGATCTCTGTGCCAAGATACGTAGCCCTGGAGCACGCGGTTAGCAGGGACGGAAGCATGAGGTGTGACTTACCAGAATGCCCAATCGACGTCGCGCATTGTATCATCGGCACGGCGAGCGAAACGCCGCACGAAAGCGATGTCTGCGGTGCATATGGTGTCATCGGGAGCGGTCTGAGATGTCGTGATTAGGTAGTCGATTCGAACGGGTATGCGGACATCAATATATCCGTAGCACGCAGCCATGCCTCGAGAACGGGTTGAAACGCCGAAGCGCCGCCTGCCAACAATGACGTTAGAGAATGTTCGTGCCCAGCCTTGATAACGCGTCGCATTGATGTCAGCCATAGAGACATCCGCGACAAGGTCCATGTGCGGCGCCCAAAGATCGCGCAGGAGCCGGAGTGTAAGCCCGTACAACGGTTGACCCTCTGAAAGGCTGAAGTGGCGCAGCTGGACCTCTTGCGACTGACGCGGGAGCTCAACCCGAGCTCGAGAGAAAGGTAAGCCATTGAAAGTCAAAGTGCAGGGATAGGACACGTACGAGTAGCATTTGCATCCGCATTATAGCGGTCCATGTACGTCTCCAGTGTGCCTCGGGTAGCCTTCATATCGCCCTTCATGCATTGATGAAGCAGCTCAATGGACTCGGCGTCTTCTGCAGTCCACGGGCGCGGTAGAGATTCGAGGTTGTTGATCTGAGAAGTGGAGGTTAGGATCACACAATTATGGGAAGGCACTGTAGACTCACGAGATCAACAATGCGAACGCGCTTCCACCAAGCACGCATCATCGTAGCCTCCAACTCACCACCCGTGTGTCCGTTATGGTGAACGTGCTTGAGGTCACCGTTGTTGCGCTCGTATGCCCACGCCGCAGTCGTGTACGCGATGGGCCCTAGTCGAAGATATTGTGACTTGATGTGGGTCATGAGATGACAGTACGGCGTGAGTGAGCAGCCCATTGCCGCCCACTGTTGAAAGGCCTCACAGAGGAGCTGTGTTCCGTGTTCGACATCGTTGGGTGATAGTGACTCGGCTGACAGAATGCGAACGGCCACGGAAAATTTGAGAAGGGTGTCGTAGTGCTCACGATAATTGCGGCTCGTCTTCTTCGAGCGTGCGGCTTCGTAGTCCTCTTCTGTCGGGTTCTCGACTCTTGCTTCGAGGAATTCGACTCGACGTGCACGTAAGCGAGCATGAGTCGCCTTCTGAGACTTCGCTACATTCGTATTGCTGGCGGACTGTGGGGCATTTGCATCTGGTATCGCTCCATCGACGTTCCAGGCTGCGAAGACGGGGATGAAGAGTATGCTCATAAGGGAGCGCCACTCATCGGCCTTGCCGGTGCCGGCGCTCACAAGCTGTAGCAAGAACTTATTCAGCGGGCTCCCAAAGCAAAAAATCGACAGTGCACTCACATTGTTAGGCACTCGGCCGACGCTTGGTGGCCACCAGATTGAATCAAAGGTGTCGTTGACTATCTTAAGGGGCTGGCGCGCAGCGCGCGGGGTTACGCCGTTGAACATGCCGCTGGTATATAGGATTGTGCGAGTGACGTGCTTGCATGCACCTCGAGGATTTCAGGTCAGGATTTGGAAGCGAAGGCAATGTCGCACAGCGTACCTAAGAACATGCCGTGCATGTAGTCCTTTGGCGCAGAGCCAGCGGCCATCCAACCAGGCCACAAGTTGAGAATGGACCACCGTACCCCTCGCCGGTCGAAAATTGCTTCTTGATGCTCGGCGTCGGCGGTCGCATAGTGAAAAGCGTACTTGCGATAGCGAAAGTCGGAGCGAGGGGTATATTCTAGCGAAATAGTTAGCGCAGGCGACAGAAAGATTGTAAAGAGGGGACTTACTCGAAGGATCAAACGCGGATGGGTCGACAAGGGCGAACGACTCCGTGGTGTCTTCAGGGCACATGAATAATTTTGATGTGCATGATGCGAGGCCCTGAACCTTCCGAATGGCCGGCAGATCAGACACCTCATGATCAACTATGCCGTGAACGACTTTCTTCTCAGGTCGGTCGCGCACACGGAAGTCCAGCCCTGAAACATATGAATCAAACTGATTAGCGCTAGTTGGTTGAAGAACTCACCTCTTCCGAGTTCCAAAAAGTCCCCTACAAATGGCTTGCAGACCTCGTTGAGTTGCTCAGTGGTCGGTTCGTGTGCGCCGGGCAGAACATAGATGAGAGGTGTCTCCTCGCGCAGGTAACGAACACTTCGTGGGTTGTTGAGACAGGACAGATATATGGCGCCCGTTGAGTATGTGCCTTTGATGGATTGGAACCTAGGTCAGGAACATTCAATAGGTTAGCGATGTGCGTTGTAATGTGATATGACGCACCAATCAGTGTTCTTCTGAAAAACAAGCCCGGCTTCGAGCTTGGTGAAGCTCTGATTGATGTTGTCAACGTCGACGTCCTCCGGCAGGCCCCATTCACCTCTTTGCTGACGGACCAAGCCTGCCTGGATCGAACGCCAGCCCCATCCATCGTAGATATCCGTCATGGGTCGGTCGGGATCGAGCTGGAGAGACTCGCCGCGATCCATGGAAGGGGGACCTGGCCCAGGTTCGTCGCCTACCCGTCGCCAGTGCTGGAGCTGATCATATTTACCGCGCCGCGCCAGCATCAGCTTGATGGCGGTCACTGGTGAGACGTACGACACGATTTTGATAGGTGTTCGCTTCTCGGAGCCGTCCTGCATGCGTTTGACGGTATAGACCTTGCCTTCACAATCGTCATTTGTGCACGAGGGGGATTCCATCTTGAGGACCTGCTCGTGAGTGTGCATGCGCCAGCAGACATTGCAGATGTAGAATATCTGGATGATGTCGTCCGTGTTGACACCCAGTCGTCTCTCCAAAGTCCGCTGCGTCCTTGCAAACTTCTCAAGCCCGCGGAACTCTAGGCCAGACCGCCGAGACGCGGAGCTCAGAAGCGCGTAAGAAGACTCGAGCATGGAATGCACGATCGGGCGCGTAGCGCCTTGGAACGCGCCGGCAATATATGCGCGAATGTATGCGCTGCGAACCGCTGGATCGTCATCAAGGAACGCAGGCTCTGGGTCGTCGTCGTCATCAGAGTCTTCCAGAGCCTCGACAGCGCGAGAGTTGGCTGTCTCAAAGACTTCTGCCCGGGTAGCAAACAGACGAGCAGCAAAGGGATCCTCCTCGATGACTTCTTCCGGAGGGCGACGTTCATCGGCATCAATGTCCATAGCATCAGGATCAACCTCGTAGTCTTGAAGTCCTAGTGAATCATAGCCCACGTCGTCCGTAAGTTCAGCGTCTAGAGAGTAGGCCGGAGACGCAGGCTGCGCCGGGTCGTCGTCGTTTTCGTCAGGCAAGTCGAAACCAGGGTAAGCAGCGTCGAGAAGGGGCTCATAGACATAGAAGGGTGGGTCTACTTCGGGAGTGGGGCTGCTGCGTCCGGGCGTCGGCGCGCTGAAAGTCAAGTGCTCGAGAGGAGGGGGAAGAGGAGGGAGGGACTCGGATGCATAGGATGCCTGAGGTTTGCGTTGACTTCTCACCTCGTCCGCTAGCCTGTGCCTCCTGATTGCCTCTGCCCTCTGCTCCATCATCCCCTTTGGATTGCTCCGGCAGACAGAACATCTGCACCAGTCGGTAGACATTGTCGGCGTTGCTCGTGCACAGTAGCTAGTCAGGCAGCAGCAGCAGTATTGAGAGACCTGTGAGGCAATGAGAGGGTGCTTTGAAGATGTTGAGATGAGAGCGCAAGGAGAGATCGTAAGGGAACGAGGATACGGGCAGTGAGTGTATGCGCGTGCGCAGAACACGGACTTAGCGAATTCAGTCAAGTCGCGTCGATGCGCAGCGCCGGTCTTCACATCACGTGGGACATCTGCTCTGAGCACGGATGTGGTGTAAAACGCAGGGTGCTTAGATATGGCGGATAAGTAGCGTAGATATTGTATCTACTCCATCTCTATCTGGATGCAATTTAGGGCAACCCGCAGTGTGTGCTCCGAGCGACTCCGAAGGGCCATCATTTTGAAGATCGAAAAGATCCTCGATCCTTCGCTACCAGTCGCTACCCTTCGCTACCCTAGGCTACCCTGCTACCGCGCTAGTTTGGAAGGACATATTCCTTACAAATCTTTGATCATTATGGCGCGATCAAATCGCTGAATCGACGAACTTGTGGTCAAACCCTGTGCTTGTGGCGTTATCGTGCCGGCGCCATAGCCTGGTGATATCCCTTTTGTACCTCGTGTATTGAATGCAACGCCGTCGAGGCTAAGTGCAGTGATGTAAATGTCAGCCGTCGAGGCCGAGATCGACTGGCGCAAGAGAACATAGCAGACTCCGAGGAAATCCAACGTTGACTCGACATGGGGCAGTGACGTCGACGTTGTAATCTCCTGGAAGCAGACTGAACGCGGCGGCTGATGATAGTCGACGATCAACCCAGGGTGCACGTTGCGAAGCTGGCACCGGTCTTTACTTTTCGCAGACTGCCCTTTGCTGAGAGAGGTACACGGGGAGAAGAGATACGAAAGTCGTCCACAAGCTGTTGTCACTGGCGCCATAAAGCAGTGGCTTGAAGCCTCTTGAAGCACCGATCGACCGATGTTGGCCCCACGCCGCCGGACCGTCGATGCGTTGTTTGCTTCTGTTGTCCTTTTAATCCTAACACAACCAAATATCAGCCATTGAGACTTCGAACTCTGCCTCAGTACTTGACGATTGCGACCCGCTGCCACTACTGCAGGACGAGCTTCTCAAGACAATTGCTGCAGCAGCGCCCTACTCGGGCCTACGCGCCCTGACTCTTGTCCATCTTACAGCCCTAGGCTCCCCAAGGAGTCACAGCTCTCGGGAACTCCGCGCAGGTTCAGCTCTATCCTCGCTCCCACATCTTTGTATCTGCGTCGCGCCCTCTATCCGTTCACTGCATTTATTGTGTTACGTGTTCTGCCTCTGGCGAGAGACCGTCGCCGGGTCTATCATCCTGCACCTGAAAACGTCGTCTCGCTCACCCACGGTACCTCTTTACTCGACGCCCACTGTCTCACTGGATGGAAAGACGTCTCGCTGCCGCTACTTGAATCCTTCACGCTCGAAACTGACGTCACTTCTTCTATCATGGGCGATGATGAGCTTGATGCAGACTGGTTACCAAGGCTTATGAGGCTAAGTGACAATGAAGCTAAGTGACCGCTTGGAGAGTTTGTGTGCCGACACCCGACTCGGAGGCTCGAAAGTATTGACATGTTGGCGTCCACTGGACGAGATGTGCATACGTAGGAGGTATCAGAGCACAGACAATCCGGACACGCGAGCTCATGGAGGAAATTATGATACAATACTTGCTTGCGAGATCTTTCAGTAGTACTACAGTGTCTAAATTACATGACCTCTTCGACCTCGATGACATGGTATTCCTACGTTTACGGTTAGTTCTTTCCGTGCATAATCATAATTTATGTGCAGTTGACTATAGTCTCAATGTCTGCTCCGCGCCACGATGTTCAGAACCATTTCATCTTCACAAACGAGAACCGACCAGATTCCCCACGGCGTCCAGGGCCTCCCGCCGATAATCGTCGTCACCCACCTTCACCGGCACGTCAGGGTCGTCCTGGAACATGAGCGCCCTCGGCCAGGCGGGGTCGTACATGGGCCAATACATTGTACCGTTACCATGAGGATCGAGGTTGTTGACGAAGCGGACGATGTAGTCTTTCAGCTCGCCGTCCCCGAAAGAGTTGAGGAGATCTGTCGCGTGCGCCTGTCACAGAAGATCAGTTGCGTCTGAAGCGGCCAGTATTGTGGCACTTACAGCTCCGATCCACGGCGTGTCCTTCAGGCGCTTGCTCACTGTCTCCAGGTCAGCAATATAGCGCACGCAGGGACAAATACCAGCGCACCGAAAGCCCATGCATTCTGCCTCGTCGCAAGATTCTTGAGGAAGAAGCGCCGCGGGCCGTGGAAGAACAGATCGCCCTGGATGGCAGCAATCCGCTTCGTCTGCGCGCCGACAGCGTTATTGCTGCCTGTACCAAATGGACACCCAGCTCTGAGCGTATTGGGGTAGTGATGTAAAAGACTGTGTAGCTGGCCATCGGTTGCGTTGGGTAGAATGTACTGCTTGAGGTATTGTTTAACGTCTTCGTCTGTGCTGGTGACCAAGACAGAAGGTGAGTATCCGCTCGAACGCTCGTGTGCTGAGGATGAAGCGCCGTACCGAAGATCTCGCGTAGTAATGGAGAAGAGCGACCCTTCGTCTTCGACGTTGCCTGCACACACCGTCAGAATACGGAAACGAAACTAAGGCAGGACCGAAACGCACCTGCAATGAACGGAACGTTCGCGACTTTGCCCTGCCTCACCATCTCCTGCGGAGACGCGCGAAGGAACTCGCCGTCTACACGCGGCAGCCATGGCAGTGCCATACCCTGGATTCCACACAACAGGATCAGAATGAGATGCGCATGGCATGCCGTGAACGATGGCACGGCTCCACGCACCTGCACCCCGAGGAAGTTAGGCGTCTTGTCGATGGCTGCCTTCATATCCACATATGGCAGGAATTTCAGGCAGCGAATACTGTCCTTGCTGCGGTCACATCCGGTCGATTTGATGAGCGCGTCATAGTGCGTTTGTCCGTCTTTTCACACAAAGAGACGGGCATACAATCAGGTCAATTGGCGGACGGTGGTGAGAGGGAATTGTGTGGCACCTAGAATATCACCGACGGTGGTCGGCCCGCCAGACTGCATGACCGCTCCGCGGAAGAGCCCTTCGGTGTCTCCGCCGTTCGCGAGCATGTGAAGAGAGACTGAGATTGCTCCGGCGCTCTGTCCCCATCTGCCATCTACAGGGTGAGAAAGCTGCTGAGCGCAGAGCTTTGACTCACATCGTCACTTTCCGGGGATCGCCGCCGAATTTGCGGATGTACTTCTGCACCCAACGCATGGCGAGACGTTCTGCAGGAGATGATGAGAGAAAGATCACAGCGTGGAAAGGGGACTGACGATCTTGAAGGCCTACGTTCGCTATTCCGGCGTCCTTGGCTTCCCTCCCGGCAATGAAGCCGAAAGCTATGATCGCGCGTGATAGTCAGTCCGAGCGCCTTCCTAGGACAAGATAATAATACTAGCCAGAGAGACTGAGCGAGGAAATGCAGAATTAGACAGACGTGCAACCAAGGAAGATAACGAATTGCCCACCGATAGTTGATGCTAACGTAGATTATCGGCTGCCCGAGCTCTACCGACCTTGAAACGACGCCTGCACCGTCATAGCTACGCAATTACAACGCATGAGGATATTTCCGGACCAAACTTAGCGAGGAGCACGTACGATGCTGCGCCGCCGATCTGGAAGAGACCTCAAAGTTACCATGAGCAATCACGGGCAGTGCCGTAAATAAGCATGCAGGCATACCTCCATGAATGAACTGATGCATACGAGCGTCAATAGCCATCCCATGTTCCGACCGTAAGTGTGCTCACAAACACGACTGGAAGGTCCATGTTCTCCCTCGCCTCAGCCGGCCGCGCAACATTCAGCGTCAAACCTTTGCGCAGTAAATCAGCACGCGCACACCTACCAGCCGAGCAAGACACCCACAGTCCTCGCTCTGCGGGACATTCAGCTCATAGACTTTCGACACCACGGCGTTCACCGAGTCGCGCAGCGAGCCGTTGACCCACGCCGGGACGCGCATTTGATGCTGCGGGCACGCCGCGCCGTACGCATCGGCGTAGATATTACCTTCGTAGGGCGGATGTAGTTGGGCGCGTTCAAAACGTATGCTATGGAGAGGCGGAAGATGAGTAAGCGGAATAGGAGCGGTCCGCCGAGACATACGCAGGGGATGCATATGGGATGCCGCGGAACTCGTCAACTTGATGGGTCGGGTCGGTGCGCCCGATGATCCATGCGTCATCATCCACTTTGACAATGGTTGGTGCGAGGACTGCGACGTCGACATTCAAGTATTGTTGAGAATCGCCCGTTGGGATTGGCGGCGGGCGGGCAGCGGCGAGGGCGACGTGCGCAGCGAGAAGGACAGGGACCAATGGAAGCATGATCGTGAAAGGCAGGAAATCTTGACGGTGCGAAGGCAGAGTCGCGCAGTTAAGTAGTGCGTGGAAGGCAGTGAAGGGCGTGGGGTCGGGGAGGTTGGGAAATGAGAACGGCGCGGAATAGCGACGCTGAGACTTATGCTGCCTCAGGGGGTCTGCGTGTGGTTAGGTCATAGATAGCTTCCGCAATTGCGCCGCCTCGCATGCCCAAGATGCAAGCGGAAAAGGATGGGATAGCGTTCCAGGCGGGGGAACGATAGCGCGATGAGCCGAATACATCCCGTCCGCGGCGCAGCCTTTGCTCCTGCGGCAGCGACGCAACATGACCGGAAATGGCATGCGAGTATACTGGCAGGTCAGTGAGTTTGACGGGTTGTGCGAAGGAAAATATCACGTACACTCCGTAAAATGCGAGAATAAATGCAACTTTCACATGCCTTCGCAAGACAGGCAGCACACCATACTTAGGAAGATAGCCCTGCAACGCCGATGGAGGCACAGCACAACTTCTAAGATCTCCGAACGAGCTTCGCTGCGATGTGGCGAGCGGGGAGACGTGTCGGAATGCGGAAAGACGCGTCATTGGACGATTTTGGCGGCTTCAGCAAAGAGGCGGGGGCTCTGCATACGCAGAGCATGATTTCCATAACAGCCCGAGTCGTCACGGAGGGCGCTCACCAGACACAGTCCCGAGAGGCAGATGGACTATGAAAATGGATGGACAGAGGGCGACAGCGGCGGCGTCGGAATCATAGGCGAGCGGGAATAATAAGGGCCTCAGGCTCCGGCGCGCCGGAGATCCCTAGGCCTGGTAATCCAACGGAAGTGAGCGGAAGTCAAGCAATGGCACCAGAGCTAAGAGAACCCTGCCACTTACACACCTGTGCGGCGTCTCGTCATGAGCAGACGGACAAACGAGCCTGACATTGACGTTACGAGGCCGTTGAGTTCATCTTGTGAGCGTAAGGAGCAGGATTTGGTCAACGCTAATCAGCCAAGTCCTGGTGCAGGCCTCTACGCTGTAGCTGAAGCTTGAAGACTGCTTGAATATGGCCGCGTTGTCCAACAGCCAGTGCAGTATGTGGACTCGGGGCATGTAGGCCGCGGCTGCCGGCCGGGCCGCCGGCTGCTCACTCCATGCTGCCCATACAATGACCATCACTATGATCCCCGGGCCCGCTGAAGTCCTTCTCATGAGGAGAGCGCGTGCCACTGCCGCACCTCCTCGGTCCGCGCCTCTTCGGTCCACGTCGCGACTGCCGCGGAATGGCAGTTGTAGCTTCGGTCCTCGATCGGCTTTCCACCACACTCATGGACACGCCCCACGCCCCGCATCGTCGGTGGGACGAGTCGACGCGACAGCGTCTGATATCTCTGCTGGAATCTGACTATGTGTAGGAGGTACCGTGATGCCGCTGTGAATGAGAATGGCAACGAAGCGAATGTTGTCGATCGAGGTCTGTCGGTGATGCACGAGATCGTGCGCCACTAACGTCCTCTCTCTTTGCAGACCTTTGACTGCCGGACGCAGGCTATGGGCGTTCTGTCTACGATCCACTCGTCCACACTGCACGGCAGCCCGATGCATGTCCATCTTCCTTTTTCATCCGAAGTGCCTAGACCTCGAGCACACGCTCGATCCCAGTGTCGCAGATGCCCCCGAGCGTGGCAAGGACCAGTGTACCTGCGAACCATGCGCAGCGCATTTTCAAGTGTCAAGCTTCCGTGTTAATGGGGTCCATACGAAGATCTTCGCTGTCAAAAGAAGAGCGGACAACGATCGTCGCATGAGAACGGGATATATATATTCTACCAGCGCATTGCTCTGACCCATCGTCCTTCCCGCCGACATGTCAACAGAAACCATGGTCTTCGATCACGGAGCTTTCGAGGTAACTGCAGTGTGCTCTCAGAGCCTTCACCAACCTGACGCTTTCCATCCACCAGAAACTCCTGGCAACGATCCCCAACAATCCAGCCACCGGCGACGTAGACATAAGCGAATTCTTCTCGTACGTTCCCCAGCACCGCGCATTCCTGCACCTCGTGACACGCAAACACAGACGTCTAGCAGACAAGAACAGCCCAGAAGTGCGCGTGTTCTCGGAGAATGTAGGTGTGGAGTCGCTCGCTGCGTACGACTACACCGCGCTCGCCCGGACGATCGTGCCCGGAACGACGTGGCAAGCAACGCTGACCGACTACGGCCCGATGACCGATCTCATCCTGTGCGCGGGGGATATACTGCCGTTTATGCGGCAGATTTATCTCCTGCTGGAATGCCGCGACGCCGCGACAGGCGTGGTGCGGTTCCACGAGGACTTGTTCGTAGATCGTCCTGCGGCGTCTGATGCCGTGCTCACGTACGCACATTCTTTCATATGCATGCACATGGACACCGTTTGACGGGCACACCATGCAGATTCGCCCGCCGCTGCATCGCGCTGCCCGCCGCGCCGCAGTCGCCCGCGCTCCCCGCGCTCCTCCTCTTCTCCGACACATTTCTCCCGCACGAGAGCGTCCTCGCCCCGTTCCTCGACGCACTCCCCGCGCCGTTCGAGTGGCGCATCGCGTGCCCCTCCAGCGAACCCAAGGAGCCGTCCTCCTTCGACGACTTCATCCGCTTGGCCGAATCGCTGAAGGAGTCGGGGAATGCGGCGTACGTGCGGCGTGAGCGCGGCCCTGCGGTGCAGGCGTACACGCAGGGAAGCAACGCGCTCGGGCTGGCGATTCTGCGGGCGCCAGGCCGCTTCCCAGAATGCGCGCGTCTGTGCGCCGTGCTGTTCGCGAACCGCGCGGCGGCGCACCTGCTGGAAGATGCCGCAGACGAGGCGCTGCAGGATGGGCGCCATGCGGAGGAAACGGACGCGACGTATGTGAAAGGGTTTGTCGGCTGTTTTTTGGAGGGTGTCGTGAAGCTCACCTCTGTAATCGTGTCCCCAGGTATATGCGCCAGGTGCGCGCATACGAATTGCTGGGCGACATGGGTCAAAGGCGCGCAGTGCTCGAGCGCGCGCTGGGCTGGGTGAATGCGGGGGACGCGGTGGTTGTTAGGAGTATGCTGGACTCGTAGACAGCGAGGGCATATTAAATTATCATAAGTGTATGTTTTCCTGTTCTTTTTGCTCGAAAGTCGGGCGTCCGACGACTCTGAGTGTTCCCACGCTATGCACTCTGTTCGTTTCTTCCTACTTCCCAATGTCCTAATAGGAAGCCCTACCCACTACTCCCATCTATCTACCACCATGTTAGTCTATATCTCTGAGGATACGCGTCACCGAGAGCAGCCTCATCCCCTCACCCTCCCTGTGCCGCGCTGGGCGGTTGTCGGAGGCATTGCTCGGAGAGTGCGGCCTTGACGGCGCCTTGCCCCTCACATCGCTCTCGCCAATGATGGTCGAACCCTCCCCTTTCTCGGGAGAGAAAAGCTCTGTGACGACGACCACGGGGGACGCAGCTGCCGAGGGCGCACGAGAACGCTGCACGCGCACCTCACTGGCAGCGGTAGGAGGGTCCGTGGGGAGATAATAATCGGCCTGTGTTATGTGAGGTCAGCGTTGGCTGTATATGTGATCAGCGAATAACATACTTCCGGCGGTGCATACTTGACCGTCGCATCTTTCGGAGTTACCTAGTGCGAAACAAATCAGATTATATTTTTCAGATACGACGGCTCTTGCGCACCTGCATCACATAACCAATCTTCGAAGGCATATGCAGCGTGAGCACAAGCATCTGTATCTCGAAATATCTGTCACTCACGATCTGCGGTCCCGGGATTACGATTCCCTGAGGAACGAAGGTAGAATCGTTTACTAATGTGACCTTTTCAGCCAATTCGTGAAACGCTCAAAATGCTCGCACCCGGTCTGTTCCGGTATTTTGATTAGATCCGAGCTACAATGATCTGATCTTATCTACCGTTCTAGGTTGTGTCACACGCGCGTCACAGTTGAACTCGACGCGCGTCGCCTGCGTCGCTCGCGCCTACCTCCTACACACTGCGGGTTGCCCTGAATCGCTCACCGCGGAGAGGTGACGGGGATGTGGGATCTATCCCACATCTACGCCATTTATGAGCAGAATTGCCGCGACGCACAGAAGTGTCGGCGAGAGGAGGTCCCCGCCGTATCTACGACAATTGTATCCTGAATTCGCGCCAATTCTGTGCATTGATTAGATTCAGGACCCGGGCCCGGCAGTCAATTGATTTAATTAACGTCACGTGTCCCTATGTACCATACACCCCGGTCTCGAGAATACAGCCTGCCTCCCGCACTTCCACAGCAGCCACAGCGCCACGCCGCACGTTCCTCAGTCGCCGGGGCATGAGGTACGTGCAACGCATCGGAGAAGAACCGGGCGGGACCGTCAGCAACGTCGGGAGCGGGCCTGCTGTGACTACTGCAGGCGGATCAGACAATGCATCGTCAGTACGCGTCTCCACCGTGGAAAAACCCAAACTAACCGTTGTATAGGGCCCGAGGCCCTCTAGAAGGCGACCAGGGAGCAAAGGAACGCGTGGAAAAGCGTGGATCTACAAATGCGGGCCAGCGGGTCACGAGAAGCCACTCGCGCCGTGAGGCAGAAAAAAACGGCCAGCCAGCTGCTCCAAGCGCCGCGTTCGGTGCATGGGATGCTCAAGATGGCAAGGGTGGGGAGCCAGGTGAAGAAGGCAGTAAGGGCCGTGGTCGTGGGGTGCGTGGTGGGGGACGCGGCCGCGCACGCGGTAAGCCACGCGGTGCGGCACGCGGTGGTGGAGGTGATGGACGTGGTGGTGGACGGGGTGCCGGTGCCAGCACATCTGGGAATAACGTGGCCGATGAAGGTGAGTGTGTACGAAGCGATCAGGTCATCGCAAAGACTTACGATTCGTATCCAGGTGAAGGGCAAACAACCGCCGACAAGGCGGCACGCGCTGTACCTAGCAAGCGGAAGGTCAATAATGAAAGCTCGACAAACCCTGAGAAGGCAAAGAAGACGAAGAAAGCTGTGGACGTACCTGTGCCAGCCCTGCGCCCGTTCCGTATGCCCACGCCTGCTGCCCCTGCGGGCGAACATGGAGCCGACAGTCCGGTGCCTGCATTCCAGCCAGTCCTCCCTTCCCTTCCTCCCTACCCTCCAATCACGACACCGTCCAAGACACTTGGATACGCGCCGGCGCAGCTGCGGATGTCGTTAGAGCCCTCAAAAGAGTATGAGGCGCCGGCTGAAGAGAACGTACAGGTAGTAGATCCAATGCTACAGTATTTGGACCCTCCTCGTCAGCCTCAGGCCCGCAGTAGCGCACGAGAAAACACACCAATGCGTACTGTTGCCACTCCTGCGCCCATCATCCCAGCCATTCCCTCCCAACGTCCCCGTGCGCCCGTTCATCCTGCGATTGCTTTTGCCAATCGCACAGCCGCTCAGTTGCGGGGAGCAACTCCGAGCACGGCGTCGGCTGATCGACGCTCTGTGCCGCCTGGCAACGGCACCATCGGCGCGCCCGTTCGTTCTGCAATTCCGTCAGCCAATCGCGCGACCGCTCAATCGCGAGGTACCACTCCGAGCACAGCATCGGCAGGTCGAGCCTCTGTGCCGCCTGTCAACGGCACCTTCGGCGCGCCCCTTCGTCCTGCGATTCTGTCAGCCAATCGCGCGACGGCTCAGTTGCGGGGCACCACTCCGAACATCGCGTCGGCTGGTCGAGACTTCGTGCCACCTGTCAACGGCACCGTCGGCTCTGCAACGAGCTCAGGTCAGTGCAGCCGAGCGCAGTCACAGGCGCCTGATGCTGGAGGCAGTTATCGGGGCATACCGAATAGGCCAAAGCCGTTCTCATCCGGTCCTGGCGCATCTATGCGTCCACCCGCCGACCCTGCGATGAAGTCAGATGGGGTACCTAAAGCGTTCTCAATCAAGGTCAACCAAGCGCAGGGAGATATCAGCGCGCTCAAGAATGAGACAACAGAACTCACGAAGAAGCTGAGGGTGGAGGAGCAGAGAGTAGCGGTGCTGGAGCAGGATAACATCGCCTTGCGCAAGGCTTTTGGCGAGCTGAAAGCGGAGCTAGGGGAAGTGAAAGAGTTAGCGGCAACAACGAGTGAGGCACTGATGGCACTTGACCTGGCAATCAAGGGCGCAGAAGGGTTGTCGCAAGCGGATAAGCAGGCGGCTGCCCAGGCAACCAAGTCGGCACGCGATAATAACTGGAATGTACGTCACGTTGTCTTGAGATCGGTGACAGCGACACTGACCATTCGCTGACCCTACAATTGTTAGACGGCCACTCGGAAGGCATTTTGTCAACTCATGGGCGTACCTCATATGCAGAGTCTTCAGCCAGCCTTGGAAGACGGGTTTTTCGTGGTTGACGAACAGGATCCCCGGGGACACTCGGTATTCCTGCGCCCGGACTTCGACCTGTCGTGGAAGGCGAATGCGGCATGGCACGAGTGGGCCGTCGACACGTTCATGCGAGCAAATGTCGCGTTGAATCCCTACCTGCGGCCTGAGGTACTCGAAGAAAAGGGTCGAGAGAGGATCTTGAACCGGCTGAAAGACATCTTCAAGTCGGGGAAAAATGAGTGGAAGAAGCAGGAGATGGACGCGGGGCTGAAGAAGATGAAGCGGTCGACGGATCGCCATAAGGCGCGCAAAGCCGCAGTGAGTCTTCGCTTATCACACACATTTGGCGCGCACCTTATATTTTGCCAGAAATCGACCGACCGCAGCATTCACCGCGCGGAGGCGGGTCTTGAGCATGCTGAATGGGATTTCCTGTTCGCTCCGGGCTACCAGTCAACGGACGAGAGTTCTGATGGGTTCGAAAACCCTGTCGATCCACAAACGGACGGGGAAGACGATGGCCCTGGCCTTGTCAAGCCGTGGATCACACACGCGCCGGCGCACCGCTCAGCATTCGTAAGCACGCTAATCAATGCATGACTTACTATCTCCTGACTTCGTTCGACAGGCGCAGGGCAAAATTGATGAATTATCGGACCTGGTCGGCAGTCGTATCAGGAACGAGGTAAAAGAGGGTCGCAAAGCGACGCACCGAAGGAAGCGAGGGGAAATCGTCGAGCGGCCCATCCCCACGATCGCGAAGGGTGCAACAAAAATACCTGGATGGGCTGTGGATAACACTTGGCTGGATGAGGTTCAGGACAACGTGAACTGGAGCTTGCTCGACATGGCTGCTCCACTTCCGCAAGGGTATGGCCCAGAGGCTGAAGATGCAACGCCTGAAGACGGCGTTGAAGGTGTGATGCCGCCGGGGACTGAGAACGGCTCCGAGTACGCGACGACATCGGCACGCGAGGACGGCTCCGAACACGCGATAACATTGGCACGCGAGGACGGCGTGGACCACGACGAGGGCGAGGAGAGATATGAGTACGATGGGGATAGTCAGTATTATTCAGAAGATGCTGGTGAGGAGACCTTGGGCGCACCTCCGGGCTTGACCGAGGAAGAAGAAGAAGACTTGTACGAGTGACTCTCAGATAGTTATGATGGCAGGCACACCGGCCTTGCGCGCAGAATCATATTGAAGCCTGTGTAATATACGTAATACACTCTTGGCAGCTCGTTAGCGAGATTATTGTGACCAAAAGAATTAGGTGACTTACATACATGTTTGCATCAGGCGTCCAAGACATCAGGTTCCTGTCCCTCCTGTAGACAGCGTCAGCATTGTGCGCGCGGGTAGATGTGAATAGCTTAACGTGATTGTGCGCGGTAGTCGTCCAGTATGGTGTACGGCGTATGCTGAGTGAGCAGCGTATAAACTGGCCGGATAGTCGCTCCATAGCAACGGGCTCCAGTTCACCCAGCTCCTCCGCGTGCCAGATCTCTGTGCCAAGATACGTAGCCCTGGAGCACGCGGTTAGCAGGGACGGAAGCATGAGGTGTGACTTACCAGAATGCCCAATCGACGTCGCGCATTGTATCATCGGCACGGCGAGCGAAACGCCGCACGAAAGCGATGTCTGCGGTGCATATGGTGTCATCGGGAGCGGTCTGAGATGTCGTGATTAGGTAGTCGATTCGAACGGGTATGCGGACATCAATATATCCGTAGCACGCAGCCATGCCTCGAGAACGGGTTGAAACGCCGAAGCGCCGCCTGCCAACAATGACGTTAGAGAATGTTCGTGCCCAGCCTTGATAACGCGTCGCATTGATGTCAGCCATAGAGACATCCGCGACAAGGTCCATGTGCGGCGCCCAAAGATCGCGCAGGAGCCGGAGTGTAAGCCCGTACAACGGTTGACCCTCTGAAAGGCTGAAGTGGCGCAGCTGGACCTCTTGCGACTGACGCGGGAGCTCAACCCGAGCTCGAGAGAAAGGTAAGCCATTGAAAGTCAAAGTGCAGGGATAGGACACGTACGAGTAGCATTTGCATCCGCATTATAGCGGTCCATGTACGTCTCCAGTGTGCCTCGGGTAGCCTTCATATCGCCCTTCATGCATTGATGAAGCAGCTCAATGGACTCGGCGTCTTCTGCAGTCCACGGGCGCGGTAGAGATTCGAGGTTGTTGATCTGAGAAGTGGAGGTTAGGATCACACAATTATGGGAAGGCACTGTAGACTCACGAGATCAACAATGCGAACGCGCTTCCACCAAGCACGCATCATCGTAGCCTCCAACTCACCACCCGTGTGTCCGTTATGGTGAACGTGCTTGAGGTCACCGTTGTTGCGCTCGTATGCCCACGCCGCAGTCGTGTACGCGATGGGCCCTAGTCGAAGATATTGTGACTTGATGTGGGTCATGAGATGACAGTACGGCGTGAGTGAGCAGCCCATTGCCGCCCACTGTTGAAAGGCCTCACAGAGGAGCTGTGTTCCGTGTTCGACATCGTTGGGTGATAGTGACTCGGCTGACAGAATGCGAACGGCCACGGAAAATTTGAGAAGGGTGTCGTAGTGCTCACGATAATTGCGGCTCGTCTTCTTCGAGCGTGCGGCTTCGTAGTCCTCTTCTGTCGGGTTCTCGACTCTTGCTTCGAGGAATTCGACTCGACGTGCACGTAAGCGAGCATGAGTCGCCTTCTGAGACTTCGCTACATTCGTATTGCTGGCGGACTGTGGGGCATTTGCATCTGGTATCGCTCCATCGACGTTCCAGGCTGCGAAGACGGGGATGAAGAGTATGCTCATAAGGGAGCGCCACTCATCGGCCTTGCCGGTGCCGGCGCTCACAAGCTGTAGCAAGAACTTATTCAGCGGGCTCCCAAAGCAAAAAATCGACAGTGCACTCACATTGTTAGGCACTCGGCCGACGCTTGGTGGCCACCAGATTGAATCAAAGGTGTCGTTGACTATCTTAAGGGGCTGGCGCGCAGCGCGCGGGGTTACGCCGTTGAACATGCCGCTGGTATATAGGATTGTGCGAGTGACGTGCTTGCATGCACCTCGAGGATTTCAGGTCAGGATTTGGAAGCGAAGGCAATGTCGCACAGCGTACCTAAGAACATGCCGTGCATGTAGTCCTTTGGCGCAGAGCCAGCGGCCATCCAACCAGGCCACAAGTTGAGAATGGACCACCGTACCCCTCGCCGGTCGAAAATTGCTTCTTGATGCTCGGCGTCGGCGGTCGCATAGTGAAAAGCGTACTTGCGATAGCGAAAGTCGGAGCGAGGGGTATATTCTAGCGAAATAGTTAGCGCAGGCGACAGAAAGATTGTAAAGAGGGGACTTACTCGAAGGATCAAACGCGGATGGGTCGACAAGGGCGAACGACTCCGTGGTGTCTTCAGGGCACATGAATAATTTTGATGTGCATGATGCGAGGCCCTGAACCTTCCGAATGGCCGGCAGATCAGACACCTCATGATCAACTATGCCGTGAACGACTTTCTTCTCAGGTCGGTCGCGCACACGGAAGTCCAGCCCTGAAACATATGAATCAAACTGATTAGCGCTAGTTGGTTGAAGAACTCACCTCTTCCGAGTTCCAAAAAGTCCCCTACAAATGGCTTGCAGACCTCGTTGAGTTGCTCAGTGGTCGGTTCGTGTGCGCCGGGCAGAACATAGATGAGAGGTGTCTCCTCGCGCAGGTAACGAACACTTCGTGGGTTGTTGAGACAGGACAGATATATGGCGCCCGTTGAGTATGTGCCTTTGATGGATTGGAACCTAGGTCAGGAACATTCAATAGGTTAGCGATGTGCGTTGTAATGTGATATGACGCACCAATCAGTGTTCTTCTGAAAAACAAGCCCGGCTTCGAGCTTGGTGAAGCTCTGATTGATGTTGTCAACGTCGACGTCCTCCGGCAGGCCCCATTCACCTCTTTGCTGACGGACCAAGCCTGCCTGGATCGAACGCCAGCCCCATCCATCGTAGATATCCGTCATGGGTCGGTCGGGATCGAGCTGGAGAGACTCGCCGCGATCCATGGAAGGGGGACCTGGCCCAGGTTCGTCGCCTACCCGTCGCCAGTGCTGGAGCTGATCATATTTACCGCGCCGCGCCAGCATCAGCTTGATGGCGGTCACTGGTGAGACGTACGACACGATTTTGATAGGTGTTCGCTTCTCGGAGCCGTCCTGCATGCGTTTGACGGTATAGACCTTGCCTTCACAATCGTCATTTGTGCACGAGGGGGATTCCATCTTGAGGACCTGCTCGTGAGTGTGCATGCGCCAGCAGACATTGCAGATGTAGAATATCTGGATGATGTCGTCCGTGTTGACACCCAGTCGTCTCTCCAAAGTCCGCTGCGTCCTTGCAAACTTCTCAAGCCCGCGGAACTCTAGGCCAGACCGCCGAGACGCGGAGCTCAGAAGCGCGTAAGAAGACTCGAGCATGGAATGCACGATCGGGCGCGTAGCGCCTTGGAACGCGCCGGCAATATATGCGCGAATGTATGCGCTGCGAACCGCTGGATCGTCATCAAGGAACGCAGGCTCTGGGTCGTCGTCGTCATCAGAGTCTTCCAGAGCCTCGACAGCGCGAGAGTTGGCTGTCTCAAAGACTTCTGCCCGGGTAGCAAACAGACGAGCAGCAAAGGGATCCTCCTCGATGACTTCTTCCGGAGGGCGACGTTCATCGGCATCAATGTCCATAGCATCAGGATCAACCTCGTAGTCTTGAAGTCCTAGTGAATCATAGCCCACGTCGTCCGTAAGTTCAGCGTCTAGAGAGTAGGCCGGAGACGCAGGCTGCGCCGGGTCGTCGTCGTTTTCGTCAGGCAAGTCGAAACCAGGGTAAGCAGCGTCGAGAAGGGGCTCATAGACATAGAAGGGTGGGTCTACTTCGGGAGTGGGGCTGCTGCGTCCGGGCGTCGGCGCGCTGAAAGTCAAGTGCTCGAGAGGAGGGGGAAGAGGAGGGAGGGACTCGGATGCATAGGATGCCTGAGGTTTGCGTTGACTTCTCACCTCGTCCGCTAGCCTGTGCCTCCTGATTGCCTCTGCCCTCTGCTCCATCATCCCCTTTGGATTGCTCCGGCAGACAGAACATCTGCACCAGTCGGTAGACATTGTCGGCGTTGCTCGTGCACAGTAGCTAGTCAGGCAGCAGCAGCAGTATTGAGAGACCTGTGAGGCAATGAGAGGGTGCTTTGAAGATGTTGAGATGAGAGCGCAAGGAGAGATCGTAAGGGAACGAGGATACGGGCAGTGAGTGTATGCGCGTGCGCAGAACACGGACTTAGCGAATTCAGTCAAGTCGCGTCGATGCGCAGCGCCGGTCTTCACATCACGTGGGACATCTGCTCTGAGCACGGATGTGGTGTAAAACGCAGGGTGCTTAGATATGGCGGATAAGTAGCGTAGATATTGTATCTACTCCATCTCTATCTGGATGCAATTTAGGGCAACCCGCAGTGACAGCCACATCCCTCGAGCCCACCGCCTTGTCACGTCCTCACAACCCACTGCCAGCCTACAACCGGCACCCACCTACCGGCACCCACAGCCTACGAGCGGCGCCCAAGCGCCCGCGCCCCCGCTCAACAAGTGCCAGCGCATCAACATGCGCTCTCATTAGCGGGCCCCACGTCACTGCGCTCCGCGCGTGCGAGTCAGAGGTCGGAGAGGGGAGTATGGCCGCACAGAGCGAGCGGCCAGGAGGCCAAATCCGGTGAGTGCCCGCCCGTCGCCCTCGCCCTTGCCCATCGCCAACCGCCCTCGCCCGTTGCCAACCGCCCTCGCCCATCGCCCTCGCCAACCGCCCTCGCCCATCGCCCATCGCCCTCGCCAACCGCCCGTCGCCCTCGCCAATCGCCCTCGCCCGTACCCCTCGACAATCGCCTTGCCCGTTGCGCTCGCCCATCACGCTCGCCCGTCGCCAGCTGGACGTCACCGACCACCCTCGCCTGTCGCCAACTGCGCTTGCCCGTCGCCCGCGCCAACTGCGCTCGCCCATCGCCTTGCCGACCGCGCTCGACCGTCGCCCTTGCCCGTCACCTGTCGCCAACCGCCCTCGCCCGTCGCCTTCACCCGTCGCCTTCGCCCGTCGCCAGCTGGACGTCACCGACCGCACTCGCCGTCGCCAGCTGGACGTCACCGACCGCCCTCGCCCGTTGCCAGTTGGACGTCACCGACCGCCCTCGCCCGTCGCCAACTGTGCTCGCCCGTCGCCTCGCCCTCGCCAACCGCCCTCGCCCGTCGCCCGTTGCCAACTGCCCTCGCCCGTCGCCCGTTGCCAACTGCCCTCGCCCGTTGCCAACTGCCCTCACCCGTTGCCAACCGCGCCCTCGCCCGTTGCCAGCCGCCCTCGCCCGTTGCAGCCAACCGCCCTCGCCCATCGTCAACCGCCCTCGCCCGTCGCCAACTGCACATTGCCACCACCACCCTTTCCTGTAGTGTAGCACTATCACATAGCATCCTATCAGTACATGTATAGCTAGTCCAATACAGTATAGTAATGCCATCAATGCGTGAATGTTGTCAACATCAGTGTCCGGGTGTGTCTCCGGGCAAGGCGGATGCCGGTACCCAATCAGGCACCTGTGATTGCGTGAGTCAGAGTCACTGTCGACTCTTGCCAGCCCCCATCTTGTGCACGCACACATCGGATTTCACCCTGCCTCACGACACAATGTCCTTATTCCACATGGCCCTGTACCATATAGCAGTCTACAAGACTATCACAACAGTATGTAATACAACTTCATGTACAATGCACATCACTAACCATCCTACACACGAAGGTTTCCTTGCGAGATATTATCCTTGTTCGAGACATACTCCTCTCCTGTCATTGCAGCCACTAATGGAAGTCCTTAGATCTTGCTTCTGTCCATTGTATGGAGCTGTAACGGGACGAAATGGGTTACACCAGTAAGTACTAAGTCTATTACATCTGTGCATCTGCTAATGATCTTACAGATGATTGTCGAGCTTGTTGAGCTCGCCCACATGGGTTCGTACTCTGCCATCATATCCCGAGATAATAACCATATAACTGATGGCACATGCAGGCCTCGCACGCAGCGCAGCCATTCTCGTATGCCGGCCGAGCGCAGACAGCACAATCAGGCTGGCCGCTTGGGCGCTTGATCTTGCGGTCAACATCTCTGCGACAGTGACACGTATGATTGTCGTGTCCGGCAAACTCTTGGCTGTAGTGACGTCTATCACACTTGTGCTGTGCCTCCAGCACAGCGCTGTCACGCATACGGGCATGGATGTCTGCACACAGCTCGCGGTACGTCTTAGCTTATTCTCATCAATTTCTATGCATGGGCTGATGGACGACGTGTCAGGTGCTTACTCCGTTGCTCATCATTGTGTGTGTCAGGCTCGAGCTCATCTGCAGCAACCTTCCCAAGGCGTACGAGATGTACGTCGACATGGCTCTATGCTATATGCCCAACGCAGTGTCCAAAGGGACAATGTTGCCCAAAGCGGCGTCCAAAGGGACAATGTTGCCCAACGCGGTGTCCAAAGGGACAATGTTGCCTAAAGCGGCATCCAGAGGGACACTGTTGTCCAAAGTGACATTATCTGAAATGATGTCCAAAGTGACAAGATATAAAGTGATGTTCAAAGTAATAAGAGATAAAGTGATAACCAAAGTGACTGCGAAACATAGATTATGCCCTCTACATCCCAGACAAATAGTTGCACATTTGAGACAGACATCTGCAAATGCAATGCAAATTGCCAGTACACTTCCAGGCACTGTTTTCTTCTTAGCTATGTGGTATATATCCGGACGAGCATTCAGTGATTGTGGCAGTTCTAAGCACCATGCAGTATCCCAGGTAGGTGGTGGTCGCAAAGTCGTTACATGGACTGGAGCAGAATTAAATCCTTATATTATTGATGCTCAAATGATGCCTGCAAGTACCGAATTGTTCACATTTATCTCACATAGAACTGGTACTGCTGCAGCCCCTGATGATAATGTGTATACTAAAGCCCGAGTGCCCCTTGAGATGCTCCTACAGCTAACACGCGAGAAACTAGTTGAGCTCTGCAGATTACATGACATACCTGGTGCAACATCCATCCCTGTGAGTACTCTTCGCGCACGATTGCGAGACCATGTACACACCAAAGAATGTGCAGATCACATTACTTTCTTTACCACTTATATGCCACACAAGAAGAGTACTAGCACTGGGCGAGTCCAGAAATATCGGCAGACAGTGAAAGACACTGTGGATACTCCAAAATTTCCTCCAAAGCCACCATCTAGATCACTCATCCACCAGATTATATCTGACTACTGTGCGAGTTTGAATCCAGAACTAATATCTGAAAGCGCTTGTGCGGTATGCGCCACTATTTATCGACAGATCGACCTGACCTCATTTACAGCAGATAGCTTTGATATGGATATTTTAAAAACAGAAAATATATACATAGCTCGCCAGGCACGTTCATCTGTTGATGACTCCATCTTGCCTTTGGATGGTCCCCTTCTACATCACTCCAGTCTCATATGTAAGGATTGTCTTTGTTGCTTGAAAAAGGGTACTGTTCCGGTGACCGCACTAGCTAATGGCAATTGGTTGGGAGATATCCCGTCAGTACTGCAAGGACTCTCATGGGCAGAAAAAATGCTGATTTCTCGGGTCTGTCACAACCGATGTGTAGTTCGCGTAATGTCTTCTGGGATGCATAAGATGAGTGCTAATGCTGTCTTCTTTTCGACACCCACTCCTAAGGTATATGCAGCTTTGCCACCCAAGCGCGAGGATGTTAATGAAATTATAGGCTTTGTATATATTGGTCAGACGAAACCAACAGACAAAGACCTTAGACGAACCCCTCTACTTGTGCGGAGAAATAAAGTTGCATCTGCTCTTGAGTGGCTCAAATGTAATCATATCGATTATCGGGATCTTGAAATCTCCTATGCCAATCTTGCTGAGTATGAGGAAGAAGGTGTACCTATTGTGACAGAGTATAAGTTATCCACAGATGGAGAAACTGGTGAAAACAAATCTGTTAATATAGATAATGATGTGGCTACAACTGATGGTGCATGTCCATTTACAGTACATGCCCTGACTGGACAGGAAATTGAAAGGATGTCTACAGAGCAGCTGAAGGCACAAGCTATGCAACATCTTATTAATGGAGGTAAGGCTCTTGGAATTGGACAGTCCAATACCCCTATGTCTACCTATGATAATCCTCAGCTTTATCCACAGATCTTTCCTTGGTTGTTCCCATATGGTCTAGGTGGTGTCGGAAATGATAATGGCACCAAACATATGAGCGATAAAAGACGATTGCGCCACTTGCTTTTGTACCATGACAAACGTTTCCAATTAGAACCAATGTTTCCTCTAGTTGCTTTAAATCATCAGCAGGTCAAGAGCAGTGCGTTGGGAGGATACCTTATGGCAAAACAAGCCAATTTTGGTCGCATCGCAGATCGACTTGCCAAGGTTGATGTCAGTGTTCTTACAGAGCTGATTGAACGTCTGGCAAAAGGCGAACATGTAAAGGCATCCACTGATGCTGAGAGTGCATGTTATCAAATATTGAATGATCTTGATTTTGTTGCTGCAGGTGTACCAGGGTCAAAGGCAAGCAAGAAGAATATGCGTAGTGAGATATGGTCTTTGATTTCTTACCTTGGAGCCCCATCTTGGTTTATTACCTTTGCCCCATCTGATGTTAATCACCCTATTGCACTATACTATGCTGGCCAGCCATCTGCTATATTTCCTACATTTTATGAGCAGGATGAGAGGGTACGGTTAATAGCAAATAACCCTGTTGCAGGTGCCAAGTTCTTCAAACTTATGGTTGACTTGTTCATCAAACATGTTTTGGGTGTTGGCTCTAAGCACTCAGGTCTTTATGGTGACACTGCCGGCTATTATGGCACTGTCGAGCAACAAGGGCGGCTTACATTACATTTGCATATGCTACTATGGATAAAAGGTGTCCTTACTCCCCAAGAGATACGTGATAAACTTCTTGATCGGAATTCTGACTTTCAGCGGGAGATGATAGCATATCTTGAGAGTGCACATGCAGGTGAATTCTTGACAGGATCCATAGATCATGTTGAGGAAGCAATTAAGGAAGCTGAAAAGGAACATGACTATAATAAGCCATCTCTTGTATTGCCTAAATGTCCACCCAAATTGTGCAAACGTCACAGAGATGAAAGTAATGACACTTGTATAAATTGTAAGCCATATATTCAGTGGCAAAGAGAATTTGAATCTACTGTTGACGACCTTCTCTTTCGTCTCAACAAGCACAAACATCATGCTGGATGTACTGATCCAAAACATGAAACATGTAAGTCCAGATTTCCGCGAGATACAAATCCTACAACCACAGTTGACTCTGAGACGGGCAGCATCAATATGCGTCAAAATGAAGCATGGCTCAATACATTTTCTTATGTCCTCACTTATTTGCTTCGGTGCAACTCAGATGTCACAAGTCTGTTATCAGGCACAGCAATAAAGTCCATTATTGCATACATCACAGACTATATTACAAAGACACCTCTCAAAACACATGTCATGTTTGATGCTGTTCGCACTGTATTTGAAAGGAATGCTACACTGGAGGATGAGAGCTTGACTAGTTTACAGAAAGCAAAGAAACTCATGGTACAGATTGTGAATAATATGAATGTGAGTCTAGAGATCGGAGGGCCAATGGCGTCTTTATATCTACTAGGACATCCTGACCACTATACCATGCATTTGTTTGCCAAGCTTTATTGGAAGAACTATATTAATGAGATTCTACGGTTTTGGTCACCGGATGATGCCTCTGATAATGAACTAGATGCTACAGTAGTTGTGAAGAATATCAAAGGATTTATAGTTGGCCAAAGTGCTATTACGGACTATACATGCCGGCCAAAAGAGTTGACAAATATGAATGTCTATGACTGGATTCGAACATGTACTAAAACACTCAAACGTAGATCTAGAGCAAAACCTGGTAAAGTTAAAGCAGACAAAAGGGATGCAGATACAGAAATTGAAGATAATGATGACAAGGCATTTGTCTACACCACTGACTCGGATGTAGAAGGACTCCATCTTGCAGAGGAAGATCCTGACTCAAATTACACTCCATATGGTTCCAAACAGACTAAGAAACCCCGTCAGACACAGTCTTATCAATTTATTTCTATGCATCCTCAACATGGTACACATGAAGTTAGGATATGTAAAGAAGATAAATCAAAAGTGCCAAATTTCTTAGGGGGATCTCTTCCAAGACGTGATCAGGGTAACATTGAGGAGTACTGTTTAACTATGCTAGCTCTATTCAAACCTTGGCGTGTCCCACAAGACTTGAAAGATAGTGGAGATACATGGCAAAGCACATTTGAGAGTCATGAATTTTCTGACAACGAAAGGCGCGTCATGGATTTCATGCAGATCAAATATGAATGCAATGATGCTCGAGATGATTATGCTGCTAAGCGCAAAGCAGGTAATGCAGAGGGAGATATGACAGGTAAAATATTCAATCAGATGTTTGAGCATTTAGATCAGACTATTGAAGATGATGGTGATACTAATGGAATAGATCTTACAGAATTAGCACAGGCCTTGGAAAGTCAGTGGCAGGTGATCGGGAAAAAGACTTTGAATCGATTGACCCAGATGACTCAGATTGAAAAGGTAATGCATGAGACTGGTTGGCTGGAACGCAAGGGCAGTATTCCAATGGATATTGATACTGAGCCTCTGTTTGATGGGTCTGTAAAGTCAGCTGCACACTGGAAAACAGTACTAACTTTAGAGAAGCAAAAGGTAATAGATGAACGTGCTGAACAAGCATCTGCAGCAAGTGCCACAAACTCAGCACAAGGGCAAAAGGAGGACTTGGAAAACACTGTGAGATTGGTGGACCTTGCATATCTAACAGAGGCTCATACAGCAGGAACAGAAGAGCAGCGAGAAATTGTAACTAAGACTGCCCAACTTTTTACTTTGAATACTGAACAGAAGCGCGCATTTCGTATTGTATCAAACCATGTCCTTGACCCTGCTGCTGAACAGCTTAAAATGTATTTGGGTGGTATGGGAGGCACAGGCAAGTCCCAAGTCATAAAGGCACTTATGCATTTTTTCAAGGAAATGAAGCAAGAATATAAGTTTCTAGTTCTTGCACCAACAGGTGCTGCAGCTGCTTTAGTTTCAGGATCAACCTATCATTCAGTGCTAGGTATTAATGGTTTTGGA
Source organism: Auriscalpium microsporum (assembly GCA_019914985.1). Classification (NCBI taxonomy): domain Eukaryota; kingdom Fungi; phylum Basidiomycota; class Agaricomycetes; order Russulales; family Auriscalpiaceae; genus Auriscalpium; species Auriscalpium microsporum. The sequence goes on along the minus strand of JAHLMG010000016.1, from coordinate 540,246 downwards.
ACACAACAAAGTTGGATGGCTTTGAATGAAGTCCATGAGCGTATTAAGCATGTTCAATATGTGTTCTTGGATGAGATCTCGATGGTAGATTGTGAAAGCTTGTACAATATAAGTGCTCAGATGTGTCTTGCAATGCAGATTCATGATACTGCATATGGAGGTAAAAACATGGTCTTTGCAGGTGATTTTGCTCAGCTACCCCCACCTTCTACAAGTCCTGCATTATACTCAAGGACTCCAGATGCTGTTTTACATACAACCAATAGTCACAAGGTGCAGAAAAGTATTATGGGCAAAGCTACCTGGCATCAGTCAACACATGTTGTTATACTTCGTCAAAATATGCGTCAGAAGACTCAGACTCCTGAAGATGCCAAGTTTCGCACAGCTCTTGAAAATATGAGATACCGTTCATGCACTGATGCAGATATTGCATTGCTACGTACACGGATTGCTGGGCGTGGTGAAGATCAACCTCATATTTGGGATCCTGAGTTTAGATACGTATCAGTCATCACTGGTCTGAATTCACATCGTGATCGTCTAAACGAAATGAATAGTCGGCAGTTTGCAGAGGATCATCACCGGCATCTCACACATTTCTATTCAATTGATAGATGGCGAACAAATACAGACTCAGAGAAAAAGCCAGGTCGCAAGCGGAAGAATACAGACATTGTTGATCCTTTGCGCACATCAAATGCCATTGCTCTTGGCCCACAACAAATACTGTGGAATCTTCCTCATGCTGTAACAGATCACCATCCTGGAATACTGTCTTTATGTAAAGGCATGCACATAATGATCAAGAAGAATGAAGCTACTGAGCTTGGTGTAACAAATGGTGCAGAAGGTACTGTTATAGGGTGGCATGCAAAAGACATTGCACATGACAAGCAAGCACTGGAGACTGTCTTTGTACATCTCAGTAATCCTGCCCAAGATATTCAGTTACCTGGCTTGAGTCAAAATGTAGTACCTGTGTCACAACAGAAACAAGATCTGGTCTGTGAGATGCCTGATGACACACCTTGGCGTATAAGTCGAGAGCAAGTCCCAGTAATTCCCAATTTTGCAATGACAGACTTTGCTTCCCAAGGTAGAACTCGCAAATACAATGTAGTAGATTTGCACAACTGTCGCACTCATCAGTCATACTACACTGCACTGTCACGAGGATCATCTTTACAAGGAACACTGATTGTACAAGGCTTCTTCCCACACAAGATTCAGGGAGGGTTATCTGGATGGGATCGGCAAAACTTTCGTGAATTGGAGATTCTAGACCATATTACCACTCTGAGATATATGGGTAAACTTCCTGAAGGTATAAATGCTAAAACTCGTACTGCTCTAGTAAGACAGTATCAGGATTATAGGAGCAACTCTGGCAAACCACTCATACCTAAGCACATGCATAATGCCATATCCTGGTCTGCAAAAGAGCCCATGGATAAAGTGACAGTACTACCAGACTTGGAATGGACTTTGCTGAAAAAGCCTCCTGCACATGCAAAGACAAAACTCCCTTTTACTGACAGAGCAAACACACACTCTATTACTACCACACCAAAAGTAAGTACAATTAATAAGTATGCTCAAGAGGTAGTTGAAACTGAAGTTGTGAAAGATATACTAACTGTTGCACCAGAAAATTCTTCAAAACGTAGGAAGACTGCAACTGCCTCTGCAGCCACAGTAGTTGAAGTAAAAATCAAAGGATTGAGATGGGATAAAAAGACTCTTAGCTGTGCTTATGATAGTACTTTTACAATTCTTAGAAATGTTTTTGCAGCAGAAAGCAGTACCTGGAATACACACATACTGGGAAAGAATCAACATTTAGATCTTATGAATGATTTGTGGTCACATCCTGTGAGAGGTAGGACAGCAGAGGCAGAACGTGACCTTGTGCGCATGAGCATACGTAACATGGACCCTCGTGAATTTCCCAACAATGCTGTAGATGGCACAGATATTAGAAGCATGTGTATAGAATTATTCAAAAATGACAAAGGCTCTGTGGTCGATGAAACAAGTTGTGTAAGGTGTCATCGTATTGACAAACGGCATGTTCTACCTGCTGCCTTATGGGATCCCTGTTACTCTGGTGCCACTAATACCAATGAATTTATGAATACACATCATAGACAATCAGAGAACTTGTGTTCTATATGTAGAGATCATTTGACAATAGTCACTAAGTTTGTTGGTGAGCTACCTCCTGTATTGATGTTGTCAATCTCAAAGCATAATGTTGTACTTAGTAAAAGCATACATATTGCTGAAGACCATGCAACACGTGTCTACCGTTTGGCAGGTATTATATATCATGGTGGGTTCCATTTTACTGCACGTGTATTTGACCTTCAAGATCAAACTTGGTATCATGATGGTATGACAACAAAAACCAGGTTCAACCATGAGGGACCAAGGGAAAGCATCAATATATATGAAGCAGAAGGACGCACAGCAGCACTTGCATTATACATATAAAGCAAAATAATTGATCTATCATATCTCTAATACTATCCCAATGGCAGGAAGATTGTCAATTAATCAGTGTCTAGACACCTTTGAATTTCCCCTGATTATCCCCCTGAATATCTTTTGAATTTACCCTGAATATCCCCTGAATATCCCCCTGAACATCTTTTGAATCTCCCTGAATATCCCCCTGAATATCTTGCGAATTCCCCCTGAATATCACCCTGAATATCTTTTGAATTTCTCCTGAATATCACCCTGAATATCTTTTGAATTTCCCCTGAATATCACCCTGAATATCTTTTGAATTTCTCCTGAATATCACCCTGAATATCTTTTGAATTTCACCTTGGAATTACATATGAATTTCACCTGGAATTACATATGAATTTCACCTGGAATTGCATATGAATTTCACCCTGGAATTACATATGAATTTCACACAAGATAGATGCAATAAAGCCAGGAGATATTCTGAAATGTGCTGAAGGAATCGTCCTGCCATGCTCTGCAATGGCCTTTTAAAGACTAGTTTTGATGACAAGGCCATCTGCCATCTCCTGAACATACACTTGCGAGGACTGGAAGTCCGAGGAAGACGAGCCCGTGAAATTAAAACACAAGACACCACCCGACGTCTTCGCCTTCGCCGCCAAAGCCGCTGTCGAAGCCTTCCCCTCAGTCTCCGATGCTGAAAGCTTGACTAGGATGTCCTTCGCTACAATGCTAATGAATGGGTTTCAGTATAAGTAATAAAAGAAACAGACATATGTCACGTACTATCCAACCGGGTAAGCGGGCAGCAAAGACTCGCCAACGTCCACGGATCCATTCGCAGGCCCAATCTTGATGCGCTGGGCGACGTCCGCAGTTGACTCAAGACCCTCCGGCCAGTTCGACCAACGGATATGCTCTGATGCCCGCATCAATGCATCAGACATTCCGAAGAGCTGAGGCTGGAACCAGCCGCTGCGATCGGCCGTCACAAGAGAGGCTCGGAAAGTGACATCGACCTGCACGTGTACCGCATTTTCTGAGTCGTCGTCAGCAGAAGACGCATCGCCAGCGGCACTCTCTAGCCACAGATTGATGTCCCAGGTCGTGGCAGACCCGCGGAAGGATGTAGTCTTTCTCGTCATCTTGTTTTCGACGGAGGTCTTGAAGTTGATTTCGGTCCAGCGACCATCGCACGCAACAGGCAGCTGGACATCCTGCAGCCGTTTCGACGCGTCCTCCGCTCGGTACGAGGCAGCTAGCTTCGCAACTTCTAGGCGTTCGTAGAGGTCCCCGATCTCTGCAGAGGCCCTGGTGATCTGCCGTTGAAGGACGGCCTGTTGAGAGCGGGTGTCCGATGACCGAGCCTTCTCCATCTGAGCCACTTTGTTCGTCAACGCTCGGCAGGCGCTGATGAGATTCTTCTCCGCTTCAGTAACCACGTTCAGCCCTTTGGATATGGCGTCCAAATCCACGTATGACAGCAGCTTCATGGCTTCCTTCGGAGGGTTCCTGTCCTTCGCCAAAGCAGCTTTGAACGCTTTTCCAGAGCCTAGTTCGGCAGGCTCCAGATTGACCTTAGCCGCGTTGATGGTGGCCGCAGAGTATTGCTTCGTGAGCTTCGCCTCGGCATCGTCTCGCTTACGCGTTAGGTCTTCGACGTCTTTTCTGAATAATTCGACATTGCCTTCCATGCCGAACAAGTAGGAAGAAAGTTGATCATTCAGCCCGTCCAGGGCTGCCGTCCTTTGGCTCTGTCGTACTGTTTGAGAGACGTTAGGATGGCATGCGGAAGAAATGGGCTCACCAGCTGAACCTGCAGAATTTCGACGCTCTGCGACAGGTCGGCCGGTGGGAACGATGTGTCGAGGGTGTCGAACCTGATGATCAGGTGTCAATATCACTGCGCACGAAGAACTGTGAGGGAGAATCTCACCAATCACTGGGTTGCATCAGCACCGGATAGACGAGTTTGGATGAGTAGAAGGACGTCGTCGCGGACTCTCGTAAAATCTCCTTCGCGGACTGTAGAAGTTCTGCGGGACTCCTGATATCCAGATAGCCGAGTAATTCCCTGACCGTATGCCAGTGACCGCGGACGACAGCGTCGCGATACTTCGCAGATAGGCGATTCTCGTGCATCGCAGTAACGTGCCTCAACATGCGGGTTGCTTGTTCCACTTGCTTGACGCCTCCGCTCTCCATTGCTACCTCGAGCATGTTATCCCGAGTTATCTCCCAGTCCATGCGCTCCTTGAGGTAGTCTAGCATCAAGGCCTGCGAGTATTCGATGCGAGACACCTTCGACGAGGACTTAAAAGGAAGGGAATTCACAATACCCTTGCTGAGCGCATCCAAGTGGAGGTCGAGTCCAAGGGAGGAGCGATTGTCCAGATTGAACATCTGTGCAAACTCTGAAGCACCGTGGACTCCGCTGCGGGTGGTAGGTTTCGGTGAAGAATCGCCAAGCTGTTCGGTGAGGTTATTAGACTTGCCCATGAATGGCTCGCCATCGACCGCGGTCAGGAGCCAGTTGCGTATGCGTTCTTGTTGTTCTCGAAGTGGATCCTGTTGATATTTCGGTACCAGATTGGAGAGCGCCTGCTCATACACAATTGAGAGCGACTGCCCGTTCGGGGCCGAAACGATTCTGGCCACGTCGAAGAGGTCGTCAGTCAGACGGAACTCGGCTTCATTTACAACGGCTATAGGAAATTAGATCAAGCTGCAATGCAAACTGAAGGCAGAAGGAACGTACTTGACTTCGAAAAATTAGCATACATGCTCGCACTTTTGTTTGCGAAAGCCGACTTGTCGAGCGAACGACTGGGAAACTGCAAAGCGAGATATTGACTCTTGGTGGCACCAAAGATAGAGGTGAGTTTGTCGTATATCACATCCTCGAAGGGTCGACTGGGCGGGGATGGAGCTGAGGGCAATTGGGCAGGCTCTAGGTACTCCGAGACGGCAGCAAGTGCGCGGAATGGAGCCTGTACACCGAAGCCAGTGGTCGGAAGTGGAGGTAACGGCAACTCTGCGGGGGGTAGGGGAAGGCGTCGCTCGAGCGACGTGTCTGGGAGGATTTCCGGAGCCTCATTGATCGCACAGTGAGGTTCACTCGGAGGAGCTTGTGCGACAATGCATTCATCATCGATAGGTTGCTCGACGACTGGATATTCGACGGGTTGAGCTTCGAATTCGCACTCGATAGTCTGAGGCACAAGAAATGGCGGCTCGACGACGGGTGACGCAGGGGCAGAGTGACACGTGGCAGAGACTCCAGCAGAATGGCCCTCGGGGAGCTCCGTATCTGGGTTATTGGCTTCAATATCCCACGCCTCAATGGCATCCTTAGCTTCAAAGACCCCCTCCAATTCGCCCGAGTTCGTCGAAATTTCCACGGGTTCCTCCACGATTTCCATGTAGGTACCGAGACGCACAGCCTCGACCCAGCCAAAGAATATGCGGCGGATTTCCGGAGCATTAGGCAATCCGCCTTCAAGGGGTACGCCGACAATGGCCCTCTGAACATCCGCGGGTGCTCCTGCCTTGTTAAGAGCGGCCTTGAGAGTCCAGGTGGCAGCGTCTGGATGGGGAGAAGCGCGAGGGTAGAGAATGGTCATGCAGGCTTTGTCTAGCTGCGACAATCGGGTATCTGAAAAAGCGATAAACTTCAAAGGACTTGCATTAAAAAAAAAGAAAGCTAACTGTATGAAACGTCGTACGAAAGCCCACTCAGCTCCTTCGGCAGAGGCCTCTGCATGACAGACGTCGCATCGAATTCGGCGAAGTTGCTGACTTCCTTGCTGTTGTAGATATTCAGGACGTGTTCGCGGATACTATCTTCGTCCCAGCCAAGCTTGCTTTCTGCGTAGTAGGAGACGGTCCTCGTTTCTTCTGTCGAAACGCCACCTTGGCCTGGGGCTTGATGCTCGTGTACTAGACCCAGTGCGTGCCCGAACTAGACACAAAGTAAGGAGTTGGAATTCTCCGTACACAACGAAAAACATACCTCGTGCAAGATGAGCCCTCTCTCATGAGGCGATATGGTCTTGTCACTCGCGCTGATCCAACTGAGGTTCATGGTCGCTTCGTCAAAGTTGACGTCTTCGGATGCACGACCAACCTGCGCGGAGGTCGGATAAACACATAGGGATTGGATGAGGTACGCACGAAGCTCCATGAAGCATCCTCGTCATCAAAGGTGATGCGGACCATGGCGCATACCGGTTCTGGCAGCTCCCCAAACTCAACAGCCCCGTAGGCTTCCAATTCGCGCACGACCGTCCGGACCTTATCTTGCTGCACCTCGTCGCCATCCATGAAGTAGTACGTCACTGACGTCGGAACCGTCGGCCACAGCTTTTCTTCAGACAGCAAGACGAAGTCGCCGGTAAGTCCGTGCTGCACATACGGTGGCGTTGCGGCCGGCACGTCTAGACAGCCTTTGTACGCCCACAATTCTCGATCCAGATACCCGTCAGCATCCCCACCCTCTGTCGGTGCGAAAGCCGTGATCATCGTGTCCAGTGGAATTGCCCGCGCGACCGGCGTCTCCGCATGCGACGCCAAGCGCGCCACGTTCACAGCACCGAACGTGTCCGCGAACAGAAGCGTAGCCTTTTCCGCCTCTTGCGGATGCGCCACCAGTGTAATCGGCGTCCTGGGGAGTGTGCGAGCCTCGATGCGGAACGCGTTGGTCCAATGGCTAGGGAGCGAGATATCTTGGATGTTGTTGCGCGGGACCATGTAGACGATGGGGCGCTCCCCTTGCTGAAGAGCTGCGATCTCGGCGACTTCGTGCGCACCGCTGACAGTAAGATGGGAGCCGCAGACCATGGTTTCTTGACGTGAATAGGCAGGAGATGCACGTATTGCGCCGTGTATGACGCCGAGGCGTCCGTCGTCGGGAGTCGTGCTGATTGAATCTCGACTTCATAATCTTGGAACATGTGTCTCGGACACTCACTAATAGAGATCGTAACGCCCAGCGGCGAAGGTGACCGCGAACGAACTGCCAAGCGGCAACCTTCTCTCTCCGGTGGCCGAGCCTGTGATCGTGTTGACCACGCCTGCGACATTGAGCTTGACGCCAATGACCTCCCCAGGCTTCTGCACTCCATTTGATTGGCTGCAGATCAATAGAACATACATGAGCAACCCGCGACGGGGACAGTAATGGGCGAGCTTACTAGTATAGATAAATCCACTCTCTGCTCTCATCAGTGTGGGCGGCAAGTGATGTCCCGCCGAACGGGAGTGGGCTTGCCTGGGCATCGACTATCTTCACAGCTGCGCCCACAGCACCGCGCGGATTAGCATCAAAATAAATAAAAATTGCCGATACTACGACACCAACGTTTATCCCACTCGTCGCCATTCTCGCGGCCAAACGTCCTGAGCACGATGCTATGGTCGCGAGCCTGATAAAAGAAGCATGGCACTTCGATCTTCTCCTGGCCCTCGACGATGACGGAAGTGCATCCTGCGACGTCCGAGTGGTCGAACACTCGCCCCTTCAGCGTACCTTTCGTCCATTTGGACAGAATGGTACTGTCAGGTCGGTCTGCGAGCTCCAATATCTCGCCTGGAATGGGGTCCGCATCCTCGCCAGGTGTGAGGAAGTGTCCTTCCGCGTCGAAGAGCTGACCGTGCTTGCACACGACAACGACCTTCAGCCGCGTACCGTCTTCATTGCGCGTTGCAGCGAGTCCACCATGGCGTTTGGTGTCCATTGTTGATTTCAAAGCTTGGTTCTGGAATGGTGCCAGTTCCGTGTCCCCGCGCTGCCTTTATAGCGGCCTGAACAGAGGCGGCCACGATGAGCTATAGACGGTAAGGGTCTGGAACACTGAAAATGAATGGCAGGAGGGGAGAATGTATCGCTTACTGTCGGCTTTGCGTATTGGACAGCGGCGTGCGTATAGATTAGATGGAAACCGGGCAACGCTGGCACCATCTGCAAGCTTGCCGCCACCAATCCGTGACAAGTGTACGCCATACGCCCGCCGGACATCGCTTGTACCGGGGCAGGCCTTTCACAAAGGCAACGGTGGCGGTGGATGGGCAGCTGACATGCAGCGGCGACGTCTGGTGAGCAGATGGACCTGCCCATGGACACTATGCCGTTCGGCGTTGTCCGTTAGACAGCGGATTGTCTGCAAAAATGCAGAAACTCCGGATATTAGACCACCGGAGGGGTTCTACCGCGCTGACGACCCGGTTTAGACTCGTGCGCGAAATCTGGCCACATCCGCAGCTAGAATAAGGCAGCAGTGGTTCCCGATTAGACGAAAGGAGGACAGATTCATTGGTGGCGATGTACCTGGTTGTTGAGCGAGCGCGCGCACATCTATGAAGGTTGTGTCGTGAAGAATTGGCCCGTGCATATGAAGACGGTGTAGCCGAGGATGGAGGAAATCAAAACTGTTTACCGGCCCTTGTTCGTCAAGCCACGAAGCTCACAATTTGAGGTTAGTCATGTACTACTTGATCCCAAGTCAAGCACCGGCGAACGAGCTACCTATAGAGTCAGAACCGACAGCAGACTCAGAGATGTCGTTGCCGTTTACTATGGAGCAGTGAAAGCAATAGCCGAGGCACCGACCATTCCCCCGGTGATTGTGTCCGCCACGCTACGGTTGAGGATAGACATTGATCAGAGGAATGATTGCAAGAACTCAGAACTGGGAGTGAAGATAAACTTCAAGTGCAGAATCTGAATCAGTGGCGGACAGCTGGCAGGATGATCACGTGGATGCGTGCGAACTAGCTTCACTCGTCGGGATCGGCAATCGGCCGATCACGAAGGATGCTACAGTACTGTTGTATATGTTGTTGGGGAGCTTGCTCCCCATTGGCCGGTATGCGCTCGAAAATCCTTAGTGCTTAGTCAGACGCTGAGTTGGCACCCCGTGCGACAGTTGGCACCCCGTGAGATAGTTGGCACCCCGTGCGACAAACCTGCCTCACGCGGCTTTGCACTGGCCCGGGGCTGCCCGGGCTCTCAAATGCTCGAGACAGCTTGCTCACTGTCTCCAGCACTTAATATTTGCTCTAAAATCCCAAAATATACATACTAAGCCATATGAACATTAATTGAAGCTAAAGGCTCTAGAACAAACCCAGCTACCTCTAGCACTGGCTTGGGGGATTACCATTCACAAAAGCCAAGGACTTACTCTGCAACTGCCAACGAGCAGTGATTGAGCTTGGATCAAAGGACTTTTCTTCTGGCCTCTCATTTGTAGCCATTTCTCAGCTGAAGTCTCTTCAAGGTCTCGCTTTTCGTACCTCTTTCTCTCTTGAACAATTAAAAAAGCCCACAGATACCCCAACAATGAAGTACTTAGCTGATGACAATTTGCGTAGAGATAATCTTGCATGCACAATTGGTTTTACATTACATACCTATGGTGTTGACATGTCTGACTATGCCTTCGATGATTAATGTATCTCTCTACTCTACTTCCATTCGCAGGTGGATTTCTCCACACAGTTCCAAATGAACGCGGATTAAGCAAGCTCCCCAAATTTGTAAGTGGAGAATCCACCTACATATCATATTATGTGATGTCTGCGTACGGCTGTATGTCTATAAGATTGAGTGACAGCAAACTTTGGCCGAAATGTATAAGGCCAATGACATGTGCAGGTGATTTATAAGTAGACACCGACGACTGGAACCTAATAAGATAAGTGTATGAAACAGACAGAATAATGACGAATGGATGGCGGTGAGGTCGAACCAACGACGAGAGAGCCAAACCCGAAGTGGGGTTGGCGGAGGAATACGGTACTAAGGCTACCTGACCATGAACTTGTACGTTGTGTATCCGCCAATGATAGCGAATGCGGCGAGGCAGGCGATGATGGACAGGAACCACGCGTAGCCCGTCTACGCATAGTCAGCATGCCACAGCAGTCTGTCCGGAAGAAGCACGCACCGTTACATCCTCGCCTGGTACATGGACGTTCATACCCCAAAGACCTGATTCACGACTGTTGGAGCCCATATCCTATCTCATAGAGGCGTGACTGACGCACCTGTGACTAAATTCATGGGAATGAGTACCGTACCGAGCGCGGTGAGCTTCGATAACACATCGTTGATCTGGTTGTTTGCATCCGTCATCTCGATGCTGATCTGCGCGAGGTAGTTCGAATGCGATCGTGAGAGAATCTTCTCGTAGTGATTCAAGTTCTGCGTCATTGTGATCAGATGGTCCTGGATGTCGGAGAGGTACAAGCCCTGCGCACGTTGGTCTGTGAGGATGCTCCTCGGAAGACGGAGCGACAGCTTACGATATCGGACGTAGGCGCAACTTTCCAGTTCTCGTTACACCTCTTCGCTAGTCCCTTCACGACATCGGCCTTGTTCCCCATCAGTCGCAATAAGCCCATAACCTTCTTGCGGCATGTGCCAATCCTGGCAACGGCAAACGGAACTCAATGAGCCAAATGACTACACGCGTAGGGCACAGAACGTTCACGCACCTCCTCAGCATGTCACTTTGTTCTGCTTCCTTCAGAATGAGCACAAGCTCATCGATACTATCAACCTCGTACTCGATACTCTGGATAAGCGGCCCAAAAGCGTCCGTGATGTCGTCGATGAGGGCATATGATATCCAATCCGACGTGACGCTGATGTAGTCCTTCAGTTGCTTGATTCGTCTGCGGACATTCTGCGGGTGGGGCGTTGCGCGGAAGTGGAACTGCAAACGCACGCCGTTATATTAAGCCGACCATGCGTGTAAACGGAAAGTCTTACCGAGAGTGTGCCCTCACGGAACACAATGATATACATGTTCAGCGGCTCGAGGTAGGTTGGGCTGTAGGGGTCCTGGTCGAAGCTCCGGAAGCACACCAGGTAGTACGTCCGGAAGAGCTCAATCTTCTCGCGAGCCTCCTCCATCTGAATGTCCTCAGTCGTCAGCGGGTGGATATGGAACACCTGCCCGCGCGCACTCATTAGCTACGACCATATGAACGGAGGCAGACAATACCTGGCTGAGCATCTTCATCTCCTCATCCGTCGGCGATAGCACGTCCAGCCACCAAGTATGGCTATCGTCCCCCACCGTGCTCGTTGCCTTGCTGGTCCCATTCCCGTTCCCGCCTGGACCCGCGCCGAAGCCGTTCACATGCCCGCTCGCGTCCGCAGGGCGCTTTGCATCCGGCAGGAACGGTGACGTCACGCCAGCCCGCCGCCCGCCCTCGCGTGACGGGCCCCCGGACCCAGAGCCCGACGCGCACTGTCCAGAGAAGAGATCTTCGAAGGATTGCCCATCCGCGGGCAACTCGGCGAGGCTCCGTGCGTGGATGGTCGCCGCGAGCCCGTTTGAGTAGAACGAAAAGCGGTACGGCCGGTCGTGGCCGACGCCCGTGCCCGCAGTCTCTGGAATCTCTTCGAGCGACGGGACGGTGCTGAGCGGCGCTGGGACACCGCTGGCAAAGAGATGTGTCCCGCGGGACAGCGACGGCGGCGGCGCGCCCGGCAACCCGCCCTCGAACAACGCCATCTTGCCGCCACCCAGCCGACGCGGGGCGGCGTTGCTCTGGGAGAGCTTGCGCTCGCGCGGTGCGCGCGGCGCGGGGAGCATAAACTCGGGTGTGCTTGTACTTGGGCCCGGCTCCGCGTCCCCGTCGGGTTGCGATACGCGTTTACGCAGATGGGGCTGGCGGACCTCCGTTGGGCTGTTCAGCCCGAGCCGTTTCTTCTCCTCCCGAGCAAAATCCTCCATGCGCGTGAAATTGAACACCTGGTGCTCGTGCAGCACCGGTGCCTGATACTGGTACATCGGCAACGCGGCGTCTGAATGGTGGACCGGAGGGAGGGAGACGAGCAGGTCTGGGTCGTGTCCCTGACTGAGGTGCGGGAGGTTGATCTCCTCAGGCGTCGGTGTTGCCGGATATACATGGTCGACGCCATGTAACGCCTCGTCGGGTGCATGTCTTGGCGGCTCGCCTCGAGCCATCTCGAGCTCGCGCTCCTCCCGCAGAGAGAAGGTGGGGAACAACCCGACACCAGCCCCGGCCCCGATGCCCGCGCCGTCGAGGGGTTCAGGGGGGTCGTGCGCGCGGGAAGTGGTCGGCGAGACAGAGACGGACTCGCGGCGCGCGAGGGAGAGCTGCATGGCCATGTCGACGTCTAGGGCGCGCTGCCGCTCGCGGGCGTCCGGGTCGTTCAGATTGAAAGTGCGGGTTCGAGTCGGCGAGTGTCGGGCGTGGCTAACGCGGTCGCTGTCGACGGATTGACTTCGAAAGCGTACCGGGGAGCTATCGCGGTCGCCGCGGATAGAGATGGGAGAGGAGGAGAGTACGGTCGGGTCGGTGGGAGGTGAGGACATCGTGCGCGATGAAGTGAGGCAGGTGCACAGAGAGCAAAAGGGTGCCCGGTAAACAGAGGTCCTTTGATTACAATCTTGGGATGTCTGACGACCTGCTCACTGGCCGTTAGCTGTTGGGTAGATAGGTGGACACTGATACGCACGTTGCGTCCTCTCTCGATTCTCAATGTCGATACCGTTTGCTAAAGGAAGGGAAGGGGCTCGATCACCTCGACAACGCGTCGTTCAAGTTTCTGAAACATGTCACTCGAGGAGATACTGGGCTGTATGCACGCCGGACGTACCCAAAGACAGCACAAACAGCCTGTTAATGGGCTATGAGCCTGTTAATGGGCTATGAAGCAAGAAAAAGATAGGACGACGAGGAGGAACTTGGCGACTCCGACGTCGAGGGCTCCGACGAGAGGTCTTACGTCATTTTTTGCTTGAGCGCTGCCAGCCGGCAGCACGCGGCCCGCTTTCAAATTATAGAAGTCTCGCGAGTCGAACCCCCGGGCCCTTCGAATCTTCTCAAAGTTCAAATCGACTACCAAGCTATAGCGAAACATCTTGTTCTTTCTACGTGCTCACCTCGCCGTCTCAGCATGTCGTAGCAGTGCCACACCGTATGGCCTCGACGCTATGATCAGTGGCGCTGCCATACAATCTGAATCAACAGCAGACTGGCACCGTACACTCGACACTCAGCCCTAAGGATCTGGGACTCAGCATCTTTAAAGAGCTTCTATCTGCCGATTGCTTCGCCGGCCGAGGTCTGAGCTCACTTTCCTAGCCTTGCTTGCGCATTTTGTGCGGTTTCCCCCCCACTTCTTAGTACTGCACGAAATCCTGATGGTCAAATCAGATTCCGTTGTCCGTGGCCTACACAAAAGCCTCACAAGGTCACAAGTCCTCCTCAACCCTTCTGAACAAGCCCAGCGAATGTTGTCCACCGCACGACACATCTGCAACCGCCCACCTGCCCATACCCCTTCTCACCACCGCAGTCGGCACGCGCGCCTGCTCCTCCCCATCCAGCCCCAGCTCGCCAACAGAACCCTCTCCCCACGTATACAGCGCGCCCGCGCGCGTCACCGCCGCATTGAACCTTGTGCCCGAGGATATACCCAAGACTGGGTCGTCCTTCTCCCCGTCGGGGAACGGCACGCGGACAGGCAGCGAGATATTTGTCTTGTTGTCCACAAGGGCTGGGTGGTCATCCGGCAGGCCGAGCTGGCAGCTATCTGCACGCCCACATGCGAACACACGGCCGTCACTCGTGCGGAACAGCGTGTGCAGGTCGCCCCCGGCGATCTGCACTACGCGCGCCCCGCCGAGGTCCTCTGGACACAACCCGACGACGCGTGTCGGGGCCTGCACGATGTCGCTAGCGCCGGCAGATTCGCCGCCCGTGCCTAGTTGCCCGGCGCTGTTGAGCCCCCAGCCCCACACCGCGCCCGCATCGTCCACTGCGAATGAGTGGTACGCGCCCGCGCCGACCGCCACGGCGCGTGCGCCGAGCACCACATGTCCTGGTGTGGTGGCACTATCTGGTAACGCCATGCGCCCAAGCTGGCCCTGCTCGCTCGCACCCCATGTGTAAACGGTCCCTGCGGCCGTGAGCACAACGAGGTGGTTATTGCCCGCCGCGATCGCGACGCATGGCTCACTTGGAAGGACAGGCTCGGGTTTCGGTAGGTGCGTTTTGCCGTCCGAGAGGGTCAGCACGCCGTTGGGGCCCTAGTCCGAGGTTAGCTGGCTGGGAACGGGTGCTATATAGGCAGAGAGGCCATACCCTGAACGACCCCCAGACAAGGAGCTTTCCTGTTGTGCTGATGGTCGCGGAGATACTGTCGCCAGCTGCAATCCTCGCGGCGCGGTAATCCTCGTTGATGTCCAGACAGTGGGGATAGGCGCTGAGGTCCTCGAGATCGTCCTCAGCGTCACTGGTTATCCGCCCCAAGGCTGCGTCGTCGTTGAGTCCGCACGTCCAGATCTATGAACCTATCCGTCACCATACACGTCGTGGAGCAAGGAAACGCGCGTGCGCACCTTCCCATCCTCGTCGATGAACAGCGAATGCATGCCGCCAGCAGCGATTGCAACAATTCTTCCTTTCATCGTCTCCTCCATGGACTTATTTCTTGTGGGCTTTGTGCGCTCCCCCATACTCTCATCTTCAGGACCCATGCCGAACTGCCCACAATCGCCATTTCCCCAGACGAACACGTCGGCCGATGGGTTCCCCCGCTCGGGTACCTCGGGCAACGACAAGAACGACACCGAGGACTTTTCTGTCGGTTTAGGCAGTGATGGAAGAAGCAGAAGCGCAGGGCTGCGACCATTTGATTGACTGCGCGGTGAACGTGTGGCGACGCGCGCGCGTTTGCGTGGTGGTGGCCGGTCGTGTGAGGTGTCTGACGGCGCGAGGCGCTTGACCGAGACACGCGTACGAGAACGGGTGCGGGACCGACTTGAAGGTTTTGCTGGTGCAGAGCGGGGCTTGCTGGAGGTCCAGGGGATGGCGTGCCATTTGGAGGCTTTCGCGTCGATGGCTGCTGTGGCCTTGGGTTGTACGGAGCGTCCGCGGGTGAGCATCGCAAATTTGATCCGCCGAGGGTAGAGTGCTGATGTTATGGCGGTTGTAAGATATCTTCTGGATGCAAAGACTTTACTTTATATCGGCTTTGGAAGAGGGACAAGCGACACACTACTTAAATAATCACAATGGGGAGGGAACGGTCACGTGTTGCGATTGTGCCACGCGACACGAGTATTGGCGTGCCTTCCCTCCCTTGGTACGTGTCCTCCGGGCACAACGTCTATTTCGTTTCGTGCAACCGACGCTAGCTCGCCGCCTCCCAGTGCCGGTGGCTAGCACTGTCACTGTCGCTTGTACTATCCTACACCGCCCATCTAATCGTATTAGATAATGAGGTGCACCGCCACGAACCTTCCAATGGCAACTTCATCAGCAAAAGCGAGAAAAAATTATAGGGATTATAAGCGATTATCATGCTTCTCTCCCCGTCATAATTATGGGTCATTTCGCAATCTACGTAGGTGATATGTCCTGAAAGTTATCACGAACATGCGGGATGTCCAGCTTAGTAGATTAGTGAGGATATCCTGTCGTATAACCTAAATAAGCCAGCTACAGGCTGGATATCATGCCTGGGAGAGCTTTGTCATAATCGGTTATAATGATCATAATTATTCTCTGATTTTGCCGATGTTGAAGGTTGGTACTTGGCAACCACATTTTTGATTTTCAATCTTGATCTATGGTGCGGGCAACTTAGAGACCACTACATTTGTACAGTGAAAATGGCGCCACCACAACCTATCTGATCTTAATGTCCTCTAGCCAAAATGCTCAGCTAGTTGATATCTACAACTGTGCCAGAGCATTTCGATAAATACTCAGTATTGAGGGCGGAATTGTTTTGCAGGTCAGGTATTTGGCCAGATGACGTCATCGCCTTCCTAATACGGAACTAGGCGTCAAACTGGCGGGCAACCCGTCTCCGGGACTCGTCTGTGCGACGTGATATATGATACAACGTCGAACTTTGCATTTCGGAGCATCCGATTCTCAAGATTGTTGTCGGCCTCCATCTGCAGACCGTGTACCAACTCGTCACCTTCCAGCTCAACAACCTCATCGTCGTCATCCGAATCCGAGCCGGAGGTTTCCAAGCTCGAGGACGAAGCCCAGTCAGAGTCGGAATCCGAGTCGTGTCGTGCCAATCGTGGCTGACCCCTCCGCTCCACAGGCAGGTCTCATCATCGTGGTCTTCAGGGCCAGGTGCGGCAGCATTTTGAGCGTGTTTTTGAGCCTTTGCTGCACGGGCACGAGCTGCTGCTTCCTTCCACTTGTTGGAAGGGCGGCCGGGATGAGGCATAGCACTATAGGTCTGTTGCAGAGCCTCCCATCGTGCTCTGTTTCCTTGTCGCGGTGTCTCAGAAGCCCGCTCTGTGATCCCCGCTGTGTCACGACACTGTACTATAATTATCATATATATATATATTCGGTTCCCGGCCAATTTGGCCACTGTCCACAAGTAGCGGCGTCTAAGTCGCCCGCACCATAGTTTGGCCTGTGTTTCCCTCGAGCTGCTCAACGGTCGCGTAGAACCACGCCGGCATCGATCAAGGCCCTATTTTCACGAAGATGCATCTGACAGAAGATATCTTGCACGGCCCCACATCCGTCGCCTCGCGCGCTCAGTGAGGCGCCTGATCAAGAGGACTCCAGACGCTTCGTAATCGCGGACCCTATCTTTCTATTGTACGGTGAGCACGCCCGCTGGGCGCCCTAAACGGCTTGACGACTGATTCTTCCAGCAGCTGCAGCGGGGCCATCCACAGGCAGCCGATGTCACAGGCTAGCCACAAGCACAAGCGCAGCGGCTCCCTGAACACCTTCACATCGTCGTTAGGGCTATTGGAGTCTATTTGCGAGTCTGCATCCGTGCCGTACTTAAGAGGGGTCATTAGGAAGGCTATTCTCATCGCTGAAACAGCCAGGGTGCGTCAATTTCTGGACTCTCGCAGTCTCGAAGCCTCATATCCCAACAGAACGCGAAGCACAACAAGGAGACGTGCTACACTCTGAGCAGCAGAATCAGCCGCCTGTTGTATGATGCCTACGCCGAGCTCTCTGACCACGGGCCATACGTCGAGGTGCCCGTCGGTGACCACGTTGATGCCCTCACGAGGTGCGTTTGTCAACACGTGTCAGACGCCGTCCCGTCGCCGCATCCTCACGCCTCGCACATGCCTTGTGTAGATCCCTCGAGTCGTTAAACGATCGCATCTCGCGGCTCGCGGACAAGGGCTTCATCCGGCGCTCCATCGGCCACACGGTCGATGGCGCGGCCGTGGACGACTTTGAGCGGAAAGTGAACGACCTGACGAGGCTGTTCACAGTACGTCGCTCTAGTTCTGTTAGACGACGTCTGAGCAGGAGACGTGCACGTACACAGCTCAGAACAGATTTGACGATCGGCGTCGACTTGAAGTACCTCCGTGTGTGCCTGAGTATCCTTGTTAGGGCGGAGCTGATGCTTTGAACCAGGGGATGTAACCGTGCGGAAGCACATCTTGGACGCTAGCGATTATGGCCAATGGCGAGCAGACCGCCGATGTCTTCAAAACACACGGCGACGCTACCTGAACGAGATCCTCGACTGGTCGCGAAATCCAAATACCCCATCCTTCTGCTGGCTCGACGGCAGCGCAGGCTCTGGGAAAACTTCCATTGCCCATGAAGTTGCCGCCCTTCATCACGACGAAAACACCATCAGCGCGTCCTTTTTCTTCCACCGTGACGATCCTCCACTTGCATCCTCCGCCATTCAGCTGCTCGCACTCAGTTTATCATACGCACCAGAAATACGCACACACATCACCGCGGTGCTGCAACGCATGACAGATTCTCGCGTCCTCCGAACTCTGACGGAACAGTTCCACGCTGCGATCTTCGCGCCGCTGCGCGACTACATCCAGCGGTACCCGAGCAAGCGTGTGCTCATCATTCTCGATGCTATAGACGAGTGCCCGGTGGCGTTGCGGCCGGATCTTCTGCAAGCCCTTCGCGAGGGGCTCCCACGCCTGCCGCCCAGAGTCAAGATCCTCATGACTGCGCGCACGCAGGACGACATCGTTGCACTGGCGGACGGACTCGTTGCCAAGCGCATCCACGTGGACGTTGGCCCCGGCACGGACGACGGTGACGTGCTAGCATTCGTCACGCACGAACTACGCAGTGTGCGCACGGCTAGGCGACTCGATGGCACCTGGACGGACGCCCAATTGGCACGCGACGCGCAAGCTCTGGCGGACAAAGCGCGCGGGCTGTTCCAGTGGGCTCGCGTGGCGTGCACGCTGCTGCAGGACCGTGCCAGCCCAAGGCCTATCATCCGGAACATCCTTCGCGCGGAGGTCACGGGCACGCCTGAAGACGACCTAAGCGCCCTGTATGGAGAGGCGCTGCGCCTCGCACTCCCCAACGCCAGCGAGACGCGTGTCCAGGCTACGTACGCATCTGTCGTTGGCACCATCGTGTACGCGGAGCAGCCACTGGGCGTCACCGCGGTCGCAGATCTCCTGAACATCAGCGAGTCGGCGGTCGTTCGTATGCTGACAGACCTCGGGAGTGTGGTCGATGTGGAGGGCGGCAACGCAAGGCTCGTGCGCGCTGCGCATTCCTCGTTCGTCGACTACGTCACGGACGCCACGCAGTGTCGGGATCGCACGTTCTTTATCGACAAGGTGGCGGCGAATCAGACCATTGCTGAGGGCTGCTTCGGGGTCATGTCGAGGATGCTCAGGCGCGATCTCTGCGACACGAAACAATCATACTTGGACAACTCGGACGTTATGCCAGAAGTCCTTGCTCAGAGCATTCCTGATACCCTCCGCTATGCGTGCAGATACGGGATGGCGCATGCCGTCGAGCATCTCAATGAGGCTCTAGTCAAGCACATCGACGAGTTTCTGAGGGAAACGTTGCTTGAGTGGATTGAGGCTTTGAGTTTGATGGATTGTATGGATGTGGCAATCCCGACATTGAGGAGCCTACAGTCGTTCTGCCCGCAGGTCAGTACACGTCCTTCCGATAACTTCGTCAATCACTAATTAGTTCATTGTAGATGGAAGACCTGGTACCTAACCCCTCCCGCACGTCAATGATATACGACGCCATTCGTCTCCTCTCTGACTTCGGACCAATCATCGCACAGAGCGCCCTCCACGTCTACTTCTCTGCTCTTCCATTCACACCCCCCGACTCATGCCTCTTCCAAACCTACTGCACATACGATGGTATCCCCATTGTCAACTGGTCGCTCACCGGTCGCCGGGCATGGTCAAAGGTCCTGTTCACGGTGCCACTAAGCTCTGACGCAGTCGAACGACTGGCATTTTCAGAGGATTCCGCAAATTTGATGTATGCGCAAGATCGCAACGGCCTCCTTCCGTCCACACCGGGTTCAGGGCGAAGTCGAAGCTCGTACGGAGCGCCGTCTGGGAACAGCAACATTATATTATCAGCGTTGACAGGGCGACCCATATGGACGGATCGGGGTCTGTTGCGCGGACCAGTCGCCTTCACAAGCTCCTTACTGGCCTTCGTCGAAGACAACGAGCGGCTCGTCACTGTAGACCCGCGCACTGGGCTCACGATACGCTTCACGTCGTCCGGGAACGGTGACGTGCTGGCCCCCATAGCTGACATCGTCAGTTCCGGCACGAAGTCACCTCGTCCGTCCCGCGGCTGGTCGACTCGCCCGCTCGCAAGCACTATCACTTCAATCGCGGTTCATCGTTCAGGACAAATTGTCTTCGTCGGATTCTCTGATGGCGGCGTTGAGCGCTGGAAGATTTGTGCATCTGGGTGGCAGCGGGACGAGCCGGAGCTTTACTCCCACGGTGCACCTGTCCTTGCCATCGTATCCTCGACATCTTTCGTGGCCTCCGTGTGCGCACACAGGTTGCACGTGCTCGACGGCAAAGCAGACTGGCTACCCATCATCAAGCGCCTCCCTGAGCCTGTCTCCGGCGCAGCAGGTCACGGGGGGCAGGGCAAGCTGGCATTTACATCTAACGAGCAGGGCCACTGGCTCGCTGCTGTCCGTGCTCCCCGCGCCTCATCCTCCTACTTTGGTTTCCCTGCGTTCTCGCTGTCAGTATTCTCTTCCAAATCCAATGCCGAGGTTCACCTTGATGTCTCGGCTCTGTGCTTCGCAGTCACATCGGATGCAGCGAAAGTCGTCACAATGGATGTCTCGCTGGAAAGGGGGTATTCCTACAGGATGTGGGACGGTGTTTCTGGCGTGGAGCTTTGGGCATACGAAGCCGTGTCGATGACGAAGAACATCTCGTCCGTCAACCTCTCTCCGGATGGTTCACTGATTGCCACCATTGAAGGACATGGCACTCGCCTCGTCCTGCGCGAGGCCGAGTCTGGACCAGACCCGGAACCGCCAGACACAGTGTCAAAGCCGCCCTCCCATCAGCTACTTTCCGTAGCGATCTCCTCACACCACATCCCCTACGTCACCGAAACCGACGGCTCCTCCATCGTCGTGTCCAAGCTCATCTCTGCTCAGCGCACGACGATCTTCACTGTCCAGCTCGCGCCCGACATCGTCGCCAAGATCGCCGCCAACGCGTCCGGAATGGACGGCGCAACGGCTCAGCTCGCGATCTCGCCCGACGCGGGCGAGCGCTACGTCGCGGTGTACTGCATGTGGGGCCCGCTCTCGTACGGCGCGGTCTACACACTCGACCGCCGCACACAGCGCGTGCGCCTGTGGATTATGCCGCAGGACCGCTTCACCGCACGCGTCGCGCGGCCCGTGTTTGCTGGGGCAGGCGGGAAGCTCGCGGTGTTCGGCGCGCGGAGCGAGGGCGGGTACCTTTCCGTATACGACCTCACAGATGGCGCAGAGACGAAGGCAAAGTTCCGCACGCCTGTGCGCGTGGATGCGGCGGCGTGTCTGCTGCGCTTTACGCCGGGCGGCGACGCGGTGCTCATCGCGGAGGCGGGCGTCGTGCGCGTGTTCAGCCTGCAGAGCAGCGCGTGGCACGTGTATCACGCGGCGGACAGCGCAACGCTCACGCGCAAGATCCTCGCGCTGCCCGCGGCGTCACCCACGCACGCGCAGTTCCCGCGCGACCCGCTGCACCTTATCCGCCACGTTGCGAAAGGGCAGGCGCACGCAGGCAGCTTCTCAGCGCCGCCAAGCCGCCGTTCGTCAGGCTCCTCGTTCTACGACGCGCGCCCGCTGTCGCCGGCCAGCATGCGCGGGCCGGCCAGCCCAGGGCCAGGCGGTCCGACGGGCCACGGTCAGTTGTCGATGGATCTGGCGCGCGGCTGGGTGCTCGACCGCCGCGGGCAGCGCTTGTGCTGGGTCCCCGAGACGCTGCGCGCGGACGTCGTGGATAGCATGGGGGCGGGGATGTCGGTGCTGGACCGGCTGTCGTTGATTACTGCGGAGGGAACTATCATTATTGACTTTTCGCCTATGTTGTATGCTTTGCAGGAACGTGTATTGTCGTAGAGTATATTGGTACACATCACAGTAAGGTTTCAACTGGTAATATGAGACTCTAATAGTATGAGACTCGAGCGTCGCGGCATGGGTCTTGGTTCCGGTTCGGAAAGTAGCGGGTGGCAGCGTCGAGTATGCTCCGGCAGAGTTCCAAACTTCCGGATCCTCGACGTTCGAACGTGTAAACGCTGTCTCAGGATGATATTACTTTTTGCTATATGTGACTGTACTCTAGGTGATCTAGTACTGTAGCTTCTAGAAAATTATCCATGTCTTATGTTTCCGCCCAATGCCAATCACTCATCCACGTCCACCCCAGAGTCCACGTCCACCCCGGAGTCAACATCGACACCGGAGTCGCTCGCGCGCCGCTTTCCCACGTACTTCGGGCGCGACGCCGCGAGCCCCTGCGAGTTCTTGTAGAACACGACGTCGCCGATGTCCTCCACGAAACGGCACTCGCGGAACACGCGGTAGACCTCTTTCCACCCACCCGGCGCGCCTTCGAGCTGGATGCCAGCCGACGCGAGGCGCTTGCGCAGCGCGGCCGAGGCTTCCCATCTACACGCACGATGATGAGTGAGCATCCCCGTGTTCCGTGTGCGGAAGATAAAACGCACGCGTTGTAATGCGGCACCGTGCTCGCGACGTGGTGTAGGACATGTGTCTCCGAGATGCCGTGCGTCGCGCACGCGCCGATCCACGCGCCGATTGAGCCGAGGTCGCCGAGCAGCGCGCGGTCAAGCGTCGCGAGCGCGCCGCGGGGAAACGTGTGGCTGCCCGCGCGGTAGTGCGGAAGGAGCGGGTCCGTGTGCTGCAGGAACGTGATAAGGATGAGCCAGTGGTTCACCCTGACACGAAATCAATGAGTTGCTTGGAACGTCGGGCAGGGTGCGCACCAGAGGTATGGCACGAGGTATACGCGCAGGACGGTGGCAAAACCATACTGGGAGGACGCGAGGTAGATTGCGCCAAGCCAGAGCGCGATGCCGATGTCGGAGAGGACGATCTGCATGTACTGGCGGGGTGAGAAAATCACAGCGTTGGGATTGAAATCTGCGCGTTTTCGGTGAGTCATGGAATGCGAAGTATCTGTGGAACTTACGGTTTGTCCACTTGGGATACCGCTTCTGCCCGGCTGCGTTGAAGACTAGGTACATGGGATACCCCAGGAGCTACAACCGTGGGCGTCTAGATCAGGTACATGCTCGGGTATGGTGGGACCACAACGCACTAGGTATTTGATCGCACCCATGGTAGCTCCTATAGGCGAATCCCCCAGCGCCTCCTTGAGCTCGCGCGCCACCTCGTCCGACACACGCGCGCCCAGCACATCCTCCTCCTCCGCGTCGAGCGGGGGCAGCCCGAGGGAAGAGCGCGTCCGCGGGATGTACACCTCGTCCTGCGTCATGTGCCCGCAGCTCGCGTGGTGCTTCGCGTGCGTGATCTTCCAGGAGAAATACGGCACGCCAATGCTAGGGACGCGTGAGCACGCACGTGACGAGGGAGGATGGATGGTGCTCACGCGGAGTGGAGGACCCAGCCGACGGTGTGGTTGAGCAGCCTGTAGTCCGAGAACGCCTGGTGGCCGCACTCGTGCGCGATGACCCAGAGACCCATGCCAACGAGACCCGCGCCAAAACCATACAGCGACCACACCGCCCACGACGCGGCGGTGTACCACGCCGGGGAAGGCAGTGATATATGCGCCGGGGTGATGAAGGTGTCGAGGAAGACGGCTGACTGGTACATCACTGCGATGAGAATGGCATCCCAGACGCTGTTGTTGATTGAGATACTGTGGATGCTTCGCTGGCATGAAAATACTCACATGTACGATGCGGAGCGGATTGCAGAGCGCTTGAAGCAGTGCGGGCTGCAAAATGAACGTCAGACAACACGACGACGGTACATGCTAGTGACGACGCACGGTATAGCAGACAGGAGGTCCTTGACTGAAAAGTCGGGTATAACGACGGGCTTCTGTTTGGTCACGGCGGTGATGCCGTTCGCAGAGGAGGTGAGCATTGATGCGGGGGGCGCAGGACAAAAGGAGCGACTGTTCAAGAAAAGAGGCCCTGCGCTCGGGGTAGGAAGGGAAGAGCGCTTTGCGTTTTTGAAGGCCAACGACGCGTCCGTACGTACGCGCCGCGGGCGTGTTTCAAAAAAAAGATGTCGAGGGGGAACCGTTGTGTACGTAACCCCGCCGTATGCGGCATTCGTGGCAGCTGTCGTTGCAATACTCGCCTTTCCGCGTTCCAAGTTTCGCAATATATCGCGGCGTACTTACAACGAGCGATGTGCGTTGGCCATCGGAATACTGTGCCCGATGCGGAACTGTTGCAGCCGCTGAGAACATGACAGGTTGCCAAATCGGAAGCCGGAGAAATGCAGCCAACTTGCCAGCTGCCTAGTCTCCGTGGCTGACCTTAATACACAGAAGACAGTCGTTCTGTTCTGTAAGCCAGCTGCCCGACAGACCACATATCAAAACAAGGATATCGAACAGTCCGAATATTCGGAACAGGGTTGATAACACCGTCGCGTTGCAAGGACCAACGAATATTTCCTGTTCCTGGGCAACGCCGCGCCCGTCCGGAAAGGAATCAAATTGGGGCACCTTCCGACTCGGACTGCCCCTCGACGGCGGGGCATGGCCAGCAACGGGCGACGGGCTAAGGAGACGAGGAGTGTTATTAGCACAG
This sequence comes from Auriscalpium microsporum, assembly GCA_019914985.1. Classification (NCBI taxonomy): domain Eukaryota; kingdom Fungi; phylum Basidiomycota; class Agaricomycetes; order Russulales; family Auriscalpiaceae; genus Auriscalpium; species Auriscalpium microsporum. The sequence goes on along the minus strand of JAHLMG010000016.1, from coordinate 515,670 downwards.
TCGCTCAGTAGTTCCGCGACACACCTCTAGATCTATCCTATCCTATCCTCGATCAGCCGCATCGACATCGTTTCCGGTCTCACTCGCGGCATCATTGCAATGCATTACTCCTACATATAGTTTGCAAAAGTCCGATTGAACGAGCAGGCCTGTCAGGCTGAGGACGCTATCGTGTCAAAAATGTCGCGCCTAGGCGGCGGTGGCGCAAAGTGCGGAGGCTGCGGAGGTCATGAACGGAAGATACATCCACTTGGCCGCACTGGTTATGCCCGACACATTGGTAACACCGACGAAAGCTGCTTTATTTGGGCATCTTTCGTCAGTGTTTACAACGTATCGGACCAATTCGGCATGAAACACATCAGGTTGCGTCAGTGAGATGATCGTGGGCCCTGCTGCTTGGTGAAACTGACTCACCCTTTTGGAAAGAATCGAGCTGGCGATCACCCTCGTCGTTTGAAAGAGCAAAATACCGCGAACATGTTGTTTGCCCGCTCTGAGTCGGATCATGCGGGGGCATATAAGATTGGTCAGCCGGCCGGCCGGCGCCGCCAAGCGCGTCCACTCGCCGGCCGCCCCCGTCATTTGCATGACTGTCTCATCGCATGGAGGAGCGTGATGATGAGCAGTTTGTGAGCTGATACCCCCGCCCTGCTCCTCAAGGCCTCACCGGCACCCCTGGCTGGTTGCTATCATATCCTTTCCTATCCTAATCCTCAACACATCGAGTGTATTTACTAGGTCACCGATTTGTCTCAGCATATGAATTCTGGTTCCGTCGACCATACTTGTAATCTTCCGCTTGCTCTCTGTAACCTCCACTCAAGCCTCCACTCCTGTCAGCAGCAATCGCACCATGTGTGTGCTACCCGTCGACGTCCGCATATTGATCGCTCACCAAGTCACTTCTGCCGACGACCTTCGGCGGCTCCGCGTCGTCGACAAGAAATTCTGCATCCTCGCCACGCCTGCCGCTTTCCGAGTTGCAAGCGCAACGAATCGAGTGGAGAGCGCCGTGCGCCTCATCAGCCTCCTGGAGTCAGATATCTCGCAGCATGTGCGAGAGGTGGTCTATCGCGACTCGGCTGTGGATGAGAACTGTAAAGCGATTGATTTTGAAGGTAAGCAAGAGAGCCGTGCGAGCTGCCGGTGCATGCATGCTAAGCCCCTCTTTGCCGCTGTGGCAGACAGTTACAGTGACACGGAACCAGCGGACCCATACTACGGGCCCGATAGGGAAGATGATGAAGGTAAGCGACTGAAATTGGCGAGCCAGTCAGTGCATGCATGCTAATTAGATCCCCCTCTTTGCTGCAGACGACTACACCAGGGGCCTGGACCCATACTACGGGCCTGAAATTGAGGAGCCACTTGTGCGCGCTTTCGCGCTCGCAGCCGAGCTGCCCGGTCTCACGTCGCTCTGCTTCACCTTCCACACCAAACATCCATATACGTTCAGCAGGTGTGGAAACGCCTAATATAACGACATACACCCCAAGTGCGACCCGCTGCCACTTCAGGACGAGCTGCTCAAGACAATCGGTGCAGCAGCGCCCCATCTCCGCTCCCTGAATCTCGTCAACCTTACTCAAAGTTTACGAGTCTCGGGAATTCCACGCAGCTCTATCCTCCCTCTCGCATCTGCGTATCATCGTCGCGCCCTCTGTCCGATTACCGCATGCCCAGCGTTACATCATGTACTGCCACTGGCGGGACACGGTCAACGAGTCTATCCTCCCGCACCTGAAAAATGTCGTTTCGCTCACCCTCGGCACCTCCGTGCTCCAGGCCCACTGTCCCATCGCATGGAAACGCGTCTCATTCCCGCGGCTTAAACACTTGTCGCTCGAAATTGACGTCGCCCCATCTATCATGGACGATGAAGCCCGGGAGGAGTTTGTGAGCCGACATTCGAGGCTCGAGTGGATTGACATGTTGGGATGGAAGTCACGCGATGAGGAGTGCATGCGCATCAGGAAGTATCAGAGCTCAGACAGTCAGGACAGGTGCTCGTGAAGGGACTGAGGCTATTACTTACTTGCAAAACATGGACGATCAGTGAAGTGCCTAATTACACGATCTCTTCCTCGCCGCCAAAGCTACGCGTCCAGTTAGTTGTCTCCATGAAGCTCAATAATCATGAGTTACGATATTCAGAATCAGTGTCGAGCGGCGGCAGCTCGTCGCCCAACTGTGCGTGAAGGCGCGTGCCGCCGCCTGTGGAGAGACGCGGTGATATGGGGCGCGGAGGTGTCGGGCCACGGAAGAGGCACTGCGCGAGGGGCGTGGCTGCGAGCAGCGCGGCCAAGAGGTGCAGCATCACGGCGTGATTAGGTAGCCAGTTTCGAATTCGCGCGCACATTGTTGCTCTCTTTATGATCAGCACTGGAGAATTGGTTGCACATCGTTCTGCTTCGCTTCGTCCCTGAGCAGCCATGGACCTGAGAGAGGTCAAACACTGCAGACAAAGCCCGCATTGTGCTCCGCCGTGCGAGTCGGAGGCCGTGCCATCATCTTGAAGAACAAATATAATTCGACCTTGTGCTAGCACCACGCACTCTTGGTGCTAGTCATTGGTTTACGCAGACTGCCCTTGGCTGAGTTGGGTAAATAGACAGGGAGACGAGATACGCTTGCCGACAAGGTCGTCCAAGAAGTTGACTCCTTGTAGAGCGCCAGTGATTCGGAACGTGGACATGCGTTGTTTGCTTCTGTTGTCCAAGGGCTTTAGATCCTAACACAGCCAAATAGTAGTGACTGCCAAGCATCGGAGGCCCCTACGTCCTCAACCCTATAGTCACCATGCCCGTCCCCCTCCCCGCTGAGATTATGCTCCTGATCGTGAAATATGTTCCTTCTGCCAACGACCGTCGAAATCTCCGCGCCGTCAACAGGGCCTTCTGCAACGCCACTACCCCCGCCGCCTTCCGCACCGTGGGCGCAACGAATCGGCGCGAGAGTGCTCTAGGCCTGGTCAGCCTGCTGGAGTCCGACCTGGCACAGTACGTGGAGGAGGTGATCTACCGCGACCGGGCCGCGGACGGAGACGGCAATGTGGTTGACGGTGCCAACGCAGGTACGCTGAGGGGCTGTTCAAGCTAATGGAGATACTAATCATTTCTGCTTTGTCTCTGTAGTTGCCTGCACACTGGTGGATACAGACTATGGACCTGCCGTCAAGGAGCCCCTCGTCTGCGCGTTCTCGCTCGCAGTCCGACTCCCTCGCGTCACGTCGCTTCAATGCATTTTCCACCCCAGGATACCTAGGACCTTACACCGGGCGCGTGCAGACAAACTCGAAAAAGCAATCAAGAATTGTGCCCCGCTTCGCCTGGAGTTTGCCCTGCTCAACACTCTGTACATGTCACCGCCACGCCTCCAATCTTTGACGCTTATCAACCTCATTCCTATGTGCGACGCGCTCACACTCTACGAGTTACCTGTATTCCGAGCGGTCTCTTCTTCCCTCAAGCACCTGCGGATCAGTACTGCAAGTTATCTCCCCTTCGACGCGGACAGTGGCACCTCTTATAAGTATTGGTGTCGCCTGGGCCAAGCCTTTCACATCATGCGCAAGCTCGTCTCGCTCTCCCTTGCCGGCGGCCAGTGCTCTGTCGGCGGAATTTTATGGCGGTCAGTCTCGCTGCCGCAGTTGAAGTACCTGGCCGTCGAAATACACGCCACCTCGAAGTACACTCTCAGGCCTTTCATTTCGGACGCTGAGCAATTCCTGTTGCGACACCCGATCCTCGAGGGTATTGACCTGTGCCGTGGGGCGGACAAGGTGCACTGGACGCGCGGTGCGCCGCCGAACATACTGGAACCGTAACAAGTGGAGCCATTCCCAGTGCTGCTCTGGTGCGCGGTAGGACGACAAGTTCATCGAGCGTCCTCAGTGCCTCTATCCCGCGTCATGCTGCACCGAGGCAGGTGACCTCGCCCTTCCTGCATATTGCAATTTATCGTCGTCAATCACTGGCCAGTCTCTTTCCGATCGCTGTACGTTGTCCAGTGCCCTCACGCTCTGCGTGCCGCTGACAACCGTTCCCCCCCTAGTGCCACAAACTCTGTCTCTGAGCGTGTTCGTGGTAAGCTGGCTTCCAGTACGCTTCAGGACCTCTTTCGCTGAAGTGAATGTTCGTGTAGCGGAAATCTTCAGTCTTCCTGTTTTGATCACATCTCCGCCTACTACACCCTCACTTTTGAATTCTAACCTGTACCCATTTCATCACCGCGTCCATGCCCAATGCAATTGTCTGCGGAAACAGCACAACGCTATCGATCAAACAGCATCGCGCATGACGTGCTCAATGGCCTCGTGACGACCTCACACATCTCCGGGCGGCCGTTCTTAATCCTGTGGACTGGGGGCTGAGGTCGTTCATGGACTGTCACCCACTCAAGTACCCACTGCTTGAGTGGATCGATGCAAGCACTGGGGCGAATGGCTGTTTCAGAGGTCGAGATCAGTGGCGCTGAAGCAGGCTAGGGATGGTAACAAGACAGGTCAGCAAAATGATGGACTGCGAATGGACTACCAGGTACGTCATCGCTTCATTTTGTCAGCGCAGGACAGTCTAGCTCATGGCTTCCCCAGCTCCGGCAATGCGCTCCGGATACGCTGTCTGTCACACTCGGACACATTATTAAGCCCGCGCTCGAGCACCCTTTGTGCCTTGTCCAAGTCTCAAGGCCGCTCCCGCGCGCGCGCCTGGCGAAAATACCTGCCACATAATGAGAAACGAAATCCAACAGACAGCACGCGCAAAGCACACGCACCCCTTTGCGTACGTTGGTCCAAAGCCTCCGGCCAGGTCGAGTGCGGCGCGATTCCCTGCGACGATCGTGGAGTGTCCACGCGAACTCCTCCTTTTCGGTGCCCGAAGCACGACCGGACGCGCGCAAAATCCACCTGGTTGCGGTCGCGTACGCATCGAGCGCAGCACTGCGCAGGAGGTCGGCGAGCTCGTTGCCACGCTGCTTGGCGGCGACCGCGGGCTCCAGCGCAGCATCGAACGACACTAGGGCGCTGGGGTCCTCCTCCGACGGGAACACGGCCATCTTGGACGTGGTTGGGTCGGGCAGCGTGCTCAGAACGTGAGCGAGGGCGGCTTCGTACGGGGCGGCGTCCTGCCCGAAGACTATGACGGCAGGGATCATCGGTGTGTGCGGCGCCGAGGGCTTCACCGCAGGAACCTGCGGTGTTTGGTGTGGGGGGGTGAGACAGATGGTGAGGCACGCACTCAACGACGACTCCGTCCGTCGGCGCCTCAGCGCCGTACACGTACATCTTGTACCGCGTCTCCCACTCATGTCATTGCGCGCCGAGTCGGAAGACAAAGTAGTGCTTCCCTGTGGCGTTTGCGGCCGCACGCAGGACACGAATCCCCCAGGTTGGCACATCGCTGTCGGCCCTGCTCGTGCTCTTGAGCGCGTGGAAGTCGAACCCGGCGGTGGAGTCGCGCTCCGTGAACGCGCTGGAGAACAGCGCGCGGATCTCGGGCGTGTCGGCGTACCCTCACCGGCACCATTGATGTGCATGGAACAAATTTCTGTTGGAAGGGTCCGAGGTCGTCGTTCGAAACACTAGGCCACAGGCGGTGCTTGCGGTTCCTTCAGCTTGTATGGGCATGTAAAAACAACTAGTCAATCAACAGTATTGAGCCTTTCAAAAGAACTTATGCACAACATGTCCGAGTCTTGCAACGAGCATGCCCGGCGTTTCCGGGCCGGCTGTAGCACAGGTCGAATTCACTGTTCAGCCGTTGCGGCCGCGTGCTCTCTCTCATCCTCCGAGTCATCCACGTCAGTGGACGGTCATACATCATACTCGCTGTCAATAATATGTTTACCACTCTCCCCTTCGAGATCTTCCTCATGATCGTGAAAGACGTCTCTTCTGTCAGCGACCTCCGAAGCCTCCGCGCTGTCAACAGAGCCTTCTGCAACGCCGCCACCCCCGCCGCCTTCCGCACCGTCGGCGCAACGAATCGGCGCGATAATGCCCTCGGCCTGGTGAGCCTGCTGGAGTCGGACCTAGCGCATTACGTGCAGGAGGCGACCTACCGCGATGCGGATGTGGATGATGAGATACAGAATGGCGACGCTGCTGATAAAGGTGCGCTGGGGAACGTTTGAGCTGGTACACAGATATTGACAGCGCTAATTTTTAGATGCGATCTATGGTCCTGACGTCCAGGATCCGCTCGTCCGCGCGTTTTCGTGTGCAGCACGGCTGCCCTGCCTCAAGTCGCTCCGATTCACTTTTAATCTCACAATCCACGACAGCCTTCTGCAAGATGCATCTGTATCCATGCAGCATGCCCTCATTGCGACCGTCGGGGGAGCGGCGCCGCACCTGCGTTCCCTCACGCTGGAACATGTTTCGCCGCTGCAGGGCGCGGTCTACGCAACCTCAGGATTCACCGCGGCACTTTCTTCCATCACACACCTGCGATTAACCGCCTCGTTCTACAGCACGTCCGCCTTTGCGCCATCGAACAGTTTTTGGTTGGACGTGGTGCACAGGAACATGCTCGAGCGCGCGAAAAACCTAGTGTCGCTCACGCTCGCCTGCGATGTGCGGTTCCTCTCCCCCGTCGTGAAGTGGAAAGAGGTCACGCTTCCGCGGCTCAAATATCTGGCCGTCAAGATGTCAAAGTCGAATATTGAATGGGCCACGCAGCGGTGCAAGGAGGATTTTGTGCCGCGCCACGGACACCTTGAATGGGTCGACCTGGGCCCCGAGGCGGACGAGGTGTGGTGGATACGGCATACACATGCAGACCCCGAAGACGTGTCAGAGTATGAGATCCCGCCTAGTGAACAAGACTGGCTAGCAACAAATAGGAAGGCGCTCTGATTCTTTGCCTTTGGTACGTCAACACTGCGATCTCACCGCATATTGCTCACGCAGTTCGCTTGATGGATAGTTTCTCCAATGCGTACCGGATCTGCTGCCTGTCGCACAGGGCCACGTTGTCCAGCCCGCGCCTGAGCGCCTGTCGCGCCTTCCCTACCTCTCCAAGCCGCTCCCACGCGCGCGCCTGGCGAAAATACCTGTAACCCGATGAGCCACAGACAATGACACTCGATAGCACAAGGACACGCACCCCTTGGCGTACGTAGGGTCCGTTGCCTCTGCGCTTTCTCCGAAAGTCACCGCCAGACGCAGCTCCGCCTCCGATGCGCCGCTGTCGCGCATGAACGCGGCTGCGCGGTTCGACGCGGCCACTGCGAATAGCTTGATCGCGCGCCGCTCCTGCTCGCTGTTCGGTGCACGCCCGAGCGCGCGCATGACCCACTTGAGTGCGGACGCGTACGCTGTGAGTGCGCGGCGGCGCTGCGGGTCGGCGAACGCTGCGTTGCCGCGTTGCTTCGCTGCCTCTGCGCGCTGGAGCGCGGCGTCGAACGACAACGAACGACAACGGGGTGCCGGGGTCTTCGTCGTCGTCATTTTCGTCCTCCGGGAAATTCGTGATGAAGTAGTTGAACGGGTCGGGCAGCGTGTCCAGGAAAGGCTCAAGGGCAGCCTTGTACGCATTGAAGTCGGGTTGGAAGACGATCATGTCTGGAATCATGGGTCCACGCGGCGTGCAGACCTTGGTCATGGCGTGGCGCACGAACCTAGGTGCATATATGCGCGAGAGTAGAAGATATATGCGGTGTGTCACGCACTGAAGGATGACCGCGTCCGTCGGCGGCGCGTCGCCGTACACGTACATCTTGTAACACGCCTCCCGCCGCAGATCAAGCGCTTCGAGCGTCGTGAAGTGCTTCCCAGGCACTACCATGGGCGCGCGGTCTAACACCATAGACAGCATGGACGGCTCGGGGGTGGTCTTGAACGCGCTGAGGTTCAAGTCAGCGGTGTAGTCGCGTGTCGTGAGTGCGCTGGAGAGCAGAGCGCGGGCCTCGGGGGCGTCAGCGCGCTCGGTCAAGAGTCTGTACGTGAATGAGTTATGGATGAAATGCGGGCGACACAGCATGAGGGAGAGTGCGTACCTCACGAGGTAGGATACGACAGGGATGTCGTTTTTGAGATCGAACGGGATGGAGGCGGGCAGAAATGTCTGAACTCACGCGCGTCAAGAACACAGTACGATTGAGCTGCACACACGTACTTTGAATGTGTCGCTGTCCCAGCAATACATCTGCGAGCGAATGTCGGAAGGCATGGTTTGTGGAGTCGTCAATGAGCCGGAGAGCGTACGGTGGGTAATGAAAACAAGCTGAGAGGTTTCATCGCGTTTCCGAAGGACATACATATATCTTGACAGATTGTCTTGACATACCAGATTGAGCTCGGGGGATGATCCCTTCGGTAGGCAGACTCAGTGCAGAACTTTCATTACTGCCACTACTCGGTGGATTTTACAATATGTAAACGGCTTGCGACCTGCCGATGCTCTGCAAGTGCTCTGGCTACATGCTCTGCGAGCGCCAGAAGATCTTGCTCATACAGGCAGGCCCGCCAATGCCTCCCGGATCAGCTGCATATCGCACGGGGCCACGTTAGCCAGCCCGCGCTCAAGCACCTGGCGGGCCTTATCTGCGTCTCCCAGCAGCACCAACGCGCGCGCCTGGCGATAGTATCTGCAACACGATTAGCACCGCCATCGCGAAATGAGGACATCGCACGAACCCTTTGGCGTACGTCGGGTCGATCAGCTCCGCGCCCTCCCCGTCCTGCAGCGCATCGCACAGCTCGGCCTCCGACGCGTTGGCGTCGCGCAGGCGCACCGCCGCACGGTTTGCCGCCATCACGGCCATGCGCGCAGTCGCACGCTTGTCCTCCGCGAGGCCCGGCGCACGGGTCACCGCGCGGTTAAACCACCTGAACGCGCTCCCGTACGCTTTGAGCGCGCGATCGCCCCGGAAGGCGGCGAAAGCGGCATTGCCGCGCTGCTGGAGGACCTCCGCGCGCTCAAACGCGGCGTCATACGGCAGTGGGGCGATGGGGTCCTCGTGCTCGTCTTCTTCCACCACGTAGCGTATCCAGACCACCGTGATTGGGCCGGGGAGTGTGTGCAGGAACGGCTGGATGACTGCGTTGTACAGCGCGAACTCGGGCGTGAAGACTATCGTGGCGGGGATCTCGGGCAAGTGTGGCGCGGACGGCTTCACCATGGCGCGCCGCAGGAATCTGTGTAGTCATGAACCAACGTGTGATGGCCTGTGGAAGTGCGACACGTACTCGAGGACAATCGCGTCCGTCGGCGGCGCGTCACCGTACACGTACATCATGTACGGCTCCTCCCGCGAGTTGTGGGACGCCTCGAACACCGTGTAGTACTTCCCAGCTTCCACGGGAGCGCTGAACAGCTGTAACGTCATCTTTGACCCAGGTCTGATGGTGCGCCTGAGAGTTTGGAAGTTGAAGCCGGCGGTGGAGTCGCGCGCCGTGAGCGCACGGGAAAACAGAGCGCGGGTCTCGGGCGTAACGGGGTCCTCGGTCAGAAACCTGGAATCGTGAGATGGGGTGGTCAACGAGGAACGGCTCGCCAATGCGCACTTCACAAGGTCGGATGCCATAGGATAATGCATCTTTGGATTGTATGGAAGAGAGGAGGGCGCATATGCCTGACATCCGCGCGTCAGAGCCAGAGAGCAATATATATGAATGGGAAGCGCACTCGAAATGTATCGCGGTCCCAGCAATATATTTGCTCGCCACTGTTTGAAGGCATTGTTACGCGCGGTTCGTCGAGTCGTCAACAACAAAAAGAGCAGAGAGCGGTGAGAGAGTGGTGGGAGCGATATATGTCCCAGCGCATGTAGGGAGGACATATCTTGACGTGCCTTCAAGGCCCTTGCAGATCCTGGCGGCGGATCGTCCTTTCGAAGCGGGCTGAGCGCAAAACTTTGAATTGCTGCTGCTCGGCGTAGAATTTCCACCGCGTAGACGTAGAAATTTTGAATGAAAACAGCGACTGGGAGACATCACAGCGTGAACACCGAGAAGACCGTGACGTGGGAGACGGTAAGTTTAAACGATGGTCCGCGTTGTTTGCGGTTGTTGTCCAAGGGCTTTGGATCCTAACACAGCCAAATACACGACAAATCGGTGCTGCACTGTCAACCAGACGCATGATGGTCTCTATACTCAAATATGCTTTGGTGCCGCGCCGGTTTGACCCTGCTCGCATGGGCTCGTTGACGCATGGGCCGTACTTGACCTCCTCGCGCTGTGTCTCGTTCTAGTTTGTGATCGGATATCAGCACGCTGGCAGCCATTTCATTTTACTGCTGCAGCCATGATAAGTTTGAGGTGCGTAGTTTGCAGTCTAGTTTTTTTTAAATTCCTAACGCCACTCCCAGACGCTTGTGCCCTCCTAGTGACCGAACGAGCCGAAGTCGTCTGGAATTGTGAAGTCTTCTTCAGTGCCATTCTCAGAGCGCGTCCCTCATTACTGGCCAGACTCTTCACTACCTCCAAGGAGGCGTTCGAACATAGCACAATGTCCAGGCAACGCAGCGAATTTGTATTCTGCGCGAGGCGGTGCACTGGCAATGTGTCTTCCGGCCCCGAGCGCGACGACGTGACGACGCAGTGACCGCGGCGGAGCACCATCGATGCATTGCACCGATATTTGCGGAATAGCGCCGCGCGACGGCTCGGAGATGGTGCTGGCGAACTCGGGGAAGGGGTGTGCTGGCTTTGCGTTCGTCGTGTCTGCTGTTTGAAGGCTGATATTGGAATTCTGGGATAAGGATCAAGACCGCTGGCATGGGCGGAGCTGGCGCCTTGTGGATATAGCCGATAGTCGTTGCATTGCCTCACTCCAACCCGTCCCCCATCAGCTACTTACAGGCCAGATACCTGTGCAACACACACCATGCCTGCCTCTCGTATCCTGCCCATCGAAATTCACCTCATGATTGTTCACCGCGTCCCTTCTGCCAACGACCTTCGAAGCCTCCGTGCCGTCAACAAGGACTTCTGTAACACTGCCACACCTGCCGCCTTTCGCACCGTCGGCGCAACGAATCGTCGCGATAGTGCCCTCGGCCTGGTCAACCTGTTGGAGTCGGACCTAGCGAAGTACGTGCAGGAGGCGATCTACCGCGATGCGGCTGCGGATGAGAACGGATATATGGTGGCTGCTGCTGATCAAGGTGCGTAGCATAGCTTGTGTGCCAGTACACGGATACTGATGGTGCCTACTGTAGACGCAGGATATGGGCCTACCGTGGAGCTACCGCTTGTCCACGCATTCTCGCTTGCAGTGCGGCTGCCCAGAATTTCGTCGCTCCGTTTCACCTTCCATCCCACATGCCCGTGGACGTTGATGTCACCATCAATGTGGGATCCATCTCCTGATGACCCACGCGACGTCTGCGAACCCTTGCACATGCAGTACGCCTTGCTAGAGACAATTGGCGGGGCCGCGCCTCGCCTGCGCTCCCTCACATTGACCAACGTCACGCCGGCGTTTGGGGCAAGCTATTACGCGGTATACACATCCTCCGCGTTCTTTAACGCACTACTCTCCCTCACACACTTGTGCGTACGTACCGCGGCTGCCACATCCTCAGGTGGGTCGCCCAACCACGGACACTTTGAAATAGCCAAGTATTGGATCTACATCACGCACACTAAGTTGCTCTCCAGCGCCAAGAACCTCGTGTCACTCACGCTCGATGGCGACATATCTCTCATCTCCGCGCCCTTCAACTGGGACACACTCCTGCTACCTCGCTTGAAGTATTTGGCAATTATATTCCCGGACCTTGCTATCGACGTTTGGCCGGGGCAACTAGAGTTGTTCACGGAGCGCCACGACCAGCTCGAGTGGATCGACATGGGCATCGGGGCCGACAAGGTGCACTGGGTACGGCATACACACGCGGATCCCGAAGACGTGTCGGAGTACGAGGTCCCTCCGAGTGTTGCGCTGGGGCAAGCTGGCAAATTAAGGAGGAGCTTGATGGACTTATATTCTTTTGTGCCATGAACGACACTTTGGGTACGTTGTTACATGCGTTGCGAGCGCTCGACGGTCTAGCTCATTCAATTCCGCCTAGGGACGCATCCGCGCCAACGCGTCAAGTAGCACCCACGCGTGCACTCGGCGATAGTATCTGCACGACGCGATGGACAAAGCCACATCGCGAAAAAGGCAGCGCAGCCCGTGCACTCTTTTGCATCCCGTTCGGCCCATCTCTCCGTTTCATAGAGTGTCGCACACAGGCGTAGACCGCATGCCCGCCACCTCCTCAGTCCACGTCACAACCGCCCCCGCATGGTGGTGATCCAATTGTACGTGCCGCCTAACTCGGAAGCGCGGCATTGGACGTCAACGAGTCGGGGCCAGGGCACATCGTCGTTGATTCATGGACGGACTACTGACGTATCTCTTGCATCGAACGTATCGTACAGCAAGCGTTCGGGGCGAAGCAGGGTCCGTCTCATGTCATCGGGGGAGAGCCCAGGAAGGCAGTGCGGGAGATCTGTGGCCCGAAACATGGTTGTATACTATTATGCTGCGCAAGGAACCGCCAAATTGACTGATTTTGCTGCGATGCCGGGCGCCGCCGTTCGCTGAAGACATCTCGCGCGCCCCAGATTACATATCTCGCGCCCCAAATTACGAACAGATCGAGCTTGTCATTCGTGCACAGCGTACGTCGAACGTTTCGATCGATCGTTATATGCGCATAATTGAAATCCCGCAGAATGCGACTTGTCACGCAGCTAGACACCGCCGCAGCACTTATATCTTGACGTTCGACCCTGGCCACCATCCTGCATACGCGATGCCTGCCTTCAACCCCCCAGTCGAAATTCTCCTTATGATTGCTAAATGTGCCCCTTCTGCCGACGTCCGAAGCCTCCGCGCTGTCAACAAGGACTTCTGCAACGTGTTTACACCCGACGCCTTCTGCACCGTGGGCGCAACCAATCGGCGCGATAGTGCCCTGGGCCTGATCAGCCTACTGGAGTCAGACCTGGCACAATATGTGCAGGAAGCGACCTACCGCGATGCAGCTGCAGACGATCATGGCTTTGAGCTGAAGGATTCTGATGGAGGTATGACAGGGATTCAATCTATGTACACTTTCTGATAGCGCCGTTTGCAGGCTACGAGCCTGCTGTTCAGGAGCCTCTGGTCCGCGCATTCTCGTTCGCAGCAGGGCTGCCCGGCCTCACGTCGCTGCGCTTCATCTTCCATCCCAAATACCCCGAGGTCTTGCTACTACCTGGACATTTGTCTAACATGACGCGCGGCCCTAATTCACTGCATCTGCAGCGTGCCCTGATTGCGACTATCGGTGGAGCGGCGCCGCACCTGCGCTCCCTCACGCTGATGAATGTTACACCGGTTTACGACGCGGTATACGAATCCTCATCATTCCATGCGGCCATTCTCTCCATCACACACCTGCACTTGAGTGCTGCTTCCCATACGAATTCATTCGATGTCACCTCAACCTTACTGGAAGCATACCATGCCTCCAACTCGCTTATCAGGTTTTGGGACATGGGGGTGCAAACGAACCTACTCAGCCACGCAAAAAACGTCGTGTCGCTCACGATCACCAATGACACGCAGACTCTCCCCATCATGTGGGATCGGGTCTCGTTGCCGCGACTCAAGTATCTGACTTTCAAGTTGCCAGATCTTGCTTTAGTCGATTGGGGCCATGAGGGCAGCGAGGCGTTCGTCAGACGCCACCCGATGCTCGAGTGGATCTACCTGGACAACGTCAAATGGGCACAGTATCCCCAAGCGGATCCTGAAGGTGTCTTGCCGCTCGATGACCCTCCGTTTCCGGCGCTGTCACAGGCTAGCGAATGAGAGCAGATGACAGTGCGGTGTGAGGGCCCTGCCCTCGTAGCCCGCCTTCCCTTTACGTGACAGTGAGTCGTTTTGTCCCGTCATCCCTTCCCCCTTCCGTGTCCGCCTCGTTCCCACCAAGTTCCTCATTACCTTTCCCTTCAGCCCCTACAATCCTATCATTTGCGGCCTTGTGCTGCGGTCTACTATGCCACCATGTTTCCTTATTTTGTTCTTCTCTTGTTCTACTGCCTCATTTTTGCGTCTCGATTACCTCCCGTTCTCCTCCTCCTTTTGCCTTTGCCCTGATCAGAGGCATCCTCTCTTCCTTCTCTCGAGTCTCGGACACGTCTGTCTCGTATCATTAGATCAGTATTTATGCAGCTATGATCTAGCCACTCGGACCTTTTCCACACTCAAAACCTATTTATATCATCTCTACTTGATTTGCCACCCGTGTATCGTTCGCCTCGTTATCTCTGCAATGTAAGTCCCTTGATCTGTCTTTTCGCTGCTTGTATCGACGGACTGCGCTCTCACTGCCTCACTCGTATATCCGCCACACTGAGCCTCTCAGTCACTCTGGACCTCGGTCTTCCACAACCCCGTTACTTACAGCGAGACAGCAATGTATTTAATACGACAGCTGGCACTGCTAAGTCGGGTTCAAGGACGTACAATATACAGGTTGTTGCCACCTTCAAGGCGCCACAGCTGCCTGGTCTTCGGCCTTCACCAAAAAAACAGCTAGGTTGCTCTCTATAACGATAGTCCATGAGTGATTTTTAACAAGATCTGGTCCAGGCGTGTGGCCCTACTAGGTGCATGTGCAGACGTACGTGACGCCGCCCAATAATGTTTGGTTGTGTTAGGATCCGAAGCTTTTGGACAGCAGCCACAAATACCAACTCAAATCCCGCAGCTAGTTCGCCTGCAGAATCTATGCAGCTCTGACGTATGTATATGAGTACGAGTGCTCTGACACCCAGCAAGCATATATAACGAATGTCATCATATTGCAGGTGAATGTCGAGCCAGCGACATCACTGTTAAGTATATACCAAGTCCTGCTGCCATCAAGCTACTGCCTGCGCCAGCGCCTTGTTCACGATGTGAACGTCTTCCCCTTGCACGCGGTCCAGCGCGCGCTTGAGCACCGCACGCCCCTCTCCCATTTGTCCCAGCCTCTCGTACGCAGCCACCTGACGGAAATACCTGCGCACCAGTGAGCACCACAGACGACCCACAAGCGCTCAAGGAGGGACACGCACCCCTTCACATACGTCGGATCCGCTTCCTCCGCCGCGCGCCCATCCTGCAGCGCCGCCTCCAAATTTTCAGCCTTCCTGTCGTGAACAGCATCATGCTCCATGAGATGCGCCACCGCACGGTTTGAGAGCAGCACGGCGCGCAGTCGACGCGTCGGCGCATCGACGCGCTGTGGCCGGAGCCTCATCGCGCGCTCAACCTCGGTGAGCCCGGTTGTGAAGATGTCCACCGCGCTGGAGCGACCCTCAACTTTTAAAAGAGAGTGCCCGACCTTCTTGAACCCTTCAGCATATTGGAAGAGCTCGGCGAAGATGTCGGGCGGCGTGTACTGCGGGTCGGGGCCGTCCAAAATCTTCCAAGTGAAAGGCGCGGACTCGGAGAGCGTTCCGAGGAAGTCCGCGAGGGCGTGTGCGTGCGGAAGGAACGCATTAGAGAAGAGCATGTGCGTGGGGCGGGCGGGCTGCTGAAAAGAAGAAGGCGTCGCCATGCAGCGGCGGAGGAACCTACAAATCCGGTACAATTAGTGATACCGCCGAATCTACACGTGAGGTGAGGAGCCCTACATGAGCACGGAGTCAGACGACGGGGTGCAGCCAGACAGGAGCTTCTCATAGCGCGAATTTCCCGTTCCCGCGTCGTGGCACACCAGTAGGGTGCAGTGGGGCGACTCGTGCCCCGGCGGTAGCACAGCGGTGTCTGGGGACGTATGCTCTGGCTCGTATTTGACCATGTTCACTCTCCACGTCGTTTCGGGCGCCATCACTGGTAGCGAGGCGTAGTCACAGCGAGCAAGAAGGTTCTCGTCAGTGCGTGACTCGATATCGCCATCGGCGATGCCTTCAAAGACGTAGTTGATGATAGAAACTGGCTGGCCAACGTCTGATAGGGTCTGAAGGCAATGCATAGGGTCAGAAGAGTGTACACGGAGACGGCGATCAGTCACGACTACCTGTAGGACGCCCAAAGCATTGGTGAAAGCATTGGTAGACATCTCGGGGGCTGCTGAGAGAGCTTCAGAGGATAAGTGACTGAAGCCATGGCCCGGAGGCCTTAAATATGGAGCCTGAGCTGTGTCCTTGTCTGCAACTAACTATAGCGAACAATAGAAGACCCGACGCTGGCGAGGCCCGGAAACGCCGATTTGTTCTGTCTGATTGTCCTAACAAGGGCTTATATTATACGCACAACGCCACGACCAGGACTGAAGGACCGACTGATCAGAATGGCTTCCAAATGCTTGTTTCCCTAGGAGTGTCAGTACGAGTTCCGTAATCTGCAACAAGGAATAACACCTACGAAGTTGCTACCTAGCCCGCGTACGAATCCAGTGCGTTCTTCACGGCCAGGACATCCGCACCATGCACGCGGCACAAGGCGCGCTCGAGCACCGCACGCCTCACAACCATTTGTCCCAGCCTCTCGTGCGCAGCCACCTGACGGAAATACCTGCGCGCACCAGTGAGTACCACAGACGACCCGGAAGCAATCAACGCAGAACACGCACCCCTTCACATACGTCGGATCCGCTTCCTCCGCCGCGCGTCCATCCTGCAGCGCCGCCACCGCCACCGCGTCCGCGTTCTCCCCTTCAACACGAATGTCTTTGAACTTATCGCCATCACGCTTCAGCAGCTGCGCGGCGGCGCGGTTCGCGCGCAGCACCGCGCGCAGGCGGCGGGTCGGCGCATCGAAGCGTTGCGGCCGGAGCGCCACCGTGCGGTCGAGATCGCCCAGCGCGATCGTGTACGAGCGCACGGCGTCTTCGCGGCGCAGTCCGTCGAAGTGCCCGTTCCCGATACCCTTCAATTCGTTGGCGAGGCCGAAGATGTAGGTGAAGATGTCAGGCGGCGTGTACTGCTGCTGGTCTGACGTGTCTGTGATCTGCCATTTAAAAGGCGGGGGGTACTCGAACTCGTTGAGCAAAAGCGTGAGGGCGAACTTGTGCGGGCGGAAAGGTGCGCAGAAGAGCATGCGCTCGGGGAGCGCGACGTCCTGGGGCTGTTTGGGAGCCATGATGCAGCGGCGGACAAACCTGTGTGACAGGTCATATTTTCGAATGTTTGCGCATGAGAGGGAGTGGAGACGTACGCGACCACGTCGTCGGACGATGGAGAGGTGTCGTAGACCTTGTGGAAGCGCGGCCTCCCCGTATTCGCGTCGTCGCACGCGAGGAGGGTACAGTCGCACACCGGCGTCGTCTCTGGAGATGGGGACGCGGGCTCCGCGCTGTAGCGGGTCAGGTTCACAGTCCACTTTGACCCGGGTGATATCCCGTGCGAGCAAGTCGCAGTCCATCAAGGTGAGGAACGCTGCGGCAGCCTCGTCGTTCATCTGCTGCGGAGGGTAAGTAGGCTGGAAAGCCGAGAAAACTTCGCAAGTACCTCGAGGTGAGCACTGAGATTGGCCTTGCTGGAACGGGACATCTTGGAGGATGGGGACTGCTGGGAGAGCGGGGAGAACGACGGACGGCTTTGCTAGAGGTCTTCATATGAGATATCAAAGGAGAACGTCGATGTGCGCCCATCGTCCTTCACTGAGTCGTAGACAGCGCTGCTCGACATCATGGTTCTTGAGCAGCACGACATCCGGACGTGCGGCGGCAGCGGCCGGCCGTGTTTTTATTCGGCCCGAGGATGCCGTGCCGTCCCCGCCGCCTCGGCCTCGGCCTTGTTCAGTGATCCATTTCCGCCATCCACTCTAGCTGTGCTCAGGCAATAATAGGCTTGCTTAAAGGTGGCACGTTCTGCAAGGTATCTTTCAAATGTACAGAAAGCGCACGAGGACGGATGGTGAATTGGCATCAGCCGAACGCGAGCGCTGTAGGCAGACTGTGAGCCCGGTCTTTCGAAGCTACTAAAAACTACCGCGCTCGCGCATGCCGGTTGACTCCAGAGATCCATTGCCGGGTGTTCGTGGAGCAGGCGTGTGCTTTGAGGTAGGTGTCTTTCTCGTGTTGAAGGTGCAGTTGTTATTTTGCTCTCATTTCGGCGCATCGCGACCTAGTGGTCAACTCGCAAGATTTCAACCACGCGGTATGACTGTGCCGTGCTGTCAGGCCACGTCTTCCAGACTCTTATGCTCTCCTAGCGCTGGCGGTAGCATCATTAATGAACAGGGCAACGTGTATTCAACGCAGCGGGCTGCCATCCGCCAACGTCAACAAGGCGCCACGCCTGCACGATGTCCAGGCGTGCCGCCAGGTCACGCTGGCTCGCAGGTGTTGTATTCGTGCCGCGCGACGGTCTACGTGCTCATATGTTTTGCCGACGAGGTATGCGCCACACCAGGCTGCTGGATCATCGTTCTGCAGGTATAAAAGCCTATCGCATTGCTCACTACCTCCTCATCATCTCCTCACTCCTCCAGCTTTTTGCGACCTATTCGACCTATATATATCAACAAGCACAGCGCAACATGCGCTCCATTGTGTCCATGTACACTGTGAGTCTCAAGTGTCTATGTCCTACTGCTAATTCGCTGAATGCAGCTGACGATTCCCGCCCTTTCAGAACATGAGCCGAGATCACGAGAGTCCCACAACGCGTCCAGGCGCTGAGAAGAAGATACCAAAGTTTAGAGACAATGCCGGTGGACTCGTCCACCACATACCATGAAGTCCAACAATCTGACTATGTGAGTCGCCCTCGAGCTATCCGACTGCGCCGCTATGTATGCTGAGCTTGCGTTGGTCGCTCGGCGCGAGATCTCAGATAGCACTGACACTTTCGTTGGCAGTGAGCTTTGCCTCAGGGTCAGGGGACAAGAATGTCCGAGTTTGGAATACAGCCTTACCGCAGTTGCAGGGTCATTTGAGGGACATTCTCACCAGATGGTCCAGCCCGACGGCCGATTGACCTACCCCCCACCTTTGCATCCCAATGCATCCGTTGGTGGACTCCTGCGTGGAGCTCAAGAGGCCGCGGTCTTCAATTGAGCAGCTGCGGATGCTGCTACAGCACAATACGAGTCTTGGGTCCTCGGCCTCTCGGAAGCTCAGCGGCGGAGGCACAAAGCCGTCTGGTGGTGGTTGCTGGGTTCGATCGGCCATGATGCTTTTATCCTTATCTCCCTGACGACACCTCTTTGTAGGAATCCATGACGCTGATAACTAGACACCACTACCACTACGGTCAGATCAGGGCAGCGAGAGCCCTCCGACGAGCCCCGTCGCGCGGGAGAAATCTGGCTGGGAGGCTGTACGCATGTTTGTTAGCTTTGGCATGTACAAGACTGGCGTATATGTATTAGTCGCACAGTTCCCATTATTTTCCCCTGTTGATGATGCTCTCCAATATAGCATTTTACTTTTACAGTATCGTACAACCTCCCGCTCACAGTACACACTACATTCGTAAACTACATTCGTAAGAAGCAATAAAAGCGCAATAAATTTACTCCAAAGTATAGTGCCGCGCGTCGTACGCGGATCCAAGCAAACAAGAACCGGGCGCAGCGCGGCGCAGACTAGACGCGGCTCGCGCTGTCGGACTTGCCGACGTCCTCGACCGTCTTGTTCACCGTCTCGAGGCGCACCATGATGCCGTCGTCCTTCGTGCTCCCGCTGACATATTGCGACGAGCCGTTCGTCCGCCCGCGGCTCGAGGTGGTGAAGTCGAGCGTCGTCGACATGTCCGTCATCTGGTTCTGCTTCCACGCGCGGCCATCGACGACGCGCAGCACGAGCATCTGCGGGGACACGGCCTGCGATACCCACACGCCCCCATCAGCCGTGCCGCCACAAAGCCTGGATATGAACGGGCGACGCACCGTGAACATGACGTAAATGGACAGGAACAGGATCGAGATCTCGCTGTTGAGCCCGTACGACACGAGAAACGCGATGCCGGACATCGAGTACGGCAGCGCGGACTCGACGATGAGCGCGGCGGCGCTGAAGTACGTGCCCGAGACGTCTGCGCCGAGGTAGTGTTTCGCTGTGCGCGCGTACCACAGCAGCCGCCCGCAGATGATGGATGTCACGACGACGTTGAGCCCGATCGAGAGCGAGTAGTATGCGAGTCCGAGGTGAGCAGCGAGCCCGGCGAAGAAGTCGCTGTGCGGGGCGCCGGACGCCCAGAGCTCAACGATGCCGAGAGCTAAATAACTGCGCGTCAGATTGCTGGTTGGATGGGATGGAGAATGCGACGTACCGAGGGTCGCGATGTAGAGGATGCCCGGGAAGATGAGCACGCGGAAGTCGCTCCAGACGATGTAGCAGCGGTAGATCTATCAGATCGCATTGATCAACGACGTTCGTTTGTTTGACAAGAACAAAGGCTAAACACGAACGAGAAGACCGTCACTGAGCAGGTTGAGCGCGACCGAGGCGGTGGTGCCCATCGTCTGGTACCAGATGGCCGCGAACGTGGCGAGGTATGCGCCTTGGCCCCCAGGGAAGTCGCGGTTCACGATCCACATCTCCTCCCCAAACACGCTCTCCACGGCAACGTATATCGTGATGAGGACCAGCGTCGCCGTGCTGTGGAAGATGAAGAACTTGTCCGCGGCGGACTTGCGCTTCGGCCGCACCAGCCGCTGCATCGTCATGAAGTAGAGGACCAGCTGGACGCCTGCGCGAGGTGTGAGCGCGTGGTTCGCGACGAAAGCACTGCCGCTGCGCACCATACAGGACGGTGTTGAAGTTGTTGCCGATGTAGTACGAGTTCTGGAAGAGAAGGTCGGAGTTGTCAGACATGGCGAGCGGGCGGGGCGGCTGATGCGGCGCAAGTGGAACGACGGGGGCCTTGTTACTTGAGGTAGATGAGGCCCACGGCGTCAGGTAACGATGGCTTCGCCGGTCGTCGCAGGCCAAGATGCAGTCCGATGGAGGTTTCCGTCGCCGTGGGACATGAGAACTGCCTGCTATAGGGACAAGGCGTGGTGATAGAGTTCATCCTGGCAGCTAGCGCTGGGAAGAAAGAACGCCACAGAGCTGGGAAAGATGAATAACATAATGTGGGACAAGGTACGCGGTACGTACGATGCCCTGTGCGACTTGCCGTTCAAAGAATCATCTTGGCTGCTTCTGCGGCATGCAGTGCCGATATCCGTTATATCCGCAGCAGAAGAGTTGCGATAGTTGAGCGGCAAAGAATATTTGACATGGGTTTTGGGCGTCAGGACAGTTACAAGTGGAGGCTTGTATCCGAGTCAAGGCTCTCGCCGTCGAACGCAGCCTGAGCAATTTGAACAAGTTGTCCTCTTCAGCGAAAGCGGCGGCCTGCCTGGGAGAATGATGGGGGCAGCGACGGGATCCGCATCACGGATATGGAAGAGTCGAGACGGGTCGCGGCCACGATAAGTTCTCACGCTGACTGCGGTCAAAGCGGAACACCTTTGTCGCGAATCCTCACCTTCGATTGACGAGTGGACAACTCTGACATTTATTAACCGCGGTCTCAAGCGTGGCATCGCGGCCTCATAGCCTTTTCTCGAGTAACTACCCATTTTTCTGTCACAAGTACGACTGACGACTCGCCATCAGACACGACGGCGACCGATGCTCGGATAGAAGTACCAGCGGATTCGCGGTGGTAGCGGGGTTGGCGTGGTTACCGACTGGAAGCGGCGCCGCGCCCACGTGGAGAACGACTCGTCTCTCGGGATGTGCGAGGATGTGCGACGCGTTGCACTCGCGACGAGTTGGCTTTGTACATTAAGTACTTTCGACGCTTCAGCGAATCTCGAGAATGTTGGCCTCTGGAACGAGGCGGTAGGAAGTTCTCCGTTTCTGTCAGACGTCGACGCAATCTGACATGCGAAGCTGTTGAATCTGATGTGAGTGGAGCATCATTGGAGTTTACGGGCTCTATCTCCGCTCGATGATGCCAGGACTGGGCCTGGGCACGATACCTGGGTCTGATCCTGGGCCCGCGAAGGTTGAATCTAGCTACTCTGCCTCAGGGAGACTAGCCAGTGCCTCCGACTGGGTCTTGTAGCTGGCATCGTGCGCTTGTGCTGCAGGTGCCACACTGGTGATCTCGCAGGGATACGCGGACTGTGCCGTCGCCACGCCACCTCTTCTCGAATCTTGGTCTCCCCTAGACTGGTAGCAGCCCCTACGGAGAAATATGTATTCAACGTAGCTGTCTGGCGACGATAACACAACAACGCGGCACATGCTAGTCGTACATGATGTAAAGGCGTGCCGCCACGCCACGCTCGCATGTAGGTGTTTTATTCGTGCCGCGCGACGGCGAATACGTTTTCTTCTACGAGGTATGCGCCACACGAGGCCGCAGGGCCACTCGCCATTGTTCTGCAGGTATAAAAACCCTTCGCATCGCTCTATTCTCCGACATCTCCTTCCTCATCCCGCCTTTCATCTGCATCACACCTACTCGATCTACCCTCGACAAACACAGCGCGACATGCGCTCCATTATGTACATGTACACTGTGAGTCTCATGAGTCTATGTCCTACTAGTAGCGCAGTTCCCTGAACGCAGTTGACGATTCGCGCCGTCAAGAAATTAGAACATAGAGATCACGAGAGTCCCACAACGCGTGCAGGCGCTGAGAAGAAGATATCAAAGTCCCGAAGGCACTGCCATTGGTATCACTATTAGACGCCTTCAGTGCCAAGGGTATGGAGCGTACTTACGCTGTCTCTCATCGATCATTCTGCAGCTTCCTGACATCTCCCCCGGCCCTTCGCCCCCGCCTCCCATCCAGCCGACCAACTCACACTCCTCCTACGACGGCTATCCTGCCCCCAACCTCATTCTCAATGTCTTGGGACAGATGCCGGGTCTGAGGAGCTCACGCTGAGGTCCTGCGTCTCCCCAGAACTCTGGGCGGATCTTCTCTCGGGCGGACCCTTCCGTCTTACTCTAACAGAGTTGAAGTTGCTCGAAATCCAAGAAGACGTCGGATACCTCGGGTTGACGGGCACGGTACTGCACACCTCCTTTTTCTCCCATCCATCTCATATCGTCATCTCCGCCACCTCCGCTCGCCGTCTCCCTTCCATACCACCATCTCGTGCCACGTGGATTCCTTTGATCGGCTCTCTTTTGGGGTGGATAGACATCACGACCCCGTGCCTACAGGTTACTGGGAGCGGCTGCTCTCTAGCTTCCCAGCGCCGGATCTGCGTATGTTACCGTATACATCGCGTCCATACCGTCCTGGGCTGATCCCGATATTCCTTTGCAGCCCATTGATCACTACAGCCCATCAACTCATCAATATATGCCCAGTCGACATACAATTCAACTTCTTATCCCTCTGCGGCTCCGCCATACAATCCGGATACTCGTCCATCCGAGCCGACTTCGGAACAGAATGCTGGGCCGCCGCCGCCTCTTCCCCCGATGCTGCAGCTGCAGTTTTCGTCGTCGAGAACCTCCGCTGCTGCATCCTTTTACCAATACTCGCAATGTACTGGCTAAAGGAAAGCTCTTTGCGTACGCTTGGTTCTCCCTTGCTCGTCTGCGCCGTGATTGATAGTTTTTCCCAGATCGGCGTCAACTACTAACATGCTGACTGTGTGCGTCCAGTACACCTACATATGGTCAGGTCAGGGCAGCGAGAGTCCTCTGATGAGCCCCGTCGCGCGGGCGAAACCTGGCCGGTAGGCGATATGGGTGTTCATGTCTAGCCGCATATTGTCGTCGACACGTATAACAGTAGCGTATGTGTAGTCGTAATCGTGCAAGCTAGATAGAAACGGATGATGTCCGGCGATCGGAGTAGCGCTCCCTGAGTCATCGAGGCGTGTCAGGTCTGTGTGTTCGAACGAAGGCCGCGTGGGTTCGAAAAACCTGGCGCAAATTAAGTAGTGTATTCCGGCAGAGCCTGTTACGACACAAGGGGAGGGAGCTCCTGAGCAGCAAATGACAGGGAGACCAGGCAGCGGAGGATGGACGACCGAACAGGGTGGGCCGAGGAGACTGGTGCCGCGGACGATTCCTGCAAGATGTGCGTGGCGTTGGGGTGGCCGCCAGTTCCGAGAAGGATGCCTGCACTGCACGGGGTGCGCTGAGGAGGTCGGCGGTGCCGCGGAGGATGCGTTGAGAATGCTAGCGGCGCTGCGGAGGTGCCGGCGCCGGCCTGTCCATCACAGCGATGCAGCTGGGTATTAACAGCAGCTCGTCATCGATGCGCTCATCAGGCGCACTGCCGGCGTCGCTCTGGGGTCGCAGAGCTTCGTTATTGAAGACGGGGCTGTACTCGACGACATCCTTAGTCCTCCAACGTGTGTGGGCCCATCTATTGAGGAAGCTACCGTGCAAGCCGTGGCCGGACGAGTCGTCCTTTGCGAGATCAAAGCGCCCGCTGTCGTCGAGCTCGGTGGGTGGATCGGCGCTCGAGTAGAGCGCGTAGAGGATGGAGGCGACGTGGCGAGGGTCAGTCGTCGATTTCGACAATGGACGGATACGCAGTCGAGCAGGATTGACGGTGACGCCAAAACATGCGCTTTCTAAGCGAGCTTCGAGTATAAGGAGGATGAGTTTTGCATTGCTGGTAATCAGGGACAGCGCACCATTCGAACAGCGCAAAACGTGAAGGCCTGCGCTTCAACCATAGAAGTGGAGTCGCGGAGGTACGAGCTGTTCGCTCGCGTCGTGTTGAACATAGAGCTCAACGTCTGCAGGTGGTGAACCGCACAGATCAGTCTCGCGTCACTGACACCTGCCGATTGAGTACGCACTTGTTAGAATGGTTGTGCGCCGCGTGGGCGCTGGGGCCGCTAGGGAACACTATGAAGTCTGATCTGTCGCTTGTGTGTTAGCGACATGCAGGGGCTCCGCAGATCGAGCACGCACTACCAGCCGTTTAGCACGGGCAGTCGGAACAGGACTTCCTGCATCTAGAAAAAAATGAAGGGGGAAGCTGAAGGGTACTAGGTACTACGTAGGGAGAGGCAGGGAGGGAGAAACGGTGGACTTTGGTGGCGCGTGCCAGCGGCCCGAGAACCCGACCGAGTACTCCATCGCTCCGACTTAGAGAAGGCCCGCGACGTGCTCGAGCGCCGGCTGGACAACGTGGCCCCGTGGGACATGCAGCAGATCCGGGACGCGTTGGCGGAGCTGCCTACCGAAGCAGAATATAGTACATGAGCTATACGGCCATGCACTCGCAAAAGACCGTGGTAGCATACGTACACAGGGCACCGAATCAAAGCGTTCCTCGTTTGGCCTGTTCCAGCGCCTTACTGGGCGGCGTCTCGTACTCCGACACGTCCTCTGGATCAGCATGCGTATGCCGTATCCAGTATACTTCGTCCGCCCAGATGTCGATCCATTCAAGCTGGCCGTGGCGGGCCGTGAACCCCTCCACCTTCACCGGCCAATATCTCGCCAAGTCCGGCGCCTTGACCGCCATGTACTTGAGCCGCGGCAGGAAGACATGCTCCCATGGGAAATTCACAGCGCAATGTTGGGGACCGCCAACGAGCGTGAGCGAGACGACTTCCGTTGCGCTTTTGAGTGTCACGTTACCCACCAAATGTTCCCAGAATCTTCGATAGAGCGTATAGGCCGTGTTAGGCTGTTGTGGATTCGCGGGGAGTTCACAAGTACCGATGTGAAGATGTGTGAGAAATGGCACTGCGGCGAGGATTGCGTCGGAGAAGTCGACCTCGTTCAACACTGGTGTGACATTGACCAGCGTGAGGGCACGTAAATGCGGTGCAGCCATGCCGACAGTCGTGAGCAGGACTTGCTGCATGTGCACGGGTCCGCAGGGTTTGCCATCAATTAGAGACTTATATATCTTTGGGAACGACTGGAAGTAGGTGTCAGGGTATTCGGATTGAAACACGAGGCGGAGCGACGTGAGATGGGGCAGCCGTGCTGCGAGGGAAAACGCGCGGAAAAGCGATTCCTCTATGTCAGGCCCGTATCCTGCGTCCGCCGGCTTCTCTGCAGAATTGAGGCATTCTCAGCACCCGTGCACTACTGACGCGACGACTTCACCGACGCACCGTCCACCGCATTGCCATTCTTATATACAGCCGCATCGCGGTAAATCGCCTCCCGGGCATATGTCGCAAGATCTGAATTCAGCAGCCTGATCATACCGAGGACACTATCGCGCCGATTGATTGCGCCGACGGTGCGGAAGGCGGCAGGCGTGGCGACGTTGCAGAAGGCCTTGTTGACGGCGCGGAGGCTTCGGAGGTTGTTGGAAGTAGAGACATAGTTCACGACCATCAGGATGACTTCAGGAGGGATGCTGGCGGAAGTGTGCATGGTGTAGAGCTCTG
Organism: Auriscalpium microsporum; assembly: GCA_019914985.1. NCBI lineage: Eukaryota > Fungi > Basidiomycota > Agaricomycetes > Russulales > Auriscalpiaceae > Auriscalpium > Auriscalpium microsporum. Next base: position 489,408 of record JAHLMG010000016.1, on the reverse strand, counting down.
ACTCAAGAACGGAGAGCGTGCGAGATTGCGGACGATGTTTGGTTGTGTTAGAATCCAAAGCTCTTGGACATCAGCCGCAAATAGTAGCGGACTGGCGGGCCGACGCGTTGGCAATCGACATGGAAACACAATTCCTGGACTGACCGCCGTACGCATTCGATGAACTTCCGTATCTACAGCTGGAGTACGGAGGCAAGAGCCTGACATACCTCGACTCTTTTTTGCCCCTGCGGACACAGACGGCATGCATGCGCCACGACGCGATAGTGTGAGCTGCACGGATACATATCTGCGAATTGAATCGCGGCGCACGAGGAGCTAGTGATAATCCAGACGTGATTCGCGCAGCAGAGATCAAATCGGAGGTAGGGCAGCGGAATGGTGAGTGCCGACCGCAAAATATAGAAAAAACGAATCGGAAAGTACATATCAATTAGAAGCAAAAGATCGTCCCTATGTATATGCCCTGGTAGGGTCCGAGATGGTTGAGGACATTGCCCGCCAGCAAGTTCGGCACCGATAAGTTCGTGCACTCGGAATCTGTCGCGTCATCCTCGCCTGAAGAGTATTCCAGTCAGCATCCCACCCCATTGTAGGGCTAAGCGAACGAGCATGAGCGAAGACTCACCAGGACACGAGACTGCATGTCCATCGCTCAAGATGTGCACCTCCCCACGCGGATGCGAAAAGCCGAGGGAGCGGCCGGGCAGGGTTGGGAAAAAGTCTTTTTTGTTGTTCACGCGCGTGAAGTCGGCCACATTGCTGTCGAAGAAGGCCGCCCATGACGGGTTTCCGACGCGCAGTGTGCCGTAGGTGACGCCCTTGACCGTCGTGTTCGCTGGCAGGTTCAGCTTGAGGAAGAGCGAGTCAAGCTTGGCGAGCGAGCCGCCGAGGGAGTGCCCGACCTGCGAGTGACTCATGGGCATGGGAGTAGACAGTGAGGCGAGAACGGACGCACGATGTAAACCGATGTGGAGGAATGCAGTGCAAAGAGCCGCTTCACCTCGGCCAAAATCGCTGGCGCAGTCTTCTGGTGCTCGGCAGCGAAGCCCGAGTGAATTAGCGCGTTGGAAGGAGCACCAGGGAACAGCGTTTGGCTGGGATTCTTGAGGATGATATTTAAGTCGGTCATGTCTGCTTGCCTGTTCAAGAAAATTTGAACGAGGAAGTGAGATGAGCTGGTGAGTGCTCGTACAGTTTCGTCGGGTCGGTGCCCTGATGCGCAACCACGACGGAATTCTGACTTGGCCAGTACCCAACGAAAACTGCGTCACAGGGCTGTCAGCACGTACAGATATTTTCGAACTGAGCCAAGACGAACAGTACTGGACAGCACTACCATCACCGCCAGTCAGCGTGGGCTGGAACCCGGGAATCGCTTGGCAGGCCTCTGTGACGCAAGTCAGCGTGGATGCGCTATCAAAATGGGCTGCAGACCATACGTCCACAATTCCACCCCACAATCTTGCTCGGACTGCAGTAAGCCGCGCGCGCGAACTGCGTGAATGGGGAAAACGCGGCCAACTCTGCAGACGAGAGGGTTGTCACGCCCGCACGCTCAACGAGTGTCACTGGTACGGGCACGGGCTTCGACTCCGGAGCGGGCGCAGGAAAAGCGAGTGTCGCAACGCTGAATGCGGTGAAGGACACGATGCGGAGCAGTGACCACATTGCGGAGGGAGAAAAGGGTATAGAGGTAGGCCAGAGGGGCTGGTGAGAGTATTGTCTGACGCGGGGGCGTTATATATACAGCATCATCTGCTGGCTGAAGCTGACAAGTCCAGCTTAGGCACATGGCAAGACGGTGAATAGGCCAGTGTGTGAGAGCCATCATTTACTAGGCCATGGCAGCGGAACGACTGTCTTCCGCGGTCGGCAACGGAGACTCGGCCAGCATAGGCTATGGGCAAAATGGTGACGGCCGTGGATCTACTGAGGCGAGGGTGATGCGTATCGCATGGCTTGCTGTGCAAAGATCGTCGAACTGATTTGAGAAGTGTGGACGCCGGGCCTTGCAACCGTTGATGAGCAATGATGAGCATGCGGCCACCGGTATTTCGGAAACTACTGAGCGGAAGCCATGACAGTCAGCAGAGGGTTGGTGATCTCTTGCCCGTAGTATACTGTAAAGATGCAAACTGAGAAACGAAGCTGATATACTAGGCCTACCGATGCCTCTTGTGACGAGAAGTCCTGGACCTTGAGTGTGGAGGTCCGAGGCAGGACTGAGATTGATCGCCGGTAGTCTCCGTAGCTGACTTGGCAGTGACTTTTGACAGATGATAGTCGATCTGTCTTATAAAGTCACCGGTCAGATAAAACTCGGAGATCATGGAGAGTGTGAGATACGGAGAGCTCGAGATGCTCTCAGTGACACATGTTGACCATACTGTAGCGGTTGATGATGGAAGAAGGGAGTGCCAAGGGAGTGCAGACGATGGCCTGCTACAGTGCTAGCGAGTTCCACAGTGCGGGCTGCCGTTCACCCGGCAAGCCGGTCAAGCCTAGATGCCGCTGGCGAGTCGCTGCGGGCTACCTGGACGTTGCGTGCTAGGCTGCCCTGCGTCGCGGTCGACGCCTTGTACAGAGAAACCGTGCTGGATAACGCAGCAACGAAAGCTGCACGCGCTGAACTCCGGTCCAACATGGTACTGGGTGCCCTACAGGTCAAGAGCGCATCTTGCAGTAGCTCTCAACAACCACATCAGCGGCGCACCTGTTTCCGCAAAGCCCAGCCGACATGGCCCATGAAAGCATCCGCCAACAGTTTACTTGTCCGACACCACGCTCGGCGAGAATACCTTGACGACGCAACCCTTCCCGCTCTCGCACCTATGGTGCGGAAGGCGACGATGCAGAAAACCTTGTCGAAGGCGCGGGCGGCGGAGACTTGGGTGGTTAGAAGAAGGGACATAGTCGCGTCCACTGGACCTTGGCGGCAACCGCAAACTCGAATCACAAAGACGCGCGGGATGGCGGGGCGTGGCGGCGGCGTTGCAGAATAATCTGTCCACGGCGCGTCGGCTTCGAAGGTCGTGGGCAGATGATATGTTTTCCACAGTCATGAGGCGTATTTCGTTGGGAATGGTGGTAGGCATATATCGTTTGCGCTAGATGGAGTCAGGACGCAGGAGGGAATGTGATCACATGACAGATGTTCTTCGTCTTCACCTTTGCCGCAACCTCATACACTGAGCGCATATAACAATATTTCTGCAGTAAATCGGTTGATATCTGGGTTGTCGGGGGTATTAAATTTCTCCAACCAATTTCTTGCAACCAAATGTTGGATTTCTAACTGATACAGGTTAAACAAATGCCATTTATACCGGATAGAGGTTGAATTAAATTCAGAACTCTGGCATTTGTTTAACCTCTATCACTGAGATAACCAACATTTTGTTGTGAGAAATTGGTTGGAGAAATTTATTACACTGACAACCCAGATATCAACCAAACTCCCACAGAAATATTGTTCCATGCGCCCAGTGATATGACCCTTTGCTGCAGCCTCATATGATCGTTCTAATTGTATGCTCTACAAGACGACGCCTGAAACGTATTATTTCGCTTATTTAGTTGCAAGCAGCTGCGCCAACAAGTCCTCGATGAGTGGCACATCCTTCGGCGCTACCTGCTCCCTCCGCTCACGTTCCAGTATCGCGCGGGCGTGAAGGAAGTATCCGAGAAGCACAAGAGCGCGGGCCTGGCGAACGTACCTACACTCCGATCATCATGAGCATCCACAGATTCCGAAGAGAGAATGAAGGCAAAGCGAACGCTCCCCTTCGCCTAACCCGGGTCCGCTCTCACCGCAACGGTGCTGTCGCGGAGAGCCTTCTCCGCATCGTTCTCGCTGCCCCTGCGCAGATACACCGCGGCGCGATTTGCGGTGGTAAACGCCAGCAGCGCGCGCGCGCCCCCCATCACCGCGCTCAGTGTTCGCCAGACATATGGCCTCGTGCAGCCAATCCTCCGCCTCGGTGTACGCAGTGAGCGCGCGCACGCGGTCGTTTGCAGCATATGCCAGGTTGCCGCGCTGCTTGGCGGCCGCTGCGTGCGCAAACGTGCGATCGAACGCCGTCGCGGTCGGGCTTAGGTGACTCGGGGGGCACAGGGAACAAGCCGGCCATTTTCCACGAGAACTCGAAGGGCAGTGTCCAGGAAGGGTCCCGTAGTAGGGGACGAACTCGGTAGGGAGGAGCATCGCGGCGGGGATCATGGGTCTGCACGGCGGCGAGGGCTTCGCGATTGTCCGGCGCACGAATCTGTGCCCGCGCGTGTCAGGACAAGGCGGATTCGATAGGTAAAAGGGTACGCACTCGAGGGCAGCCTCGTCCGACAGCGGCGCGTCACCATACATAAGAGTACTACTATTAAATAGTACTACTAAGTACTAGCTTTCGCCAGCTAGAGGCTTAGTCATCAACCACTTTTCTCCAACTCTCCCTTTCTCTCCCGTCCACGTCGACTCTGGCTTGAGCTAGGCTTGAGCAGCCTCTATGTAACTCGGTATCTTAGCACTCTTATAAGCAGCACTTTTTTCTGCATCCGGGCTGCGCATCTGTTCTATTCCGCAGTCCCCAGTCCCTCATCCGCGCCTTCTTACCTCGACGCTCCCGTCCTCTTCGCCGCGTCCGCTCTGTTAACGTTCCTGGTCGTCGCGTCTGCTCTCCCCTGCTCAGATGGCCAACCACCCTTCCCCTGTGGTACCAGATGTGCGCAACGCCGCACCGCCGTTCGACAAGGAATCCCACGGCGACATCATCCTGCGCTCATGCGACGGCGTGCGTTTCTGCGTATCCAAGCACATCCTCTCCATCGCCTCACCCGTCTTCGCGGACATGTTCAGCCTCAGCCCGCCTATCGATGCCTCGGCCGCCGACGAGGTATACGATGGGCTCTCCATTGTTTCTATGGCCGAGGACGCCGCCACACTCGATTTGCTGCTGCGGTGGTGTTACCCAGTCAGCAGGCCGCCGTTGACGACGCTGGAGGATGCGCGGCGCATGGTCATGGCGACGCGGAAGTTCGACATTCATGCATTCGACGACGCTGTGCAAGACGCGCTACAGGCGCATCTCGTGCTCGATCCTGTGGGCGTGTTAGAGATCGCCGTCTTGCCAGACTCCTTCGATGAGATAGCACGGAAGGCTGTCCGTGCGACGCTGCGACTTCCATTGTCAACCATCACATCGTCGGCGTCGACAGGCCGCCTTGGGAAATCGCAGCTGGGTGCCCTCGTTCAGTACCATCTTTCTTGTGGGGCTGCTGCCGCGTCCGTCACGACACAGCGGGACTTCTTCAAACAACTGCCGGCACCGGCGCTTTTTCGTGAGGGGAGCAATAGTAACTGCAATATATGCTTCTCCATCGATCCGCTGTTTAAGCCGGCGGACTCAGTCAAAATCCACCTTTCACACGGGGAACTGCAGGGATGGTGCGCGCCGCGCTACATATGGAGATTCCTGGACGCCGCGGGACGCACACTCCTCCTCCAGCCGCACGAGGACGCGATTACCTCGTTATGCGAGATTGAAGACTGCATTTATTGCAGCGGTAGGTATAACATGGAGCGAAGCACCACAATGTTCGTTGAGACGTTGATCCGCGAAGTGAATGCTGCTATCGAGCAGGTGCGTCGGCTTTTCTTGACTATCCTTCACCTAGTGCTGAAACTAAGTAGGTTCCCATGCCTACTTTCGTCGCTGGCACAGACACGGGGCAATTCCAAGGCTTAGATATAACACATACACGCGGTGGCCAAATCTCCTTTTCCTTACGCACCACAATTTGCTACACCCTCCTGGTGGTCATCATTTTCTCGAGCGGCGTCGCGATAGGACGCCATATATGATCGAATGTGCGCCGATGCGAGGTGGTGGGAGCTGCTCAAGCTCAGAGCCGTCTGCCCGGGCGCCTACAGAGTGCGGTAGTCAATTTCTGTATCCTATCTCTCGCGCATTGGCACTATCATACACGCTTATACACGCTTGGGGCATTCGCATTACTTAGGGTGTGCAGACCTCTGTTCAAAGATATTCACATGCTGCGTAGACCAGATTCCAGCAGGCTGACGAGACCGAGGCCGATTGGTTGCGCGGAAGGCGGCGGGGGTGGCGAAGGCGCAGAATGCTCTGTCGACGGCGCGAATGCTTCGTATGTCGCTGATGGAGGAGACGTTGTCTATGATCACGAGGCAGACTTCGGCCGGGAGGGTGGGAGGCACCCTGTGTCGCATGTAATGCAGGAGAGACTCCGACGAGCGATAGGAGCGAATGTATTTATGCGTTGCGTCCAGGACGAACCACATAACGCGTAATGACCGTTGCAATGCAGAAGTCCATTTGAACGTTGTCTGTCACAGTAAAAGTATGTAGAGGGGATGTAATAAAGCTGCCAAGGGCATCTACCGTACTTCCCTCGGTCAGAATTTCAAATCCAAGTCACCTACAACCCACCCGGTGGCGTTGGGCCCTCGGATTTGCTCACCAAGCTTTCCTGGCCCTCGCCACGGAACCAGTCGATCCTGAGCATCGGGTACTTATTAGCAAACTCTAACAGCACTCCAGTCGACACGGGCTCTGCATCCGCGGGTTCGAACTTCAGGTATGTCAGATTTGGCAACAAATTCTGGCCCTGTGTGGCGAAGGGTGCACAGATGTTAGACGAGTCGCCGACAAGCGAGAGCGATGTGCCGTTGATTAGGTATCGGAAATACAAGGCCTGTACGTCGGTTGTCCAAAAGATATTCGGATGCAGTTTCGCCGCCTTTTTGGGCGAGGTGCTGAGACGTAGGTTGGTGAGCGATTCCAACACCGGGCGTAGCGTCATTGTTGCGAGGCCAGTGTGTGCCTCGTTCGTTATAGGCGTGAGGTTGGCCAGTGTGAGGTTGCGAAGGTGTGGCGATGATGGTTCCAGCGTCCTGAGCAATGAATACTGCAAGTCCGTGGCAAGACAAGTGGGAAGCCCGTTGCGGATGGCCTTTGGAACTTTGGGATGGAAGACGAAGCTGACAGTCGTGAGCGTCTGCAGTTGGGCTCCGAGAGAGAACGCCTCAATGAGCGGCTCCCTGACGGAAGGACCATAACGTTTATCGTCTGACAAGAAGTCTGCAGAGGTGTTAGCGTACTGTGAGCATGACTGGACGGCTCAGAGCTCTCCTACGCACCTCGGAAGTTGAGAGAAACCGCGTTTCCGTCCCTATCCGCGCCGCCATCACGGTAGAGCATCTCCACCACATACTGTTTTAGGTCAGACTGCAGCAGACTGACGAGACCGCGGGCACTGTCGCGCCGATTGGTAGCGCCGACAGTGCGAAAGGCGGCGGGGGTGGCGCAGGCGCAGAAGGCCCTGTTGACGGCGCGGAGACGTCGAAAGTCTCCAACAGAAGAAACATCTCTTAAGATGAGGAGGATGATTTCGTGGGGCAATGACATGGTCGTGGTGCCACTGGTAAAGGGTTCGAGTTTTGTTTTATACCAGCTAGCTTAGTCATCAAAAACATGCGGCCCAAATCTAAAAGCCGTCGAGCAACGTTATTAGTCTCTGGTGCGCCACTCAGTGGGCCAGCCACGGTATCAACAACGTTGTCATCACGACAGCAGCACATACTTACGGGTATTACAGGATGACCCGTAATGCGTAGAAGGTAGCATAATTGAGCATCCGAACCATACAGCATACACATGTCTAAATATCAAAGCGAATCACCAATGCACGATCTCGACTTCCTAGAAGTACATTTTGCCATGAATATGCACTCACTTCCTCACCCTCCTCCTCGTTCATGTACTCATCCACGGACATTCAAGATTCTCACCAGCCGCTTAATGGAACGCTCCCGCGAGGACGGGGCCGAGGGCGGCGCCAATCGCCATGCCGAAGTACGGCGTGCCGCTGCTCTTTCCACCACCGACGTCACCGATGGGGTGCCCGCTCTGCATGAGCACGACGCCGAGAATGGTGGCCTCGAGCAACCCGGGGATAACGAGCGCCTCCTGGTAGACGTCGAGGATAACGTCGTCGGTCGCGTCGTGCCATACAACGTAGGAGTAGCCGGGGCGGTCGCTGGGCTCGAGCTACGTGGAGGAGTATGCATTAGCCTGGAGGAAAGGGAAAGGTAAGGAATAAGACACGCACGTAGTTCGTCGTCTCGCGCGTGGTCCAGTTGTACACCTTGCCCTCGAAGGTGAGCTTCCGCGTCCTATCCCACACCGATCAGCCGACCAGCCACCCGCAGGCAATCAATCAAGCACGCACTGCGACTCCTTGTGGAACGGGATCCACTCCTTCGCCTTGATTTTCTTCCCGCCGTACTCGATCACAGGGCTCGAGTGGTCCCAGTCGATGCGCGCAATGACCGAGCCGTTCGACGCGCTCACGACCGTGTGCTTCTTGTCCGGAGAATGCACCGAGAACGGCGTCTTCCCGTACGGGTCGTTCACCGTGGAGTTCAGGATCGCCGTCTTCGGCGTCGAGAAGCGGAACGTGACAGAGTGGCGCTGCGGCTGCTGCGACTGCTGCGGCGGCGAGCCGCCATATTGACCCTGGGGCGGGGCGCCCCCATACTGCCCCTGCTGCTTCTCGGGCGGGTACTGGCCCTGCGGCGGGGCGCCGCCGCCGTACTGCTGCTGGGGCGGCGCACCCCACTGCTGCGGGGGCGAGGACTGGCCGTACTGGCCTGGCGGGGGAGACTGGCCGTACTGCTGCTGGGGGGGCTGGCCGTACTGGCCCTGCGGCGGGGCGCCGCCGTACTGGCCGGGGGGAGGCGCACCGTACTGGCCCTGGGCGGGGGGTGGAGGCTGCCCGCCGTACTGCTGCTGGGGAGAGCCGTACGCCGGGGGCACCGGGCTGTAGGGTGGCTGCTGGGCGTACTGGCCCTGGGCGGGCGGGGGCTGCTGGTAGCCGCCGTACTGCTGCTGCGGAGGCTGCGCGTACTCGGAGGTCCAGCCTCCCTGCTTCTCGTAGCCAGACATCGTGTGGATGAAGAAGTGGAAAAGGTGGGTGAAGAGATGGAGGGCGGGGGCGGGTGATGGGGAGATGGTGGAGATGGATGCGCTCTTGTTATATGGACGGAGAGATTGGGCATCCGGGCGATCACGAGATAGAATGAGACCGTTTGATGAGGGGTCCGGGACGGATTGGGCGACTCGCACGGAGGTGGGCGTAGGCAGTGCCCTCCGGCCGGCCGTAGAGGCGAGGCGCGCGATCGCGTCGTCGCTCTGATTGCTGATGCATGCAGTTCATGCATATGTGTGTGGGGCGCTCGGCGCCTTGAAATCATGATGTGATGGCATCCGGCAGCACCGCCGAGACTCTTCGAGGCGCAAGGAAGCGTATGGGCCGCAGCAAAATGGTTGTCGGCCAGTGTTGCCTTGGAGACATCATGGAGAATCCGGTCCTGGCGGCCAAGGCTTGCAGGTGTTGGTTCAAGGACGAGGCGGCGTCAATATGTCGCTAGGTCATGCGGTGCAACGGAATCAAATTTCTGTGAGGCGTACTGATGCTGGTTGACGCCTTGGTATATGTAGGACGCCGAGGCTGCAGGCGCATGGGGATCCGGATGTGAAGGCATCATGTATTCTCAATGTCGAAGTCGAGGAGATGGGCGTCCGGAAGGAAGATGTGTTGATGTCACGGTCTTCATGGCGATTCAGCCGCGAGCTTTCGCGCGGTCGCCGAGTCGGACGCGCCAGCATCTCCTCCGATACGGATCGGTCTCTACAGTACATACTGTGCTGTATGCAAGTCAACATATGTTTGCATGAAGAAAAACGGGACTCAAGGCGATCAGTAGAAAGTGCTAAGCGTGTGATGCAGCAATATATCCTGCAGCTGGATACACAAGCTGACTTTGATTAGGTCGACATCTCTTTCGTCCAGCACCGAGTCCTGTAGGGTCGAGATCTTGAGAGTGACGAGATTGTCTGGGCATACAGCGAACGTCGACCGACCCACCAGCACCATCGCCACTGGCCCATTGAGCACCGTCGACATGTCGTACTTCTAGCGGTACTGTTTGTTCCGGAAACCTGGGATCAATGTGTCTCGGGTTCGTGGACGTCGTAATATTCGGGCAGGCGTTTGTAAGTACTGATTAACTGAACAACGAGCACATCACAAGTTTCGCTGGACAGTTGGATATGGCTGTCCATGCCAGTGAGCTCGAACAGTGGCGGCGCGTTCGAGGGATGATGGATAATCTCCGTAGCTAACTTTGACAGATGATAGTCGATATGTCTTGTAAAATGATCGAAGGCGTTACGAGGCCATCAGAGACAGGAAGATATCGAGCAAACGTCTCCCCGGATCATATCAGCCATCTGAGAGCAAACTGCCTCACTGACGATCACCGCAGACAATCCGTGCAGACCCAGCCAGAGCACGCGCGGCCCACGAGGATACGAGAACTCGGGAGAAGCTGACGCGTGTTTCGGATTCGTGGCTCAGGGCACGTCCGATCGGTCCAGCAAGGAATAAGCATCGTAGCCTGGGCCTGGGGCCGACGCACTTAACGTGGCGAAGCACACGACCCGGCGAAGCCGATGACGACGCCGGGACGCACAATATAGCCTCAAAGGCCCGGCGTGGGGGCGGAAAAACTCTGAAAAGGCGATGCAGCCGACAGAGAATATTGCAGATACCGGTGAATACGACACGCAGAGGTGGCGCAGGCTCGGGAGAGCTCTTCACTGCGGGGAAAATTGGTGTGCTGCGGTGATGGCCTCCAGCGGGGCGGACAGCGTGTACGTAGTTACTATGATAGAGCGGGGAAGAAGCAGGAAGTTGTCAAGGGACTTGCAAACAACGTCACGATCGCCTTGACAGCCCCGACGGGACTCGTTTGTTGGCGGAAAACAAACGGTACGGTGTACACAAGGCAGAAAACATAAGGTGTATGTTTCCAGAAAACAAAGGACGGCGGTGACGATGGCGTTGTTGGGCGTGGGACCGGGCGGCACTGCGCGCGCTGTCGGCCGGAAAAGGGAATGGGGCGATGGATAAAGGGCGTGGGAACTGCTGTTTGCGGGAAACCCTTGACCCAATAGAACCCTCGACCCAGCGAACCCTGTGCCCAGCTGCCCCGTTTTAATCCTCCTCTCCTTTCACCCAACGACCACCATCTCCTCCTTATCTTCAACTCCAACGTACGTCCCCTCGTCGTTCCCGCCGTCCCCGCCCTCACCACCGCGCCCAGCAGTCCCCACAACCCACCCACCCTTACACACACAGTGAGTTCCCCGCGCACGACGACGACCGCGCCTTGCTGACACTGTCGGGCGCCACAGATGGTTGAGACTCGCGAAGACTCCGTCTACCTCGCCAAGCTCGCTGAGCAGGCCGAGCGCTATGAAGGTGCGCGTTCCCCCGTGGCCCGCATGTATGCGCGCGTTCTGACGTCCGCGTGCAGAGATGGTTGAGAACATGAAGCGCGTTGCCTCGTCCGACCAGGAGCTCACCGTCGAGGAGCGCAACCTCCTGTCCGTCGCGTACAAGAACGTGATCGGTGCCCGCCGTGCATCGTGGCGCATCGTGTCGTCAATTGAGCAGAAGGAGGAGTCCAAGGGCAACGAGGCCCAGGTCTCCATGATCAAGGGCTACCGGGAGAAGATCGAGAGCGAGCTCGCCAAGATTTGCGAGGACATTCTCGACGTGCTCGACAAGCACCTCATCCCCTCAGCCGCCTCTGGCGAGTCGAAGGTCTTCTACCACAAGATGTAAGCGCTTGCTTCTTTGTTTGCCGACATGCCGGTGCTGACGTATGTGGGGATGCGAATAGGATGGGCGACTACCACCGTTACCTTGCGGAGTTCGCGACCGGCGACAAGCGGAAAGACAGCGCCGACAAGTCGTTGGAAGCGTACAAGGCCGCGTCCGACGTCGCCGTCACGGAGCTGCCCCCGACGCACCCGATCCGTCTCGGCCTTGCGCTCAACTTCTCGGTCTTCTACTACGAGATCCTCAACAGCCCCGACCGCGCGTGCCACTTGGCGAAGCAGGCGTTCGACGATGCGATCGCGGAGCTCGACACCCTCTCGGAAGAGTCGTACAAGGACTCGACGCTCATTATGCAGCTCCTGCGTGACAACCTGACCCTCTGGACCTCGGATATGCAGGATTCGGGTGCGTTGTGGTTCTTTTTGGCTTCGACGAGCGTCGCTAACTCGTCAACAGACAAGCCCGCTGACAAGGAGGACGCGGCCGATGCTCCCGCAGACGAGTAAAAAGCCCTTCGTCGTCTCAGCGCTCGCTTCTCGTCACTACTCGCATCGCCCCCGTGACCGGGGATTGCGGGGTGTCGCCGTGGAGGCGCTGTCGTTTTGTACCCCCTTTTGCATCGTTCGTACATGTTCCCGCATTTCCCTGTTGACAATCTCATATCGTGTTCTCCTTAACGATTATTCCTCTCGTGTGCCATGTCTGAGAACTCTTTGTTGTCTTCCTGATGAGCGGTGGGGGTGGATGTCGCTATTGAAACCAATCATAATCATTTCAACTCCTGTGTGCCGGGCGCGAGAATGGATGGCCGGAACGCGGGCGTGATGCTGATCAAATGAAGTTCGAACAGCGCGGCGAGGGCGAGGTGACAGCTGGGTGCCACCAGGTGCCACATCGTCGTTGCCTTTCTAAGATATTTTGCCTGGGCTGGAAGTACGCGGTCGACATGGAGCGCGCAGGCGACAGCCGGTTTCACGGGCGTTGCTACTCGAGCAGCGCAGCGTCGGGGTAGGAGCCAATTGTTTCAAGCGAGGGGTCGGCACGATAGACGCTCGGGAGCAGATCGGCTGGCGCCTGGTCGTTTTCTCTCCAAAAAATCTCTTTTCGCCACCCATGTAAAGCTAGCAGAATAAACTTCGGCTGCAGGCTGTGATTTTCGGGCGAGGAGGGGAGGGGAGGGCGTTTCAGAGGCAACGGGCGGCAGCGGCGGACGCTTAGCCACGGTTTGGCGGCGAGGAACCAGGCGCGGCTTCTGGCCCAGCGGCGCCCTGCACTTCCCGATCTGGCCGTGCCTGCAATCTGGCGGATCTGTGCACACGTCCCCTGCGCTGCCCGCCAAAAAAATCAGCGGTGCACACGGCGGGCTGGGCGCTGCTGTGGCGAGTGCGCGATGCTGGAGAGCGACGGGAGGGCGGCGGTGGCGACGACGGGGGCAAAAGGGAGACGCGGGGAACGGCGCGGAATTGGCAAAATGTCGCACGCAGAAGAGCATCGTGGGTGTGGCGAAATTGAAGGCCCGCTCGACCAGTGTGTCCGCCAAAGCTTATGCACTCCCGCTCTCAGCACCAGCCTCTCTTCACTTGCGACCACACCCTCCGCATCCCCCGCCCCCGCCCGTCATCGCCGTCGTCGTCGTCGCGGCACCATGCACACGTCGCCCGCAGCGAGCACCCGCGGCACGCCGTCCCGCCGGGGCCGCTCGCCGCGTGCGAGCCTCGACAACGCCCCCGCGCTCGGCCCCGCCACGCCCCTCGTCCGCACCCGCGCCAGCCCTGCCGTCCCCAAGCCCACCGCGACCTTCACATCGTGCCTCAGCATCCCCGTCGAGGGCGCGCAGCCCGTCCCGCGCGCCCGCTCGCCCGCCGCATCCGCATCCGCATCTGCATCTGCATCCGCCGCCGCCGGCGCGCCCGCCGCCCCCGCGGACGCGGACGCGGACGGGCCCGCCGCGCGCCGCGCACCCCGCAAGTCGAAAATGGACGCCCTCGCGGCGCTGCAGAGCCACGCGGGCGAGGACGACGAGGACAGCCCGGAGCCCGGCGCCGTCGAGGCGCCGCAGGGCGCGCTGTATCCGCCCGACGCGGAGCCCATCGCCGTTGCCGCGAAACTCGACATGCGCTCTGTCAAGACGAGCAGTCCGCGCCACATGCCGTCCGCTGGGACTGCGGGCCGTGGCGCCCGTCCGTTCGGCCTCGAAGACTGCCCGACGTTCCACCCCACGGCGGAGGAGTTCAAGGACCCGATGGCGTATATCAAGACTATCTCAGAGACCGCGAAGGACTACGGTATCTGCAAGATTGTGCCGCCTGAGAGCTGGGAGATGCCGTTCGTGACGGACACCGAGGTGCGTGTGCTTGTGGCCGGTTATCGCTGCCCCCGTCCGCGGTTGTGAACGCGGCTTGCGCTTGCAGAATTTCCGCTTCACGACACGGCTGCAGCGGCTCAACTCGATCGAGGCCTCGTCGAGGGCGAAGATCAACTTTTTGGAGCAGCTCTACCGCTTCCATCAACAGCAGGGAAATACGAGGGTGTCGGTCCCGACGATCAACAACAAGCCGATGGATTTGTGGCTTCTGCGCAAGGAGGTCCAAAAACTAGGCGGACACGAAGCGGTATTTCGTTGTTTTCGCGATTTTTAAGCGGCTGGAATGCTGAGCGTTGTTCCAACTGCAGGTCACAAAGGCGAAGAAGTGGGCCGATCTTGGGCGCCTCCTTGGCTACGGCGGCATCCCGGGCCTCTCGACGCAAATTAAGAACTCGTATACCCGCGTCATCCTGCCGTACGAGCACTACTGCGAGATGGTGCGCTCGTCGCCTGCCCTGGCCAACCTCGCCTCGGCGTCCCGTGACCCGCAGCTCAAGACGCACGTCAACATGCAGACGCACGGAAAACGTCCGTGGGTTGCTAATAATGGCAACGGCGCGGTCGACACCACGGGCGACGTCGACATGGCCAGCCCGCCGTCGAGCCCGCTCACCGCGACGTCGAGCCCGCTGTCGGAGCCGCCGGATGATACCGAGGTGAAAGAGGAGCCTTCCGATAGGGCGGAGGGCTCGACCCGGCGCAGGGGCCTTAGAGCCGCATCAGCGGAGCAGAACACGCGTCAGTGGCCCCGTGAGTTCATTTGGCATTGGGCTGACGTGTCGCCAAGCAGCGGTCGGCAAGAAGTCTGCCGCAAACAGGGTGGCGACCAAGCCTGTGGATCGCGATGCCGAAGAGGAGTCCTCCGAGGTAGGCGCCTGCATATATGCGTCGTCATGCGCACATTTAACGGCTAATTTCACATCGTGCAGCAACCCTGCGAGATTTGCCATAAGAACGACCGCGGCGAGGAGATGCTGCTCTGCGATAATTGTGACTCTGGTGAGTAATGGGTGGCATTCATATGTAAACGAGCGGTTTGTGACCGCGTACAGGCTTCCACATGTTCTGCCTCGAGCCGCCCCTGACGAGCGTGCCCAAAGGGCAGTGGTATTGCCCCACGTGCATTTTTGGCACGGGCGGCGACTTTGGCTTTGACGAGGGCCAGGAGCACTCGCTCTCGAGCTTCCAGGCGCGCGATAAGGAGTTCCGGCGGCTGTGGTTCCAGGCGCACCCGCCGCCGCAGGGAACCGCGAGCGAGGCGGACCCGACGGTGAACAAGTTCGGCGACGTGCTCGTGTCGGAGTACGACGTCGAGAACGAGTTCTGGCGGCTCGTGCAGTCGCAGCACGACACGGTGGAGATCGAATATGGCGCCGATGTGCACTCCACGACGCATGGAAGGTAATTTCCCGGACATTGTTCTATTTTTGGACGGCTCATATTCATTCCGTTGATAGTGCGATGCCCACGCTGGAGACGCACCCGCTGAATGCGTACTCGAAGGATCCGTGGAACTTGAACAATATTCCGATTCTGTCAGAGTCACTTCTGAGGTACATCAAGTCGGACATCTCCGGTATGACTGTGCCGTGGACCTATGTCGGCATGGTCTTCTCGACGTTCTGCTGGCATAACGAGGTGCGTGGCGAGCGATTGATGGAGGAGTGCGGTTGCCTGACACTCCACTGCAGGATCACTACACGTACAGCGTGAATTACAGTGCGTGCGATGGCGTTGTGATGCGCGTGAGTGCTGAAAAGTTGGTTGCAGTGCATTGGGGCGAGACGAAGACGTGGTATGGGATCCCCGGCGAAGACGCGGAGAAGTTCGAGGCTGCCATCAAGCGCGAAGCCCCAGATCTCTTCGAGGCGCAGCCGGACCTGCTCTTCCAGCTCGTCACGCTCATGAACCCGAAGCGCCTGACGGACGCAGGCGTGCGAGTATACGCGTGCAATCAGCGCGCGGGGGAGCTGGTCATCACGTATCCCAAGGCATATCATGCGGGGTTCAATCATGGGGTGCGTGTGCGGATATCCTAGGCGGGAAGCGCTGGAGCTGACGTCGGCGCAGCTGAACTTCAACGAGGCGGTTAACTTTGCGCTGCCAGAGTGGCTGCCGTTCGGACGGCAGTGTGTGCAGCGCTACCGGGAGCACCGCAAGCTGCCTGTGTTCTCCCACGACGAGCTGCTCATCACGATCACCCAACAGTCGCAGTCTATTGCAACCGCGATCTGGTGCGTGCCGGCTAAGGCTAATTAATACACGTGCTCTGTGACTCACGCGTGCGCAGGTTGAACGAGAGCCTGAGGGAAATGACGGAGCGTGAGATGGAGAAACGGCGCGCGGCCCGGGCCCTCAAACTCGGCGAGCTTCTGGAAGAAGAAGACCGCGCAGACGATCAAACGCAATGCAACGTGTGCAAGGTCTTCTGCTACCTGTCACAAGTCACGTGTCACTGTACAACCAAGGTCGTGTGCGTCGACCACGCCCACCTCCTCTGCAAGGACCCCATGGAGCAGCACACCCTCCGCAAGCGTTTCTCCGACGACGAGCTCCTCGACACGCAGGCCAAGATCGCCGAGCGCGCGACGGTCCCAACGGCTTGGCAGGCGAAGCTTACTCGCACGCTCGCGGAGAGTGCCCGGCCGCCGCTGCGCAGCCTGCGCGCACTGCTCGCGGAGGGCGATCGCATCAATCACCCACTGCCGGAGCTCCCGATCATTCGCAAGTGCGTTGCGCGCGCGAACGAGTGGCTGGACGCGGCGAACACGTTTATCGTCCGCAAGCAGAGCCGCAAGCGCTCGCGGCGCTCCCGCGGGCGCCCTGCGGCGAACGAGCCCCCATTGGCCATCGAGGACCCCGGCGAGCGCCCGGACAAGGATCTGGACGAGCTGTACGCTCTCATTCGCCAGGTGGATGACCTCGGCTTTGATTGTCCGGAGATCTCTATCCTCAAGACGCACGCGGCGAAGGCGGAGGAGCTCAAGCTGCGCGCACGTGTGCTGCTCGGGGCGATGCCTGCGGACAGGGACCGGGAGGCGTACCTCGCTGACTGCGACCGGCTGCTCGTGGAGGGCTCGTCGATCAACGTGTACCTGGACGAGCTCATCGAGGTTGAGAAGCTCGTGTCGCGCGAGCAATTGATCCGTGAGCTTGATGACGCGGACGACAGCGTCATGACGCTCGAGGAGGTGTCGCAGTACCTGACGCGCGCACGCCAGTGCAACCTCCCGCACGACAACAAGCACGTCAAACAGCTCGAAGGCCGCCAGCGCGCGGGGCAGAGCTGGGACGAGCGCGCGCGGCACGTCCTCTCGCAGCCGTACAAGACGATCGAGGAGCTGGAGGAGTTTGCGAACATCGAGTCGAGCGTGCCGATCGACCCGACCCTGCTCGACCGCATCGCGACCCTCAGGACCAAGGCACGCGACTTCGACAAGCAAGCGAGGGTCTGGCTATCGGTCGGCCCGAACGACCCGAGGCCACGCATCCAGGATGCGATGCGGGTGGTGACGCGTGCGGAGAAGGATTTTAGCATCTCGACGATCCGGGAGCTGAAGCGCATGGCGGACTTTGCATCCGATCTCGAGTCGCGCTGCGATCAGGTACTCAAGAACCGCTACGAACATCAGGAAGACGAAGACATCTTCGAGACGATGCTCAAGTGGGTCGACTATGCAAAGAACTACCTTGGGATCTTCGACCTCCCGAAGTTCCAGAAGCTCGACTCGGAGCTCACGCAGCACTTCCGGTGGCTCGAGACGCTGCCGTGGTACTGCCCGAACCACCGCATCCCGCACGGCAAGGAGCTCCTCGAGGACGTCATTGATTCGACGAAGCCTGAGGACGACATGCCGCCAGACGACGAGTTCTTCACGTGCATCTGCAACGACGCGGTGCGCCCGCCCGTGCCGGGCGCCGTGTCGGACGCTGTGCAATGCGACCACTGCTCTGCGCGTTTTCACGGCCAGTGCGCGCGGAACGGCGGGTCGTGTCCGTTCTGCGACCACCATCATTGGAACGGCTCGATCCACAAGGAGCGCAGCTGGCACTTTTGCTTCATGCCGGCGATGCTGGTCTATGCGCCTGAAGTCACGCGGAACCACTCCGAGGACTGGCGGCAGCTCGAGGTCATCGTCCACCGAGTCGACCGCCTCGCGTCCGTCATTGGCCAGTTCCTCTCCTTCGCGTCGCAGCCCGGAAACCAGCGGAAGGAGTACATGCCACAAGTACGCCACTACATGCGCAAGCTCTATCGCATTCAGTTCGCCGTGTCTCCGAACCAGGAGGTCTCGTTTGGTCTTGATCTGGCGGGTCTGCACCGCATCCTTGCGGAGCAGCCGGCACCGTACCGCGCGAAGAAGCGCCGCCGGCCAAAGTTCACGTTCGGGCAGGATATCGACCAGGATTGGGCTGACGGCACGCGCTGCATCTGCCGAGGGCGGACGCCGTACTTGCTGAACTACCCGACGGTTGTTTGCGAGAACTGCACGAAGCGCTACCACGGCAGCTGTGTCTTCTTCCCTCCCATGGATCCCTCGTACGAGAACAGGTACTTGTGCCCTTTGTGCTGCTTGCGGAAGAACAAGAGATACGAGTATGCCGAGCTGCGGGTGAAGGACATAAGTGAGTGTCTGTGTTTATCCTTGTCCTTGTTGTCTGACCGCTGCGTTCCCAGACAACCCAGATGCCGAGACATATGTCGACACGATGAAAATGTTGGATACGTTTAGCAAGGATCTGATCTACAAGAAGCTGCCGCCGCCATACACGCAGACGTTATTCGTGGAGCTCATTCGCTGGACAGCCGGCCAGCCCGACACGATCCCTAATGGTGCCACACACCCTAGTACATCGTCTCCCGGTGCACATCACAACGGCCCGGCGCCACACGCGCGCGCGCATCAGGGCCTTGCCGTCCCTCCACCTACCGCGCCTGCCCCGTCATGGGAGCCGCCCCGCCACGCACCCGTCGCCGGGCACCACATGCCGCCTCCCCCACCGTGGGCAACCAAATGGACCAACGGCGGGTCTGGCCAGGCGTCCTCGTCCGGCTCCGCGCCGCCGTCGCGCGGGCATCCCGTCGACGGCCGGTACTCGCCCCTCACACCTCCGCGCAAACGCAAGTACGCCGACGGGGAGCCCCCGCTCGAACCTGCGTACAACAGCCCGGGGTCGTACGATGGCACGCGCGGGAAGCGCCGCACGCTGTCGCACACGCCGGGGCCGGAGCCGGTGCCCGCGAACGCGCTGCACCGCGGGATGCAGATGCAGACGCAGACGCTGTCGCCGTCGCTCGCGATGATCATGTCGCCCGACACCCGCAACTCGCCGCGCCAGTCGTACGGCGGCCCGTCGGGCTCGACCGCGGTGCCTGTAATCGCGACGACACGGCCAAGTGTCCCGAGTAACGGCGTCGCGCCACCGAGCACGCCGCCACAGCGCAAGATGAAGGTGGACGTGCGCGATGGATCGCGATGACGTGGCTCTTTCTCCCTTCCCTCATTGGTGGTTCCGACACGATACATGGGTGTCTTGCATGGCGGTTTCTTTTCGCTTCGTTAGGCTCTGACCCACTTGCTTTGTCAGTCTGCTACCTGTCTGTCAATTGATTTTGTCATATTTTGTATTTCATTTGCTTGGTGGTTGCTCAGTGTATTTCTGCTTGGCTGATTATTTACATGTCTTGGCAGCAGTACGATAGGTATGAATATGAATATGATATGGTGCAGTATGAGATGGTGTGGTGTGTGCTGGCAGGAAATGATTGTGTGTTGTGCTATGTAATTTCACTGCTGGCTTTGCTGGCTACATGTTCTTGTTGTCAAGAACCTTGTGCCATTGACAGAGCCTTCTGTGCCACTACCATGCCTAACACATAGCATACCATTGGTCAAATAAGCCAGCTAGCTAGTGGTCATATCAGAGAGACAGAGTGGGGAAAAGTGAGTAAATAGAAGTGGATGTGTCAAGCACTGTATATATAGCATGGTGTGCATGTGTCTGAATTGTGTGAGAAGATGAAGTATGTAGTTGTACTGAGTAGTCCTGGTGCTTTGTAGGTCATAGGTCTACATTAAGCCCATAGCATCGCAGAAAGGGCGCCGTGATTTCGCCGGATTGCGCCAGACCGTGCAACTTGTAGCCTGTTAAGCCAGGTTGTGACCTTTTCGCGACCGGTCGTGAAAAGGTCACAACATCGTCGTAGCCTCCCTGTCACGAATCGCTCCATTTATTTCGACTCTCTTGACTGCTATTCGCACCCATCATCGATCATGGACCACGATCCAGACTTCTCCCTGATCCAGAGCTTTCCGGACCCTTCCATGATGTTCTATGGCGAGGCTGTGCGCATTATTGTTCTCGTTGTTCTCACTTCTGATTGTTCTCCATCGTCATGGTTCCTCCCTTATTGTTCCGCTTCCTATTGTCCTGCTGTTTATTCTTGTTTGGCCTCACTTAGTATATAAGGACTCGTGTTTCTCTCTTTATTCTTCAGACTGTTCACTTCGTCTACACCGTACGCAATCTATTGCCTGTGCTGTTGATCACAGCACTCTCACTCATTACGATTACTCTTAATCGTTTTTTTCTTCCATCAGTCAGGCAAAAAACGCACACATCAGAAAGATCGCTTTAGGAAATAGGTCCCAAAGTTCGGACCAAAGTCAAGTCGCGTCGTCCCACCTGCCTAATTCAGTAATTCTTACCTAAGTAGCTTCTGCCCAATGGTTTTTCATACCTTTCCGTTTCAAAGACACTCGTGTCTGCGAGTATTTTGTGTTTTGCAAGCTAACTAGCGCAGATATGCATATGATTTGAATTGTTCTGTGATGAGAACAAGAGGCCCCATGTTTTCCATTTTTGGTATAAAGTTCCCACGGTCAGTGCAGAGAAAGATGACGTAGTTTTCGAGGGCAAACTGCAAGTTGATCCGGTTTACTACGTCATTTTTCTCTACTCCGGTTACTACAATACCCGGGGTCAATATCTTTAGTACTAAAAATGCGCACACACAGAGGATTGAACCAAGGGCACACAGCTTATGGATTACATAATATAGTTTAAGAGCACTAACCATTAGGCTACAAGGCAGTATATGTATTGCACATGTGTAGCTGTCTATAGCCTCTATCAGCCTCCTATATCCTGTTGCTCTACACTACATTTCCCTAGATTGGTGCCTTTTCCCTGATACAATATATACATATTATATACCATTGGAAAGCTACAATTAATGTGCACATAATTGTCAGAGTATTAGAGTTTGCACGACATGTTATAGGTACTCTGAATCATTTTTTTTTCTTTTTCAAGGAGTTAGGCAAAATGTGGCACATTTATACACCTCGCTTTGTGTTATGAGGCAATTGTTCACCAAGGTTTTTGCACTTTCATGAAGATTTTGGAAATTAGAGTGTTGCATATACGAGCTCCGACCACCTGATTAATCTCTTCAAACACCTGCAAGACTTAGACCCAGAGTTACAATGATTGATATGCCTCGTGCTGCGCTGATGGGTACCAGCCGGTAGTAGGGCGGTAAATATCTTGTATACCTGTCCCTAGAGCGCAGCGCACGGTACCGTTGTGTGTGTGTGTGGGGCGAGTCGTCAGTGGTCCTGAAGTCTCTGGGAGTGTCTCCGAAGTGGGGGAAAGGTGTTCGAAAGGCAAAGGCGATGTGTTCAGGAGTGATCTGAAGTAGGAAGGACAGGGAAGTGGGGGGGATATTACAATCTGTGTGTTTGGAAACAATGCGTGGAGCGTCGAACATTTGTGTGGTGTAGGTGAAGTCGAATACCGAAGTGTCAAAGTGTCAAAGTTGAAGTTGAAGTGTCAAAGTTCCGAAGTTGAAGTCGAGGTTCCAAAACGTCGAAGTTGAAGTGCCGAAGTCGAAGTGTCAAAGTGGAAGTGTCAAAGTCCCGAAGTCAAAGTTGAGGTTCCGAAATGTCGAAGTCGAAGTGTGGCAGTGACGAAGTGGTGAAGTCTGGGTTGGAATCGAAATCGAAGTTGAAGGGCAAAGGTGGATGCAAAATGAGAATATGATACATGCATCGAAGGGGAAGTCAAAGTCAAAGGTGAAGGCGAAATCGAAATCGAAATCGAAATCGAAATCGAAATCGAAATCGAAATCGAAGTCGGAGTCGAGATCCGAAGTCAAAATCAAAGTCAAGATATGAATCGAAATCGAAATTGTAGGTCGAGGGTGGAATCAAAAGGTGAATACAATACGTGCGTCAAAGGCAAAGTCAAAAGTCAAAAGTCAAAAGTCAAAGTCAAAGGCGAAATCGAAAGCAAAATCGGAGTCGAGATCCGAAGTTGAAGTCAAATACTATACGTGCGGCGTGCAGCGAAGTCGAAGTTGAAGTCAATAGGTGTGAAGTCAGTAGTGTTTTGCACGGGTAAACCCCCGGGTGTTGGGAGCTCTACCCGTACCCGTACCCGTGCCGGGTCATACCCGCCACCAACGCGTGCGGGTCACCTACGGGTGCACGGGTTTGTGCGTGTACCTGCGGGTACCCATGACCTGTCTGTATGATACTTCAATACACTAGTTATAATACAGTCGGCATCTACGCAGTTCGTTCTACCCGGCTGGCACTCACAGCTCCAAGACATGGGAAATGCACAGCACGCTGGAGGACTGCATGGGACGGCATGCACGTCGTAGGCGGTGCACAGCACCGTGCGCAAGTTGTTATGAGCGTGTGGAGCAGCAGGCGTGTCGTGGGCGTCGCACGGGGGTCTGGGCGATGCACAGCATGCTGCACAAAGCATGGGAAGCGTGTGGGATGGCGCGGGTGCCGTAGACGGTGCGCAGCACCGTGCGCGAGTTGTTACGACCGTGCGGGACAGCAGGCGTGTTGTGGGCGTCGCGCGGGGGTCTGGGCAATGCACAGCATGCTGCACGAATTATGGGACGCGTGTGGGACGGCGCGGGTGCCGTAGACGGTGCGCAGCGCCGTGAGGGACAGCAGGCGTGTCGTGGGCGTCGCGCGGGGGTCTGGGCGACGCACAGCATGCTGCACAAATTATGGGAAGCGTGTGGGACGGCGCGGGTGCTGTAGATGGTGCACAGCGCCGTGCGCGAGTTGTTATGAGCATGTGGAGCAGCAGGCGTGTCGTGGGCGTCGCGCGGGGGTCTGGGCGATGCACAGCATGCTTCACGAGGCATGGGAAGCATGTGGGACATCGCGGGTGTTGTAGGCGGTGCGCAGCATCGTGCGCAAGGCATTATGGGCGTGCTGGGCAGCAGGCATGTTGTGTGCATCGCGCGAGGCCTTTGGCGGCGCGCACAGAGGGCTGGGGGCAGTGGTGGGCTCAGGCAACTCGTTCAAGTCGTTGCTAGGTGCGTTGCTAGGGACCCAACACCGTGTTCAGCCTCAAGAAAGCAAAGTACAATGCAACTAAACCCTTACTGTCGCACAGAACATGATCTGATGTGTACCAGGAGCTATGGAACATTGGAGACAACGAAGAAAAGATGGGAAGAGTGGAGAGACAAGTCGAGGACAAAGGAAGCAGGACAACTCACTCGAGTGTATGCTGTGACATTACAGTGACCATCACCATGTCACTTCCTTAGTAATCCAGTAAGTGTGCGGGTACCAACGGGTGCCGGGTACCCAGCATGATGACCCGTACCCGTACCCGTGACCCGCATGGGTTCTGAAAACCCGTGCAAAACACTAGAAGTCAGAAGCGCTTTGACAACACGAGTGGTCGAGGAGAGGCTCTAGCGAGAGTCTCAAGATGTGGGGGACAAAGGGGGCATAGGATATGATCAGGGGGATTGATCTGATGCCGAATATCATACTAACGAGGCCTATATATACTACGAACAAGTCCGAACTAATATACAACCATGAGAACAAACCAGAGTGAAAGTAGAACACACTGCCTGCGCGCCCGGGTATTTCCTTGGGAAACACCGTAGAAAACACCTTAATAAGACTGTAAATATTTGCAGAGAAATACTGTAGAAATCACTGTAGAAATATTCAGAGTATTTGTATAGAAATACTTTGAGGTTTTTGAATGGTGTATAGCAGGAAATACTCTGCCATTTTGTTGAGTTGTTCTGGTGAAACATGCAAGAAATACTGTTAAAAATCTGATATACTTTTCTTGAGAAACACTGTGGAAATACTAATAGAAATACCTAACAATTTTGACTGAGAAACACCTTTCATCCTTTCCACAGTATTTCCATGGTAACACGTGAAAGAAATACCTTGAGTGTTTCTATGAGACAGGAAACATGACTAGAATGGGAAAACACTTAGGGTATTGATTTAGAAAATACCGTGACACGGTGTCACAGATCTTATCCACTAAAAATTAATAAATAATTAAAATACAATAAGCTTTTCCATATATTAAAAGAAATGAAAATAGACAAGTAAAATGTCACGTCACACAAGACAACTGATCAGATTAGATTAAGATTAGATAGCCATTTAGATAATCAATAGATGTCACATAATGTGACTGTGCCATCTCTGGTAGATATGCCAAGGCAACCTTCTTTGCCAGCTTCAACACCTCAGCCGGTTTTGCCAACTCCGCTAATATTTTTACCTCAACCAGGTTTGCCATCTCAACCAATCTTTCTACCTCAGTCAACTTTATCACCTCAGCCAGGTTTACTACCTCAGCCAGCTTTGCCATCTCATTCAATGTCGATGCGGGGGTTATTCAGCTTTTCCAATATACTAGATCTGCCAGGTATATGCCTTTTGCAGCTTTTGCTGTTACCCCTCCTATAGTAGGGTTCTCAAACACTTAAGGCTTATGCAGACTTTGCAATATATAAATCTTTAGAGTTTCTTTCCAGCACTTACAACACACATGGGTTTTGGAGACTTTCCAATGTATGCACATTTGTACGGCTTTTACAGCACAGGCAGTATATGCAGCTTTCACAGACTTTGCAGATATTGCAATATATACATATCTAGGGTGCTTTTCCAGCACTAGCTGCATATGCAGCTTCCGCGGACTTTGCAACCTAGGCAACTTTCCCATGCTTATCCAGCACTGGCAGCATATGAAGCTTCCGCAGACTTTGCAACATATACACCTTTCCCATGCTTATCCAGCACTGGCTACATATGAAGCATCCGCAGCTTCCGCAGACTTTTCGACATATGTATCTTTCCTGCGCTCTTTCAGCACTGGCCACATATGAAGCTTCTGCAGCTTCTGCAGACCTTTCGACATATGTATCTTTCCTGCGCTTTTTCAGCATTGGCTATGTATGGCCCTTCCGCAGACTGTGCAACATATACATTTTTCCTGTGCTTATCCAGCACTGGCAGCATATAAAGCATCCACAGCTTCCGCAGACTTTGCGACATATGCAACTTTCCTGTGCTTTTCCGGTACTGGCAGCATATGAAGCTTCCGCAGACTTTTCAACATATGTATCTTTCCAACGCTTTTCCGGCATTGGCGACTTATGGCCCTTCCGCAGACTTTGTGATGTATACACCGTGCAGGAACAATGCATATGTTGAAAAGTCTGCGGAAGCTGTGGATGCTTCATATGTAAGCACAGGAAAGGTGTATATGTTGCAGAGTCTGCGGAAGGGCCATACGTCGCCAATGCCGGAAAAGCGTTGGAAAGATACATATGTTGAAAAGTATGCGGAAGCTTCATATGCTGCCAGTACCGGAAAAGCACAGGAAAGTTGCATATGTCGCAAAGTCTGCGGAAGCTGTGGATGCTTTATATGCTGCCAGTGCTGGATAAGCACAGGAAAAATGTATATGTTGCACAGTCTGCGGAAGGGCCATACATAGCCAATGCTGAAAAAGCGCAGGAAAGATACATATGTCGAAAGGTCTGCAGAAGCTGCAGAAGCTTCATATGTGGCCAGTGCTGAAAGAGCGCAGGAAAGATACATATGTCGAAAGGTCTGCAGAAGCTGCAGAAGCTTCATATGTGGCCAGTGCTGAAAGAGCGCAGGAAAGATACATATGTCGAAAAGTCTGCGGAAGCTGCGGATGCTTCATATGTAGCCAGTGCTGGATAAGCATGGGAAAGGTGTATATGTTGCAAAGTCTGCGGAAGCTTCATATGCTGCCAGTGCTGGATAAGCATGGGAAAGTTGCCTAGGTTGCAAAGTCCGCGGAAGCTGCATATGCAGCTAGTGCTGGAAAAGCACCCTAGATATGTATATATTGCAATATCTGCAAAGTCTGTGAAAGCTGCATATACTGCCTGTGCTGTAAAAGCCGTACAAATGTGCATACATTGGAAAGTCTCCAAAACCCATGTGTGTTGTAAGTGCTGGAAAGAAACTCTAAAGATTTATATATTGCAAAGTCTGCATAAGCCTTAAGTGTTTGAGAACCCTACTATAGGAGGGGTAACAGCAAAAGCTGCAAAAGGCATATACCTGGCAGATCTAGTATATTGGAAAAGCTGAATAACCCCCGCATCGACATTGAATGAGATGGCAAAGCTGGCTGAGGTAGTAAACCTGGCTGAGGTGATAAAGTTGACTGAGGTAGAAAGATTGGTTGAGATGGCAAACCTGGTTGAGGTAAAAATATTAGCGGAGTTGGCAAAACCGGCTGAGGTGTTGAAGCTGGCAAAGAAGGTTGCCTTGGCATATCTACCAGAGATGGCACAGTCACATTATGTGACATCTATTGATTATCTAAATGGCTATCTAATCTTAATCTAATCTGATCAGTTGTCTTGTGTGACGTGACATTTTACTTGTCTATTTTCATTTCTTTTAATATATGGAGAAGCTTATTGTATTTTAATTATTTATTAATTTTTAGTGGATAAGATCTGTGACACCGTGTCACGGTATTTTCTAAATCAATACCCTAAGTGTTTTCCCATTCTAGTCATGTTTCCTGTCTCATAGAAACACTCAAGGTATTTCTTTCACGTGTTACCATGGAAATACTGTGGAAAGGATGAAAGGTATTTCTCAGTCAAAATTGTTAGGTATTTCTATTAGTATTTCCACAGTGTTTCTCAAGAAAAGCATATCAGATTTTTAACAGTATTTCTTGCATGTTTCACCAGAACAACTCAACAAAATGGCAGAGTATTTCCTGCTATACACCATTCAAAAACCTCAAAGTATTTCTATACAAATACTCTGAATATTTCTACAGTGATTTCTACAGTATTTCTCTGCAAATATTTACAGTCTTATTAAGGTGTTTTCTATGGTGTTTCCCAAGGAAATACCCGGGCGCGCAGGCAGTGACAAAACACGAAGCAAGTGGGTCAAGATCACATGCAGTGAGTGAGTCGCAAACAAACAGTAAGTCAAACACCATTGCTAGAGAGCCTGAGAAGAGTAGGAATGAAACATAAGATGATGAAACATAAGGGACTCCACTGTCGAAATGTGCACCTAACTCCGAAATATGTTCTGAAGTCGCTGCGGTGATCATGCGAACTTCCGAAGTATTGCGCTGCGTAGCGGTTCGAAGCAGTTAGGAACGCTTCGAAGCACATCTGGAGGGCTAGGAATAGAGTCGGAATGGGGGGGACAATACTAGGAATGAGGGGGCAATGTTCTGGAGTCGACATGGCCAACGTGTGGAGCAGCCTAACAATCTCGTGGAGTGTTTCAACTTTCGATCATGTTTGAGGCGGGTCTGATGATGATGGGCCTTTGAAGTCTGGACCGAGTCATGTGCGGGCACTTCGGAAAGATCTGTGGAGGCTGTGCTAGCGGGTCGGGAGTGGTGCGAGTTCGGAAGTCGAGGTCACATGACTTTGAAACGAACTGTGCGACTTGACGAAAGTTTGAAAAGTGAGGTGATATCCTCGCCCAGCTCAGAACCAGGTGTATCAGCGCTGTGAGGCAATTGTTTGCCAATTCTTGCACTTTCAACAAGTCAATATGTACATAATTTTGGAGTTTGGAGCATTACGCAGGTAAGCTCCGACCACCCAATAAGTCTTTCCAAATGCTCATAATATTGGAGCCAGAGTTCTGACCTTTGAAATCTCGCAGGATGTCTGCACGATCAAAATTGTACCTTGGGCACAACACTTGGACCATCAACCCAGTCGCACGCTGCACACGCAGTCATCCACTGACTACTTGCATATTGTTTCAATAGCCGCTATGTGTCCTTGAGCATATCTTCTCCCACAGCTGTCATAACTCAGCAGCATACCATTAGACATTTTGATCATTGAGATTGTCATGAGACCATATGTGCCACACCGCTCTGATGATTCTGCAATGTCCAAGTACCTCTGCAGTTGCGCTATTGTCCTGCTACCATTGTCCAACTCATTTGGAGCTCCCAACTCCGTCCCTATTGTATAGTTAGCTCGCGGCTAGCTTGGTCAACTTTGCATTTGTTGTCATCTCTTGCACTTAGCTTATCATTCTCCTTACTCTCATCTTGTTTCATCATTGTCCCATTAGCCGTTGCTCTCAAGCTTCATTGCTCCGACCATCTTGTGACCTTGGCAATCACAGTTCATCCCATGGCGATTGCACCTTTGATTGGATCGCTCACACTACTGGTCCCTGTCTTGCAACCATCGCCTCCACTCCTCCGAACAGTCACATATTCAAAATGATCCAGTGTTGCTGCCTGCACAAGTTGCCGTTGCTCCAACTGTCTTGCGACATGGGAGACTACATCTGAAAAAAATAACCTTGCTATATATGGCTATACTACCGTGATAGCCTATATAGGGCCATAGCAAGGTACAGGTCCTCATAGCTTATATAGGACCTTAGGCTTCCTATAGAGTAGCATAGCATTGCTATGGAGTGCTATAGAGTGCTATAGAGTGCTATGGATGTACATACCCTTGCTACAGATGCTATGGATGAACATACCTTTGCTACAGGTGCTATCTAACAGACCTGGTAACTATACACACTTGTGAAACTATAAGCTTGATATATCATATACATGCTCACTATTCTTTTCTAGCTATTCAGTAACCACCAAAGATGTTTGAAGTGACCCAACATTTGAACTTAAATGATATCAGCATTAACATTCAAAAGAGAGTTTATTGATTTATTGTCATAAGTACAACATCAATACATATGTTACATATATAAAAGCTACAAAGAGGGACTCTGAAAGAGACTCAGGGGTAAAAAGTTGAATAGGATAGAAAATATAATGCATAACTTACCAGCCAAGATAGTAGCAATTAATCCTAGAAGAGAAGACAGTGAATGACTAATAGATGTCTAAGTCAAAAGAAGGAAGATACTTACAGGCTCTTGAAGTTGTTGAATGCGACATCGAATTGTTGAAGTCGGGAGGAAGTTGAGATGAAGTCAAGGGGGAATGCAAAGTGCGCGTGAAGACGGCGCGAAAAGGCAGCTGCCTTTATAGGCAGCATGCGCGCACGGACCCTGTTGCGTCACATGACTGTTTCTTTAGTTTGGGTGACGGGTGTCGGAATCAGACAGAATGCAACACACTCCATACACGACTCCAATACTCTCGGGATATTCTCCGACGGTGCGCAGAACACCCCTGTAATATTACCATGTATTACAGAAATTTAAAATATGATCGATCAGACAGATCTTGACTTTTGAGCATCTTTTGGCAGAGTGTGCACATTGTTTGCGCAATTTCAGATGGTATAGGCCACACAAAATTATGGACATCTGTAATCGTGTATATAACCACTGTATGTATATCACTCTAAATTTATACAGCATAAATCAAGGTATGTGGACCACGATTTGCAAGATACATCCTCGTCAACGCATCTCGGGCAGCTCGGGCGCGCGTTTGGAGCGGACTCGCGGCAAGTGCAGTTGAGTGACTGCCTCCACCCTCGACCACCGCTACATCTCCTACACACCGACAGAATCTTCCTCACACACTTTTCACCTCTATCGCCACCTCCGCTTGAAGACCAAGGAGATAAACACGAAAGGATGAGAGGACGAGAGGTTGAGAGGGCGAGCAAACGACTTGACATAGGTAAGTGAATTGCTCATTCATTCCACCCACCCTTGTCCACCCCGACGCTCCCCCGATCCCGCCTGGTCGCGCCGTGCACCGTTTTCCTGTGTCGCTGCAATCGCGCGCACACCTGGCCACGTCATGCACAACTTGCTGCGCGCCTTCTACCACGCCCGCACGACGATTGCACACCGCCACTGTGCACGCAAGATACCCACCACTTCCGCATGCCGCCCACCTGCGCGCACATCACAATGTGCACGGTTCGCCCACACGACCCTCGCACTGTGTGCGCCCCGCACGCCTTTTCCCGCATGCCGACAACCCCAGCTCTGCTTCTCAATGCGCACCCTCGCCCTGCAACCGCCGTCTCTTCCCATGCCGTTCGCCCCACCTCACCCGCCGGCGTGCTGCGCTCAACACATGCGCTGTGACTCACCACGTCACATGCCGGCGCTGCCATCGCCTTGCTCGCCGAGTGCTGCGCTCAACGCACGCACTGCGACCCCACCACATCCCGGCGCCGCTATCGCGTTCGCCCTTCAGCGCACACGCTGCAACCCTCATGTGTCACACCCCAGCGTCGCCGCCTCGCTCGCTATTCACGTCAGCACGCTCCACCACATCACACCACATGCGCCAACGCCTCTCCCCATCCTGCCTTCCCCACAACGCCGGCACTGCACCACCCTGTGCTCCCTGCATGCCGCCACATTTACGTCACACGCTCGCCCCGTGCTCACAGCGCCGCCAACCCCACCGGCTTTCCCTCGCTCGTTGTGTGCCCACGCACCATACCGCCATGTTGCCGCCTCACCCGCTTGCCGCGCACTCAAAACTCGATGACGACGTGACGCGCACCGGCGCCACCTCACCGCGCACCAGCCGCGCATGCTTTAGGAGGAGAGATTGAGCAGAGGGCGGCAGGCAGAGGGAGCAGGACGAGACAAGCCCAAGGGGCTCGATCTCAGTGAGTCGCCCATCTTTTCCTCCCCGCACTTGCCACCACGTCACGCCTCGCTCGCGTTCTTGCCGCTCGACTCGCCCGCGATTCGTCTTGTTGCAGTCGCGCGCGCCACGTCACGACCTGCACCTGCTTGATACGCCCCACACTCACATCGCCCGCCCGTGCGCCGTCTTCTCACCAGACGCGCGTGGACCTTGCCACGTCACGGACAACGCCCGGACGACTTCCACAACGACTGCACGCCGCCACTACGTGCGCATGAGATTTGCCACGTCACCCACACTGCCAACCACACCCGCAGGACACTTATGTATCGGGCCCGGACTGTTCCCACCACGACCACCGTCACGTCACGCCCCCGCCCTACCTACACGCCAACACAATATGTGCGCCGACGACCCGACAGACCCCCGCGCTGCCTACGCCTTGACACGTCACCCTGCCCACGCTGCCCGCACTTCACCCACGCCGCCCACCCACACCGTTCCGGTGTACCGCTGCACAACCCAGGTACGTGTCCTGCTCTTTCTGTGTGGTGTCACATATCTATCTGCCCTTCACCTGCACTCCCCTGCACGACGTCGAACCCGGTGGCTCCTGGGAGTGCAGTCGCAGGACAGATGGCTATGAGATACAGTCCTAGAAGATGTATGTATATATATTTATCTAAATATAAATACAATAATGATTTTGTTTCTGAAACTGGAGTGATATAGTGTACATGGGTACACACTAGTAGCTATAGCTTGTATAGCAACAACCAATGCTCCATAGCATCCATAGTGATCATGCAAAACTATAATAGCTATGTAAGACTATAGCTAAAGCACCTCAACCTATGACAGCTATGTAAGACTATAGATTGGACACCTCATCTATGCTACCTATCATGGCTATCAAGAGCTATACATTTCACAGGACAGATATATAAGCTACATTCTATGACTGGTTGCTAGATAAAATTGAAATTTTTCAGATGTACAGCCTTGCGTCTATTATTCTACAGCAGTGGCACCCTTGATCGGACCACTTGGACCACTTGTCCTCACATTCTGACCATCGCCTCCACAGTTCAGCATTCTTGCCTGCTGATGACCAAACTCATCTGACAGGCGGTCAAATGGTAAAACTACCCCCGCTCATTGAGTAGTACTGTTTTAGTTTGGGGGTGGGTGCGTCCCAGGTTTTCCAGAGGGCTTGGAGAGTCGTAGCTATCACCGGGGAAGTATAGAAAGGGATGGGGTATGAGGGGGAGAGTTGGCAAAGGTGTGGGAGGTGGTGGCAAGACTTGGCGACAAAAGGCAAAGGTTGGGGATGTAGGGCAAAGGTTGGGGATGATGGGCAACAATAGGGCAAAGGTTCTCAATATGCAAGTGTGTAAACGGTGCACTGCAAAGGTGAAGATGTTGACGTTGATAAAAGGGTGAAAAAATATGCTGCAAAGGTGGAAGACAATAGTTCTCGAGGTTTGAGGTGCTTTCTTGAGGGGGAGAAGTTCCTATTATTGCATGCATACGTTGCTGGCTGCACTTAACTGCAGCTTTGCCCTGACATCCCAATATAGTCACATCACTTGCCCAGATACAGGAACATTAGATATCTCAAATATGTCATACAAACATACCAGGCAGTTAGTGGTATATTGAATGGCCAAGCCCCCCTTCCCCCCTCCCCCTGAACGATTAAGAGTAATTGTTTTGCCATGCATGCATTGGCCCATTGACCCCAAGTCTCATCCCTCTGGTCCGGTCGGTGACTTGGGCGGCTATCACAGTGTTGCGATGTTGCAACACTCACCTCCTACCGCATAGTATATTGGAACATGCAGGACATTGAGCTACCGCCCAGCAATATAGGAGACAATTCCCAAGCCCAAGCTGTCAGTGATTCAGAACAAGGATCACTTTTTTATATTGAATGGCCAAGCCCCCCCCCCCCCCCCCCCCCCCTAAAAGATTAAGAGTAATTGTACTGCCATGCGTGCATTGGCCCATTAACCCCAAGTAGGAGGGTGGATCCAATGGGCAACATGTGACGCGATGGGCAATGTGTGATGTCGTTGCGAGGTAGTCGGAGCGACTACGAGAAGTGCAGGCAACGACGCTGAACCGTTCCGATCGTGTGAGCTTTCGGATGAGTGGAAACAATGGTCAGAATGCGAGAACGAGTGGCGCGAGTGGTCTGATTGAGGGTGTGACTGCTGCGAGACGATAGACGCGGCACTGCGATCTCCGATGTGGCAAGACGGTCGGAGCAATGACGAGTCATGCAGGCAGCAATGCTGGACCGTTCTGAACGTGTGAACAGTCGGAGGAGCTGGGGCGACGGTCGGAAGACAGAGGCAAGTTGTGCAAGCAATTCGGTTGACGGTGCGACCGCTGCGGGACGAGAGCGGTGCAACTGCGATCGCTGAAATCACAAGATGGTCGGAGCAGTGAGGCGCGAGGGCAACGGCTAATGGGACAACAATGGAACAAGATGAGAGAGAGGAGAGCAATAAACTGAGTGCGAGAGACGAAGGCAAAGGCAAAGGCAAAGGCAAAGGCAAAGGCAAAGGCAAAGGCAAAGGCAAAGGCAAAGGCAAAGGCAAAGGCAAAGGCAAAGGCAAAGGCAAAGGCAAAGGCAAAGGCAAAGGCAAAGGCAAAGGCAAAGGCAAAGGCAAAGGCAAAGGCAAAGGCAAAGGCAAAGGCAAAGGCAAAGGCAAAGGCAAAGGCAAAGGCAAAGGCAAAGGCAAAGGCAAAGGCAAAGGCAAAGGCAAAGGCAAAGGCAAAGGCAAAGGCAAAGGCAAAGGCAAAGGCAAAGGCAAAGGCAAAGGCAAAGGCAAAGGCAAAGGCAAAGGCAAAGGCAAAGGCAAAGGCAAAGGCAAAGGCAAAGGCAAAGGCAAAGGCAAAGGCAAAGGCAAAGGCAAAGGCGACGAAGCTAGCCTCGAGCTAACTATACAATAGAGACGAAGGTGTGAGCTCCGAATGAGATCTGAACCGCAAGGGGGGAACCAAATCTCTATTGCAGCATGTGTCCGACCGCTATTTATACGTTCCGATCGCTATAGTACGAGTCCGATCGGAAATGCAGTTGGAACAAAGGCAAACAATAGTGCGCAAGTTGCACATGGTACGAACAGTAAAGGGGAGTCATGCAAATGTATCTGAAGGTCTGCGAGGCTGTAGAGAACAATGTAGAGCAAGTGATCAGTGCTGTCAAGAGGGAAGTGCAGGCACATGGAAAATGATCTGCGCTGTCAAGAAGTATGAGAGCGGTGTCCTACAATGTCGGACAAGACAATATGACAAGAACAGGGGACAATGGCGGCGTGGCGAGCAAGGGAATATGCTTCAATGTGCGAGGGGGGCACGGGCGAGCGTTGCGATGTTGTGACTCTTCGAACGGTCGGACGAATGTGATATTGTGCGTGCAATGATCAGAGCAATGAGGCAATAATCAGAGCGACCACAGAACGATTGGGATCAGAGCAATACAATGCAAGCTCAAGAGCTGAGCGGGACAATGGTCGGAGGACAATCGCGCAACTGTGGAGGTACTCAGAGGTCGCAGAGTCGTCGGAGCGGTGATGGGTACCAGCCGGTAGTAGGGCGGTAAATGTCTTGTATACCTGTCCCTAGAGCGCAGCGCACGGTACCGTTGTGTGTGTGTGAGGGGCGAGTCGTCAGTGGTCCTGAAGTCTCTGGGAGTGTCTCCGAAGTGGGGGAAAGGTGTTCGAAAGGCAAAGGCAAAGTGTTCGGGAGATGATCCGAAGTAGGAAGGACAGGGAAGTGGGGGGGATGTTACGATCTGTGTGTTCGGAAACAATGCGTGGAGCGTCGAACGTTCGTGCGGTGTAGGCAAAGTTGAAAGCCGAAGTGTCGAAGTTCCGAAGTCGAAGTCGAGGTCCCGAAGTCGAAGTGTCGAAGTCGCAAAGTTCCAAAACGTCGAAATCGAGGTTCCGAAGTCGAAGTGTCGAAGTCGCGAAGTTCCGAAACGTCGAAATCGAGGTTCCGAAGTTGAAGTTGAAGTCGAAGTGTCGAAGTCGAAGTGTCGAAGTTCCGAAAGGTCGAAATCGAGTCGACGTCGAGGTTCCGAAGTTGAAGTCGAGGTTCCGAAGTCAAAGTCAAAGTCGAGGTGTCAATCGAAATCCAAATCGAAGGTCAAGGGTGGAATCGAAATGAGCATAGGATACGTGCGTCGAAGGCGAAATCGAAATCGAAGTCGGAGTCGAGTTCCGAAGTCAAAATCAAAGTCGAGATGTGAATTGAAATTGAAATCGAAGGTCGAGGATGGAATCGAAAGGCGAATACTATACGTGCGTCAAAGGCGAAGTCAAAAGTCGAAGTCAAAGGTGAAATCAAAGTCGGAGTCGAGATCCGAAGTCGAAGTCAAATACTGTACGTGCGGCATGCGGCGTGCGGCGAAGTCGAAGTCGAAGTCAAAAGGTGCAAAGTCAGAAGAGCTTTGACAACACGAGTGGTCGAGGAGAGGCTCTAGCGAGAGCCTCGAGACGTGGGGGATGAAGGGGGCATAGGATATGATCAGGGGGATTGATCTGATCTCGAATATTGTACTAACGAGGCCTATATATACTACGAGCAAGTCCGAACTAATATACAACCATGAGAACAAACCAGAGTATAAGTAGAACGAAACTCGAAGCAAGTGGGTCAAGATCACATGCAGTGAGTGAGTCGCAAACAAACAGTAAGTCAAACACCATTGCTAGAGAGCCTGAGAAGAGTAGAAATGAAACATAAGATGATGAAACATAAGGGACTCCACTGTCGAAATGTGCGCCTAACTCCGAAATATGTTCCGAAGTCGCTGCGGCGATCGTGCGAACTTCCGAAGTATTGCGTTGCGTAGCAGTTCGAAGCGGTCAGGAACGCTTCGAAGCACATCTGGAGGGCTAGGAATAGAGTCGGAATGGGGGGGACAATACTAGGAATGAGGGGGCAATGTTCTGGAGTTGACATGGCCTAGGTGCGGCGCAGCCTAACAATCTCGTGGAGTGTTTCGACTTTCGATCATGTTTGAGGCGGGTCTGATGATGATGGGCCGAAGTCTGGACCGAATCACGTTCGGGCGCTTCGGAAAGATCCGTGGAGGCTGTGCTAGCGGGCCGGGAGCGGTGCGAGTTCGAAAGTCGAAGTCACGTGACTTCGAAATGAACTGCGCGACTTGACGAAAGTTCGAAAAGTGAGGTGATATCCTTGCCCAGCTCAGAGCCAGGCGTATCAGCGGCGTGGCGCACATGTTCGAGCGATGATCTCGACAATCAAAATGTCTGACAGAATTCCACTGAGTTGCGACAGCTGTGGGAGACGTGGCGCTCGAAGTTGCGTGGTCACAGTCGGAACAGTGTGCGAGTGGTCAGACAACTGCGTAGATGGTGTGCAACTCAGTTGATGGTCCGAGTGTGGTGTCCAAGGCATTGTTGTGATCACATGATCACGCTGCAAGGCTCCAACAGTTGGAGCTATGGCTCTGGTCTTGCGATCGGTCGGAGAGACTAATTGAGCAGTCAGAGCCTGAGCTCGTACGCTGTGCTTGTCGACTTGTCGAAAGTGCGAAAATTGGCGAACAGGCACCTCCCAGCGCTGCACCAGGCGTATCATTGCACTTGTGAGAGCTTTTGTATACCTCAGTGTGCAGCTTGGTGTGTCCAAGTCTGTGTTTGAGAAACAACCGCTGCTGCAACCTGACAACGACTGGTTGCAGAAATGCACTAGGGGCATATGGCAAACCCCACTGTGCAGCATCATGCATAATTGTTCAAGACCAACAACTGGTGGCAGCAAAGCGCTAGCCACTAGGGCCAGCGGTGGTGTATCCGCAATGCACAAAGCAATGCAGTGTCAGCTTAGTATAGGACAATAAAATACAAAAACAAAGGGAGGGTATAGCTAAGTGGCGAAGGGTAGCGAGTACCCAGGGTACCTACCCGTACCCACACCCGCGACCCGCACGGGTTCTGCCAACCTGTGCAAAACACTACTCTCCTTTGAGTTGTAGGCCAGAAATGAGTACATCCCACAAGTCCACCACTACATACACAAGCTCTACTTACTCAGTTCACCATATATCCAAAGCAGGAGGTCTTGTTTAAACTTCCACTTCCTCACAGAGCAGCTGGGCCTGTACCACATGAAGAAGCACTGCCAGTCGATGCTCATGTTCATGCAAGACATTGACTAGGACAGGCTGGATGGCACATGCTGCATCTGCCACAGGTGGTCATATTTTAATTTTCATTTGCTTGGTGGGTTGTTCAGTGTATTTCAGCTTGGCTGATAGTCTATATGTCTCACTAGCAGAGCATGGGTATGAATATGATATGGGGCAGTATGAAATGTGGTCTGGTCTGAACTAGCCTCTCTTCCGGACATGGCCATGCCTGCAGTGTCCTATACTGATATGCATGTTCACCATGACTGTGCTTTCTAAATTCTGTAATGTACCCAGTCCCTTGGCCTGCCTATAAGTTATGAGTTAGTAAAGTCTATGAAATATACATCATTGGGGTTAATGGGCCAATGCACGCATGGCAGTACAATTACTCTTAATCATTTAGGGGAGAGGGGGGGAGGGGGGCTTGGCCATTCAATGTACAAAGGTGATCATTGTTCTCAATCACTGACAGCTTGGGCTTGGGGATTGTCTCTTATATTACTGGGCGGTAGCTCAATGTCCTTCGTTGTTCGCATGATAGGAGTCAAGAAGACCACTTGACTGGTCTAAACGCTACTGCTTGCAGCGCGGAGCAAGGTGTATCAATATATTACTTAGCCCTATCATATATATGATACATGATATCCTATAAAGAGTGGGTACCTAATGATCAAAAAGATCTGGACACAGGTGGTAGATAACTTATTATGTTTGCATTATTGTGTCTTTCATAATTCATGAGACTCCGCGAAAAAAAAGGTTGAGAGGTCCTTGACCCGTTGATGGGCACCCACAGGTAGTAGGGCGGTAATGTGTGTGATACCAGATCCCTAGAGCGCTGAAGAGGGTACCGTTGATGTGTGCGAGTGAGTGTCAGGGTCCCGAAGACGATCGGAGAGCGTCTCCAACAAGATGTGTGGTCGCGAACGCTCGGAGAGTCGTCGATGAGGGTCCGAAGATGGGGTCGCGTGGTGCGAGCGACCGTGCGCGACTGCGAGCGACTGCAAACGACTATGAGCGACTGCGAGCGACTGGACGCTGAGTGCATGTTCGTCGAAGAGGATGTGAGAAGGGTGGCTCCAATGGGTGACGTGCGATTCGATGGGTGACGCGATGGGCGACGTGTGATGTTGTTGCGAGGTGGTCGGAGCAACTGCGAGAAGTGCAGGAAATGACGCTGAACCATTCCGATCGTGTGAGTGGTCGGAGGAGCTGGGGCAACGGTCTGAAGACAGAGGTGAGTCGTGCGAGCGATTCGGTCGACAGTGCGACCACTGCGGGACGAGAGCGGTGCGACTGCGATCGCCGAGGTCACAAGACGGTCAGAGCAGTGAAGCGCGAGGGCGACGGCTAATGGGACGACAATGGAACAAGATGAGAGCGAGGAGAGCGATAAACTGAGCGCGAGAGACAAGGACAAAGACAAAGACAAAGGCAAAGGCGCCTCCATTGGGGTAGTGGAAGCCGAGATACACATTGTCAACGTTGTGCGGCACGTGAGCACGACAACGACGGCACGTCGGACGTTGTGGGAAGCAGCGGCAAGAGTGGCCGGTGCGCGGCAACACCCCGGCAATTGTCGGAGCCGAGAGCGGAGCGGCGGTACTCGGTGGCGCCACAGCCCACGGGTCACAATAATTGTAACTTTCTAGAGATAGATGATATATATTGTATTGCAGAAGGGGAAAGAAACTGATGAAAAGAGCAAACTGACTTGGAGGGCAAGAGAATATAGAAGGTCAATAAGGATTATACATAGCCTATAGAGATAAATGGCCTTATAGTGTAGTGGTTAAAACTGTTAGATTATGTAACTAGGAGGCTGTAGGTTCAATTCCCCCTCTATTCAACTTTTTAAAAATAACGATATTTAGCCCGGGTATTGCAGTAGCCGGGACGTGAGACTATGACGCGTTTCAAATCAGCACACAGCAGAAAGTGCCGGTTGATGCGTCATAGTACCTACCCGTGGGAAAGTATTACCGAAAATGGAAACTATGCAGTCTCTTTTGCTGACTCAAAAACAATTGAAAACATATGCATATTGTTGCTGGTTAGCTTGCAAAACACAAAATACTCGCAGACACGAGTGTCTTTTGAAGCACAAAGATGTAGAAAGGCATTGGACAGACATTACTTAGCTAAGAATTACAGAATTAGGCAGGTGGGACAACACGACTTGACGGTGGGATATAATTTTCCTTTGGTAATGATCCAAACGCACAATTTTTGGCCTGACTGGTTAGAGAAAAGAACGATTAAGAGTAATCGTAATAGGAGGTTGATAGAAGCTATACCACAGCCATACATGTATACTGCCTTGTAGCCTAATGGTTAATGCGCTTAGGCTATATTATAAGCTATTTGCCCGATGCAGTTGGTTCAATCCTCCCTCTGTGCACATTTTTAGTAAGAAAGATATTGAGGTCGGGTATTGTAGTAGCCGGAGTAGAGAAAAATGACGTAGTAAACCGGGTCAATTGGCGGTTTGCCCTCGAAATCTACGTCATCTTTCTCTACCCTATCCGTGGGAACGTTTTACCAAAAATGGTAACTGTGGGGCCTCTTTGTCTTATCACAGAACAATTCGAATCATATGCATATCTGCGCTAGTTAGCTTGCAAAACACAAAATACTCTCAGACACGAGTGTCTTTGAAACGGAAAGGTATGAAAAACCATTGGGCAGAAGCTACTTAGGTAAGAATTACTAAATTAGGCAGGTGGGACGACGCGACTTGACTTTGGTCCGAACTTTGGGACCTATTTCCTAAAGCGACTTTGCTGATGCGCGCGTTTTGGCCTGACTGGTTTAGGAAAGAAACGATTAAGAGTAATCGTAAATTACTCACCAAAAAAGCTCTCATGCACCAATGTGAACAAGGGGGACCCAACAATGCAAGGCTTTGAGTTCCTCATTTCTCCTCATCTCTTTTGTTACAGCCTTGAGAACTTTGGCAGCATCTCTAAAGTTGATTGGCTTGTTTGGATTCTGAGGATGAAGCATTCTTCTGTAGAACTCTTGAGCCAAGATAGGGCCAACGTTGTCATCCATGGCCCACATTGTACCAACAACACCTCTGAAGCCACAGAATTGCATACCAGCTGCCAGACTTATCCCTTCATCAGGAGTATTGTCTTGGTCAACAGCTGCAGTGTGGCAAGCAGACAGAACAGCCAGCTCAGCATCTGGCAGGTTGGCTTTCAGGAGATCAAGTATAGTGAACCTAGCATTGTCATGTAGTTCAAATGATGACTTGAATGGTTGCTCACTATCTAGATGTCCATGGGAAGCAAAGTGAATCCAAGGTGATTTTGCAAGGCTGTCTATCATAGTACTATGAGTAACTTCACTGCCAATGAGCTTCTGTACGTGACATCCCACATTCTGCACAACTTCAATCTCTTCGTAAACCTTTTCCAAAGAGCTTGTTGCTATAGCAAGAATTCTTGGTTCAGTCCCTCTCTCTTTAACTGCAATGCCTTCTCTAGCTTTGTTCAGTGAGCCAAGAGTTGAGGTATATGAGTGAATAAATCTCTGTGAGAGTTGTTGCTCAGGGTCTGTGTGTTCTTTGAAGGGCTGTGCGGCATGTATGGGTAGAGTACACAGCTTTCCTGATAAACACCACCAAATTCTAGAATTCTTGGCAAAACCTAGCTCATCCAACTTATGGAAGATGTGACATACAATATACTTCCAAAGACAACTCAGAACTGCATGAATGGTCTCATCCTTACAAGTGTCGTCATGTGCCAGGGCTAGTGGTGAACTCTCTGCTGGATCATTGAAAAGGCGTCCTAGTTTCAAACCTTTTGCCAACCACCCAACAATGTCAAATACTGTGCCTTTGGAAGTGTCTGGCAAGGGCACATTGATAGGGTCCAAATCAACACCATAGAGAATCAGAGCATCTGAGCGATGGTAAGAAATATTGACCAGAATGGCAGGTCCCTCTGAAGCAACTCTTCTAACACTTGAGAAGGATGGAATGGTGAAAAATGTCTCAAATCCTGATACACCTTGTATCTCTCTGACAATGTCATTCCACCTTTCATTCAGCTGTCTCTTCATTGTCAATTGCTTTTCCAAGATATGACTGCTGAGAAACTCAGATCCAGCATTATTGGTGGTTGTCAATTGATCTAACTGCTGAGTGATATTTTTGAACTGCTCAGCAAGCACTGGGTATTCATATTTCAATTGCTCAATTGGATATCTATAGCTTCTCATCTTGGACCATAAAATACCTCTCCCTTGTTCCCAGACCTGGACTGCTTCCTTCAAGTCTCCACTTTCAATGGCCCATGATACTGCATTTGAGGCTATTTCAGATATTCCTTTTACAGACTGAAAAAATTTGTGCTGCAGCTGTGGTGATGGAAATATTGTTAAGCACTGTTCAAGAAGTAGTAGAGCTTTTTGATGGGCAATTCTGGCAGACTTGTGCTTGCACTGATAGGCTAATCTAGCCCATGTCAGAGTACATCTCAATCGCACTGTGGGACCAGCATAGATATAGTCACTGGCAAGTTCAAATTTATCCCACGGTTGATCTGATATATTGGAATCAAATTGACTGTTCCTGTAAAAGAGACAGATACCAAGGCCTTGAAGGCTATATATACACTCTGGATGCCAATTATGAATATGTGCTGCATATGCTTCAGTATAAATTGACATAGCCTCCTCTAGATCTGGCATTCTGCCGCACTGCTCAAACTTGGTCATGACAGCATTTGCCAGGTTATTGAGACTTGATAAGCGATTAGGATGACCTGGAAGCATCAATTCTAATGCTTCTCTATACAGAAAAATGGCCTCTTCCAGATCTGGCATTTTGCTCAGCTGGTCAAACTGGGTCTTTGCAACAATTGCAAGATTATTAAGGCTCAATGTGCGATCAGGATGACCTGGAGGCCTCAAACTCAAGGCTTCTCTGTGTAGCACAATAGCCTCCTCCAGATCTGGCATTCCACCCAGCTGCTCAAACCTGGTTATGACAGCATTTGCCAGGTTACTGAGACTTGATGATCGATCAGGATGACCTGGAGGTCTCAGATCCAAGGCTTCTCTGTGTAGCAAAATGGCCTCCTCCAGATCTGGCATACTCCCTAGCTGCTCAAACCTGGTTATTACAACACTTGCTAGGTCACTGAGACTCAGTGAGCGCATAGGTTGACCTGGAGATAACAAATCCAAGCCTTCTCTGAGCAGCAAAATGGCCTCCTCCAGATCTGGCATTCTGCCCAGCTGCTTAAATTGGGTCTGCATATCACCTGCCAGGTTAATGAGACTCGATGAGCGATCAGGATGACCTGGAGGCCTCAAGTCCAAGGCTTCTCTGTGCAGTAAAATGGCCTCCTCCAGATCTGGCATACTACCCAGATGCTCAAACTTGGCTATCACAGTATTTCCCAGGTTACTGAGACTTGATGCTCGATCAGGATAACCTGGAGGCCTCAAATCCAAAGCTTCTCTGTGCAGAAAAATAGCTTCCTCCAGATCTGGCATTCTGCCTAGCTGCTCAAACTGGACCTTCATAGCAGCTGCAAGATTATTGAGACTCAATGAGCGATCAGGATGACCTGGAGGCCTGAAATCCAGGGCTTCTCTGTGCAGTAAAACGGCCTCTTCTAGATCTAGCATGCTCCCCAGCTGCTTAAACCTGGTTATCACAGCATTTGCCAGGTTACTGAGACTTGATGATCGATCAGGATGACCTGGAGGCCTTAAATCCAAGGCTTCTCTATGAAACAAAATGGCCTCATTCAGATCTGCCATTCTTCCTAGCTGCTCATACTTGGTCATTACAGCATTTGCTAGGTTGTTGAGACTTGATGAGCGCATTGGACGACCTGGAGGTGTCAGATCCAAGGCTTCTCTGTGCAGCAAAATTGCCTCCTCCAGATCTGGCACTCTGCCCAGCTGCCTGAATTGGGTCTGCATAGCACCTGCCAGGTTATTGAGACTCAATGAGCGATCAGGATGACCTGGATATGTCAAATCCAAGGCTTCTTTATACAGCAAAATGGCCTCTTCCAGATCTGGCATGCTACCCAGCTGCTCAAACCTGGTTACCACAGCACTTGCTAGGTTACTAAGACTCATTGAGCGCATAGGATGACCTGAAGATACCAAATCCACAGCTTCTCTGTGCAGCAAAATGGCCTCCTCCAGATCTGACATTTTCCCCAGCTGCCTAAATTGGGTCTGTATATCACCTGCCAGGTTATTGAGACTCAGTGACCGATCAGGATGTCCTGGAGGCCTCAAATCCAAGGCTTCTCTATGTAGCAAAATGGCCTCCTCCATATCTGGCATACTGCCCAGCTGCTCAAACTTGGTTATCACAGTATTTCCCAGGTTATTGAGACTCAATGAGCGATCAGGATGACCTGAAGGCCTCAAATCCAAGGCTTCTCTGTGCAGCAAAATAGCCTCCTCTAGATCTGGCATTCTGCCTAGCTGCTCAAACTGGGTATACAGTGCACCAGCCAAGTGATTGAGACTTGATGAGCGATCAGGATGGCCTAAAGGTTCCAAATTAAGGACCTCTCTGTGCATCAGAATAGCCTCCTCCAAATCTGACATTCTACCCAGTTGCTCAAATTGGGTCTGCAGGTCAGTTGCCAGATTGCACAGCCTTCTCGGCCGATCCGGATGACCTGAAGGCAACTCCTCCAAATCAGATCTCAGCTGTATGATCTGGTCTGCCATTGCCTTGTTGGTTTGTCAGAGTGACTGCACAGAATACTAAGACAGTCACTGGCTCACTGCGGCAGTGTTCTCCGGTGAATTTCTATGGTCAAGATGTTGAGTATGAGGGCCTGGATAAAAACAAATGGTATGAATCTCTGGTGTAGCGATGGAGGAGACAACCTACAGTGACGAGATGGTGGTGGTTGGGGGCAAAGAGGCAGCGTGCACAGCCCCATCAATCTGATCGGGGACCTCCGACCATCCACGCGCACGCCCCCAAGCCACCCCGGATCCGCGATCAATCAAATACTCATGTCGGACCGTACACCTGTCATACTTAGCGCCTTTCCTCTCGTCTGACAGAACACTACCCGACGGAGGGAAATTTCGGCGAGCAGAGGGGGGCACTCGAAGGCCTGTTGTCAAGGTGAGTTGCGTGTCAGTAGCAGTCCAAATCGCAACGCTCACCGGCCTCCAACGGTGAAGCGTTCATACCCTTCACTTGCAGCTACGATTACAGTGGCGTCGAGTTGCCGTGGGCAGACATCGAGCTTCGCCTCGGGCGTGGCAGTGTAGGATCCATTTTTTGCGACGGAAGCCGATGTTCAACTTGGGGTCAATGGGCCAATGCACGCATGGCAGCACGATTACTCTTAATCGTTTAGGGGGGGAGGGGGGAGGGGCTTGGCTATTCAATATACAACTGACTGCCTGGTGTAGTTACATATGTACTTCAAGTATGATATAATAAGATATCAAGGATCCTCTTATGAGGCTAAAGC
Source organism: Auriscalpium microsporum (assembly GCA_019914985.1). Classification (NCBI taxonomy): domain Eukaryota; kingdom Fungi; phylum Basidiomycota; class Agaricomycetes; order Russulales; family Auriscalpiaceae; genus Auriscalpium; species Auriscalpium microsporum. Next base: position 444,776 of record JAHLMG010000016.1, on the reverse strand, counting down.
AGGGACAGTTGTATTTTTGTATACTGTACTATAGATTAAAACAGATGCCTTATATCCTCTAGTTTGATATATATCAGATATACTATTCAATTTCTCCTCAGATATACATACTCTGCCTGTAGTTATTCCATCATGAAACCATGTTTCAGCTGAGTCTCCTATTATGCGTGCAGTAAAATGAGCATGCCCAAAATAAATAATACCTTTCAGCTTGTACATGACCTTGTTATTGCTGCAGCCAACATGCATAGTCTGTTTTATTTTCAACTTTGTTGTACCCGCATAAGGCAAAGCAATGCCGATTAGAGGAGGAGGATGGGCACTCAAGTCTGTTATCTTTACCAAAGGTCTTTGGCATGATTGACAGAGACGGGTAGTCTTTAATTCTAATAGCTTGTTTAATTCTGATGACACAGGCTGACTGACATCCTTCTCCAAGGTCCAGAAGGGGGTGTTGTATTGTCTATCAGATGCGATAGTATTGCAAGATGTACATTTGTGTCTAATATGAAAAAGGTATTTGTCACTTGACAGCATTAAACGGCAGAGACTATAAATATCAGTACCATTGGCATTATCCATTGGATATCCATTGGGATCCATTTGGTGAAGTTGAGCCTGGAGAGAATTACGAGACTGTTCAAGAGTAGTGAGGGGCTGTCCAGTCATGATCTGATTCCATCCCTCAGATATCAAAGTGATATAAGGATTTATTGAAGCAACATCTCTAGTCCATATTTGATTGTGGCTTATGAAAACTTGAAAGAGGATTGTGAGCAGACTGTCATAAGCACAACTCCAGGTATCTGCATTCCAGATATAGCCCTTGCGTTCTCTACCTGAGATGGCAATTGAACTTACATTGGCTACAACCTTTCTTCTTTTTACAATGCGAGCAGGCCCATTATCAGTATTAAGTTGGGCTACTGGCTGAGTCCCTATTGCAGGGACAAAACTATTTCCAAGGTCAGTGTCATCATATTTTCGCTTTGTCCCCTGTCCGGCTGGTTTTGGGTTCGTTGACCTTTTATTTCCCTTGGATGTGACTCGCTGCCATGGGGCATCTTCACCCACTTCTGGTATTACCAGTGGGTTGTACTTGGACCACTTGATAGAAGAATGCACATTGTCAGGCACATGGTCAGCTCCAACCCAGGCTCTATACTGCTTGATCAATGTGCTACGTGTGGAGGCATTGATATCACTGGGAAGTTCACCTATATAGCGCAACCGAGTAATTTCATCTAACAGTTCTAACTCTCTGAACTCCTGGCGCACATGGCCAGGGAGACCCCCTGTTATAATTGCTGCAGAAAAGTCACGCATTAAAATAGTGCCATCCAAGCTTGCACTTCTTGATAGACATGTATACATGGAGTAGTGGGTACGACACCTGAATGGGTCAACAACATTAAAGGGACGAGTTCTTCCCTGTGACGCATAGTCTGTCATTGCAAAATTGGGCACAATAGGAACCTGGTCTCGAGAGATGAAGATGTTGCCATCATTGGGAGTATTGCATTTAATAGGTATAGATTGTTTGGATAGTGGCACAACATTCTCTGGCAGACCCTCAAGCTGAACATTGGTTGGCGGCTTTGTCAACTTTACAAATACAACATCCAGAGTTTCTCTGTCATTATCTAGTGCATGTGATTGCCAACCTACAACAGTTCCTTCTGCACCATTGGTAACACACACTTCAGTTGCTTCATTGCGTTTTATCATAACAGGTAATCCATGACAAAGCTTGAGAACACCCGGAATGTTCATTGTAACACCATGAGGTAGACTGTGAAGCTTTCCTTGCATGTCAGGAGGTACAATATTTGACTTTCGCTTTGGATCAAATTGCCTGCCTTGAGATTTGACAGTGGTAGGCTCTCTAGACTTCCATTTATCGACACTATAAAAAGGCTTCAAAACTTGATCTGTTTCCTGAGCAAAGCGATCTGACATTGTCGTATTAATTTGATCACGCTGAGAGTTGAATGCTGTAATTACAGATACAAAGCGAAAGTTTGGATGATTTGGATCAACATCTGGATTTTGAGGCCCTTTAATTCTAGAGCGCAGAAGAGCAATGTCTTGTGGAGTACATGATTTGTAACGCATATTTTCCAATGCTATGCGAAACTGTGCATCTCTCTCTGTCTGTGAGCGTTGTCGCATATTCTGTCTCAAGAGGACAACTACTGTTGTTTGATGCCATAAAGCCTTTCCAATTGTCCTTTGTTGCTCCCTAAAGCCATTAGTGGTTCCTAGAACAGTGGAGACATTGTGGCTATATAGTGCAGGCCCTTTCGTCTGGATAGGGGGCAATTGTGCAAAGTCACCGGCAAAAATCATATTCTTGCCACCAAATGCTTGATCATCACTTTGTAGCGCGAGACTCATTTGTGCGCTAATATGATAGAAGTCACCACAGTCAATCATTGAGACCTCATCTAAGAATACATATTTGACACTTTTCAACCGCTCACGGATGTTCGCCAAGGTGGTTGCTGCTTCACTTACACCAGATCCAGATCCTTCTCCTCCTCCTCGGAAGCCAAGAATTGAATGATAAGTTGACCCTGACACCAAGGCAGCTGCTGTACCAGTAGGAGCCATTATCAAAAATACAAAACTACGTTTTTGTCTGTCAAAGAGCGCCATGAGAGCCTTTATAACCTGGGATTTACCTGTACCTGCCATACCTCCAATATGCATTTTGAGTTGTTCAGCAAATATGTCAACAGAGTGGTTTGCTATGATCCGATAAGCTCGTTCTTGTTCTTCATTGAGTGTATATTCTTGGGCCACCTCGTCAATGAGCTGTGCATCTTCTTCACTGACAGCTTTAAAGGTCTTGTACAAGAACTCGCGATCTACAATTTTGACTTCGTTTACATTATATGGCTTTGGTATGCCATTAGCAGATGGTTCATTTTCCTTTCCTACTTGGTGGTACTGTGCCTGCTTCTTGTCTAGGATTTCTTTTTTCTTATCTGCTAGTACATCCTTCCATTGCTTTCCTGTCATAATATCTCCATTTGTGATATCAGTTTCAATACTCCATCCATTTTTCTTGTCAGCTACAGCCCATCCTCCGTTCTGCAGAACTTGCTCAATTTCAGCCATCTGGATTACTTTATTCGCAGTTTTTCCACTTATCTCATCAAATTGAGCACTCAGCCATTCAAGCTCATTATCATTGAGGGCACCCTTGCTGTTGCGATCCTCACTATACTGTGCATCTAAATCATCTTGAAACTGACCAAAGATAGGATTTAGACTCATTTTTCTATTCTCCTTCTCTGCTGCCTTACGTTGAGCATGAAAGTCATCTCGTGCATCATTGCATTCATACCGTATGTGGAAAAATTTCATCAACTCAAGCTGCCGTGGTGTAAAGGTGTATGTATCAAATGCGTCTTGCCATGTTTGATTATCAAGTTTTAAGTCAGAGCCTGTACGCCAAGGCTTGAATAAGGTAAGCATAGTCAAACAATAGTCTTCATAATTTCCTTTGTCCTTTCTAGGTAGAGTTCCTCCAACAAAGTTGGGGACAATGGGCTCATCCTCAGATGCCAGTCGAATGCTATGTGTTTCACATTGTGGATGTCCCTCTAAAAATTGAGGATACTGTTTTGGCTTCTTTTCTTTTGGGGCCTTGTTTTTCTTCCCTTGCTTGTGCCTGCCCTGCACATAGTCAGATGAACTGTCATCAACTTCTGTATTATCAGTGCGCATTTCATAGTCTTCATCATCTGAGTCATTTACCACTGTGCTTATATCATCTTGATCCATGTCCATGTCATCATCACTATCAACAATGGTCTTTTCTGTATCACTTTCAATATCAATAACCATGTGGTCATTGTCACCGCCACCAAGCTGTACTTTGTGGTCTCGGTCTTGATTTGCATCTATCATATAATTGTTAAGGTCATCATTCTGTACTACTTCTCCATCTCCCTTCTTCCCTTGGGGAATCTTGAACTTGGTAGCAAAGCGACACCAGTCATAGAGGGTCATATATTCATAATCTACAGGGCGCTTTGTAAAGTCATCTACAGTAGTCAACGCAACAATTTTACCCTTTACTTTGTTTATTACAACTCGATCGCCATTCTCTTCTTCAGGCTCTAGAGAATTCCAATATCTTTTAACTTCATTGATAAATGGTCGCCAGTAAAATGTCTTGAATTTATGACTGGTGTAGTGGTCAGGATGACCTAACACATAAAGAGATGCCATTGGGCCACCTATTTCCATCTTGGTAGTCATAGAGTTTACTACCTGAACCATAATCTTGCGAGCCTTTTCCATTTGACTTGCAGTTCCACTGAGAAACTCAGAGTTGCGATTGAAGACTGACTTGATAGCCTCTAACATGACATGAGTCTTTAAAGGTGTCTTGGTTATGTAGTCCGTGACATATGCTATGATTGATTTGATAGCAGTTCCAGACAGAAGACTGGCAACATCAGAGTTGCATCGAATCAGATATGTTAGCGTAGGATTGAATGTGTTCAGCCAGGCCTCTCCATGTTTCAACTCAACTGCACCTGTACTCATGTCTACCGACGTCTCAGCATGTACATCGCGAGGGAAACGTGATTTACATGATGAATATTTTTTGCTTGTGCAACCTGCATGGCATTTATGACGGTTGGAGCGAAAGATCAGTTCATCGGCAGTCTCCCACATGCGCATCCACCATGATTTATTTGTAGAGCAAACTTCACATTTGTCACCTTCAGATACTGTATGGTTAGAGCATATCTTGGGTGGATGCTCTGGCAGAGTACAAGTGGGATCCAAGCCGCTATCACCTCTTTCCAGGTTGTCTTGAATTTGACTATGGACATCATTAAGAGTTCCATTGATGAACTCACCCTGATGTGAGCCTTCTAAATACTCTACCAACTGTCTTTGAAATTCAGAATCACCAGCTACAATCCGATCCCTTACCTCCTGTGGGGTCATTGCATTTTGAATCCATAAAAGCATGTGCAGATGCAAAGTGAGTCTTCCCTGCTGCTCCACGGTACCATAGTAGGCAGCTGTTTTACCAAACAAGCCATCATGGTCTGCACCTACACCTAGTACAACCTTGATAAATGTCTCTACCATAAATTTGAAAAAGCGTGCACCAGAAACAGGATTGTTCGCAATCAAGCGATATCGTTCACTTGCAGTATATACCTTGGGATAAATATGTACATCTTGATCAGCAAAATATAGTGCAATAGGATGTTTAGAATCTGTAGGTGCAAATGTGATGAACCATGTTGGAGCCCCAATATAGCTCATAAGAGCCCAAAGTTCATTGCGCTTGTACTTATTATTTGTTCGTGAGCCTTGGACATGCTGAGCTACATGGTCCAAATCATTGATAATTGCAAAGCATTCTTTCTCTGCCTCTCCATTAGCGGTTTCAAATTCACCATCTACCATTCGCTGAATCATATCATTCAGCACAGCTTCATTTACACCAAGTAGTCGCCTAGCAATATCTGGAAAGGTTGCTTTTTGAGTCAGCAAATACCCCCCAGTATTGCTTCTTTTGATTTGTTCGTGATTAAATGCGATCAGTGGAAACAAAGGCTCTAATTGAAAGCGTTTGTCATGATACATCAACAGTGCACGTTTTCGTACGCTATCACTGATTTTTGAGTACCCATTCTCATTTCCAATGCCGCCGAGACCATAAGGGAAGAGCCAGGGAAAGGCTTGTGGATACAGCTGAGGATTGTCATATGTGCTCTCCGGTGTATCATTATGCCCTAGGCCAAGTGTATATCCATTTTTTGACTTTATATACTGAAGTGCAAGGGCTTTTAACTGTGTGCCAGATTTTTTCTCCAGCTCGGCACCTGTCAGTGTATGCAGAATGAATGGACATTCTCCTTCTGCTGTACCTTCTTCATCCTCCGCAGACTTGTTTACTGCCTTGTCTTCAGAGTCTTTCTGTGATGGAGGGATTCGGTAATCAATAACAACTGGAGGCTCATCTTCAGAGTAGGTTGCAAGATTGTCATAGGAGATATTAAGGTCTGCATAGTCTGTATGGTTGACTTTGAGCCATTCCAGAGCAATAGCCACTTTGTTTCTGCGAACAAGAAATGGAGTTCTCCTATGCTCTCGAGTTGTAGGACGAGTAGGACCAATATATACAAACGCCATTACATCATCTAATTCATCTGCTCGAGGGGGCAAGACACTGTATATCCGTGGCATAGGCATTCCATACATTACTGCATTTGCAACCATTTTGTATTGACCAGAGGCTTGCACTTTGATGACACATCCATTTCGACACACTCGTGCAATGAGCATCTTTTCTGTAAAGGACAAACCCTGCAACTGTGGGGGCACCTCCCCTATCCAATTGCCATTAGCCAAAGCTTGTGAGGGAATCTTTCCTTTCTCCAATACACTCAAGCATGGTTTGCATATCTTTGAACATGACTTGTCAAGAATTGGACCTTCTTCCACTAGAATAGGGTCATTAACAGACTTGCGTTCCACCCGAGTAACGGGATAAATGCTATTTGTATTCACAAGCAGATTATGCTCAAAATCTGCTCCTTCTAAAGGAGTCATGGATTTGAATAGGGTTAGTGTTCCACACACTGCACATCCTTCTTCTAGCAAGTTTTTCTTGTCAATTGCATCACAGTAATTAGTTATAATCTTGTGCTGCAAAGCTTTGGAGGGGGGCTTTGGTGGAAAGACTGCTGTAAGAGCTGGCTGGACTTGCAATTGCTTGGATTTCTGTATTCTTTTGATCTTAGGTTTATCAATTCCATTGAATTTGAAAAGTGTATGTGCATGCAAGCAAGCATCACACATATCAGAATGCAACATATGACTCTCCATTATATCATAGATTTTCATTGTATTGTAACGCCATTGAATAGTTATATTATGTAAAGCACATATTTCAATCAATTCTGCCTTGCACAAACGGGTCAACTCAGCTAAAGGCATTTTGCAAATTATCCACTGTGAGTCATCATCACGATCCATAGGCAATACAGATGTGATATTTACACCATGACTACAAAATTCAAATTGCGATAACTGATGAAACGGCGTTGTGGATGCATCGACACGATATCCCTGAAGCTCAGTCAACATCCACAGTGGCTTTTTCTTTCCACCCCCAATCAAGTTCTGTCTTTGCTTCTCCAGAATTTCAACTCTGTGATAGAACAAATCTATATATTTCCATAGATAGACTAGGAATACACTCATAATTGTGCAACATAGCACTTTGTCTATTGGCCTTTGCCACATGAGTCCTTTGACTGCAATATGCTCTTTAGCTAGTGTTCTTTGATATAAGCACAGTGTAATAGATATGTATGCATCGCGCAATAGTTGCAGAGGATGTCCCATGGTGATGGTTCAGTTCAAAGTGACACCACTGGAAATTTCCATATTAATAAGCCACGGTGATTGCCGGTGATTGTCGGTGATTGCCGGACCCCCTCCCTATTCCCGTCAGGTCACCTTGCAGTCTTCGCACTCTTCCCTTCTGTTTGCGTTGCAGACATGGAGGAACTTGGTGCTCTTCGATGCATCTACTCTAGTGTGACAGCATGTCCCGTGGAGGATGCCCATATGTTTCAGTTGCCAGGCGGCCATATTGCAGTGATCGATAATAGGTGCGAGGAAGTTTTTGTATGGTATGCAATACATCTGACTGCAGTCACAGAGAACTATGGAGATGGGCGGGAGAGGATTTCATCCCACTGCAGGGGCAGACCCAGGAGATATCCTTTGATATGTATGATGCCCTATATTTAAGAGGGAGATACATATGCTGACACGCTTACAGGGTTAGTCAGAATGTGCTCCTCACGAATAGGCCTCTAACCCTGTTACAGTACCGAGAACTTGCAGCTATTATCTACGTTGCACAGGACCAGAATGTGGACATTCCGAATGCAGCGGATCGACGGGTGTGCATGCGAGAGCATGACAAGATCGTATACGTGGCGCCGCCACCTTCCTATTTGCACCTCCGCCCTGGCCTGCTTTATCGCACTTATCCATCTACCAATTCTAGCATGGATTTAGCTTCGCCGCAACGGTACCCGTTCCTCATTCGCCTTGATGAGATCGGCATTGATTATATTATATTCACTTATCTGTCTGAGGAGGGAATTCCACAGAGCGACGAGTTAGTCATGGATCCACAGCTCGTTACCTTCTGGTGCCCCTTTACAAATTCTTGCATTCGTAGGCTTCAGTTCCCCCTTCTACCATTAGATATAAGTCCTACAGCACATCCTATAACAGGGGACTCTGTCATAATCCTATCGTAAACATTGTATGTTCCACAAATGCCTTGTCTCTATCTATATTGCGATTGTTATCTGGCATTGCATAGCCAATGGGTGACTTCCCGCAGGCATCTACGGACTTTGCAGTCAATAAATTATAAACGATGACATGGCGTCCAGAGCATCAGAACGCCTGCCGTTGACTTGGGTCGGAATATGTGCTTTCTAAATGTGAAGATCTGGAAGGGGGTGAGACCCCCTCTACAGACATTTGATACAGTTGTAGACGTGTTCTCGCGGGCTCAATCGAAAAATATCAACAAAACTGAGATATAGCTGGCTGTTTCCTATCCTCCCTGCGGTTTAGCAAACATCGTGATGCCTCCGACTTTCGCTCTCTGCATTGCAATCTACAGCGCATACAAATCCTGCGGGAAGTCACCCAACAACCATATACTTCTTATTGCACCATTCTCTTTTGAGCCTTCTTCAATAGAATATTCAATAGAACATTGCCCTCAAACGTGAAATACGACAAAGAACAAGGCAAACCACAATGTATAGTATGCATTTTGGAACAAATATCACCTGCAGTCTACACATAGCCCCCGACTGTGGCCATGACGTTGGCACCCACAATGCTAAAGCCCAAGCCCCACTGTCCATCGCTCCGCTTGAATTTGTTAGCTGTGAAGAGGATACTAACGAGTGCCTCCCTGGGAACTTCACCCTGCCAGAGCGGACAAGGCATCTCTGGGCCTTTCTGCCGCGCAATGGACTGAGGCCACACATTCGGACGCGAGGTACCATCGGTAGGGTTGTAAAAGTGCCGGCGAGCATCAAATACAGGTACTATATATAGGTGTCAGATGTATCCAAAAGCCCTCAGCAGGAGACACTCACTATCGTCAGTAGCCTTGAGTGCAGTGCGGGAGATGCGAGAGTCCATCAGATTATTGGTGCTGCTCCCAACAGCCTTTTTCGTGACCGTGCGATTAGTAGTCACTATTGAATGAAAAAGAGTATATCAGTAAGACAGCGAAGTGTCAGATTTTGAAATATTCACCAATGCGCTGGGACTGGGATGGACGATCAACGCTGCCCATCGCAGTGGTGAACTTGATAGCACCAGTGGGAGTGCTCCAATAGACCATGTTGCGACACCCCAGGAGAAGCCCAAGCATAGCGAAGATGCGCTCTGCCTCCCCACCAATGGGAAAGCCTTCGATGCCTCGCTGGGACTTGGCTGCAGCCGCAAAGCCAACAATCTGCCCATCCCCGCACAAATAAGACCCGTCAACGAAGATTTGCATCTCGAAGATAATGGTCTGCCTCGTCTCTGAATTGATCAATCCAAAAGACTCTTGGCCTGCTCGATGATTTATAGGCACCATCGCGATTTGTGACGTGTCCAAGATTCGAACTGGGCGATGGATATTGGCAGCATCATCGGAACCCAGACCAATGTAGTCACAAATTGAACTGTGAAATCTGTAAGCGGAGAAATCAATGAAGTAGGCTTTGCACATACCTGTAACTGAGGTTCTGCCCATACTCATCGTCCCGCTTGAAAACAATGAGAGAGGCTGTCGCAATATTGCCAGTCTGATTCATTGCCACATTACTAAAGAGATGCATTAGTTCTAGTAGTCACAATAGTAGAAGATGAAGGACGTACAGAAGTGGGAGCAGGTGTTTGTAGCTCAGATCGGACTCAAGGTCTTCTCTCCGCGAGACTTCATCGTCTTTCATCCAACCCATTCTAAATAAGATGTTAGATCAAGTTAACATTAGCGAAGGTGACACTTACCCATCATCTTGATCCTCAGCAGCACCAGAAGATATGCCAGCGGTTGTCGTAGGCTGCAGAGGCGCAACAGTAGACTGCTGAGGTGCGATTGTGACCAACATGTCAGGCGGATTGTCGATGCTCAAGGATAGCGCAGTCGACGAAGATGAGGTACTGTTCGGCTTGAAGACATCTGAGGTTGGGGAGAGGAATGGGGCCTGAGCCGGGTCGAAAGGACTAGAGGACCAAGCAGTATAAGGTGAGATGGGTGATAGAGGGTTAGCAGGAGGTCCAGCAGGCGTAAGCGATGAATGCATGCTGGAGTTTCCATGGTGTCAGCATCAATTGTATGCCAGAGGGACAGAACGCACGTTGGGACAACCGCCTTCTTCTTTCCGTTGACTTTGGCCTTGCGCACCTGCTCCAGGACAAACTTCTTGTGAGTTGCTTCATCCTCACCCTCAGTGTCTGGGATAGCTTCTGGCGCCAGCTTGGAAGCACTGGAAGACCCCACTTGACTACGCGAGGTTGTCTTGGGATAGCGCTTTTTACTGGAAGACAATATTAGTCAGGTATGCATGTAGAGGTTTGCACAACGTACACCGGTGACAAGTCCCTATCTTCCTTATTCTTGAAATGGACCTGGGGCCCAAAGCTGAGAACATAAAGAGTTAGTCATATAGATAATGTAATGATGCGGGCAACGTACACGTCGTCACTCGAAGCTATGAAGTCAAAGCCTTCAAAGTCGGACCCATCGAACTCGAAGTCAGAAAACTCAATGTCAGTCAGACCATCTTTGACGTCGTCAGACTCTTCCGCCATGTTGTCGATAAACAGGCTGCTCTGTTTTTTGCCCTTTGGTTGTCCTCCCGTACTGCATGGAATGTGAATCTATGTTGTCGTCAATTGATACATCAAAGACAACCCACCGAACGCCCATGCGATCCTTCAGAGTCTCCTTGGACTGAAGAGACCTTGGCGCCAGCAAAAATGGGCTCCTACAATATGTGTATCAGTTGCTGGCACTGCATATGCGCAATGAAGAGGACATACAGAAGCTTGGCAGGCTCTGCAACCTTAGTCTTGGCCTTGCGCGGCGCTCCTGGAACAGCAGAGTTCCCCTCCAGGGCCCTAATCCCAGATCAGTTGCGAGGCATATGTGAAATAGAAAATAGACGCACTGGGGAGTCAACTTCTGCAAAGCAGCGTTGTCTGCATCTATGAGAGCATCGTCCTGTGCAGGTGTTACTGTGGGCTTCTTGATGCGCCTATACAAGTATATCAGCATATCAAACATATATATACTTATGAAAACAGACCTTGCAGGCACGATGGACTGCTTTTTGACACCGCGCTTGACAGTTGGAGTGGATAGCAGAACAAAGCCCTCATCGTCGGATGAGGAGCTAGGGGCACATCAGATAATGAGAGTTGCAGAGTATCGATTAGCACACCTTTGCACCATATAATCCGGCTTCTCGTCATCCGAGAGCTCGATAACGGAAGGCGTAGCCGCGGTGGCACTTTGAGCCTTAGACTTAGCCAGCTTCGAAACCATGACAGACAGCTTGGGTGGTGCAGGCGCCCCTGACGCTGCAGAGGCAGCAAGCATTGCACTATGTTAGAAGAGATGATTAGTCAAGGCAGAAAGCAATATACAACTCTAGCAATACTTGCCGTGTGGTGCGTCCAAGGAAGGGCTGCGCTGCCATGCGACCAGTGACTTTGGAGATTTTAGCGGATTTAACGGGGGCCATGGTATATGAGCGATGAGGTGCTGAAGGGGAAAGAGCAGGAGTAGGCGAGTGAGTAGGAAAGTAGGTAGTCTGCGTGTGGGGGGCAAACTGGCTCTCTACGCATGCCAATGCTCCCTTTTATGCTGGAAAGGCAGACGCGCAGTATTGTCTGTGAGAACCTCGACTTGGAGAAAAATTGAGCTGGCTTTGTGACCAGGAAGCTTACTACGCAAATATTACGCAGGCAAGGGCTGTCGGTATCTGTAAAAGAGATGTGAATCTGTTGGGGGAGGCCCCCGGGTGCACACTGCTAGTGCAATTAGTACGGCAGAGAGTATCCCTGAGTGTTGCCAACCGGAGAGTTCTTCAGCCGAGTCTAGTGTATCTGCGATTTGGGGTGGACGGCGAAGTAATACTGCAGAGAAACGCAATGCAATGGGATGTAGTAAGCGCCTTACCTACGCGGTCAGAAGACTGACACGTCCTAGAGCCACCAACGTGTAGGCGCTGTCCCAATTTCGGTCAGGGAACCGACGGCCGATAACATGGACAGGAGTTAAGCGCTGTCAACGCGGTCAGGAGACCGACGCGTTACAGGGAGACAAACACGTACGCGCTGTCTCAGAGATACGATGGCCGATATGACCGGATCGGCAGCATTGACGAAGGTTCTACGGATGTGGGCACATACGCGTCACTTTAACCCTGTCCAGGTACCAAGACAGTGCTTCGCAGGCCGGGCGTGCATCAGTAGAAGCATCATAAAGCTAAAAGCCTCTTTGTATACCATATCGCCATCGCAGCCTCCCAAATCAAGCAATTATTAGTGACAAGTAAGAAGTTCAGATAGCAGGAAATACAAAGGGCAGAATGCAAGCCAAGCTAGTAGTACCAGCAAGCGAGCAGCATTTGTCACGCGAGATTGCATACCGGTGACTTGGAAGGAACCACACCCTCAGATCTTGTCGGTTATGGATGTGGGGTACAAACCATGGACCGGAGTATTCATATAGTCGGTGCTTAGAAGCAGGACCAGGCAAGATACCGGCATATGTCTATGCCTGCAGAGACAAAGCGGGATGTGTCCGACACGGAGAAGGCAACAGATGAGATCTCAGCTGGTTTGAATCGAACTGCTCGTCGTGAGATGGGATGGCAGTTCAAGCATTGGCAAACTGAAACACAGTTGTCAGGTACCCAAAGAAAAGTGAATACCTGCACACGCAATGCGCGTAACAATATATCCGTAAACCGGCCGCCGATGCCTGGAACGTCCGAAATGCACGGTGTAGCCCTGTCTTTGAATTGTCAGTGTGGAGCACATCTTCGGAAAGGACTTAACGTCCACCGCATCCATCTTTCCCCCCTCGACTCCTTTCGCTCATACTAGATTGCACACGTTGATCACCATGTCCTCCAATAACTTGACTGCGTTCCTATCTGATCCCGACTGTTGTGCGTCATGTCTCTTTCATCACATCTACTTCCTAACACGTCAGTACAGCGAAACATGTCCATGCTATGCTGGCAGACTTCCATGCTCACCGCAACCCTGCAGAGCAACTTACAGCTGTGCGTATTATGACCGGATTCCCTATGTTCTTTGTTATTGACGTACCATAGGGGAGTGAAGTACCTGGACTTATCTATACCAGGAACGGCACCGACATTGCCTACATCTTGCAGAAGGAAGCAACAGGAGAGACGTACGAGGCCGTCTTTGAAGTGCAGGGTGTCCTTATGGACTTTGACTTGCCGCCGGTCACTGAGAAAAATCAGTACGTGTGTCAACTACAATTGATTTCAGTAATGCTTACACCGTATGATCAGAGTCATGCCGAAGCCAGCCTGGGCCAAGCAGTCTGTCAAGATATGTGGTTTGGGCTCCCATGTCTTTGACTTGTCCATTCGTGGCATAAAGACTCTTGAGAGCAAGATTGCATCCCTTTACAAGGTTGGCGCTTTACAAGAGTGGTCTCCGTCAGCCATTGGAGAATGGCCGAGCCTTGACTTTGCGACTCGCTATGTGACACCTCATGCGTTCGCGAAAGGTCAACATGCTGTCCCATTCTCCAAAGACGTCGACCCTCAAGGGATCCTCTCAAAGATCACGTCATCGGTGGGCGTTCATCTTGAAGACAATCATGTGTTGTACTATGAGGCGCAACATACTGAGTAAGCTGTTGTCACCGTTTCTTTCCCCCCTGGTACTCACCTAAGCATACAGGAATAACAAAGCCGTCTATCACCTGATTGATCCAGCTGTTATCCGCATTGGGCAAATCGTACAGCTCCAGGTTGCTTTCACATCGGTGCCTCTGTGGGGCAAAAAGGGTCAGCATCAACTCGCCTGCAAACTGAGGTCAATCGTCATACTTGATCGTAATGTCCAGGAGGTATGTTGTCTTATCACTATTCGCTTCATCTTCCCTAATATATGTCTTCAGGCATTCCAGTCATCTATGCATGCTCATGTGCAACGTACGTTTATGGAGCACATCCCAGCAGTGCCGAAGCGAAGGATAGGCTATGCAGCTGTAACAGTCAAACGTGCAAAGACTGCTGGCTCTTTCACAGATGGTAGTTCCTCGATGGCGGTTGAGCAGGACATGGCAGGGTTATCACTGGCGCAGGACAAGGAGAATAGTCCTGTATTTGTGTAGCACGTCATGGGAAATCTATCGGAGTCTTATCAGCATAATTGGAGTCTTATCAGCATACAGATTTGTAGGGCATAAGTCCACTTACTGTAGACTTGGTATACTGAAAGATTGCTGCGCAGTGAGAATATATTCCAACTCATAGAGAACGCAACTAGCCCAAGTTGACGCACTGTCAGAAAGTTACACGTCCAATCGGATGGTAATAGCTGGAATCTCTTTGAATGACCTGTTGGCAAGAAGATTTAATTCAACCATAAATGCAAGCAGCAAGATATCTGTGATATGAAACATATGCATAGAGAGAATGTATAGCACAAATAACCTAGCTCAAGTCGAGTACGCGCCCATTGTGGAAACGAGAAATCTTGCACAGAAAGTGCTCAGCTACAATGACGTCCCATCCCATATGAGCCTGTTCTGCAGAAGTAAGAGCAGATGAAACAAAATTGAAGAAGGTACGGAACGCCTCTACAACCTCCATGACAGGTGGTTTGTTTCTTGCTGTGAACTTCTTGATGGTCGGGTGAACATAGACAAGGCCCATCTTTCGAAGGCCGATAAGGGCTCCCTTTCCAAGATCATAGATGAGTGCCCCCATCTCATCCACCGTAGGCATAATAACGACACCCGCATAGACATAGTCCGCCGTCACCAGGTAACTGGTCAGGTCCCCACACTGTGGGTACACACGCGTAGTCTCCATGCGTCTGACTTTATCGCGGAATGCTGAGAATGGAATGAGTGGAGCATTTGGACCAGTGGTGGTGAAGTTGAAAGGGATATCCTTCGCAGTAGCAGTCCAGAGCACAGAGACCGGCCGGACTTCACGATTGGTGGCGCCATAGATATTGTTATCAATGAAGTATTTCTTTTTGAGGGCCTCAGAGTCAAAGGGCATTGTTGCGTAGTCATTGACGAGCTTGGTATCATTCTGGAAGATGAAAGGATGGTCGAACATGTACTTGGCGCCATAAAGGATGGACCGGAACACCAGCGCACTGAAGAACCCCTCACGAGTCCGTACATGTGCAGGAGCGTATGGACCAACAATGGTCCTCGCACGCTTGACCGCAGGTGCCCTCTCGCGGAATGGAAGATACTTGTCCAAGTTTTCAGATGCAAATTCGAGGAGGCTGCGGTTGGCATTGGAAAGGTGATGTGGGATGGGGGCCTTCGCTTTGCCATATTCGGTTGGTGAATCGATAAGATACTCCATGATTCTGAGAACCGCAACTACCCGTAGAAGCACAGCCTGGGTATGAGCAGCAGGGGGAGGATGGGATGGCGGTGCTAATGTTGTTGGTACACCAGTGTCTGTGGATGGTGCTCGATCAGAGTGGTTGTCTGAATCCGCAGGTTCAGAGCTAGAACCGTCTGCGCCACTGTCATCTACTCGGGCCACATCCATCGCAACCGGTGATGTCTCTGCGTGGATATTGGAGGTTACTCCCACATGTAGAAGTGCCCGCTGATCTTGGGAGAGAGTCACAGGTGTACCAGATGAGACCGATCGTGTGACCGATGCTATGAGTTGGATAGTCTGTGCAACAGGAGAGCTGGATGTAATGATTGATTGGAGATCGAGCCCAGCAATGAAAGGCACAAGCGCGAGAGGTGTGAGCCACCTGGGAATATGGCGCACACGTAGAACTTTCCCAGCAAGGCAAGTGTAGAGGTCGAAAGCACTGTCTGTGTACAAAATGTCTAGGCCACCAAGCTGAGCCATGGCGGTCACGAGCCAGGCCTGCAGACGAGAAGCTTCGCCTGTTGGATATCCAAGCCAGTGAGCGAGGATGTCCACCATAACGTTAAAGACACGTCGTTGATGAATGAATGGGGTGCTGCTGAGTGGATCATTTTGGCTTGACGGTAGGGAGAGGCGGTACGGCTCGTTGGGGAAGGATTCGTGGTAATCGGAGGGAATGAGGATTGCAGGAGATCGCAACATAATGACCGTAGAGATCTTCTCTACTAACCGCGACATGCCGTCTTCTGGTACTGCACCAATGGCCTGTGTGTAGTTTAGGCACAGTGACTCGAGCCAAGTGTACAGGCTAGCGTGGTGCTCCATCTGTAGTGCCCTGATCTGCCGAATGTCAAGTTCTCGAGCGGATTGAAGGGTGGTCAGAGTTTTCCACCCTTGCCAAGCTCCGGTGATAGCTGCGAATATGTTGCTATCAGCCCAACGTGATGAGCTGATCTCATGTTGGGCTTGAATTAGTAGCTTGGCAGCCTGGTGAGCGGTGAATTGCGTGTTGTGTGCTTGCACAGCTTGTGAAGCTGATACAACAGCGGCAGCTTCATCAACAAGTGGCGTTGATGCGAACACGCTAAAGGCTGGGAATAATGCATTATTAGAATAATAATTACAATGATGTGGGTAACCATACCATCCGAGCGAACCGGCGTACGAGACAGCTCTAGTACTTCGTCATAGACGATGTTCAAGGGATTACCCCAAGGGTCCACAATAGCCTGCGCCTTCAATCTTATACTTGAAGTCCTTGGAACAGCTGATGTCGATAGTGACGAAGCAACTCCATGCAAGTGCTCTATAGAGTAACAAGAAGAGTCTGTGTATTGTCAATATAGAACAGAAATCAAGTGACATGGTAAGAACCTTCATCAGATGTATCTGGTTCCGAGTCATGGATCCGCCTTTGCTTACTGCGCCGCGAAGTGCCCACGTCCTGCTCATCATCCTCTTCCAATTCATCTTCCTCATCTTCATCATCCAAGATAACCCGATGTGTGCGTTTGCGAGTATGAGTGGTGTGTTTGGGTGAACCACCACCTACCATACGACGCCGCGGCCGTTTCGCGCCAACGTACTGGACTTTATGTTTCGTGGTGGACTTCCCCTTCGCCAAAACCTTTATCATGCTGGCGGTATCGTTGCGTCCAATGAGGCGGGGTGTAGGTATAGCTAAACATTTACTACTATAAGTGCCACAAACTTGCAAATGCAAATAAAATAACGCACCAGCTACGTGTCGTGCAGAACTAGTAGGAACCGGACCGTCGTCATCACTTGTTGTGCCAGTCGCTTCTGCTTCTGCTTCAGCATCAGCAGCCGGCACATCATCGTCATCAGGGTCTGTCCAAACAGTAAGTCTGAGTGCAATTATGAGGAGAAAACACATACGTCGGTTATAAGCATATGCCGGTGGTCGCCCACCATGTTTAGCTGATTCTGGAGGGAGTTCCGAGAAGATTTGGAGTTTCTTGAGATTGGAATTCTCCAAGTGGCAGTGGGGTATGAAATCACCACATTTTGCGTCGTGGGCCTTACATGCTGCGGCTGCATTGCGACGAGCAACTGCGCATGGATGTGTAGGATCTTGGAAGTTATGTCAGAAAGTAAGCAGACACATAGAGCATTGCAGACGCACTATTTAAGACCGGTGCCAATTTCCAGGGCTTAGCAGTGATGACAGTATCACCGGACTTCATAGTGATAGAGCTAAAGAAAATGTCGGGGTCGATGAAGGCGTCGAACGGCAGCTGGGCCAAGACAAAGACGAGCAAGAGATACATTGCCCGAGATACGAATTCCAGAAGTGACTCGTCCTTCATGATGATGTGTCCATCGGCCGCCCAAGTTGCATGGTTAGACCAACCTGAATGCTGGCGATCTTCCGGACTAAGCAGGGTTGAGATCGAAGAGCTATTAAATCAGATGGAACACGTACTTATTTTTCACCGCCATGTCAAGTGTCAACATGCCGTGATGCGCCTTCCCATCACCATCCTTGGCTTTGGAAGTATCTTTGTCCTTGCCTTTAGAAGCATCCATCGATCGCAGAGTGGCGAGAGCAGTGATGCCGTGGTTGTTCTGGATGACACTAGGGGGATAGCAGACCGTAACACAACGGTAAGCCCAGGGGACGACGTCTTGACCTTCAGGGGCACATGGCTGCGTCCCACCATGCCAACGCAAGCCACTGAAGTACATGACCTGTGTCTCCTCAAGCTTGGCGTAAACACCAAACTCGACGAGATGGAACAATCCTTGGTCATAGTCGTCTGGCATGTCAGGCGACGAGACCATGCCCGTGGGGGCACCGGCAGCGTCAAATTGGTCCTTGTGCCGATAACCAAAGGTAAGTAGGTCCGATATTTTGATACCGGCTTTGATAGTTGTAAGTCAACATCCCAAAAGACGCAATAGAAATACTGACCTGCTTCTTTTGTTGTTGCAGCTGCTACGTTCCACTGGCCGTTTCCAAAGTGTTTATTTGACTCCACACCAAGAGCAGGGGCATTTACAAGCTCCGCTTGGAGCTCCATAATATCTTGTTGATCTTTGGGGAGGAGGATGTAGCCTGCACTGGCAATGGCCATAGCCGTCTGAATATGACAGCATTAGTATCATATAATTACAGAAACATATTGGGCATGTACCTCATGAATCTCTTTGGACATCTTAAGACCCTTGGTCATGCCAAGCTCAGGCGACCACTTGTTACCCCTAGAAGGTGCAACAAGCTGCGTCTGTCGCTCATAGCCCAAGCTCAAGGTGTACGCCCGTGCTCCTCCCACAGAATTCTGATTTCCGGAGCGCTCAAAAGCAGTCCCACCTGTCATCTTGCCGGTTGTAGCATCCTTCGCAGCTCGAGACAAGGTACGCAGCTCCCGAGGACCCAGTGCCTTCATCTTTGCACTGTGATAGTTATCAACCAACTTGCCACCACCTGGGAGGCTGCGCAAGAGCTGTCTTTGAAAGGGTCATTGATCTGGAAGTCAATTGATGAAAGCACAACATACTCTTTCGCTAGTAGCACCTGAATGAGATCGTCACATCCGCATGCACACCCTTCCAGTGATCGAGCAAATAGTGCATCTCCGGACTCCAATATCTGCAGGCCTGCAAACCAGCAAGATAGTGGGGACAGTGATCAGAGGAGATCACAGGAGATCATTGCATACAACGCACCAACACAGCCCTCAAAGTTCTTATCATCCTCCACATACTCTTCAAAGAACGCAGCCTTTTTCAACATAGCTTCTCTAGCATTGTCTTGCACACAGATGAACGTCCGTCCAATGCGAACACCCAGAGCAATCAGGTCAGGATCATGACGCAAGGGATGATTCTGCACTTCATACAGAGGAGGCAGGCCAGGATTGCGTCCAGAGAAAGTGACTTGTTTCATGGGCAAGGCATGGTGCTGAGGCTTCAAAGGAGCAGAACCAGGGGGAGTAGAAGCACTGGTACCAGTGTCCATGATGGTGGTGACAAGAGGAGAGCGTTGGTGTCCAGGATGCTATCTGATCTCAAGTCGCATTTCCTATTTCAGGCTGCTGAGTCATCCATATGGCTTCAAAAATTATACATATTCATAATCAGATGTATGGTACACAGACTGACTATAGCTATAATGAAAATGTGGAGGGCTGTGCGTGAAGTGAAGGCAGCGCACACAATGCGGCTGGCCTGTGTGTGTTGGGGATGGTGCACGTGCTGTGCAAAGCCCAGTGGGGCTTGAACAGCAGAGTGGGCGGTGTGGACAGCGCGCGGGCGACATGGAGAGCAAGTGGGCAGCGTGGAGGGCAACTGGGCGGCGTGGTGGGCGAGTCGGGGGCGTCGTAGGCGAGTCGGGGGCGTCGTGGGCGAGTCAGCGGCGTCGTCGGCGAGCAGGCGGCGTAGTGGGCGAGCAGGCGGCGTCGTGGGCGAGCAGGCGGCGTGGTGGGCAAGTGGGCGGCGTCGTCGGCGAGTCGGCAGCGTCGTCGGCGAGCAGGCGGCGTAGTGGGCGAGCAGGCGGCGTCGTGGGCGAGCAGGCGGCGTGGTGGGCAAGTGGGCGGCGTCGTCAGCGAGTCGGCAGCGTCGTCGGCGAGCAGGCGGCGTCGTGGGCGAGCAGGCGGCGTCGTGGGCGAGCAGGCGGCGTAGTGGGCGAGTCGGCGGCGTCGTCGGCGAGCAGGCGGCGTGGTGGGCAAGTGGGCGGCGTCGTCAGCGAGTCGGCAGCGTCGTCGGCGAGCAGGCGGCGTGGTGGGCGAGAGGGCGGCGTCGTCGGCGAGTGGGCGGCGTGGTGGGCAAGTGGGCGGCGTCGTCAGCGAGTCGGCAGCGTCGTCGGCGAGCAGGCGGCGTCGTGGGCGAGCAGGCGGCGTCGTGGGCGTGCAGGCGGCGTAGTGGGCGAGTCGGCGGCGTCGTCGGCGAGCAGGCGGCGTGGTGGGCGAGAGGGCGGCGTCGTCGGCGAGTCGGCAGCGTCGTCGGCGAGCAGGCGGCGTCGTGGGCGAGCAGGCTGCGTCGTGGGCGAGTGGGCGGCGTCGTGGGCGAGAGGGCGGCGTCGTGGGCGAGCAGGCGGCGTCGTGGGCGAGTCGGCGGCGTCGTCGGCGAGCAGGCGGCGTCGTGGGCGAGCAGGCGGCGTCGTGGGCGTGCAGGCGGCGTGGTGGGCAAGTGGGCGGCGTCGTCAGCGAGTCGGCGGCGTCGTCGGCGAGCAGGCGGCGTGGTGGGCGAGAGGGCGGCGTCGTCGGCGAGTGGGCGGCGTGGTGGGCAAGTGGGCGGCGTCGTCAGCGAGTCGGCAGCGTCGTCGGCGAGCAGGCGGCGTGGTGGGCGAGAGGGCGGCGTCGTGGGCGAGCAGGCGGCGTCGTGGGCGTGCAGGCGGCGTGGTGGGCAAGTGGGCGGCGTCGTCAGCGAGTCGGCAGCGTCGTCGGCGAGCAGGCGGCGTCGTGGGCGAGCAGGCGGCGTCGTGGGCGAGCAGGCGGCGTAGTGGGCGAGTCGGCGGCGTCGTCGGCGAGCAGGCGGCGTGGTGGGCAAGTGGGCGGCGTCGTCAGCGAGTCGGCAGCGTCGTCGGCGAGCAGGCGGCGTGGTGGGCGAGAGGGCGGCGTCGTCGGCGAGTGGGCGGCGTGGTGGGCAAGTGGGCGGCGTCGTCAGCGAGTCGGCAGCGTCGTCGGCGAGCAGGCGGCGTCGTGGGCGAGCAGGCGGCGTCGTGGGCGTGCAGGCGGCGTAGTGGGCGAGTCGGCGGCGTCGTCGGCGAGCAGGCGGCGTGGTGGGCGAGAGGGCGGCGTCGTCGGCGAGTCGGCAGCGTCGTCGGCGAGCAGGCGGCGTCGTGGGCGAGCAGGCTGCGTCGTGGGCGAGTGGGCGGCGTCGTGGGCGAGAGGGCGGCGTCGTGGGCGAGCAGGCGGCGTCGTGGGCGAGTCGGCGGCGTCGTCGGCGAGCAGGCGGCGTCGTGGGCGAGCAGGCGGCGTCGTGGGCGTGCAGGCGGCGTGGTGGGCAAGTGGGCGGCGTCGTCAGCGAGTCGGCGGCGTCGTCGGCGAGCAGGCGGCGTGGTGGGCGAGAGGGCGGCGTCGTCGGCGAGTGGGCGGCGTGGTGGGCAAGTGGGCGGCGTCGTCAGCGAGTCGGCAGCGTCGTCGGCGAGCAGGCGGCGTGGTGGGCGAGAGGGCGGCGTCGTGGGCGAGCAGGCGGCGTCGTGGGCGTGCAGGCGGCGTGGTGGGCAAGTGGGCGGCGTCGTCAGCGAGTCGGCAGCGTCGTCGACGAGCAGGCGGCGTCGTGGGCGAGCAGGGGGCGTCGTGGGCGAGCAGGCGGCGTCGTGGGCGAGTGGGCGGCGTCGTGGGCGTGCAGGCGGCGTGGTGGGCAAGTGGGCGGCGTCGTCAGCGAGTCGGCAGCGTCGTCGGCGAGCAGGCGGCGTCGTGGGCGAGCAGGCGGCGTCGTGGGCGAGCCGGCGGCGTAGTGGGCGAGTCGGCGGCGTCGTCGGCGAGCAGGCGGCGTGGTGGGCAAGTGGGCGGCGTCGTCAGCGAGTCGGCAGCGTCGTCGGCGAGCAGGCGGCGTGGTGGGCGAGAGGGCGGCGTCGTCGGCGAGTGGGCGGCGTGGTGGGCAAGTGGGCGGCGTCGTCAGCGAGTCGGCAGCGTCGTCGGCGAGCAGGCAGCGTCGTGGGCGAGCAGGCGGCGTAGTGGGCGAGTCGGCGGCGTCGTCGGCGAGCAGGCGGCGTGGTGGGCGAGAGGGCGGCGTCGTCGGCGAGTCGGCAGCGTGGTGGGCGAGTCGGCGGCGTGGTGAGCGAGTGGGCGGCGTGGTGAGCGAGCAGGCGGCGTAGTGGGCGAGTCGGCGGCGTCGTCGGCGAGTGGGCGGCGTGGTGGGCGAGTCGGCGGCGTGGTGAGCGAGTCGGGGACCTTGTGGGCGAGAGGGCGGAGTCGGCGGCGTGGTGTGCGAGTCGGCAGCGTCGTCGGCGAGCAGGCGGCGTGGTGGGCGAGAGGGCGGCGTCGTGGGCGAGCAGGCGGCGTAGCGGGCGAGTCGGCGGCGTCGTCGGCGAGCAGGCGGCGTCGTGGGCGAGCAGGCGGCGTAGCGGGCGAGTCGGCGGCGTCGTCGGCGAGCAGGCGGCGTGGTGGGCGAGAGGGCGGCGTCGTCGGCGAGTCGGCAGCGTCGTCGACGAGCAGGCGGCGTCGTGGGCGAGCAGGGGGCGTCGTGGGCGAGCAGGCGGCGTCGTGGGCGAGTGGGCGGCGTCGTGGGCGAGTCGGCGGCGTCGTGGGCGAGTCGGCGGCGTCGTCGGCGAGCAGGCGGCGTAGTGGGCGAGCAGGCGGCGTCGTGGGCGAGCAGGCGGCGTGGTGGGCAAGTGGGCGGCGTCGTCGGCGAGTCGGCAGCGTCGTCGGCGAGCAGGCGGCGTCGTGGGCGAGCAGGGGGCGTCGTCGGCGAGCAGGCGGCGTCGTGGGCGAGTCGGCGGCGTCGTGGGCGAGTCGGCGGCGTCGTCGGCGAGCAGGCGGCGTCGTGGGCGAGCAGGCGGCGTGGTGGGCAAGTGGGCGGCGTCGTCGGCGAGTCGGCAGCGTCGTCGGCGAGCAGGCGGCGTCGTGGGCGAGCAGGCGGCGTCGTGGGCGAGCAGGCGGCGTCGTGGGCGAGTCGGCGGCGTCGTCGGCGAGCAGGCGGCGTGGTGGGCGAGCAGGCGGCGTGGTGGGCGAGAGGGCGGCGTCGTCGGCGAGTCGGCGGCGTGGTGGGCGAGTGGGCGGCGTGTCGAGGGAGCGGGGGCGACACGGAGGGAGCGGGGGCGACACGGAGGGAGCGGGGGCGATGTGGAGGGCACGGGGGCGATACGAAGGGCGCGCGGGCGATGTGGAGGGTGCGGGGGCGATACGAAGGGAGCGGGGGCGACGTGGAAGGAGCTGGGGTGACAAGAGGGTGTGGGGGCGACGACACAGGGCAGGTGACGTGGAAATCAGAGCTTCCTGGGAAAATGACGTCAGTCAAATGGGCAGACTGGCACCATTGCCGGTCGATGCGTCATCACTCCGGCAACTGGAATACCCGGGCTTACCTGGCGAGACTGTGACACGGAGGGCGTGGGGGCGACATCGAGGGCGCGTGGGCGACGTGGAGGGAGCGGGGGCGACGTCGAGGGCGCGGAGGCGACGTCGAGGGAGCGGGGGCAACACGGAGGGAGCGGGGGCGACACGGAGGGAGCGGGGGCGATACGAAGGGCGCGCGGGCGATGTGGAGGGCGCGGGGGCGATACGAAGGGCGCGCGGGCGATGTGGAGGGCGCGGGGGCGATACGAAGGGCGCGCGGGCGATGTGGAGGGAGCGCGAGCGGTGAGGATGGTGCGCAGGCAACGCAGAGTGCGTGCAGGTGACGTGGACGGTGTGGGACAGAGATCGAGCACACAGGCTGCTGTGTGGGACAATGACGTCAGTGAAATGCACACACTGGGACAATTGCCGGTCGATGCGTCATCGACCGGCGATTCGAATACCCGGACTCACTGGTTGAATTGGAGGGCTGCACTGGCGATGTGGACGGCGCGGGGGCGACGTGGACGGCGCGGGGGCGACGTGGACGGCGCGTGGGTGACGTTGAGGGCCGCGCGGGCAATGTCGACAGCAGGCTGGTGACGTGGACAGTGCGCAGGCGACGTGGACGGTGCGCGGGTGACGTGGAGGGCTGCGCTGGCGATGTGGAGGGCACGCGGGTGACGTGGGAGTGAGCGGGTGTAGTGGACAGCGTGCGGGCGGCGTTGACGGTGCACGGGTGACGTGGAGGGCTGCGCTGGCGATGTGGAGGGCGCGCGGGTGACGTGGAGGGAGCGGGGGCGACGTCGAGGGCGCGTGGGCGACGTGGAGGGAGCGGGGGCGACGCCGAGGGCGCGCGGGCGAAGTGGAGGGCGCCGGGGCGATCAGCTTGGAACGATGGATTCGAGCATGATGCGTACCTATTGGTGAGTACGACGGCAATCAAATGGCTGCATCCAAGCGCGTTGTATCGAGGACCAGCGGATAGCGCAGCTGCGCAACAACCCTCACGGGCTGTCATGGGTTCTGCTCTACCGGACATCAGTCTAGCGCCTAGCAAACGCGATCTGTGTTGTTACTGGGAGTATAGCACGAGTGCGTCAGCGGCTGCAGACGAGGGACAAGCATCGGAGTACGTACCGCCACGAGTGCGGGAAGAGATACGTCAGAGATTCGGCACAATTTTGCTAGTTACTGACCGCGCGTGTCAGTGGGATCTCGAATAGCAGCGACCACCTGTCGGCAACCCTTTACCTACTACCTCATCATGCGCGACGGCTTCAAAGTGCTGCCCATTCGAAGAGATCCACAGGAAGAATATGATCAGTATGTCCCGATGCTTATTGCACACCCTCACTTCGCACACTCAAAAAATGTGCCAGGTACCAGGGGAGGCTTGAACACTTTTCGATGCCGCAGATGTCCTTCCTCTCCATATGCTCGCTCAACATCGATGCCAAGCTCCACTGGCTGGATAGACCTAATTGCGCACCAGTACTTCGCCTGCCACGCCGCAATTGTCCTCTCACCATCTCCTTCATCGGGGATGTGACAGCTGCAAACCCTCCGCCGGCTGGCAGTCGATTCGTGTCCGTGTGCGTTCGCCCACAGCAAGAGGATCACGCATTGCTTTTGAACACCCTTCTGAAAAAGTATTCAAGCCGATATGACCGTAGGTGACCATAGGACTTCTCTACGGTCTGTGCTTATCGCCTTTCAGATGCCAAGTGGCCCCGCGCGCACACGTATCACCCTACCCGTGGTTTTGATTTTCGCTTTGCGGAACAGGTAGTTCCCCGGTTCATGTTTGATGCATCATGCAGGTGGCATCCATACCACAGCAGTATGATGCGCCTGGCATTATCGAACTTTGCGCCCGGTTCAAAGGTGTTGGTAGAGGTTTCGGTGGCAAAACTGATTCTGCCCAGCTATGCGGAAGGAGAATGGGCTGCCACGCTACGTCTCACTGCCATCAGTCTGATACCTCATCATGCCACATTCCACACCTGTGAATGCATGCCTGCCATATAGTGTTTGTCATCCTCCATGCCCCAATTCATCCTGCCCACACATCCATTATCTACATATCAGTAATATAAGTGTTGAACTCTGCATCATGATTCTCTCCAATGAGTTTGTTGGTAGTCGGAAAAACATGTTGAACCAGTTTCCCCTGTTTGGTGGGATGGTACCATTCCAAGGTGAGCTACGCAAACAATATCAGCTTTATCCATGCACATAGGAAACAAATCACTCACCCTTCGGATGCCACACACAAAACGGTCAGGGTGTTCCAACTTCTCATGCACAGCAACAATGCCTGCAAATGCCTTCAAAAAGCTTGCCTCCTTCCAATACCACCTGCCCGCCTTCAAAAAAGCCACATCGTCTGCCTCCATGCCCTCCACATCCTTCTCGCTGAGCTTGACCAAATCAATCGTGTGCGAGCAGAAACCAACCACACATCGGTAGACTGCGCTGTCGGGAAAGTGGGGACGGGTGAGGAAAAACTCCCACATTGCACCAGACACGTTCTTGTCGCGCGACATATACACGCGATCGGGGTGCATGTAACGTACGGCTTTAAAGTGGTCCACTTTAAAGTCGGCCTCTGCCTGCGAGTCTGGCAGTTTCAGGACTCTGTCCCGACGAACACCGTTCGTAACCGGAAGCTGAATGACATCATGAAGTACAATACAAATGGAAACATCGGGCAGCTGTTACGCACATGATGCCTTCTGATGGCAATGGCTTCCGTTACTACAGGCAGGGTGACCGCGCCAGCGCTGCCTTCCCCAGATGACAACTTAGGTAAATCTCCAGGAGGTGATGGCGGCATGGTGGGCAAGGTGGTGGTTTGGGATGAAGGAGGTGATGCATGCGCAGCTAAAATATATTTGATAGCCGGGTGATTTCGTATCATCACATCGGAAAGACATGCAGGGTGCATTGGGGGACAATGAGGAACAGATGCGTCATAGGAGTCCACCCGTGGGAAATTATTACCGAAAATGGAAACTATGCAATCTTTTGTGCTGACCCGAGAACAATTGAGAACATGTGCATATTATTGCTGGTTAGCTTGCAAAATGCAAAATACTCGCAGACACGAGTGTCTTTTGAAACACAGCAGAAGTTACTTAGCTAAGAATTACTGAATTAGGCAGGAGGGACGACGCGACTTGACCGTGGGATATAATTTCCTTTGGTAACGATCCAAACGCACATTTTTTGGCCTGACTGGTTAGAGAAAAGAACGATTAAGAGTAATCGTAATGATACTCGACGTTTTGAGTCTTCTTCGCCTGCGCCGATAGCAATCCAGTTAAGCACCTTGTCCCTCCTTCATCTATTTATCATTGCCAGTCCCAGTGTCTTCGACATAGCGCAATGATGAGCGGCCGCCGAAGCCCTCTCTCGCGGCCAGCACGTCGCGCTCGAGACGAATCACTCGAATCACCTCCTCCCGCGCCACAACCACCCTCACATTCCTTCGCGCCATTCACAGTCGCCATCGAGACAGGCCCTACTGTCGTCCATGGCTATCCGGAGCACCATATCTTCAACGCCCTCACCGTCGAGTCGTTGTCCAAGCCGACTGCCCCACATGACGTGGCGATTGCGCCCGAGGCTGCGCGAGACTGCTGAAGGGAATCCGGCGGAGTGCACAGTCTCATCGTCCGCGTACGTCGGTGTATACGTGTTGACTACTGATTCCTTCTCTTCGGAGCAAGCAGCGCAGTTGCATCGTGTCGCGTTTGTACGTTGTCGTTTTCACGTAGCTACATTTGATGCCCTTGTATTCTTATGGCATTACATCGGAGCCGCTGGAGCGGGAGCGCGCAGGAAGGAACGACAAAGGAAGAGGAAATGAAAGCATCTGTAATATACCGTATGAACGCGCACGCTCAGTGCGCGTCTCATCAAGAAAGCGATGGGACCGCAACTTGAGAGGCCGGATAGACTGTACAGTAACTATACATAAAAGAATCACAGATGGGGAGCATCATGCATGTGCAGCTCACGCGAAGTCTTCACTGTGCAGGCGAGCTGCATCGCGGCAGCGGCGCTTGCGGTGCCCGTTCTTCTTCGACTGCGTGTCGGAGTACTCCTCGTGTTCGCGTTTGGCGTTGTTGTGGCCCATCGAAGTCGTGATGCTCGCCCTGCGGCATGGAGGCCGGGATATGGGGAGACCAGCCGGCGTAGGGAGGACGAAGGCTGCACAGTGTAGCCTGTGGAACCGTGGAGGACGGCGGTGTCGTGGAGAAAGGTAGGCGTGGGTTGAGGACGTTGGCGGCGCCATATGATAGAGGAGGTTGCTGGGTCCGCAGATGCGACAGATGCGGCGGTCTTGATGGTGTTGATCGCCTGCGCGACAGTCGCAGCATCGGGGGCCATACCGTTGTTCTAGCGCGGGCACCGGCCCGTCCGTCACGGCAGCCTGGCGTCGATGTGCTCATCGACGGCGCGCTGCAGGCGTTGTTCTGGGTGCTGAACCATTGTCCCTCGTCATCGAAGACGGGGCAATCACCGACCCGAGTGCTCCACCACGAAGCCCACCCGTTGAGAAGGTCACCATTAGAGTCGTTTCCAGCGGAATCGCCAACCGTGAGCACGAAGCGTTTGGGTCGTTGAACATGATGGATAGGCCTACGTGCGGTAGGGTCGCGTAGAGGATGGGGGCGAGGTGGTGAGGGTGGGTACGCAGTCGATCAGGGTTGTTAAACGTGCGTCTCGGCCTCGCGGCAGCGAGCAATCGATGCTAGAACGCATGTGATTATTTGCCTTAACGGTATGGTGCGACAACGCAGCAGTCGAACAGCGCGAAATCAAGGGCATGGGCTTCGAACGTGGAGGTGTAGGTGCGGAGGTGCGGGCTGCTCGTTCGCGTTGATATCATCGAACATCGAGCTCACGCCAATAATGTCTGCAGGTACAGATCAGTCGCACGTCTCCGGAGATGACGATAACCTGAGAACGCACTCATAATGGATGTGCGTGTTGCCGCTGGGACGGCCAGTGACGCTATTAAGTGAAATCTGTAGGACATATGTTAGCGTGCCGCACTGGCCGCGCAGGGTGAGCACGCACCACCCCGTTGAGCACGGGCAGTTGGGGCGGGGTATGCTCCACTCAAAGGCATGCACGGCGCGGAGTATAGGCCAAACCCAAAGAACGAGTGCAGAGTAGCTTCGCGCCGGGAGCGGCCCCGGGTCCGAAGACCCGATCTCTCCGACTCCGACTCTCCAGCTCCCTCGTCCGCGATCCTTCTTGCCAGGCGAGAACGACCCATGCCATGAGTGCTCGTCATCCTCAGTTTGTTGAGATCTCACCTAGGTTTTATGGACGTATTGACCATAGGATACGAGAATGCACTGTCGTGGATTCAAGCTACCAGGAGGAGGTCGCATGCGGGAAAGGATGAAGGCAGACTACACGCCTAACCGGACAACCGCGAAAATGTACTGATCTCATTGACTGTCTATTACGGTGGTCAGATATGCCAGTCACTTGCAATCCTGATTATCACCGAGGTATGGTCCGTCTGATCCCGGTCCAACATCGGTCGAAACCGTCGAAGACGATAAATTTCCATCGCCCATCATTTTTCGACGGTGCAGACCATTGGCTATCAACATATCCGAGGCACCGGTGCTCACGTGCTATCCGGCACGCCTTCGGCATCAGTACCCCACGAAATACGCGCGCCCCGACCTCTCACTTCCTGCCAGCACGGTCGCCTCGCCAAAGGCGCGCTCAGTCTGAGCGGGGCGCCGTGCACACTCGTCCTTCTCATGCATCCTCGTCTTCCCGACATCCCCTCTCTCCCAGCATTCAGGTGAGTGAAGCTGCAGCAGCGGCTCCGAGCTTCTCCCACTGCCCGGAGCTGCCAGCGAAGTCGTCCGTGACGCGTCGTGCGGGGCTCAATTCCACCTCGCACAATGCCTGCTTTCCCTGTCTCCCCACAGCCACGGCAGCGCATCGCAGAATCACGCGCCCAGGCGTGTTTCAGCTTCTGCGATGCCTTGCCCACAGGCCGCACATCGTCGCTGCCACGCGTCTTTCTATTTCACTCTTTTCTCTCAGTAGCACTCACAAACCTAGCCTGGCGGTGAAACCGCTGGAATTGCTGGTGCCTCGAGGAAGCCCAGAGCTCAAGCACATGGAGACATTGGTATGTGCCTCCTGCCGTAGCTGTCTTTCTGCCTGTAGCCAGCTTGCTGAGACCTGTCTTTTCAGCACTCTCATGGACCTCTACGCTGAGGTGCGGCGCCCTGCGCTTCTGAGCCGGTCGCTCGTCTTCCCCACGCTCGCGTTCGCCACATCGAGACCGCGTTGACAGTGTCTAGCACGAAACAGCGCGGTGCCCCGGGCCTCTAATCTTCTGCCCCACACTTGCACTCGCCACATCGAGACGGGCATGGATGGTGGCGGGCGCCCCGTGCTTGTGAGCTACCACCTGTTCTGCCCCATTAAGGCGTCGTGTCGGGTTGCAGCATGCTAGCGATGGCCGCGTCGAGACTGGCGTGAACGGTGTCTAGCACGTCCGGTTATCCGGGCCATGTATATACATCGTACATACACTCTGCGGCGCCCAATACGTCATGTCGTCGACTGCTCTGTGGGACTGGTAAATCGTGAGCGTTTGGTTTTGCGTGGAGGTGGACTGTAGCCAGCAGTGATGGCACGCCATATTTGGTCCTCGACCGGCTCCCTCGAGCCGTAGTAACCAGGCATATCTTGAGTAGCCTGACCTGCGGAACCCTCTACATTATGGGCATCACCTTTGACAGTTGTTGACTCTAGGTCTGCAATGCAATCGTGAGAGCATCAGAAGCGCGGACGCGAGGCATGATCACGATACATCTCACTGTTTGCACTCTCCGCCTCCAGCGAAGTATCCTCAGGCTGAGAGTTGGCTTCTCCTCCAGCACTGTCACCATACCCTACCCTGACAGCCGCTGAGCACGAGTCGCTCTCCGGACTGTCGACCGAATCGGACCCGTCTTCGATGTCCGGTGCAGCTGTCCACCCGGCGACTTGTGAAGATGGCCTCAGCGGTAAGTCTTGCTGTTTCACACCCAAGCTCTCCAACAGCATGACAAGGGCTCCGTTGTAGCGAGACTCCTGGATGTAATTGGAGCGGTATTCGTCTGCTCGACGCGCGGACTCCGTCTCCAGGAGTTCGGTTTGGCGAAGGGTGTGTTTCAATGTTTCAATAACCCCACTGAGTGTCCTGATCTCTCCTTGCAGAGACGATATTATGCGCTCAGATGAGGCGCACGCTATGCAGGAGGTGTAGCCTGTACTCAACATTGATCAGCTGCATAGTATAATCACGAAATACAAGGCGCCGACGTCACCTTCGCTGTCAACTACGCCCTCAGCATACTCTGCAGCCGACAAAGCATCGATGTACTGGGTTTCGGATGTCTGCGAATCGAGCATTCCTCCTAGTGCAAAATTCCTGGTGTCATCTATGTGAGCATGAATTTGCTTTGGTGGTAAGTCACGTACGCCTTCGTCCTTTCCGACGCGATCCTGCTCGCAAGGCGTTCTGGCCGAGGACTGCACGGGAAATTGTTGTCCTCGTCGCCCCATGTCTGCGAGGGCTCGTAACTCTCCCATTGGGAGGTCATCGTTCGGTGCAAGTGCGATTGATGGACAATTTGCTTCCGTCGCCGAAGCTCTGTCATCCTCCCATCTGTACGTCGATGTCCGGTGGGCCATCTGATCCTGCGCTTCAGCTCCCTGAGGATGACCTCTCCAACCCTCACTGTACGTTTCTTCACAGCCTGTCAGCACATTATCTGACCCTCCATCAGTGTTCTTGTTCAACGGGTCCAGTCAACATAAGTGCAAAGTGTGCCCCTCTTCTCGGTGGCTGAGCTTGTCAAAGGCACAGCTTCATGAAGGAGCTGAGGAGCACGTTCGACGCGTTAGGGAGTTGGACAGACTCGAGCCCTCCAGCGATCCTTTCGATGGTCGAGATCTCGTTGGCGACACACCGAGCCCACCCGATGCAGCCTCATCACCGCTCCCACCGTCTTCTCCACCACCATCACATCCTGACGATGCGGCTCTCAACGCAGACCATGCGACAAATTTCGACCCTCATTGGTCAACTATACATGGTCCCGCTCTTCCGAGCGATCCTCAAAATCAACTGTACGATGATTTCGGTGGCTATTTAGCAGCGGAGAAGCCGCAGTTACGACAGGAAGCCGAAGACATCTCCGACGACGACTTTTATGTTCAGTTTGGTTTTGGTTCCTTGCACTCAGAGTGGGGATCATCCTCTGAAGTTGATCCCGAGGATTTAGAGGGTAGTGATGATGAAACAGCAGCTTTGGGACCCTGGTATGATCTGCGTGCTAGCGATGAAGATGAAGCACTAGGCATGGACTTTGCCTGCTGCGATAAATCAAGCTAACACTTCACAAACTACAGACATCATGAACCAGGGAACCATCGGGCTGCCTGACGATGAGCATTGGTGGCCATGGCAAAATCAGAAGGTGCGGGAGCTTTGCATTAGTGAACAACGCAAACTATAATATCTTTCCTCGTCCACAGGATGCCCTGACCGATCTACTCGGAGCGTTTCCTCGTGCTGTGTTCTCGGACTCGGAGCTCGAGGTGACACGATGGTTTGCCAGCAAGTTCACAACGGAAAAGCTGCCCTCGGCCCGCGCTGTTCGCCGCCGGCGTGCACGCATCCTGGAGCTTGTCGGAAGTAAACCAACACGATCAAAAAGCAGCGCAGGGAATATATATACTGTGGAGAACATTGCCAAGATCATCGAGCACGTATGTGTCTCTGCATCTAAACAACCATCTATCATCTTTTGACGGTGTGTACAGGAGATGGCAAACCCAAAGGTTCGCGCACACATTCGCTTTTTGCCTGAAGAGTCGCCAGAAAATTACTCCGATGCGCGACACGGAGAGAAATGGCGGTCCGAAGTCGATGCATGTCTTGGCTGCCCGATGGTGCGAGCCTCCGATGCACAGGACTACTTTGTCGAGGAACCGGCGTTGGCAAATATAGATGAACTTGGCCGCGTGGCCCCTGTCTGGCCGACGCGTTGGTACACGCGGCGCGATGGCAACACATACGCCAGGGCCCATGTTCTGCGTCCAAGTGAAGACGGTCTGCACCTCTGGATAGATTCAGAGACATGCTTGGAGATCCCTCTTTCTGCATTCATTCTCAGCTTTCCGAAGCTGAGCCAAGTCCATGCGCACTATGGCCTCCCGCCACCGGACAAAGTCATCGGTATGTCGTTATTTACATGGGTAAAATGTTACTAATTGTCCTTACAGGCGTTGCCCGACCCTCACTTGCAGAATATGAGGACCGGGCTTTCGTGCTCCCCAATCCACTGCGAGTCCGCGCAAATGGCTTGCGTGTTGTGTCGCTGCCCATCTGGTTATATTGCGACGACACCTCGGGGAATGTGTCAAAGAAATGGAACAAGCACAACTCATTTTTGTTCATTCTAGCTGGGTTACTTCAGGAGCACGCATTACGACCATATAACATCCACTTCCTCTCGACCTCAAACATAGCAGCCCCTCTGGAGATGCTTGAATCTATTGTAAAGAACATACGGTGAGTACACCGGTGTCTCTGGCTCGTATCCGAACTCATCGCAGACTCCCAACAGGGTCCTTCAGGAAGCTGGGCTTCGGGTTTGGGACATACTTTATGATGAGTATGTCCTCGTCATAGTATGGGTCCTCGCCTTTCTTGGTGACAACCCTATGCAAAGCGAACTTGCGTCACATGTGGGCATGTCGGGGAAATTCTTCTGCAGGGTATGCCATGTCCGAGGCAAAGCGGCGGAGCGGGAAAATGGTGTCGACAGCGAGGTTGCTCGCATCACTGAGTTTCTGAAGGTATGCTACTACGTCCTACATGTCGTATAGACTGAGGCATTCCTGACATAGTATTATTTTCAAGGCAGGTAGGCCTCGGACACGTGCGGAGACTCTTGAAGTCTTGGAGCAGCAGCTTCGTAGCATAATGGAGGCGCGCCCAACGCGCGTGACCACCTCTGTCACCGAGAGTGGTGTCAAGGACCGACACTTCACCGTCCTCTACGACGAGCTGGCGGCTACATGTACCAAGCTACGAGAAGACAATCGTGCCAAAGGCAAACCTGCAGATGAAGGACTTCTTGAGGCATTGCGTGCACTTCGCAGTGACCGACATAGCGCTGAAATATTCAATCCAATATTCCAACTTTCTGGTGCGTGGCAGGTTCTTAGCTTCTTATACATCGCGTCTGATGTCGAAATGCCTCAGGGTTTGATCCAAACGCAGACACACCTGTAGAGATACTACACGTTATTCTCCTGGGTGTAGTCAAATACTTCTGGCGAGACGCGGTTGCCCGTCAGTCACCATCGAGCAAAGCAACTCTCAAGGCGCGTCTTGCCAGCTTAGATACGAAGGACCTTGGCATAGGAGGTGCCCTGCAAGTCAATGTGCTTGTCACATATGCCGGATCACTTACCGGCCGCGACTTCCGCATCGTCGCACAGGTGGCTGCCGCTGTGCTGTATGATCTAGTGCCGACTCCTGCATATGAAGCATGGCTTGCCCTCGGTCGACTCGCCCCACTAGTGTTTCAACCAGCGATTTTCGGTGTTGACGAATACTTGGTGTGTGTGAAAGTATGTCCGTGTTCAATTCAGCATTAATTGCCACACCTCAGACGCTCCTCCGGCATGCCATCGAAGACTTTCTGGGCGCCACAGCAATATGGAATATACAGTGGTTTAACAAACCCAAATTCCACCTCCTTCTTCATCTGCCTACCCACGTGAAGCGTTTCGCGCCTGCGATCCTCATGGCTACAGAGGGTTTTGAATCATACAACGCGGTCATCAGGCGACGAAGCACGCACTCGAACCGCCACGCGCCAAGTGATGACATCGCGGCCGCTATGAGCTTCATGCATGCTGCAAGACATCTTGTTAGTGGGGGCTTCGTGCAGCCTCCAAATGAAGGACGTCGAACGGCGGGGAGAATGGTCCTGGCGCTCCTCGAGGACAGGATATTTGTCAGGCTGATGGGAATGTCAGCAATCGTTAACGAGCCCCATGCAGCTGTGTCGCAAATGGGCACACATAGCTTACCCTGGTCATCAACGCAGGCAGCGGCCGCAGGACCTACCCGACCATCCACTGTTCCGACTGACAACACAATCGTCCAGACATACCGCTCTTTGGCCATTGCAAATGGCGACCGGATCGACGGACACAGCTTTGTTCTTTTCACTGTCTCGCCAGACATGTCCGGGCCGTTCCGCATCGGCCAAGTGTCCCAGATTGTCGGGTACGAATCGGAGGTCGTTGCAGTTGTGT
The DNA here is from genome assembly GCA_019914985.1 of Auriscalpium microsporum. NCBI lineage: Eukaryota > Fungi > Basidiomycota > Agaricomycetes > Russulales > Auriscalpiaceae > Auriscalpium > Auriscalpium microsporum. The sequence goes on along the minus strand of JAHLMG010000016.1, from coordinate 409,717 downwards.
TGGAAGAGTGGAGCGTCGGAGGATGTGTCCTGCCATATCGTATGCCATCACTAACGGCTAACGGCAAGAGGCTGAGTGTCCGCACATCGGTGCGTCCTCCTTCTGCTCTCACACCATGGTTCGAGCTCTTGATGAACGAGTTGATTAGGATGTCATCTGCTGTGTCCATACATTTCATAATTGCGCAAGACAGAAGTGCAGAATGACTCAAACCCGCACAGTATTGCAAGAACGACTCGCGACCGCCAAGCGGGACAACGAGTACCGTCATGAGACAGCGCCGGATGATCTCATTCTAAATGTCTCTCAGATGCGCAGCGCAAGATATGTTCAAACTCACCAAACTCGTGCTGCTGGATATCCATGGCCGGATGACGGACATGGGGACCGTGATCGCTCGCTGAATGACCTGGTCCATGAAGCAGTCATCAGCCACGAAGCACAGACACAAGTGCCAGTACCAGGGAAGGAAGCTACCGCGCCAGCAAAAGGGAAGCGAAAACGTAAAGACAAGGCGAGCACTGGGGCTCCCGGAAAGAAGAAAAAGACCACATGTGAGTGAGCTCCCCAGGAGGTCGCATTGCTTACTGTATATCTGATTGGAGGTTGATTGCGGCTGGTTGTTCTAGTAGCCCAGGCAGGGCCCTCGCTGTTGGCCACAGAAACTGTCCAAACTCAGGGTGGAGGTACAAGCCAATAACTTGAATGGCTGGGCTGGGTGGGGAATGTTGGCGAGCTAGAGTGATTGGGACGACACCGCCGGCGTCTTTTGAAGGTCGTTGTTCACACGCAAGCGAAAAACCTCTCTCTACTTCCCTTCACCGTCTTTTATACGACCTTGTTCATATCGCCTTCTTGCTTTCTTCTTTCTTTCCAATCACATGTCTACATGATCTAGTGCTAGAGTTGTTCGTGCTATGAGACTGGGCCCGCCGCCCAAGACAGCCGCTTCCAGCATCAGTCCTTTGGGCAGTGGGTGGTGTCATCCCACCTTTCAACGTGCAGAGGAAGCTCAGGCTCTTGGTGTTGGCTGGTAAGTATGCCTTGAAGCTCAGTCAGCGTCGTACGTTCAATTCTGCGGGTGGAAAATCTGGAGCTTTGTTGATTAGCGATGGTAGCCGCCTTTGTCTTCAGGTATGTGGCGAGCTCTCCCGAGAAATGACACGCAGAATTAATACAGCTCGCGACAGATGACGACCTTCCGCGCAGCCACAGGCTATGCCCGTTTCCCATGTCTGCTCCGAATCCTGGAGCGCAGCATCGACGCTCTGGCGTGTATTGTCGTGTATTGTCGTGCTCGAGAGTAGGTGCAGTGCAAAATGATCATGAGCCTTTTGCTTCCTCCTGGCCTAATGGTCAAGCATACCGGCCTCTGTTGCGTGTGCAATTCTGCGCGAGTTCGTGGTGATCACGTGTGAGTTTGTTGAACAGGTTACAGCGCCACAGTTTGTCCTTCGTACTCGCAGCCCTCCATCAGCCCACATGTCGCTCCAGTCCACTCTCCGCAATGAGAACGCCCCTCCCCGTGTGGGTCCAGTCCGCACGCCCTCTCTCGCTATCAGGAGGTCTGCCGGGCCATATCAAGCGCAGTCCCAATGGAACCCGCCCCTCCGCCGCTCGACCACCGACGAGACCTTCATGATGCACTCCACTCCAGGTCATGTATACAGATCCCCAGTTACCAACACACCCGGGCCTCTCGAGGACCTGCCGGGCCGCGAGTTCAGCCATTTCGACGGGACCATGTACAACAGCGACAGTATCATGGCCGCTGAAAGCGTTGACCAACTGGCCCGCGATATGAATCTGGGCGACGCCGCTCGAGTTCATCTTCATGAGCTTGCCGAGGTGAGCTAGCATTGCCCTGGGGATTAACTCGTTCACCAATCAAATCATTTCATATGTAGATGCCCACTAATGAGCAGATGGTTACTGTTCTGGCACATGTCCTATCACTTCGCCAGGCTGTCGACAAGGATCACGACAAGACAGAGAGGGTCGAACAGGTCACGCAAGAGCTCCTCGAGCATCAGCAAAAGAACTGGGAGTTGAGCAAAGCACAGAAGGTAATTTTCTGTCATACTGCAATGACATATATGCTGATATCCGACCTATATATCTTTCTAGGAAGCAATGAAGAACCTTGTTAGCCACTGGATGGTCAAGGCTGTGAACACGTACGGGAAAAATCTCAACCGAAGCGTCGAGGTACGTAGCTTCGTGATCGTCGATGCATTCAGCTACGTGCTCATGCATTTTATAAGAAATATGTGTCCACCAATGCGGAAGCATTGAACCTTCCTGAGTATGCGACGCAGGTCATAATGCGCAAGACTGTGAGCAAGTTCATTGCCAATCACCAGAACACGGTGAAGAGTAATCTCCGGCGAGCGGTGAGTGACAATATCCGACGGATGCCGCCGTTGATCTAACTAGCCGCGCAAGGTGTCCGCATCCGTTGTGAAAGATGAGAGCCTCGACACGTTCACGGCTAGCATACTTCTCAGGTATGCCGTGAAATCTATAGAAAAGCTCGACACGACTGCAGTACGTGCGCAGTTTGCGCTTATGGTATGTCCTTGCTTCGACGTCCTGCACTTCAATACTGACAGTGCATATGCAGCGGAAGATTGCTCTGGCTATCGCAAAGGATGACACGCGCCGTCGGGGAGCACCGACCGGCTTCTGGCCTGATATGGGCCAGCAGCTCGCTGAGCTTACGAAGACCAATGGTAAGGACCGCAATTCGTCAAAGTGGCGCAGGTCAGTCACTGCAGTCAGGCTGAGGGAAATACCGTCGCTAACACAGGTATTAGCTGGTACGATACCATCATCGCCGAAGACGAACGGACCTTCTCTCTGGGTCTCTTCCGGGGGCTGTCTCTCGTGGCCGATACAGCGGCCGATGACAGCGGTGACGATTCGGAAGACCTGGAGGATGGTCCGGCATTGGGTGCTGAGTCGGCGGGTGCTGCTGGTTCTCGCACGTCGGCGGGTGCTGGTGCTGAGTCCGCGAGCGTTGCTGGTTCTCACACGTCGGCGGGCGCTGAGCAAGCGGGGCAGGTAGTCGAAGGCCTGGGTAGTGCAGGAGCGAGCACTCCTGACGTCTCTACTCTCCCTCAGGAACTGCATCTTCCTTTTGATAGCTTCCCGGGCCATGTTAACAGCCCAGCAGCTGTATGATTGGAAAATCACTGTAATTCAGAGATTTCCTATGCTACAATTGGAACCAAACGGCTTTGAAAGCGGCCCCGTCGTCTGTACAGAGGCTTCAACGTGCTGGCGAATAGCTGCTGGCACCCTGCATCCCCTTTGAGACTATATGTCTGAGACATGTACCTGATTTGCTCAATTACCGTGGTCTTGATCGTCTGTGACCGTAATCAGACGGACCAGGAGCTGCATGGGATCGGATTTCCATCATGAGATAATCATACTGATTCTGACATTTTCGCGGTTGTCCGGTTAGGCGTGTACTGTACCATTTCGGTCGTAGGCTCGCGTGACGCATAACGGGGCTCTGCGAGCCGAGCCTATAGGTGACTTGGTCACGCATAACGGCGACCTGCGAGCCTATTTCCGCCGTAGCTAGACAAGGTCGATTTTTTGGTTTCTACCATTGTAGCTTGTATTGTAAATGCAAAATGAAGAACAAATTCTACTACTTGCTCTCGATGGTTTATGCTTCTACTAGCTTTTAGAGAGCCATTGCTGAGCATGGCAGTACGATTCCTGAAATCTCTCACATATGCAAGGCAATGCAGTCACAAGACCATCAGCATGTGGTGCCTCTTTGTTGTACATATAGCAGCTCAGGCGCTGCAAGACGTGGCAGCCCCGTGCCAAGCATGTGCGTGGCGGCCTTCTGTCGTGCTCTCCCTCGCTGCTTGAGACACAAGACATCGCCTGTAGGCAGTACATTGATTCTCAGCGCATATATTTGACTACTTATGCCATACACGCCGACCAGTCCATTCCTCCCAACCCCCCGGGCCCCCTTCCACATCATGTCGCAGGTACTGCGACGCGCTGCCTGACAATGCGCTCCATGCATGCATTGTACCAGCAGCTTGTGCTCTCGCCCCCGCGCCGACCTGTGCGACATCGCGCCGTGCATATATCTTGCCGCCGCCGCCGTTATCTACGCACTGTGCTCCTGCTGCGAGGCCACACCCACACCCTCTCACTCGTCTCCTTCGCGTCTGTGGTTGCGCCTTGGTGCACTTCGTCCACAGTGTGCGCCGCCTGAGCATGGGTCCACCCCGGTGAGCTCCCACCATGATGCTGAGTTGCGAAGGCGCGGTCACAATGCCTCATTGGGCATCCAGTCGCGCCTTGATGTGCCTTGTCCACGGTGCGCACCATTCCAGTCGTGCGCACCGTGGTCCAGAGGCGCGTCCCGTGTCGCGCTCAGATCCCATCCAGCGCGTGTTGACGGCCTTGTCCATGCCTGGCGGCGTGCACACTTGCCCAGCCCGATGCGTGAGCAACGTCTTGAACGTGGCCCGCACATCCGTGGGCCTCATTGAGGTGCGTCCAGGAGCTGGTGCAGGACTTAGGAGCGTTGGCATAGGCCGCCGCCACTGCACGTCCGGCAATGACGTAGCCCGTAGCTGCATGATGTTGCGCACATCTTCTAAGATCAAGTAGGTTAGTTGAATAAATTATGTACAATGCGACGAGGTACGTACCTAGGAGCTTGGTTCTCTCAGAGCGATGCTGCGTTGGTCACACAGTGTGCGCAGTGTTGCACACCTTGTCAAGTAATTTTCAGCTGTGCGCGTGAGCACCGGCGTGTGGCTGCACGGCCCGCGAGGCATCCAGATTATACGCACGCGCCGGGCAATCTTGAAGACACTTGGTGATGCGCTGAGACTGTGCGTCGTTGCAGCGCCTCGTCCAGGGTAATATGGCGCCTACAGAGTTGTCCGCTTGGCACTTGGGACACTTGTCCAGTGCAGTCGTGTGCGCTGTTGTCCAGAGACACATCGCGGGTTGGGAGACAGCTTGCAACAAGGGTCCAAGCTAAAGAAGCAGGATGGACGGTGGCGCGTTGCGAGCACATATCGGGGGCTGCAAAGGTCAGGGCAAAATGCGATGTCGATGGCGATTGCAAGGTGCAGGTGAAAAAGACGCGCAGGGCGTTGCAGCTGTGGGTGGTGGACAAACAGTGGTCTAGTATGCATGCGTGCGCATGCGCTGACAAGCCCCATCCCGCGCTGGGAGGGGATAGCGACTCTCTTTTCGCATTTCCGACCAAGTCCTCGGTCACGTGACCTCAGCCTTGTCGCGCCACAGTCGGAACACGACCGCGACTCTCACGCTGGTCGCACTAGGCGCCCGACCACGCGCTTACGACTTAGAGCATCGCGCCACACTTGCGAGCACAGCATTTCCCACGCCGTCACGACTCCATCAGATTTCCATCAGACTCGCACAGCCCACTCGCACGACAGCCACGCCCGGCGCTACGACCCTCCGACGCTCCCACGCCACTCCGAGTACCTCCCCAGTCGCCCATTGTCCGCGCGACTATTGTCCCCGACCATCGACCAGTCACGCGATCGCCCTCCGACCCAGCGCCTACGACTTAGCGGATTCACGACCCATCCACGCGCCCTCTATCGACACACTTGTCCGACCCGTAGCGGCTGAGCGCCTTGCGAATGATTCGCAACTCAGTCGCTGCGAGCGGTCGGAGCTATCGTCTTCCGATCAGTTGCAATCGGAAGCCGTCGCCTCGTGTCCCCGTCACGCGACCACCGTTATCGCACCCCGCTCGTCCCGCATTGTCCATTCCCGCCGTCCCCGACGCTGTTTCCCACAGTCGACGACAGGGCGGATCGTTTCCCACGCCCACTCCTTTGTCTCTTGACAGCGCTGATCGTTCGCTCGACATCGTCGCCCGCCTCGCTCGTCGTCGTCTGACCGTCGCATGACCCCCGACTATTGTACGCACCATGCGCAACGACGCCGCTATCTCTTTCTTTGTCTTCCGACTCGTAGCATTGTTCCGATCGCACTCGTACTGTACTCGTCGGAACGTGTAAATAGTCGTCGCATACTCACTGCAATGCAAGTTTCGTTCCCCCCTCATCGCTCCGAGCACAATTCATGTGCTGCCTCCGCCGTCGTATCGTATAGTAGTCAACAATCGGTTGACTGCTCTCGCGCCTTAGCCTTTGCCTTCGACATCGCCTTTGCCTTCCGATTTCGCTTCTTATCTCGTCGCTCTCATCTTGTTCCATCGTCGCCCCCTTTCCCGAGTCAGCGATCGCAGTCGCGCCGCCGCTCTTCGCCGTCGCTCATCGTTGACTCGTCTTCCGACCAGTCGGAGCACGTACGCCAGTCGCGGACGCCTTTCCGACTGCGCGCTTTCGATCGGAGCACTTTGTGCTTGATCAGAGACGGTCTACGTCTGTTCCGGGACCCCTGACGCTCGCTCGCATATCGATACACGACACCACCTCAGCCAGATAGGGTTTGTGTCTATTCTACTGCGTACCGCCCTATTATCTGGTAGTGTCCATCAGCGCTTGTTGCGCGTCGTCAAGAAAGCGAGAGAAGAAATCCAGGACTGGGCCAATAAAAGGGACCACAAAACAGGTGCTGTGCATACAGCTCATGCGAAGTAGTCGCTGTGCGGCGCTATACAGATGCAAGCGACAGCCGGCGGCACAATACGGTCCTCCTTGTCTTCATCTTTGTCATTGCCGTGGTCCTTGCCATGGTGATCGTGGTCACGGTGGTGATGCTCACCCTGCGGCGAGGAGACGCGGTGCCAAGCGTTGTAGCATGAACGGCCAACAGTGAAGGCAGAAGGGTGAGCTGAGGAGGCCAGTGGAGGTGTGTTGAAGGCCGGCGTGCGCAGGAGATTGCGTGGGTGCTGCAGAGGAAGTTACAGGGAATGGAGAGACGGCTGTGGAAGACGCGGTGACCTTGATTGCTTGTGGTGCTGGTTGGCATGGCCACAAAGGACGGCGCCTGCACAACTGACACATAGATAATTAGTCCTACCAGGTGCACGACACCGTGAATCATTGGTGCGCGCAATGCGGAGCAGGGCGTGGTCATGCGCAAAGCTGGCACGTGCTCATCAGTACTTTCCTCGGAGCTCTGAGATGCTCTGACATCAATGACTCAGCGATGTTACGATTACTCTTAATCGTTCTTTTCTCTAACCAGTCAGGCCAAAAAATGTGCGTTTGGATCGTTACCAAAGGAAATTATATCCCACGGTCAAGTCGCGTCGTCCCTCCTGCCTAATTCAGTAATTCTTAGCTAAGTAACTTCTGCTGTGTTTCAAAAGACACTCGTGTCTGCGAGTATTTTGCATTTTGCAAGCTAACCAGCAATAATATGCACATGTTCTCAATTGTTCTCGGGTCAGCACAAAAGATTGCATAGTTTCCATTTTCGGTAATAATTTCCCACGGGTGGACTCCTATGACGCATCTGTTCCTCATTGTCCCCCAATGCACCCTGCATGTCTTTCCGATGTGATGATACGAAATCACCCGGCTATCAAATATATTTTAGCTGCGCATGCATCACCTCCTTCATCCCAAACCACCACCTTGCCCACCATGCCGCCATCACCTCCTGGAGATTTACCTAAGTTGTCATCTGGGGAAGGCAGCGCTGGCGCGGTCACCCTGCCTGTAGTAACGGAAGCCATTGCCATCAGAAGGCATCATGTGCGTAACAGCTGCCCGATGTTTCCATTTGTATTGTACTTCATGATGTCATTCAGCTTCCGGTTACGAACGGTGTTCGTCGGGACAGAGTCCTGAAACTGCCAGACTCGCAGGCAGAGGCCGACTTTAAAGTGGACCACTTTAAAGCCGTACGTTACATGCACCCTGATCGCGTGTATATGTCGCGCGACAAGAACGTGTCTGGTGCAATGTGGGAGTTTTTCCTCACCCGTCCCCACTTTCCCGACAGCGCAGTCTACCGATGTGTGGTTGGTTTCTGCTCGCACACGATTGATTTGGTCAAGCTCAGCGAGAAGGATGTGGAGGGCATGGAGGCAGACGATGTGGCTTTTTTGAAGGCGGGCAGGTGGTATTGGAAGGAGGCAAGCTTTTTGAAGGCATTTGCAGGCATTGTTGCTGTGCATGAGAAGTTGGAACACCCTGACCGTTTTGTGTGTGGCATCCGAAGGGTGAGTGATTTGTTTCCTATGTGCATGGATAAAGCTGATATTGTTTGCGTAGCTCACCTTGGAATGGTACCATCCCACCAAACAGGGGAAACTGGTTCAACATGTTTTTCCGACTACCAACAAACTCATTGGAGAGAATCATGATGCAGAGTTCAACACTTATATTACTGATATGTAGATAATGGATGTGTGGGCAGGATGAATTGGGGCATGGAGGATGACAAACACTATATGGCAGGCATGCATTCACAGGTGTGGAATGTGGCATGATGAGGTATCAGACTGATGGCAGTGAGACGTAGCGTGGCAGCCCATTCTCCTTCCGCATAGCTGGGCAGAATCAGTTTTGCCACCGAAACCTCTACCAACACCTTTGAACCGGGCGCAAAGTTCGATAATGCCAGGCGCATCATACTGCTGTGGTATGGATGCCACCTGCATGATGCATCAAACATGAACCGGGGAACTACCTGTTCCGCAAAGCGAAAATCAAAACCACGGGTAGGGTGATACGTGTGCGCGCGGGGCCACTTGGCATCTGAAAGGCGATAAGCACAGACCGTAGAGAAGTCCTATGGTCACCTACGGTCATATCGGCTTGAATACTTTTTCAGAAGGGTGTTCAAAAGCAATGCGTGATCCTCTTGCTGTGGGCGAACGCACACGGACACGAATCGACTGCCAGCCGGCGGAGGGTTTGCAGCTGTCACATCCCCGATGAAGGAGATGGTGAGAGGACAATTGCGGCGTGGCAGGCGAAGTACTGGTGCGCAATTAGGTCTATCCAGCCAGTGGAGCTTGGCATCGATGTTGAGCGAGCATATGGAGAGGAAGGACATCTGCGGCATCGAAAAGTGTTCAAGCCTCCCCTGGTACCTGGCACATTTTTTGAGTGTGCGAAGTGAGGGTGTGCAATAAGCATCGGGACATACTGATCATATTCTTCCTGTGGATCTCTTCGAATGGGCAGCACTTTGAAGCCGTCGCGCATGATGAGGTAGTAGGTAAAGGGTTGCCGACAGGTGGTCGCTGCTATTCGAGATCCCACTGACACGCGCGGTCAGTAACTAGCAAAATTGTGCCGAATCTCTGACGTATCTCTTCCCGCACTCGTGGCGGTACGTACTCCGATGCTTGTCCCTCGTCTGCAGCCGCTGACGCACTCGTGCTATACTCCCAGTAACAACACAGATCGCGTTTGCTAGGCGCTAGACTGATGTCCGGTAGAGCAGAACCCATGACAGCCCGTGAGGGTTGTTGCGCAGCTGCGCTATCCGCTGGTCCTCGATACAACGCGCTTGGATGCAGCCATTTGATTGCCGTCGTACTCACCAATAGGTACGCATCATGCTCGAATCCATCGTTCCAAGCTGATCGCCCCGGCGCCCTCCACTTCGCCCGCGCGCCCTCGGCGTCGCCCCCGCTCCCTCCACGTCGCCCACGCGCCCTCGACGTCGCCCCCGCTCCCTCCACGTCACCCGCGCGCCCTCCACATCGCCAGCGCAGCCCTCCACGTCACCCGTGCACCGTCAACGCCGCCCGCACGCTGTCCACTACACCCGCTCACTCCCACGTCACCCGCGTGCCCTCCACATCGCCAGCGCAGCCCTCCACGTCACCCGCGCACCGTCCACGTCGCCTGCGCACTGTCCACGTCACCAGCCTGCTGTCGACATTGCCCGCGCGGCCCTCAACGTCACCCACGCGCCGTCCACGTCGCCCCCGCGCCGTCCACGTCGCCCCCGCGCCGTCCACATCGCCAGTGCAGCCCTCCAATTCAACCAGTGAGTCCGGGTATTCGAATCGCCGGTCGATGACGCATCGACCGGCAATTGTCCCAGTGTGTGCATTTCACTGACGTCATTGTCCCACACAGCAGCCTGTGTGCTCGATCTCTGTCCCACACCGTCCACGTCACCTGCACGCACTCTGCGTTGCCTGCGCACCATCCTCACCGCTCGCGCTCCCTCCACATCGCCCGCGCGCCCTTCGTATCGCCCCCGCGCCCTCCACATCGCCCGCGCGCCCTTCGTATCGCCCCCGCGCCCTCCACATCGCCCGCGCGCCCTTCGTATCGCCCCCGCTCCCTCCGTGTCGCCCCCGCTCCCTCCGTGTTGCCCCCGCTCCCTCGACGTCGCCTCCGCGCCCTCGACGTCGCCCCCGCTCCCTCCACGTCGCCCACGCGCCCTCGATGTCGCCCCCACGCCCTCCGTGTCACAGTCTCGCCAGGTAAGCCCGGGTATTCCAGTTGCCGGAGTGATGACGCATCGACCGGCAATGGTGCCAGTCTGCCCATTTGACTGACGTCATTTTCCCAGGAAGCTCTGATTTCCACGTCACCTGCCCTGTGTCGTCGCCCCCACACCCTCTTGTCACCCCAGCTCCTTCCACGTCGCCCCCGCTCCCTTCGTATCGCCCCCGCACCCTCCACATCGCCCGCGCGCCCTTCGTATCGCCCCCGTGCCCTCCACATCGCCCCCGCTCCCTCCGTGTCGCCCCCGCTCCCTCCGTGTCGCCCCCGCTCCCTCGACACGCCGCCCACTCGCCCACCACGCCGCCGACTCGCCGACGACGCCGCCCTCTCGCCCACCACGCCGCCTGCTCGCCCACCACGCCGCCTGCTCGCCGACGACGCCGCCGACTCGCCCACGACGCCGCCTGCTCGCCCACGACGCCGCCTGCTCGCCCACGACGCCGCCTGCTCGCCGACGACGCTGCCGACTCGCCGACGACGCCGCCCACTTGCCCACCACGCCGCCTGCTCGCCCACGACGCCGCCTGCTCGCCGACGACGCCGCCGACTCGCCCACGACGCCGCCGACTCGCCCACGACGCCGCCTGCTCGCCGACGACGCCCCCTGCTCGCCCACGACGCCGCCTGCTCGCCGACGACGCTGCCGACTCGCCGACGACGCCGCCCACTTGCCCACCACGCCGCCTGCTCGCCCACGACGCCGCCTGCTCGCCCACTACGCCGCCTGCTCGCCGACGACGCCGCCGACTCGCCCACGACGCCGCCGACTCGCCCACGACGCCGCCCACTCGCCCACGACGCCGCCTGCTCGCCCACGACGCCCCCTGCTCGCCCACGACGCCGCCTGCTCGTCGACGACGCTGCCGACTCGCCGACGACGCCGCCCTCTCGCCCACCACGCCGCCTGCTCGCCGACGACGCCGCCGACTCGCCCGCTACGCCGCCTGCACGCCGACGACGCCGCCCACTTGCCCACCACGCCGCCTGCTCGCCCACGACGCCGCCTGCTCGCCGACGACGCCGCCGACTCGCCCACGACGCCGCCGACTCGCCCACGACGCCGCCTGCTCGCCGACGACGCCCCCTGCTCGCCCACGACGCCGCCTGCTCGCCGACGACGCTGCCGACTCGCCGACGACGCCGCCCACTTGCCCACCACGCCGCCTGCTCGCCCACGACGCCGCCTGCTCGCCCACTACGCCGCCTGCTCGCCGACGACGCCGCCGACTCGCCCACGACGCCGCCGACTCGCCCACGACGCCGCCCACTCGCCCACGACGCCGCCTGCTCGCCCACGACGCCCCCTGCTCGCCCACGACGCCGCCTGCTCGTCGACGACGCTGCCGACTCGCCGACGACGCCGCCCTCTCGCCCACCACGCCGCCTGCTCGCCGACGACGCCGCCGACTCGCCCGCTACGCCGCCTGCTCGCCCACGACGCCGCCTGCTCGCCGACGACGCCGCCGACTCGCCCGCTACGCCGCCTGCTCGCCCACGACGCCGCCCTCTCGCCCACCACGCCGCCTGCTCGCCGACGACGCTGCCGACTCGCACACCACGCCGCCGACTCCGCCCTCTCGCCCACAAGGTCCCCGACTCGCTCACCACGCCGCCGACTCGCCCACCACGCCGCCCACTCGCCGACGACGCCGCCGACTCGCCCACTACGCCGCCTGCTCGCTCACCACGCCGCCCACTCGCTCACCACGCCGCCGACTCGCCCACCACGCTGCCGACTCGCCGACGACGCCGCCCTCTCGCCCACCACGCCGCCTGCTCGCCGACGACGCCGCCGACTCGCCCACTACGCCGCCTGCTCGCCCACGACGCTGCCTGCTCGCCGACGACGCTGCCGACTCGCTGACGACGCCGCCCACTTGCCCACCACGCCGCCCACTCGCCGACGACGCCGCCCTCTCGCCCACCACGCCGCCTGCTCGCCGACGACGCTGCCGACTCGCTGACGACGCCGCCCACTTGCCCACCACGCCGCCTGCTCGCCGACGACGCCGCCGACTCGCCCACTACGCCGCCGGCTCGCCCACGACGCCGCCTGCTCGCCCACGACGCCGCCTGCTCGCCGACGACGCTGCCGACTCGCTGACGACGCCGCCCACTTGCCCACCACGCCGCCTGCACGCCCACGACGCCGCCCACTCGCCGACGACGCCGCCCTCTCGCCCACCACGCCGCCTGCTCGCCGACGACGCCGCCGACTCGCCCACTACGCCGCCTGCTCGCCCACGACGCCGCCTGCTCGCCGACGACGCTGCCGACTCGCTGACGACGCCGCCCACTTGCCCACCACGCCGCCCACTCGCCGACGACGCCGCCCTCTCGCCCACCACGCCGCCTGCACGCCCACGACGCCGCCTGCTCGCCCACGACGCCGCCCTCTCGCCCACCACGCCGCCTGCTCGCCGACGACGCTGCCGACTCGCTGACGACGCCGCCCACTTGCCCACCACGCCGCCCACTCGACGACGCCGCCCTCTCGCCCACCACGCCGCCTGCTCGCCGACGACGCCGCCGACTCGCTGACGACGCCGCCGACTTGCCCACCACGCCGCCTGCCCGCCGCACGACGCCGCCGCCTCTCGCCACGACGCCGCCTGCTCGCCGACGACGCCGCCGACTCGCCCACGACGCCGCCTGCTCGCCCACGACGCCGCCCTCTCGCCCACGACGCCGCCCACTCGCCCACGACGCAGCCTGCTCGCCCACGACGCCGCCTGCTCGCCGACGACGCTGCCGACTCGCCGACGACGCCGCCCTCTCGCCCACCACGCCGCCTGCTCGCCGACGACGCCGCCGACTCGCCCACTACGCCGCCTGCACGCCCACGACGCCGCCTGCTCGCCCACGACGCCGCCTGCTCGCCGACGACGCTGCCGACTCGCTGACGACGCCGCCCACTTGCCCACCACGCCGCCCACTCGCCGACGACGCCGCCCTCTCGCCCACCACGCCGCCTGCTCGCCGACGACGCTGCCGACTCGCTGACGACGCCGCCCACTTGCCCACCACGCCGCCTGCTCGCCGACGACGCCGCCGACTCGCCCACTACGCCGCCTGCTCGCCCACGACGCCGCCTGCTCGCCCACGACGCCGCCTGCTCGCCGACGACGCTGCCGACTCGCTGACGACGCCGCCCACTTGCCCACCACGCCGCCTGCACGCCCACGACGCCGCCTGCTCGCCCACGACGCCGCCCTCTCGCCCACCACGCCGCCTGCTCGCCGACGACGCTGCCGACTCGCTGACGACGCCGCCCACTTGCCCACCACGCCGCCCACTCGCCGACGACGCCGCCCTCTCGCCCACCACGCCGCCTGCTCGCCGACGACGCCGCCGACTCGCTGACGACGCCGCCCACTTGCCCACCACGCCGCCTGCACGCCCACGACGCCGCCTGCTCGCCCACGACGCCGCCTGCTCGCCGACGACGCCGCCGACTCGCCCACGACGCCGCCTGCTCGCCCACGACGCCGCCCTCTCGCCCACGACGCCGCCCACTCGCCCACGACGCAGCCTGCTCGCCCACGACGCCGCCTGCTCGCCGACGACGCTGCCGACTCGCCGACGACGCCGCCCTCTCGCCCACCACGCCGCCTGCTCGCCGACGACGCCGCCGACTCGCCCACTACGCCGCCTGCACGCCCACGACGCCGCCTGCTCGCCCACGACGCCGCCTGCTCGCCGACGACGCTGCCGACTCGCTGACGACGCCGCCCACTTGCCCACCACGCCGCCCACTCGCCGACGACGCCGCCCTCTCGCCCACGACGCCGCCTGCTCGCCCACGACGCCCCCTGCTCGCCCACGACGCCGCCTGCTCGCCGACGACGCCGCCGACTCGCTGACGACGCCGCCCACTTGCCCACCACGCCGCCTGCACGCCCACGACGCCGCCTGCTCGCCCACGACGCCGCCTGCTCGCCGACGACGCCGCCGACTCGCCCACGACGCCGCCTGCTCGCCCACGACGCCGCCCTCTCGCCCACGACGCCGCCCTCTCGCCCACCACGCCGCCTGCTCGCCGACGACGCCGCCGACTCGCCCACTACGCCGCCTGCACGCCCACGACGCCGCCTGCTCGCCCACGACGCCGCCTGCTCGCCGACGACGCTGCCGACTCGCTGACGACGCCGCCCACTTGCCCACCACGCCGCCCACTCGCCGACGACGCCGCCCTCTCGCCCACCACGCCGCCTGCTCGCCGACGACGCTGCCGACTCGCTGACGACGCCGCCCACTTGCCCACCACGCCGCCTGCTCGCCGACGACGCCGCCGACTCGCCCACTACGCCGCCTGCTCGCCCACGACGCCGCCTGCTCGCCCACGACGCCGCCTGCTCGCCGACGACGCTGCCGACTCGCTGACGACGCCGCCCACTTGCCCACCACGCCGCCTGCACGCCCACGACGCCGCCTGCTCGCCCACGACGCCGCCTGCTCGCCCACGACGCCGCCTGCTCGCCGACGACGCCGCCGACTCGCCCACGACGCCGCCGACTCGCCCACGACGCCGCCCACTCGCCCACGACGCCGCCTGCTCGCCCACGACGCCCCCTGCTCGCCCACGACGCCGCCTGCTCGTCGACGACGCTGCCGACTCGCTGACGACGCCGCCCACTTGCCCACCACGCCGCCTGCACGCCCACGACGCCGCCTGCTCGCCCACGACGCCGCCCTCTCGCCCACCACGCCGCCTGCTCGCCGACGACGCTGCCGACTCGCTGACGACGCCGCCCACTTGCCCACCACGCCGCCCACTCGCCGACGACGCCGCCCTCTCGCCCACCACGCCGCCTGCTCGCCGACGACGCCGCCGACTCGCCCGCTACGCCGCCTGCTCGCCCACGACGCCGCCCTCTCGCCCACCACGCCGCCTGCTCTCCCACGACGCAGCCTGCTCGCCCACGACGCCGCCTGCTCGCCGACGACGCTGCCGACTCGCCGACGACGCCGCCCACTTGCCCACCACGCCGCCTGCTCGCCCACGACGCCGCCTGCTCGCCCACTACGCCGCCTGCTCGCCGACGACGCTGCCGACTCGCCGACGACGCCGCCCACTTGCCCACCACGCCGCCTGCTCGCCCACGACGCCGCCTGCTCGCCCACTACGCCGCCTGCTCGCCGACGACGCCGCTGACTCGCCCACGACGCCCCCGACTCGCCTACGACGCCCCCGACTCGCCCACCACGCCGCCCAGTTGCCCTCCACGCTGCCCACTTGCTCTCCATGTCGCCCGCGCGCTGTCCACACCGCCCACTCTGCTGTTCAAGCCCCACTGGGCTTTGCACAGCACGTGCACCATCCCCAACACACACAGGCCAGCCGCATTGTGTGCGCTGCCTTCACTTCACGCACAGCCCTCCACATTTTCATTATAGCTATAGTCAGTCTGTGTACCATACATCTGATTATGAATATGTATAATTTTTGAAGCCATATGGATGACTCAGCAGCCTGAAATAGGAAATGCGACTTGAGATCAGATAGCATCCTGGACACCAACGCTCTCCTCTTGTCACCACCATCATGGACACTGGTACCAGTGCTTCTACTCCCCCTGGTTCTGCTCCTTTGAAGCCTCAGCACCATGCCTTGCCCATGAAACAAGTCACTTTCTCTGGACGCAATCCTGGCCTGCCTCCTCTGTATGAAGTGCAGAATCATCCCTTGCGTCATGATCCTGACCTGATTGCTCTGGGTGTTCGCATTGGACGGACGTTCATCTGTGTGCAAGACAATGCTAGAGAAGCTATGTTGAAAAAGGCTGCGTTCTTTGAAGAGTATGTGGAGGATGATAAGAACTTTGAGGGCTGTGTTGGTGCGTTGTATGCAATGATCTCCTGTGATCTCCTCTGATCACTGTCCCCACTATCTTGCTGGTTTGCAGGCCTGCAGATATTGGAGTCCGGAGATGCACTATTTGCTCGATCACTGGAAGGGTGTGCATGCGGATGTGACGATCTCATTCAGGTGCTACTAGCGAAAGAGTATGTTGTGCTTTCATCAATTGACTTCCAGATCAATGACCCTTTCAAAGACAGCTCTTGCGCAGCCTCCCAGGTGGTGGCAAGTTGGTTGATAACTATCACAGTGCAAAGATGAAGGCACTGGGTCCTCGGGAGCTGCGTACCTTGTCTCGAGCTGCGAAGGATGCTACAACCGGCAAGATGACAGGTGGGACTGCTTTTGAGCGCTCCGGAAATCAGAATTCTGTGGGAGGAGCACGGGCGTACACCTTGAGCTTGGGCTATGAGCGACAGACGCAGCTTGTTGCACCTTCTAGGGGTAACAAGTGGTCGCCTGAGCTTGGCATGACCAAGGGTCTTAAGATGTCCAAAGAGATTCATGAGGTACATGCCCAATATGTTTCTGTAATTATATGATACTAATGCTGTCATATTCAGACGGCTATGGCCATTGCCAGTGCAGGCTACATCCTCCTCCCCAAAGATCAACAAGATATTATGGAGCTCCAAGCGGAGCTTGTAAATGCCCCTGCTCTTGGTGTGGAGTCAAATAAACACTTTGGAAACGGCCAGTGGAACGTAGCAGCTGCAACAACAAAAGAAGCAGGTCAGTATTTCTATTGCGTCTTTTGGGATGTTGACTTACAACTATCAAAGCCGGTATCAAAATATCGGACCTACTTACCTTTGGTTATCGGCACAAGGACCAATTTGACGCTGCCGGTGCCCCCACGGGCATGGTCTCGTCGCCTGACATGCCAGACGACTATGACCAAGGATTGTTCCATCTCGTCGAGTTTGGTGTTTACGCCAAGCTTGAGGAGACACAGGTCATGTACTTCAGTGGCTTGCGTTGGCATGGTGGGACGCAGCCATGTGCCCCTGAAGGTCAAGACGTCGTCCCCTGGGCTTACCGTTGTGTTACGGTCTGCTATCCCCCTAGTGTCATCCAGAACAACCACGGCATCACTGCTCTCGCCACTCTGCGATCGATGGATGCTTCTAAAGGCAAGGACAAAGATACTTCCAAAGCCAAGGATGGTGATGGGAAGGCGCATCACGGCATGTTGACACTTGACATGGCGGTGAAAAATAAGTACGTGTTCCATCTGATTTAATAGCTCTTCGATCTCAACCCTGCTTAGTCCGGAAGATCGCCAGCATTCAGGTTGGTCTAACCATGCAACTTGGGCGGCCGATGGACACATCATCATGAAGGACGAGTCACTTCTGGAATTCGTATCTCGGGCAATGTATCTCTTGCTCGTCTTTGTCTTGGCCCAGCTGCCGTTCGACGCCTTCATCGACCCCGACATTTTCTTTAGCTCTATCACTATGAAGTCCGGTGATACTGTCATCACTGCTAAGCCCTGGAAATTGGCACCGGTCTTAAATAGTGCGTCTGCAATGCTCTATGTGTCTGCTTACTTTCTGACATAACTTCCAAGATCCTACACATCCATGCGCAGTTGCTCGTCGCAATGCAGCCGCAGCATGTAAGGCCCACGACGCAAAATGTGGTGATTTCATACCCCACTGCCACTTGGAGAATTCCAATCTCAAGAAACTCCAAATCTTCTCGGAACTCCCTCCAGAATCAGCTAAACATGGTGGGCGACCACCGGCATATGCTTATAACCGACGTATGTGTTTTCTCCTCATAATTGCACTCAGACTTACTGTTTGGACAGACCCTGATGACGATGATGTGCCGGCTGCTGATGCTGAAGCAGAAGCAGAAGCGACTGGCACAACAAGTGATGACGACGGTCCGGTTCCTACTAGTTCTGCACGACACGTAGCTGGTGCGTTATTTTATTTGCATTTGCAAGTTTGTGGCACTTATAGTAGTAAATGTTTAGCTATACCTACACCCCGCCTCATTGGACGCAACGATACCGCCAGCATGATAAAGGTTTTGGCGAAGGGGAAGTCCACCACGAAACATAAAGTCCAGTACGTTGGCGCGAAACGGCCGCGGCGTCGTATGGTAGGTGGTGGTTCACCCAAACACACCACTCATACTCGCAAACGCACACATCGGGTTATCTTGGATGATGAAGATGAGGAAGATGAATTGGAAGAGGATGATGAGCAGGACGTGGGCACTTCGCGGCGCAGTAAGCAAAGGCGGATCCATGACTCGGAACCAGATACATCTGATGAAGGTTCTTACCATGTCACTTGATTTCTGTTCTATATTGACAATACACAGACTCTTCTTGTTACTCTATAGAGCACTTGCATGGAGTTGCTTCGTCACTATCGACATCAGCTGTTCCAAGGACTTCAAGTATAAGATTGAAGGCGCAGGCTATTGTGGACCCTTGGGGTAATCCCTTGAACATCGTCTATGACGAAGTACTAGAGCTGTCTCGTACGCCGGTTCGCTCGGATGGTATGGTTACCCACATCATTGTAATTATTATTCTAATAATGCATTATTCCCAGCCTTTAGCGTGTTCGCATCAACGCCACTTGTTGATGAAGCTGCCGCTGTTGTATCAGCTTCACAAGCTGTGCAAGCACACAACACGCAATTCACCGCTCACCAGGCTGCCAAGCTACTAATTCAAGCCCAACATGAGATCAGCTCATCACGTTGGGCTGATAGCAACATATTCGCAGCTATCACCGGAGCTTGGCAAGGGTGGAAAACTCTGACCACCCTTCAATCCGCTCGAGAACTTGACATTCGGCAGATCAGGGCACTACAGATGGAGCACCACGCTAGCCTGTACACTTGGCTCGAGTCACTGTGCCTAAACTACACACAGGCCATTGGTGCAGTACCAGAAGACGGCATGTCGCGGTTAGTAGAGAAGATCTCTACGGTCATTATGTTGCGATCTCCTGCAATCCTCATTCCCTCCGATTACCACGAATCCTTCCCCAACGAGCCGTACCGCCTCTCCCTACCGTCAAGCCAAAATGATCCACTCAGCAGCACCCCATTCATTCATCAACGACGTGTCTTTAACGTTATGGTGGACATCCTCGCTCACTGGCTTGGATATCCAACAGGCGAAGCTTCTCGTCTGCAGGCCTGGCTCGTGACCGCCATGGCTCAGCTTGGTGGCCTAGACATTTTGTACACAGACAGTGCTTTCGACCTCTACACTTGCCTTGCTGGGAAAGTTCTACGTGTGCGCCATATTCCCAGGTGGCTCACACCTCTCGCGCTTGTGCCTTTCATTGCTGGGCTCGATCTCCAATCAATCATTACATCCAGCTCTCCTGTTGCACAGACTATCCAACTCATAGCATCGGTCACACGATCGGTCTCATCTGGTACACCTGTGACTCTCTCCCAAGATCAGCGGGCACTTCTACATGTGGGAGTAACCTCCAATATCCACGCAGAGACATCACCGGTTGCGATGGATGTGGCCCGAGTAGATGACAGTGGCGCAGACGGTTCTAGCTCTGAACCTGCGGATTCAGACAACCACTCTGATCGAGCACCATCCACAGACACTGGTGTACCAACAACATTAGCACCGCCATCCCATCCTCCCCCTGCTGCTCATACCCAGGCTGTGCTTCTACGGGTAGTTGCGGTTCTCAGAATCATGGAGTATCTTATCGATTCACCAACCGAATATGGCAAAGCGAAGGCCCCCATCCCACATCACCTTTCCAATGCCAACCGCAGCCTCCTCGAATTTGCATCTGAAAACTTGGACAAGTATCTTCCATTCCGCGAGAGGGCACCTGCGGTCAAGCGTGCGAGGACCATTGTTGGTCCATACGCTCCTGCACATGTACGGACTCGTGAGGGGTTCTTCAGTGCGCTGGTGTTCCGGTCCATCCTTTATGGCGCCAAGTACATGTTCGACCATCCTTTCATCTTCCAGAATGATACCAAGCTCGTCAATGACTACGCAACAATGCCCTTTGACTCTGAGGCCCTCAAAAAGAAATACTTCATTGATAACAATATCTATGGCGCCACCAATCGTGAAGTCCGGCCGGTCTCTGTGCTCTGGACTGCTACTGCGAAGGATATCCCTTTCAACTTCACCACCACTGGTCCAAATGCTCCACTCATTCCATTCTCAGCATTCCGCGATAAAGTCAGACGCATGGAGACTACGCGTGTGTACCCACAGTGTGGGGACCTGACCAGTTACCTGGTGACGGCGGACTATGTCTATGCGGGTGTCGTTATTATGCCTACGGTGGATGAGATGGGGGCACTCATCTATGATCTTGGAAAGGGAGCCCTTATCGGCCTTCGAAAGATGGGCCTTGTCTATGTTCACCCGACCATCAAGAAGTTCACAGCAAGAAACAAACCACCTGTCATGGAGGTTGTAGAGGCGTTCCGTACCTTCTTCAATTTTGTTTCATCTGCTCTTACTTCTGCAGAACAGGCTCATATGGGATGGGACGTCATTGTAGCTGAGCACTTTCTGTGCAAGATTTCTCGTTTCCACAATGGGCGCGTACTCGACTTGAGCTAGGTTATTTGTGCTATACATTCTCTCTATGCATATGTTTCATATCACAGATATCTTGCTGCTTGCATTTATGGTTGAATTAAATCTTCTTGCCAACAGGTCATTCAAAGAGATTCCAGCTATTACCATCCGATTGGACGTGTAACTTTCTGACAGTGCGTCAACTTGGGCTAGTTGCGTTCTCTATGAGTTGGAATATATTCTCACTGCGCAGCAATCTTTCAGTATACCAAGTCTACAGTAAGTGGACTTATGCCCTACAAATCTGTATGCTGATAAGACTCCAATTATGCTGATAAGACTCCGATAGATTTCCCATGACGTGCTACACAAATACAGGACTATTCTCCTTGTCCTGCGCCAGTGATAACCCTGCCATGTCCTGCTCAACCGCCATCGAGGAACTACCATCTGTGAAAGAGCCAGCAGTCTTTGCACGTTTGACTGTTACAGCTGCATAGCCTATCCTTCGCTTCGGCACTGCTGGGATGTGCTCCATAAACGTACGTTGCACATGAGCATGCATAGATGACTGGAATGCCTGAAGACATATATTAGGGAAGATGAAGCGAATAGTGATAAGACAACATACCTCCTGGACATTACGATCAAGTATGACGATTGACCTCAGTTTGCAGGCGAGTTGATGCTGACCCTTTTTGCCCCACAGAGGCACCGATGTGAAAGCAACCTGGAGCTGTACGATTTGCCCAATGCGGATAACAGCTGGATCAATCAGGTGATAGACGGCTTTGTTATTCCTGTATGCTTAGGTGAGTACCAGGGGGGAAAGAAACGGTGACAACAGCTTACTCAGTATGTTGCGCCTCATAGTACAACACATGATTGTCTTCAAGATGAACGCCCACCGATGACGTGATCTTTGAGAGGATCCCTTGAGGGTCGACGTCTTTGGAGAATGGGACAGCATGTTGACCTTTCGCGAACGCATGAGGTGTCACATAGCGAGTCGCAAAGTCAAGGCTCGGCCATTCTCCAATGGCTGACGGAGACCACTCTTGTAAAGCGCCAACCTTGTAAAGGGATGCAATCTTGCTCTCAAGAGTCTTTATGCCACGAATGGACAAGTCAAAGACATGGGAGCCCAAACCACATATCTTGACAGACTGCTTGGCCCAGGCTGGCTTCGGCATGACTCTGATCATACGGTGTAAGCATTACTGAAATCAATTGTAGTTGACACACGTACTGATTTTTCTCAGTGACCGGCGGCAAGTCAAAGTCCATAAGGACACCCTGCACTTCAAAGACGGCCTCGTACGTCTCTCCTGTTGCTTCCTTCTGCAAGATGTAGGCAATGTCGGTGCCGTTCCTGGTATAGATAAGTCCAGGTACTTCACTCCCCTATGGTACGTCAATAACAAAGAACATAGGGAATCCGGTCATAATACGCACAGCTGTAAGTTGCTCTGCAGGGTTGCGGTGAGCATGGAAGTCTGCCAGCATAGCATGGACATGTTTCGCTGTACTGACGTGTTAGGAAGTAGATGTGATGAAAGAGACATGACGCACAACAGTCGGGATCAGATAGGAACGCAGTCAAGTTATTGGAGGACATGGTGATCAACGTGTGCAATCTAGTATGAGCGAAAGGAGTCGAGGGGGGAAAGATGGATGCGGTGGACGTTAAGTCCTTTCCGAAGATGTGCTCCACACTGACAATTCAAAGACAGGGCTACACCGTGCATTTCGGACGTTCCAGGCATCGGCGGCCGGTTTACGGATATATTGTTACGCGCATTGCGTGTGCAGGTATTCACTTTTCTTTGGGTACCTGACAACTGTGTTTCAGTTTGCCAATGCTTGAACTGCCATCCCATCTCACGACGAGCAGTTCGATTCAAACCAGCTGAGATCTCATCTGTTGCCTTCTCCGTGTCGGACACATCCCGCTTTGTCTCTGCAGGCATAGACATATGCCGGTATCTTGCCTGGTCCTGCTTCTAAGCACCGACTATATGAATACTCCGGTCCATGGTTTGTACCCCACATCCATAACCGACAAGATCTGAGGGTGTGGTTCCTTCCAAGTCACCGGTATGCAATCTCGCGTGACAAATGCTGCTCGCTTGCTGGTACTACTAGCTTGGCTTGCATTCTGCCCTTTGTATTTCCTGCTATCTGAACTTCTTACTTGTCACTAATAATTGCTTGATTTGGGAGGCTGCGATGGCGATATGGTATACAAAGAGGCTTTTAGCTTTATGATGCTTCTACTGATGCACGCCCGGCCTGCGAAGCACTGTCTTGGTACCTGGACAGGGTTAAAGTGACGCGTATGTGCCCACATCCGTAGAACCTTCGTCAATGCTGCCGATCCGGTCATATCGGCCATCGTATCTCTGAGACAGCGCGTACGTGTTTGTCTCCCTGTAACGCGTCGGTCTCCTGACCGCGTTGACAGCGCTTAACTCCTGTCCATGTTATCGGCCGTCGGTTCCCTGACCGAAATTGGGACAGCGCCTACACGTTGGTGGCTCTAGGACGTGTCAGTCTTCTGACCGCGTAGGTAAGGCGCTTACTACATCCCATTGCATTGCGTTTCTCTGCAGTATTACTTCGCCGTCCACCCCAAATCGCAGATACACTAGACTCGGCTGAAGAACTCTCCGGTTGGCAACACTCAGGGATACTCTCTGCCGTACTAATTGCACTAGCAGTGTGCACCCGGGGGCCTCCCCCAACAGATTCACATCTCTTTTACAGATACCGACAGCCCTTGCCTGCGTAATATTTGCGTAGTAAGCTTCCTGGTCACAAAGCCAGCTCAATTTTTCTCCAAGTCGAGGTTCTCACAGACAATACTGCGCGTCTGCCTTTCCAGCATAAAAGGGAGCATTGGCATGCGTAGAGAGCCAGTTTGCCCCCCACACGCAGACTACCTACTTTCCTACTCACTCGCCTACTCCTGCTCTTTCCCCTTCAGCACCTCATCGCTCATATACCATGGCCCCCGTTAAATCCGCTAAAATCTCCAAAGTCACTGGTCGCATGGCAGCGCAGCCCTTCCTTGGACGCACCACACGGCAAGTATTGCTAGAGTTGTATATTGCTTTCTGCCTTGACTAATCATCTCTTCTAACATAGTGCAATGCTTGCTGCCTCTGCAGCGTCAGGGGCGCCTGCACCACCCAAGCTGTCTGTCATGGTTTCGAAGCTGGCTAAGTCTAAGGCTCAAAGTGCCACCGCGGCTACGCCTTCCGTTATCGAGCTCTCGGATGACGAGAAGCCGGATTATATGGTGCAAAGGTGTGCTAATCGATACTCTGCAACTCTCATTATCTGATGTGCCCCTAGCTCCTCATCCGACGATGAGGGCTTTGTTCTGCTATCCACTCCAACTGTCAAGCGCGGTGTCAAAAAGCAGTCCATCGTGCCTGCAAGGTCTGTTTTCATAAGTATATATATGTTTGATATGCTGATATACTTGTATAGGCGCATCAAGAAGCCCACAGTAACACCTGCACAGGACGATGCTCTCATAGATGCAGACAACGCTGCTTTGCAGAAGTTGACTCCCCAGTGCGTCTATTTTCTATTTCACATATGCCTCGCAACTGATCTGGGATTAGGGCCCTGGAGGGGAACTCTGCTGTTCCAGGAGCGCCGCGCAAGGCCAAGACTAAGGTTGCAGAGCCTGCCAAGCTTCTGTATGTCCTCTTCATTGCGCATATGCAGTGCCAGCAACTGATACACATATTGTAGGAGCCCATTTTTGCTGGCGCCAAGGTCTCTTCAGTCCAAGGAGACTCTGAAGGATCGCATGGGCGTTCGGTGGGTTGTCTTTGATGTATCAATTGACGACAACATAGATTCACATTCCATGCAGTACGGGAGGACAACCAAAGGGCAAAAAACAGAGCAGCCTGTTTATCGACAACATGGCGGAAGAGTCTGACGACGTCAAAGATGGTCTGACTGACATTGAGTTTTCTGACTTCGAGTTCGATGGGTCCGACTTTGAAGGCTTTGACTTCATAGCTTCGAGTGACGACGTGTACGTTGCCCGCATCATTACATTATCTATATGACTAACTCTTTATGTTCTCAGCTTTGGGCCCCAGGTCCATTTCAAGAATAAGGAAGATAGGGACTTGTCACCGGTGTACGTTGTGCAAACCTCTACATGCATACCTGACTAATATTGTCTTCCAGTAAAAAGCGCTATCCCAAGACAACCTCGCGTAGTCAAGTGGGGTCTTCCAGTGCTTCCAAGCTGGCGCCAGAAGCTATCCCAGACACTGAGGGTGAGGATGAAGCAACTCACAAGAAGTTTGTCCTGGAGCAGGTGCGCAAGGCCAAAGTCAACGGAAAGAAGAAGGCGGTTGTCCCAACGTGCGTTCTGTCCCTCTGGCATACAATTGATGCTGACACCATGGAAACTCCAGCATGCATTCATCGCTTACGCCTGCTGGACCTCCTGCTAACCCTCTATCACCCATCTCACCTTATACTGCTTGGTCCTCTAGTCCTTTCGACCCGGCTCAGGCCCCATTCCTCTCCCCAACCTCAGATGTCTTCAAGCCGAACAGTACCTCATCTTCGTCGACTGCGCTATCCTTGAGCATCGACAATCCGCCTGACATGTTGGTCACAATCGCACCTCAGCAGTCTACTGTTGCGCCTCTGCAGCCTACGACAACCGCTGGCATATCTTCTGGTGCTGCTGAGGATCAAGATGATGGGTAAGTGTCACCTTCGCTAATGTTAACTTGATCTAACATCTTATTTAGAATGGGTTGGATGAAAGACGATGAAGTCTCGCGGAGAGAAGACCTTGAGTCCGATCTGAGCTACAAACACCTGCTCCCACTTCTGTACGTCCTTCATCTTCTACTATTGTGACTACTAGAACTAATGCATCTCTTTAGTAATGTGGCAATGAATCAGACTGGCAATATTGCGACAGCCTCTCTCATTGTTTTCAAGCGGGACGATGAGTATGGGCAGAACCTCAGTTACAGGTATGTGCAAAGCCTACTTCATTGATTTCTCCGCTTACAGATTTCACAGTTCAATTTGTGACTACATTGGTCTGGGTTCCGATGATGCTGCCAATATCCATCGCCCAGTTCGAATCTTGGACACGTCACAAATCGCGATGGTGCCTATAAATCATCGAGCAGGCCAAGAGTCTTTTGGATTGATCAATTCAGAGACGAGGCAGACCATTATCTTCGAGATGCAAATCTTCGTTGACGGGTCTTATTTGTGCGGGGATGGGCAGATTGTTGGCTTTGCGGCTGCAGCCAAGTCCCAGCGAGGCATCGAAGGCTTTCCCATTGGTGGGGAGGCAGAGCGCATCTTCGCTATGCTTGGGCTTCTCCTGGGGTGTCGCAACATGGTCTATTGGAGCACTCCCACTGGTGCTATCAAGTTCACCACTGCGATGGGCAGCGTTGATCGTCCATCCCAGTCCCAGCGCATTGGTGAATATTTCAAAATCTGACACTTCGCTGTCTTACTGATATACTCTTTTTCATTCAATAGTGACTACTAATCGCACGGTCACGAAAAAGGCTGTTGGGAGCAGCACCAATAATCTGATGGACTCTCGCATCTCCCGCACTGCACTCAAGGCTACTGACGATAGTGAGTGTCTCCTGCTGAGGGCTTTTGGATACATCTGACACCTATATATAGTACCTGTATTTGATGCTCGCCGGCACTTTTACAACCCTACCGATGGTACCTCGCGTCCGAATGTGTGGCCTCAGTCCATTGCGCGGCAGAAAGGCCCAGAGATGCCTTGTCCGCTCTGGCAGGGTGAAGTTCCCAGGGAGGCACTCGTTAGTATCCTCTTCACAGCTAACAAATTCAAGCGGAGCGATGGACAGTGGGGCTTGGGCTTTAGCATTGTGGGTGCCAACGTCATGGCCACAGTCGGGGGCTATGTGTAGACTGCAGGTGATATTTGTTCCAAAATGCATACTATACATTGTGGTTTGCCTTGTTCTTTGTCGTATTTCACGTTTGAGGGCAATGTTCTATTGAATATTCTATTGAAGAAGGCTCAAAAGAGAATGGTGCAATAAGAAGTATATGGTTGTTGGGTGACTTCCCGCAGGATTTGTATGCGCTGTAGATTGCAATGCAGAGAGCGAAAGTCGGAGGCATCACGATGTTTGCTAAACCGCAGGGAGGATAGGAAACAGCCAGCTATATCTCAGTTTTGTTGATATTTTTCGATTGAGCCCGCGAGAACACGTCTACAACTGTATCAAATGTCTGTAGAGGGGGTCTCACCCCCTTCCAGATCTTCACATTTAGAAAGCACATATTCCGACCCAAGTCAACGGCAGGCGTTCTGATGCTCTGGACGCCATGTCATCGTTTATAATTTATTGACTGCAAAGTCCGTAGATGCCTGCGGGAAGTCACCCATTGGCTATGCAATGCCAGATAACAATCGCAATATAGATAGAGACAAGGCATTTGTGGAACATACAATGTTTACGATAGGATTATGACAGAGTCCCCTGTTATAGGATGTGCTGTAGGACTTATATCTAATGGTAGAAGGGGGAACTGAAGCCTACGAATGCAAGAATTTGTAAAGGGGCACCAGAAGGTAACGAGCTGTGGATCCATGACTAACTCGTCGCTCTGTGGAATTCCCTCCTCAGACAGATAAGTGAATATAATATAATCAATGCCGATCTCATCAAGGCGAATGAGGAACGGGTACCGTTGCGGCGAAGCTAAATCCATGCTAGAATTGGTAGATGGATAAGTGCGATAAAGCAGGCCAGGGCGGAGGTGCAAATAGGAAGGTGGCGGCGCCACGTATACGATCTTGTCATGCTCTCGCATGCACACCCGTCGATCCGCTGCATTCGGAATGTCCACATTCTGGTCCTGTGCAACGTAGATAATAGCTGCAAGTTCTCGGTACTGTAACAGGGTTAGAGGCCTATTCGTGAGGAGCACATTCTGACTAACCCTGTAAGCGTGTCAGCATATGTATCTCCCTCTTAAATATAGGGCATCATACATATCAAAGGATATCTCCTGGGTCTGCCCCTGCAGTGGGATGAAATCCTCTCCCGCCCATCTCCATAGTTCTCTGTGACTGCAGTCAGATGTATTGCATACCATACAAAAACTTCCTCGCACCTATTATCGATCACTGCAATATGGCCGCCTGGCAACTGAAACATATGGGCATCCTCCACGGGACATGCTGTCACACTAGAGTAGATGCATCGAAGAGCACCAAGTTCCTCCATGTCTGCAACGCAAACAGAAGGGAAGAGTGCGAAGACTGCAAGGTGACCTGACGGGAATAGGGAGGGGGTCCGGCAATCACCGACAATCACCGGCAATCACCGTGGCTTATTAATATGGAAATTTCCAGTGGTGTCACTTTGAACTGAACCATCACCATGGGACATCCTCTGCAACTATTGCGCGATGCATACATATCTATTACACTGTGCTTATATCAAAGAACACTAGCTAAAGAGCATATTGCAGTCAAAGGACTCATGTGGCAAAGGCCAATAGACAAAGTGCTATGTTGCACAATTATGAGTGTATTCCTAGTCTATCTATGGAAATATATAGATTTGTTCTATCACAGAGTTGAAATTCTGGAGAAGCAAAGACAGAACTTGATTGGGGGTGGAAAGAAAAAGCCACTGTGGATGTTGACTGAGCTTCAGGGATATCGTGTCGATGCATCCACAACGCCGTTTCATCAGTTATCGCAATTTGAATTTTGTAGTCATGGTGTAAATATCACATCTGTATTGCCTATGGATCGTGATGATGACTCACAGTGGATAATTTGCAAAATGCCTTTAGCTGAGTTGACCCGTTTGTGCAAGGCAGAATTGATTGAAATATGTGCTTTACATAATATAACTATTCAATGGCGTTACAATACAATGAAAATCTATGATATAATGGAGAGTCATATGTTGCATTCTGATATGTGTGATGCTTGCTTGCATGCACATACACTTTTCAAATTCAATGGAATTGATAAACCTAAGATCAAAAGAATACAGAAATCCAAGCAATTGCAAGTCCAGCCAGCTCTTACAGCAGTCTTTCCACCAAAGCCCCCCTCCAAAGCTTTGCAGCACAAGATTATAACTAATTACTGTGATGCAATTGACAAGAAAAACTTGCTAGAAGAAGGATGTGCAGTGTGTGGAACACTAACCCTATTCAAATCCATGACTCCTTTAGAAGGAGCAGATTTTGAGCATAATCTGCTTGTGAATACAAATAGCATTTATCCCGTTACTCGGGTGGAACGCAAGTCTGTTAATGACCCTATTCTAGTGGAAGAAGGTCCAATTCTTGACAAGTCATGTTCAAAGATATGCAAACCATGCTTGAGTGTATTGGAGAAAGGAAAGATTCCCTCACAAGCTTTGGCTAATGGCAATTGGATAGGGGAGGTGCCCCCACAGTTGCAGGGTTTGTCCTTTACAGAAAAGATGCTCATTGCACGAGTGTGTCGAAATGGATGTGTCATCAAAGTGCAAGCCTCTGGTCAATACAAAATGGTTGCAAATGCAGTAATGTATGGAATGCCTATGCCACGGATATACAGTGTCTTGCCCCCTCGAGCAGATGAATTAGATGATGTAATGGCGTTTGTATATATTGGTCCTACTCGTCCTACAACTCGAGAGCATAGGAGAACTCCATTTCTTGTTCGCAGAAACAAAGTGGCTATTGCTCTGGAATGGCTCAAAGTCAACCATACAGACTATGCAGACCTTAATATCTCCTATGACAATCTTGCAACCTACTCTGAAGATGAGCCTCCAGTTGTTATTGATTACCGAATCCCTCCATCACAGAAAGACTCTGAAGACAAGGCAGTAAACAAGTCTGCGGAGGATGAAGAAGGTACAGCAGAAGGAGAATGTCCATTCATTCTGCATACACTGACAGGTGCCGAGCTGGAGAGAAAAAATCTGGCACACAGTTAAAAGCCCTTGCACTTCAGTATATAAAGTCAAAAAATGGATATACACTTGGCCTAGGGCATAATGATACACCGGAGAGCACATATGACAATCCTCAGCTGTATCCACAAGCCTTTCCCTGGCTCTTCCCTTATGGTCTCGGCGGCATTGGAAATGAGAATGGGTACTCAAAAATCAGTGATAGCGTACGAAAACGTGCACTGTTGATGTATCATGACAAACGCTTTCAATTAGAGCCTTTGTTTCCACTGATCGCATTTAATCACGAACAAATCAAAAGAAGCAATACTGGGGGGTATTTGCTGACTCAAAAAGCAACCTTTCCAGATATTGCTAGGCGACTACTTGGTGTAAATGAAGCTGTGCTGAATGATATGATTCAGCGAATGGTAGATGGTGAATTTGAAACCGCTAATGGAGAGGCAGAGAAAGAATGCTTTGCAATTATCAATGATTTGGACCATGTAGCTCAGCATGTCCAAGGCTCACGAACAAATAATAAGTACAAGCGCAATGAACTTTGGGCTCTTATGAGCTATATTGGGGCTCCAACATGGTTCATCACATTTGCACCTACAGATTCTAAACATCCTATTGCACTATATTTTGCTGATCAAGATGTACATATTTAT
The DNA here is from genome assembly GCA_019914985.1 of Auriscalpium microsporum. Classification (NCBI taxonomy): domain Eukaryota; kingdom Fungi; phylum Basidiomycota; class Agaricomycetes; order Russulales; family Auriscalpiaceae; genus Auriscalpium; species Auriscalpium microsporum. Next base: position 379,247 of record JAHLMG010000016.1, on the reverse strand, counting down.
CCCAAGGTATATACTGCAAGTGAACGATATCGCTTGATTGCGAACAATCCTGTTTCTGGTGCACGCTTTTTCAAATTTATGGTAGAGACATTTATCAAGGTTGTACTAGGTGTAGGTGCAGACCATGATGGCTTGTTTGGTAAAACAGCTGCCTACTATGGTACCGTGGAGCAGCAGGGAAGACTCACTTTGCATCTGCACATGCTTTTATGGATTCAAAATGCAATGACCCCACAGGAGGTAAGGGATCGGATTGTAGCTGGTGATTCTGAATTTCAAAGACAGTTGGTGGTAGAGTATTTAGAAGGCTCACATCAGGGTGAGTTCATCAATGGAACTCTTAATGATGTCCATAGTCAAATTCAAGACAACCTGGAAAGAGGTGATAGCGGCTTGGATCCCACTTGTACTCTGCCAGAGCATCCACCCAAGATATGCTCTAACCATACAGTATCTGAAGGTGACAAATGTGAAGTTTGCTCTACAAATAAATCATGGTGGATGCGCATGTGGGAGACTGCCGATGAACTGATCTTTCGCTCCAACCGTCATAAATGCCATGCAGGTTGCACAAGCAAAAAATATTCATCATGTAAATCACGTTTCCCTCGCGATGTACATGCTGAGACGTCGGTAGACATGAGTACAGGTGCAGTTGAGTTGAAACATGGAGAGGCCTGGCTGAACACATTCAATCCTACGCTAACATATCTGATTCGATGCAACTCTGATGTTGCCAGTCTTCTGTCTGGAACTGCTATCAAATCAATCATAGCATATGTCACGGACTACATAACCAAGACACTTTAAAGACTCATGTCATGTTAGAGGCTATCAAGTCAGTCTTCAATCGCAACTCTGAGTTTCTCAGTGGAACTGCAAGTCAAATGGAAAAGGCTCGCAAGATTATGGTTCAGGTAGTAAACTCTATGACTACCAAGATGGAAATAGGTGGCCCAATGGCATCTCTTTATGTGTTAGGTCATCCTGACCACTACACCAGTCATAAATTCAAGACATTTTACTGGCGACCATTTATCAATGAAGTTAAAAGATATTGGAATTCTCTAGAGCCTGAAGAAGAGAATGGCGATCGAGTTGTAATAAACAAAGTAAAGGGTAAAATTGTTGCGTTGACTACTGTAGATGACTTTACAAAGCGCCCTGTAGATTATGAATATATGACCCTCTATGACTGGTGTCGCTTTGCTACCAAGTTCAAGATTCCCCAAGGGAAGAAGGGAGATGGAGAAGTAGTACAGAATGATGACCTTAACAATTATATGATAGATGCAAATCAAGACCGAGACCACAAAGTACAGCTTGGTGGCGGTGACAATGACCACATGGTTATTGATATTGAAAGTGATACAGAAAAGACCATTGTTGATAGTGATGATGACATGGACATGGATCAAGATGATATAAGCACAGTGGTAAATGACTCAGATGATGAAGACTATGAAATGCGCACTGATAATACAGAAGTTGATGACAGTTCATCTGACTATGTGCAGGGCAGGCACAAGCAAGGGAAGAAAAACAAGGCCCCAAAAGAAAAGAAGCCAAAACAGTATCCTCAATTTTTAGAGGGACATCCACAATGTGAAACACATAGCATTCGACTGGCATCTGAGGATGAGCCCATTGTCCCCAACTTTGTTGGAGGAACTCTACCTAGAAAGGACAAAGGAAATTATGAAGACTATTGTTTGACTATGCTTACCTTATTCAAGCCTTGGCGTACAGGCTCTGACTTAAAACTTGATAATCAAACATGGCAAGACGCATTTGATACATACACCTTTACACCACGGCAGCTTGAGTTGATGAAATTTTTCCACATACGGTATGAATGCAATGATGCACGAGATGACTTTCATGCTCAACGTAAGGCAGCAGAGAAGGAGAATAGAAAAATGAGTCTAAATCCTATCTTTGGTCAGTTTCAAGATGATTTAGATGCACAGTATAGTGAGGATCGCAACAGCAAGGGTGCCCTCAATGATAATGAGCTTGAATGGCTGAGTGCTCAATTTGATGAGATAAGTGGAAAAACTGCGAATAAAGTAATCCAGATGGCTGAAATTGAGCAAGTTCTGCAGAACGGAGGATGGGCTGTAGCTGACAAGAAAAATGGATGGAGTATTGAAACTGATATCACAAATGGAGATATTATGACAGGAAAGCAATGGAAGGATGTACTAGCAGATAAGAAAAAAGAAATCCTAGACAAGAAGCAGGCACAGTACCACCAAGTAGGAAAGGAAAATGAACCATCTGCTAATGGCATACCAAAGCCATATAATGTAAACGAAGTCAAAATTGTAGATCGCGAGTTCTTGTACAAGACCTTTAAAGCTGTCAGTGAAGAAGATGCACAGCTCATTGACGAGGTGGCCCAAGAATATACACTCAATGAAGAACAAGAACGAGCTTATCGGATCATAGCAAACCACTCTGTTGACATATTTGCTGAACAACTCAAAATGCATATTGGAGGTATGGCAGGTACAGGTAAATCCCAGGTTATAAAGGCTCTCATGGCGCTCTTTGACAGACAAAAACGTAGTTTTGTATTTTTGATAATGGCTCCTACTGGTACAGCAGCTGCCTTGGTGTCAGGGTCAACTTATCATTCAATCTTGGCTTCCGAGGAGGAGGAGAAGGATCTGGATCTGGTGTAAGTGAAGCAGCAACCACCTTGGCGAACATCCGTGAGCGGTTGAAAAGTGTCAAATATGTATTCTTAGATGAGGTCTCAATGATTGACTGTGGTGACTTCTATCATATTAGCGCACAAATGAGTCTCGCGCTACAAAGTGATGATCAAGCATTTGGTGGCAAGAATATGATTTTTGCCGGTGACTTTGCACAATTGCCCCCTATCCAGACGAAAGGGCCTGCACTATATAGCCACAATGTCTCCACTGTTCTAGGAACCACTAATGGCTTTAGGGAGCAACAAAGGACAATTGGAAAGGCTTTATGGCATCAAACAACAGTAGTTGTCCTCTTGAGACAGAATATGCGACAACGCTCACAGACAGAGAGAGATGCACAGTTTCGCATAGCATTGGAAAATATGCGTTACAAATCATGTACTCCACAAGACATTGCTCTTCTGCGCTCTAGAATTAAAGGGCCTCAAAATCCAGATGTTGATCCAAATCATCCAAACTTTCGCTTTGTATCTGTAATTACAGCATTCAACTCTCAGCGTGATCAAATTAATACGACAATGTCAGATCGCTTTGCTCAGGAAACAGATCAAGTTTTGAAGCCTTTTTATAGTGTCGATAAATGGAAGTCTAGAGAGCCTACCACTGTCAAATCTCAAGGCAGGCAATTTGATCCAAAGCGAAAGTCAAATATTGTACCTCCTGACATGCAAGGAAAGCTTCACAGTCTACCTCATGGTGTTACAATGAACATTCCGGGTGTTCTCAAGCTTTGTCATGGATTACCTGTTATGATAAAACGCAATGAAGCAACTGAAGTGTGTGTTACCAATGGTGCAGAAGGAACTGTTGTAGGTTGGCAATCACATGCACTAGATAATGACAGAGAAACTCTGGATGTTGTATTTGTAAAGTTGACAAAGCCGCCAACCAATGTTCAGCTTGAGGGTCTGCCAGAGAATGTTGTGCCACTATCCAAACAATCTATACCTATTAAATGCAATACTCCCAATGATGGCAACATCTTCATCTCTCGAGACCAGGTTCCTATTGTGCCCAATTTTGCAATGACAGACTATGCGTCACAGGGAAGAACTCGTCCCTTTAATGTTGTTGACCCATTCAGGTGTCGTACCCACTACTCCATGTATACATGTCTATCAAGAAGTGCAAGCTTGGATGGCACTATTTTAATGCGTGACTTTTCTGCAGCAATTATAACAGGGGGTCTCCCTGGCCATGTGCGCCAGGAGTTCAGAGAGTTAGAACTGTTAGATGAAATTACTCGGTTGCGCTATATAGGTGAACTTCCCAGTGATATCAATGCCTCCACACGTAGCACATTGATCAAGCAGTATAGAGCCTGGGTTGGAGCTGACCATGTGCCTGACAATGTGCATTCTTCTATCAAGTGGTCCAAGTACAACCCACTGGTAATACCAGAAGTGGGTGAAGATGCCCCATGGCAGCGAGTCACATCCAAGGGAAATAAAAGGTCAACGAACCCAAAACCAGCCGGACAGGGGACAAAGCGAAAATATGATGACACTGACCTTGGAAATAGTTTTGTCCCTGCAATAGGGACTCAGCCAGTAGCCCAACTTAATACTGATAATGGGCCTGCTCGCATTGTAAAAAGAAGAAAGGTTGTAGCCAATGTAAGTTCAATTGCCATCTCAGGTAGAGAACGCAAGGGCTATATCTGGAATGCAGATACCTGGAGTTGTGCTTATGACAGTCTGCTCACAATCCTCTTTCAAGTTTTCATAAGCCACAATCAAATATGGACTAGAGATGTTGCTTCAATAAATCCTTATATCACTTTGATATCTGAGGGATGGAATCAGATCATGACTGGACAGCCCCTCACTACTCTTGAACAGTCTCGTAATTCTCTCCAGGCTCAACTTCACCAAATGGATCCCAATGGATATCCAATGGATAATGCCAATGGTACTGATATTTATAGTCTCTGCCGTTTAATGCTGTCAAGTGACAAATACCTTTTTCATATTAGACACAAATGTACATCTTGCAATACTATCGCATCTGATAGACAATACAACACCCCCTTCTGGACCTTGGAGAAGGATGTCAGTCAGCCTGTGTCATCAGAATTAAACAAGCTATTAGAATTAAAGACTACCCGTCTCTGTCAATCATGCCAAAGACCTTTGGTAAAGATAACAGACTTGAGTGCCCATCCTCCTCCTCTAATCGGCATTGCTTTGCCTTATGCGGGTACAACAAAGTTGAAAATAAAACAGACTATGCATGTTGGCTGCAGCAATAACAAGGTCATGTACAAGCTGAAAGGTATTATTTATTTTGGGCATGCTCATTTTACTGCACGCATAATAGGAGACTCAGCTGAAAACATGGTTTCATGATGGAATAACTACAGGCAGAGTATGTATATCTGAGGAGGAAATTGAATAGTATATCTATTATATATCAAACTAGAGGATATAAGGCATATGTTTTAATCTATAGTACAGTATACAAAAATACAACTGTCCCTGCTTTAGCCTCATAAGAGGATCCTTGATATCTTATTATATCATACTTGAAGTACATATGTAACTACACCAGGCAGTCAGTTGTATATTGAATAGCCAAGCCCCTCCCCCCTCCCCCCCTAAACGATTAAGAGTAATCGTGCTGCCATGCGTGCATTGGCCCATTGACCCCAAGTTAGGGCAGGTCAGGGCGTCCATATTCCAGAAGTCACACATGTCACACAGTCCGATTCCTCACGCGACGACAAGTCGAACACCCTCGTTGACCTCTCACTCTTTACTACACGCTACGCACTGGTAATCATACTCATCCCTTTTTGGCACCTTCACCAAGTTCACCTTACCATCACTGAGCGTCCTATGGGGAGATTGTGACCAGTTTTGGTAAGTAAATCAGTCAGCATCATGGGTACTTACAGACATACTACTTACCTACTCACTGGCAGCGCACCTCTCTCCCCTGATCGATGCTCTCATGCACCGTACCCAGCATACTCCCAAACATGTCGTTGAAAGGTGTAGAGGGGCTCCAGTGTCGTCCAGAGGAGGAAGTAGGGAAGTTGTAGAATCAACCAGGTACGCAACCCGCAGCCACCTCTTCTCCCCATCTTCACTGCACATCACCAGACCCATATCTACACTCTTCCGGCCGCGTCAACTTGCAGGAATATTCTCGAACAAGCACCGCCACGCCAGTGTGCTTAGAGCGCAATAGCACAGCCAGTACCATGACCCAATAGCCAACATCTACCCCCGCTCGACCCTCTGAGAGCCCCGTGCTCCCTGCCTCCAGCCTCGCATGTCTAGCTCAAAAGCCTTGAGGATGGAATGATCGAGATGTAGAGCAAGTCTGGCGCCAACCGTGAAGAACTCCGCGAGGATGGAATGATCGAGATGTAGAGCAAGTCTGGCGCCGACCGTGAAGAACTCCGCATGCTGCGCGAGGCGAACAAGGAGCTCGTGAACTAGCCAGCTGCAGCTGGCCGAGGCGTCATGAGTCCCCGCCATGCCCCAGAAAAAGCTGCCCCTGCCCACGGACGAGCGCGACACGGAGCTCGCCGCACTGTGCTTCTTCCACGACAAGACGGAAATCCTCACCCGGCGCGTAGCTCGGCTCGGACTGCTCGTTTGTGGGTGGCGCATGGGCGTGCTCGCGCTGCTGCGCGACCGCGACCACCTGGATGAACCCACCGTTGTGCAGCTCTCCGGGCAGGCGTGGGCCATGTGGACTTGACGCACATTGCGGTCCGTGATGTTGGCTGGGGAGACGCGACACGGTTGCGCCCGCACTCTCGCTGAGCTCTCGGCGGGTATGAGCTTGATGAGCGGTTCATCATCCGCCATCTGCTCCCCCATCGCCCTGAATCTGCTGCCAACCCCGACCGCCACTGTGACGATGCCATGACGAGCAACACCCCCATGCCACATGACTTCCTCCTCCCGCCCAACCCCGCGCTCGCCTTCGGTCCACATCCTCCATGTCCGCAGCATCCAGAAGGCCCTGCGCGGTGGCGTGTAGCTGTTCGCTACGATAGCCCTGGCCCACCGTCTGCCTCACTGACTTACACCATGGTGTCGTACCGAGCACGGCCCTGCTGGCACGGACGGCCCACATGGACGCGAGACGTGTACATAATAGGTCTTTCCATAGACTCTAGAGTAGTCTATAGAAATCAAAATAGAATACCTTTGCGGCTGCTGGTACAGTACTAGGAGATGGCTGCGACACCAATCGCGCTGCAATGGCAGGCTGTAACGGTCTGTCACGTGTCAGCGTTTCAGAGCTTTCCAGCAAAGTCAGAACGCATCAGCCCAAGTCAGCCATTTTGGGAAGTACTGATGCTGTGCTGATGCGCAGAGAGGGCGGTGTGCTGGGCGGGCGAAACAATTGCGGCGTGAGGTGCATGGACTTCAGCGCGCAGGTGCATGGGTGGCGGTGGCAAATAGCGCACAAAGTTGCAGGTGGAGGGCGCAGGGACGGCGTGCGGGAGCGCCGGGTGGAAGACGGCCTTGAGCACGGCGAGCCTGGCGCTGAGGACAAAGTCAGAGATGCGCGGCCAACTTCGTAGGATTGAAAGCACCTGGGGCGACCACGCAGCCGTACATGTTCACAGCCGCATCACCTCCCGCACATAGCAAGCAAAACCCAGCTAAGAGCTTTAGCAGGTGTAGGAGGCTGAGGGCACTGTCCAGTCGGTTCATCACGCCGGTGTGCAAGGTGCTGCCTGGCATTGCGGCGTCGCAGAATGTCTGCCGACGGTGTGCAGACTGCAGAGATCATGCACGTTGATGGTATAAACATGAACACGCGTGCGCGCGAAGGCTGTCTTGCACACAGTGCCGCACCCAGGTAGCCTTGACCCGATGCTGGATGACCCCCAAACTGCACATCCTGAGAGTTGACGGCCTCGTGCACAGCCTGAGAGTCGATGGCCTCGCCCATGCAGCGGCGGCACAGTCGCAGGTGGGTTACAGGCGCGGACCTGTCCAGAGGTGGGCTCGCACAGCGCGGGGTCCTTGATGGCGAGGGAAAAATGTGTGGGCGTGCGGGAGGGCATGGGCGCGTGCGGTGGCGGTGCAGGCGTGGGAGCCATGCGACTGTCAGGCGCCCACATCGGGACTGCGCGGGGACTGTAAACATCCCGGAGGAAGGACGGGTGGTGGTGGTGGTGAGCAGTGTTGGCTTGACCCCCTTGACCCCACGTCAAGCGTCAAGCGGACAGATGGGTCTGACCGGTCAGTCACACGAAGGTCAATAAGGTCAACACCCGTCAAAGTCAGGTGTGCCGACTCGGGAGATGCCGCCCATGCATTTCCGCGGTATCAAGAAATATTATTTATTATTGGGGATCGTCGTCGTCGTCCGCAGTAGTGTACTCCAGTGCTTGTGACGTTGTGCACGCTAGCTAGTTGCAATCAACAAACTCGTAGGCCTGGCACGTGCACGACTCTGTCTCCCCCAGCAACCATGCCGCCGAAAGCACCACTCTGGAATCTATTTCACAACGACGAAAAGAAGTACAAGACAGACAAGACGCATTTCAATGCTCGCTGCATTGCATGCCTCGAGCGTGTCCAATGTCGGCTTCGAGAAGCCGATACGATCGCGCTTGTCGATGTGGCACCATCAGCGGCACCGCCTCGAACGCCCGAAGACCTACTTGCACAAGGTCAGTAGAGCTACGTCTCACTAGCACTTGCCAGTACTCACCTGCTTGTGAAGCACTCATCGAGGTGCCGCCAATTTCGGGCAAGCTAGATGTGATGCTCTCGCATATCAAGCACTGCAAGTTGGTCACCCCAGAGGTGCGCGCGGATGCCTTCGCCAATCACGCTGCATGGAAGGAGAACGTACCAAGCAAAACCCGTTCACCTTCCAACATCTCTGGTTCACCCTCCCAGACCCTTTCCAATGCTCCCGCCTCACCGATGAGTCCTGTCGGATCGACGTCCGTCTTTGGATCCTCTCCACTCAGAGATGACAGTCTGCAGCCATCGAAGAGGCCTCGACTCGGAGCAAGCCTGTCACTGCCGAATCTAACGTCGTGGGTACCGGCCGACCAGGAGCAGCTCAATGTCGTGCTCTGTCGCCTCTTTGTGTCGTGTGGGTATGCTTGGAACTCGGCCAGCAACCCCGAGTGGCAGCGCTTCTTGAGTGGATACGTAGACAACGGTGCCTTGATGCCAGATCGGCGCGTGCTCTCAGGGCGGGTGCTGGATGAACAGGTGAAGTCGGTGGAGGAGAAGATAAAGGTGCGGTTGGGGGGGAGGATGGCAACGGGGCAGTGCGATGGGTGGAAAAACGTGGCGAAGACGCCGGTGGTCACCTCACTGATGACTGTCAATCATGAGGTGCGTTAACGACACAGCTAACGATCTAGGCATTGAGCTTACCAACATCACCATACAGCTGGTGCTCATTGAGACGCATAACATGTCCGGACTCCCAAAGACCGGCGACCAGTTGTTTGAGGTCATGAAGGCAGACATCGAGGCCGCTGAGAAGAAGTTTGGCGTGAAACTCATCGCATGGGTAACGGATGATGGTCCGGATGGAAAGAAGGCGCGACGCTTGCTGGTCGCTTTATTCAGCTGGATGATCGTGCTCCTCTGCTGGGCACACCAGATTAATCTTATCGTCGGTGATGTCATGAAATCCCAACCCACCTTCAAAGACACGGTTGCAGAAGCTATCACAGTCATCAAGTGGTTCAATAATCACGATCTAGCTCTGTCACTCCTGCGTGTCGAACAGCAGCTCACCTTCAACGGAAAATCCTGGGCACTCCTTCTCCCTGTTCTCACCCGCTGGACTGCCCACTACACTGCTGCCACACGTCTGCGAAAGCTCGAGGGACCTATCAAGGCCTGCGTGCTGCGGAATAGGGAGAAATTGATACAGAGTGTTGGAAGGGAGCAAGCGGCGCAGGCGAAGGCGAGGGAGGTTATGATGATTGTCGAGGATCGCAGTTTCTGGGAGAAACTTGAAAGGTGCGCGGGTTATTTGCCCACGCGGTGATGCGTCAGCTAACTTATTGTACCTTTTGCATAGCATCCAGGCCATCCTCGAGCCGCTTGCGGTTGCAGCAAATATCACACAGGCGACACACACAAGGCTCGATCACGTTGTCCTTACCCTGGGCAACCTTTATCGGATTTATTCTGATACTGATACCAACTCTCCGCGCGCACTCTGTGACCGTGTCTTGCTTAGCCTCGAGACTCGATGGGCTAAGGCCGACCAGGATGTCTTCATCGTTGCCCTGTTCCTGAACCCCTTCATCCGTTTCAAGTGCTTCAATCGTGCAGTACTGACTCATAACAATCTCTATACAATCACCTCGCGACTTCTGCGGCGCATCTTCGGCAAGGACGCCGACGTCGACTTCCTGAAAGCCTTCGAAGATTATTTTGCGGATGTCGGCGAGTTCTCGTCTATGAACATGCAGCTTGAGGCACTGCAGCAATTGTACCGGAGTCGGGTAAGCCTTATTCCTGCACCTCATGCATCCGCTAACTTCATTTCAGGACCAGGACATCGACCTCGCTGTGATCTGGACACGCATGGACAACGGCACAGAACACGGCCGCAATCAGTTTGTCCTCTTAGCAATCCGGCTCTTCACTGTCATTGCCAACTCGGCAGGCTGTGAACGGACCTTCAGCAAATTCGGGATCACACACACGAAGATTCGCAACAAATTACGCCCTAGCAACGTCCACAAGTCGACGGTCTTGCAATCAGACATTAAGCGCGAACATACCGAGGCCGGGCTCACGCATAGGCGCCAGAAAAGGAAGTTTGGTGATGACGACCCGGAGGTGATCCATGCGAGCGCTGCACAGGAGCTCGCTAATTCAGACAGTCCCCTGACCTTCGATGAAGAGGACGACATGGAAATGATGGCGAGGGTTATCCAGGAAGCAGAAGATGATGCCGTCGGGTTGCCGACTACGCTACGCGAGATTATCGCGCTGCCGTCCCTGCCTCCTGCCATCGTCGAATTCCCATCCAATTCTCGCCTTATACCATTGGCTCATCTATTCAACTTCTCTCAGGAGCATTCAGAGTGCCTCGCGTTCTATTGGAAAGGAGGGTTGCGCAATGTCGCGCGCGAGACAGAGGCACAAGACTTGCTGGCAAGCGAGGACACTTAAATATTCGCCTGTGCCGTACCTAACAGTTAATCGTATATATTGGGAGTTGTCGTGACAGTTCGGGCTCTGTTCGCATCCCGGCATCCGCGGCTCACGTGGTATTGACCGGGTCAATAATTGACTTGACGGTTGTGACGCTTTGACCTGACCTTATTGACTGACGGGGGTCTGACCCGGTCAACGACAACACTGGTGGTGAGACAAAGAACACAGACGGCGGCATCTTGGAGCGATGGGCGGGGTTAGTGCCGGCGGTCCGGGGAAGGCGCCACGGCATCTCTCAGCAAAGCACCTGGACCCGCTGTGCCGCCGGCGCCGCAAATTCTCGCGCACGTGACATTGGTTCATTTTTGAACACCCCGCAAATTGCTCTGTAGCACCTTCCACCCTGCGCCGCTTGCTTAGGTAACTGCACCATCTTATTTGCATTGTAAATATGGTTCGATTGATATACATATGTTGCTATACAGGAGAGGGGACGGGGGGAATGTCGAGCTCGTCGTCGCCGTCGACGATGACGAGGCTTGGCGCAGCGAGCGGGACAGGTACCAGCGGTCCGGGAAAGGCACCGCGGCATCTCTCTGCAAAGCGCCTGGAACCGCTATGCCGCCAGTGCCGCAAATTCTCGTGCACGTGACATTGGTTTGTTTTGAGCACCCCGCCAATCTACTCCCCCGCACCTCGCTTGCTTAGATAATGGCACCATCGTATCCGCCTTGTAAATACGGTTCGATTGATATATACATGTTGCTATACAGGGGAAGGGACGGGGGGAATGTCGAGCTCGTCGTCGTCATCGACGACGACGACCCTAAGCGCGCGGCGGGGAGCGTTGGCGCCGGTGACGACAGGCGCGGGAACGCTGGCAACGGGGCGGGCACGTGCTTGATGGCGTTGCTCTGGCACGTTCGGGCCGGCCGGACTGCACTGGTAATCAAACCGGCGATCAAACCGGCACCGGCAACTTATGACGGAATAGATGCAGGCACCGACTTAAGAAACCCCCACGGCGGGCACACTCAGTGGCTGTTTTCAAAAACAGCCTAAGAGGCTGTTCTCGCAGCCTTCATCGACATCACGCCGATCGCAGTCACGGTAACACAGTGACTGTGACAGCTTCATCACAATTGAACTTCAACTGGCCGACATCCCTGCCACGTCGCGACTCTCTCAACGCCCCTTCACCTCCGGTCCCGCGCCGCGCAGCCCCCACTCGACTGTCGACATCAACATCAACACACGCCAAGTGCCGTGCACACGAAGTATGCGCGCCTGCGCAGCCTCGCGAGGTGTCAAACCTGGCGCCTCTTGGCTGCGCAGACGCTTTCCGAGGATCGTAGCCACCCTCGATGGTCCTTCTGCACGCATGACATGCTACACCCCACGCGTGCATAGGTCCGCACATCTACTTGGAGGAGATGGGTGTGGAATGGAGAAGAGGAGGTGCCGTGAGGACAGATGTCGTTCGTGTGTAGGCAGCAAGCAGGTGCGCACGCCGTAACCCATAACATCTACCTCACATCCTCTCACTCACAGCTCGCATGCCAGTACACCTGGCCGCCAGGACAGCACCCAGCACTCCCGCACGCCAGCACCCAACAACACTCCAGCATGCACAACAAGGGCAAGGAGCATGGGGCGCGCAGCGACGGCATCGAGGACGACTCGGAGTGGGGGCGCATGACGGAGGCTACGCACATCTGGCGTGCAATATATGAGTCGGAGTAGGTGCGCGCATTGATCACAGCGAGGGCAACGTGCATAGGCGCACTGTGAGGAGGCAATGAGCAGGGCCAGTCATTTCAATGACCGCAGTGTACTTGCTAGTACGTTGTAGTAATTCAGAAATAAATCAATGCCAGCTTATTCTGCAGCGTACTTTCTGTCTGCCTTCCCTATTGCATACCAGAGACTCGTGGCGAGACAAAGGAAGATGAAAGTCGCGTGTGCTGGCGCCGCGTGCTGCTTTGCTTGAAGACAAAGGACATGTATGTCGTGCCTTTCTTCGAGTCTCTCACCTCCCTCTCACTCCTTGCCAGTCTAAGCCTTCATCTGCATACCATGTCGGAACGCATGGAGACCGACCCTCCTGAGAACCGTGGCTCAAAGCGTGCTCGATCTCCAGAAGCTTCCGCAGACGGCGCTAGCAACACCCGCTCCGACGGCGCGCCGGGCAGTCGCAAGTCTGCAGCAACTGACTCTCGTCCATCGAAGAAAGCAAAGCAAGCCCGCCCTGCTAGGGCGCAAGGGTCAAAGTCGTCGCCAGGCGGCAGCGACCAGTGGCATGTGAGCCAAGATGCAGTACCGAAGGAGGCGAAAGGGATTCAGGTGTGTTCGGCCTACTTCTTGCTGGCCAGGTACATGCTTAATTTGATGTGCTGTAGAATGCTCTCTACATCCACATCCGCATGCTTGGATTCCTCGTCTCGACACACACATTTCCTGACAGAATCAGTGGGACTGAAGGCGATCTCTTTGCGGAACGCTTTTCTGATGTACAAGGCATCAGGTCTGCTGTTGATGCAGAGATTGTTCGCATGCGAGACCCCTCTGGTGCTGCACAGGATATGGTCACTCGCCTCAACAAAGCCCTTGACACTGCAGCTATTAGCTACAAGAATAGTGTCATTGTTCCTGCCATTCGCCGTATCCTTCCGGACTTCCTCCTCCTCTCATACACTGTTATCACCAGCCTTGGTCTCAAAGCTTGGAACCCCGATCTCAGTAGCCCTGCCGACAGTATCTACAATCTCTTGCACGAGCAAATCGCACTGTCCACGTTCAAGACACTCTGTCTCACATTCGCCTACACTACCTATCGCATCAATTTTGATGAGCTGAAGAAGCCGAATCTTCTGCGCATGGTATGTACTCTTGTCTTCTTCACATCATGCCCTTATTGACAGATTGATATTTAGTTATATCGGAACTTTGTGTTCTCATATCTCCGCAAGCGCTTTATGAAGAACAGCTTGCGAAATGGAAGTGTCAAGGAATCAGATGAGCTCTCCAACTTGTACAAGCGTCGTAAAAGTGTATGTCACTCTTTTTTCTAAGGATCTCTTGGATGGTCAGCTGATGCTGATACTTTCTAGCTCCGCAAGGAAAGAGTGCATTATCTCAAGGACCAGGGGTATAACAAGCGTGTTCTTCGTTTGTTCAGCGTGAATGCTGCAAACTCGGAGGACGAGTGGAATAATGACCGGGGTGCCTTTGTTGTCAAGCCAATGGAAGCTAGATCACCAATTGTTCAGGCATTTGCTATCTATATGGATGAGCAGCGGGCAATGCAGAAGCGAACTACTAGGAATCGGATGTAAGTCTGACTCTGCCTACGTCTTATATATTGTGACTAATATTAGCTTTTGACTTAGCCCTGAGCGTGAACGAATCAGAATTGATTCTCCCCCAGCCCCTATTCTCACCAAGCTTCCAAAGAATGTTCCTATCGATTGGTTCTCTCCGAGCTTTTTCAACGAGCAACTCACCGTTCGTCAGCGCTATAGCTACAAGGACAACCTCATTGCACTTCCTCTGGCCCAGGATATTGGGATGACGATCTTGGCACATCGCCAATGGAAGAATTTACCTGAGGAGGAGTTTATGAATGCTTATGGCAATAGCGTCTTGGAGCAGTACAACATGCCAACTGCTATGGAGATGGATCAGCTGGAGGAGTATGATGCTGAAGATGAGGCCCAGGATGATTCAAGTGATGAGGATGATAATTACCTTTGATTCTGCAGGAGTACATTTGATATGGCTCGTAACATAGCAGACTAATCACACTTGCTAGTAGTATTTATATAATCTAATCACAGCTGATTAAATATTTGCATTGCTATATGGATATATGAGTGATATTCCTACTAGTCATTACAATCACTGGTACTATCGACGATCTCTATTTAGTGCCCAGCACACAACTAAAGTTGGCTGTTGAATCTCATACGTTTCAGGTGGCCGTCGAAGTGTTGTAATGTGAGCAAGTATATGTTTTGGTTCTAGAACCACTAGCTCTTCTGACGGTTGAGCATCATATATCTGACATTTAAAGAAGTTGAACTGTGTATAAGGAGCCTTATTTGTATCAAAGGGGGAAAGAGGAAGATGTGGCTGGACAAAAATGAAAGTATGCATATGATGATCAAGTGGTATAGACCACACTGATTGAATAAATCCAGTACGATGGCTAAGTGTTTGGTTATCCCAAAACTGAATTGCACTATTTCCTTCATGCTGTCTCTGGTCACTATAGGTTCGTCCATCAACAGTAAATGTCCGAAGTCTGTTGGCTCGTGGAGGAAGGATAAGTGCATGATGGGGATGAGGTACATCTTTCCATGATCGATATGGCTGACCATTGACTTGAAGATATTGGAGGAGGAGGAAATAGTAATTCTCATCCATTTCAGGTGCTTTTGCAAGAATATCTGCAAGTTTACTTGCACTAAGCTGACTACTTGGCTGTGTATCTTTCTGAGAAGAGCCATTTCCTAGAATCTCTGCAAGGGAAGCCATTGCATCATTGCCTTCAGATTTATCATGTAGTATAGCCTCTAGACGAGCACGCCGACTGATTTGATGCAGCATTGTATAATCCAAGTCACGCATGTGGTAATTGGTCTTAATACGCTGAAGCTCTCCGTTCAGTCGTTCACCTGGAAATTCACTAAGAGCAGCTAATGGACCCCAATGCTTGAGAATAGCAGGATAATGCATAGCATAATGATGATTTGGAATAGATCGAACAGGGAAAAGTTCTTTGATTGATTGACGATAGATGGTATAGTGCATCAAAAATGTGTCAGCATCTGTGTTTGAAGTTTTAAAAGAAGTGATAATACTTGTTGCAGCAATAAGATAATGAAAACTGTCCAGAAGCTGCTGGTTGTAGGAACCAATGGGAGATGACCACCATAATTCAGGAAGAACCAGAGGTAGAATAAAAGAGAACAAGACAAGATATGTATCAGCTTTGAGTTTCCCATGACTAGGTTCTCCTAGATTTGTTGGAGGACGATCAACCCAAGTTGGAAGGGATACAGCAGCTATAGCCTCCCGTATAATTGTAAGTTGATCTGGGGTAAAATGAAAAGGACCATAGGATGATGTTTTTACATGTGAAGCTGGCAACATTGGCTCATCCTCACTATCATCAGAAGACATTGCACTACTAGAAGACACAGCATTTTCCTGTAACTGGGAAAATGACAAACGCAGAGGTGTAACACTTGCACGAGGAGTTGTATTGTTTGATGTTGAAGAAGAGGATAATTCAGGAGAAGGCGATAATGGAGGAGGTGTTGCCTGAGACATTAAAATCCTATCATCTGATGACAAACTACTTGACATGTCTGTATCAGCATGACTGCTCTCAGCATCAACTGTGGATTCATAATCTACATCATTTTCATCATTTTTCTGGGGTCCGATGCCCCAAAGACGACGAAGCTGATGCTTTAGAATACCTTCTAGCCAATTATGCATATAACCAAGCACAACATGCTCAATAGGGTCCCAATGGGAAAGAAGATGAAGTGGTGTCCATCGAACACCTGTTCTTTTAGCATATGCTTTTTTATCCTTTTTTGTTATCAGACCACGCCAAGTATTTGCCTGCTCTCGAACTTCTGCTGCAGTGCGATCCTTCCAAAAATTGGGATCAAGCTCTTCGATTAGATCAGAAGATAAGTCACAGTATGAGCAGAACAAATTTGCAGAATGTGAGAGATAGCCTGTGATTTTTCGCATTGCTTCAAGGTCTGCAAGAAGAAGTGCAACAATAACCTCAATAAGGGCCCCTTGTGGATAATAGTATGTTGGAATTTGACGGCTTGCAGGTGGAGCAAAAGGAGAGACCTCTCTGATGAAAAGCTCAAGAATGTGAGATATAGTGATCATATTAGGTGCATTTGGTGGAGGAGTTATACCTGCAACAAAAACATTCTCCCGCTTAAAGCGCATGTCTGGTTGCAAATTCATACAATATAAAACCAAGGCACCACAGGACACCTTTTTCCCAGCCATTCGATTTCCTAGCACATTGAACCAGTCAATGTAAAAACCAAAGACTAGACGATATGGATTTGTCGATGGCCCCTGAAGTTTCTGCCATGCTGGACTGTCATGCAAGTCATGCATCTTAGCACCAAAAGCCTGACGATTATGATGATAGTTATTAAATGATGCAATCAATTGATCTTCAATTATTCTCCTTGAAAGAAAAAAATGAAGCCAGTCATCAAAAGACTGAGTTGTATAAAGTCGTTTTGGAACCAGTATAGGACCATGTCCAGTCTGCCTATTTGCCCATAATTCAGTTCCACAGACACGTGACCTAGGGGATTCACGCCATGTACACGTCTCTGGAATCTGGTCTCTAGCATATGTAGAAAAGCACTTTGGACAACAAACAGTCCGTATGATGACTGGTTCAATATGCTGCACCTGATATGCAGTGCGAACATCGCGCGGAATATCCGGCATGGGCAAATCAAAGTCATTGTGCAGGGCAGAGCGCATAGCACTACGGAAGAGCAGAAAGACAGTGGTGAGAATAAGCCCCAGTGAGCGCAGAATAATGTTTGAGATCTCCCGACTGACACCTGCATGTAGATTGAGCCAGATTACAAGAGTACAGCACAATCTGAAAAGAAGAGGAATAGCACGGGTGATTTCTGTTAACAAGTCAGCATGACAATAGGATACAAGAAATATGACAAGAAGAACTGGCCTTCTTTCATAGCATCTGCATCTTGTTGGATCTGCTCTTGAGGCCCAATTGATATGTCTTGATGTGAAGATGGCTGAGGATTATCTTGCAGCATATCATCATCTACCTCTGCAGCCCGATGCTTACTTCGAGTTGGTGCAGATACCTCTCGGCCTGGCTGCTCAATACCGCCAACCATGACAACATGTTGAGCAATGCAGACTTGGCAAACACATATAACCATGATTTAATCTATATATTTTTGAGCTATAGGCAGCAATTCTGAATGAAATATAACATGGCACAGACCAAGTATCCCTCAATAGCCTGGCTTGAGTGGATTGAGATGTTCAGATGAGCCAGATGACAACTTGTAGTGAGTGACTAGAGAGAGAGAAATTTTCCGGGAGCATCTGATCTCTCCGATATCATCACTTACATAATCTGTGCTGTCTCCGGTCGCCAGCCGGAGAAGACAGATCTTATCCTGAGGGCCCGCAAAACATGACTTTGGGTCAACAAAATTCACATCATAGATTTTTTACTACTATGTTACATTCAATGGGAGGAAGTGCTACAAGATGGTACAGTGGAAAGGGCGGTGGCAGCGTGGGCGACACACAGCGGCATCAGCGTGCAGGTGGTGGACACGTCATCGTACAGACGAGGGAGGTATTGATGTGGAGGTGTGGTGTGGGCAGCGCATGAGTGAGGGCAGCAACGATAAGGCGGGAATGAGGGTGTCGCGAAGGCGAGGGAGGTAGCGGCGCATGGACAAGCAGAGATCAGAGAGTGTGGTGACACACGGCGAGGAGGATCCACATGTGGCAATGGTAA
The DNA here is from genome assembly GCA_019914985.1 of Auriscalpium microsporum. Classification (NCBI taxonomy): domain Eukaryota; kingdom Fungi; phylum Basidiomycota; class Agaricomycetes; order Russulales; family Auriscalpiaceae; genus Auriscalpium; species Auriscalpium microsporum. The sequence goes on along the minus strand of JAHLMG010000016.1, from coordinate 360,837 downwards.
GGGCTGTGATGTCCGCAAGCTTGGTGATGTTGAGTATACAGGTGACAGCGACATTAATGTCTGCAGCATATGCTGGCAGATTGCATGAGCGACAGGTGCGTCATGTGCGCACAAGCACGCTACTCACCGGATTAAGCCTCCATCCTTTACTATCTGTCTCTACCCACTCCCCTCTGCAACCTCTCCATGGTTTGCGCCCATGGTCGGGGGCGCTGCGACATGGTGCAGTGTCCATATTGATGTGCTGGCATGTTGAGCGAGATATTTCGGTGCCAGTTGAAGCCTATGGGTGCCAGTTGCAAGCTGTGAGTGCTTGGTGCATGCTGTAGGTACTAGGGATGTGAAGATGCGATGGGAAGAGGAGGTGGGCGGGAGAAGAGGGAGGCGGGGGAGGTGGGCGCGAGAGACGAAGGTTCAACTGTGACGCAGCTGTCACAGTCACTGTGTTACAGCGATTACGGATCAGGCGCGCGCCGATGAAGGCTGTGAGAACAGCCTCTTAGGCTGTTTTCAAAAACAGCCACGGAGCGTGCCCGCCGTGCCCCTAGTAAACGATTCTACTTCGTAAACTCAGGGAATCGTAATTGTGCTTACTTTGTACCATAGCCGGGGCCAAACCAGCTGTGTAAGTTGCCTAACATCTGTGTCTCATACTTTGAGTGTTTGCAGTGTAGCTACGGATATTTTACTGCGGTACTTACGACCCGTTATTCTCCGCTTGCTTCCAAGATTCGAGCCTATTATTTTTGATTGTCACGCGTCACCCTGGTCTGCGAGCCTGGGAGGTCAAACGAGCCTACGCAATTTTTGGTCACGCGGCGACCCCTGCGAGCCTACGACCGAAATGGTACAGTAGAAGAGTGCGTGTTCTGAATCTTTCGTGCGATCTCCTCTTACACTTTGCTCAACTCGCAGAACCCGTCGTCCCTATCATACCCAATATCCCCCTTGCGGTCGCAAGCCAATGTATGAACCCCCGCCTCGCGTCCTCCGTCCCCGATCGCGCGCGCTGCCGCCTACAAAACCCTGCGACCTGAGACCAGGGTCCACTCTCGACGGGCGACTCGCAAAATGGGATCCTGCGTCTCAGGCTGATCATCAAGTCTACAACGAATGTCCGTGATTACAACCATCCTCGCCCTTCACTCTACCCCGACATCTTGCTCCGGTGCGTTACCCAGCCCGGACTCCCATCGCATTGTTCCTGCTCATCTCCAGTCCCCCCAGAAGAACGAGAGAGCGGTGCTTTCATCCCTAGCCCCCCAAAATCGGCATTAAGGTCATGCGAACGACAAAGGCGATCGGACAACTCGGCCGCAAGGAAGACCACGACGGTTCGCAGAGCTTCACGTCTTCGCGCACGCACAAGGATGCTATGGACCATGAAATGGAACGATGCGGATGCCGAGTACCACGATGTCCAATTCCCCCAGACTGCGCCAGAAGGTCGCAGACCGTGCGCGGAATGGCAGTAGCTGCGCGGGACGCTGCCGGCCACCGGAGCTCTTCGCTACGCGCGCGGCCCATCGATGTGGACTTGCGTGACGAGAGCGATAGCGCAGACAAATTTTCATCACCCAGCCTCGGGGCGTCAACGGCCCTCGCTCATTCCGGAGGAAGACGAGAACGATGTGACGATGCTGCAGGTTTCGTTTGCCGGTCATGTACGAGTCGCCGCGCCCAATCTCTCACAGTCTGCTCTGGCATATACCCACCGCCACCCAGTCCGCCTTCCCTACCCACCGAGACCTCCACCCTGGTCGTCGAGAACGGCCATGTATCAGGCTTATCATTACCCAGTCCCGTGTCCTCGGGCCCCAAACGCTCTGCTCAAAGCCTCGCCTCTGCGTTGGAGGATCTTCAGCCGACCCTCATCCGCTCAGATGACTGCGAGAGAAGACGGCCTCTCATCCGCCGATTCTTGCCGCTATCCTCCCCGGGTCGGGAACCACGCCAGGATAGGGTCGTCGCCAACTGCGTCATCAGCCGGGCGTATGCAGGGATGGCCCGTGTCAAGCACAGTTCGCACTTCCCGCTTCATCTTCCGTCCCAGAATCCTTGCTCCGACAGTACGATACGCCGTATCTAGAGGCGTGCAACGCGCGCGATCCCCTACGCCTGCAAATCGCTCTTCTACAGACCCTCGACGGGACAGCGCCACGCCTCCGCGCCATGGCGCTGAGAATTTTCCTGCCTGTAGACGACTCTCCGTACCGAACGCCTGCGTTCTATGCATTTATGTCCTCCGTCACACATCTATGCCTCGGCACTGTAGGTCATCCTCCTTCCGTTATGAACGCCATAAGGGAGCGCGTTGTCTGGGTATCTGGGTTACACAAAAACGTCATCCAGGAGGCGTGCAACCTTGTATCGCTCTCTGTCGCCGATGACTTTCATTCACCCAACGACGCTCTCCGGCGCGTGTTGTCCATGCCGCAGCAGCTGAAGTATCTGGCTGTCGACGCATCGACCTCGGCCCCTAGCCGCAGCGCTGAGGCGGGTTTAATGCTCGAGTGCATTGGGATGGGCCGTGGGGCGCGCAAGATGCGTTGGACCGGTGATACACACCCGGGCTGGCAGGACACGTAGAACGTGGACTGGGTTACCATGTGCGCGTGGGCACCACATACGCCACCGGGTGGCCTCGGCCAAGCGCTCACTCGTGGATTCAAGCTTAGAACCCAAGCATGTCCCGCGGCACCTGCATACAAAACGCCTTGCCTTCATGCCGCCAACCGTCCTACCCATCCTCCGCCACATGCTCCCGCATCTCCGCGATGTCGCCCCCATGCTCCTGACAAGAGTCTATGTCCTATACCGACGGGCACTATGGACGGCCTGACCGATTTCCGACTAGCGAACACCACGCCAGATGGGCTGAATCCTCAACTCGCATTCATCCAGGTCGTGCGTCCTACAGAGCGTCATATATGCTAGGACAAAACTTCACAGCTCAAAGCGCCTATCCCACCACAGCTACACGATCACCTACACCACCCCGCTGCTGGCCGTCCACTCACGGCACTCAAGCTCTCCAAGACGTTCGAGTGCGCTATTTCCTGCGTGGCGCTGGGGGCACCCGACGTCCGCAACGCGGCTGCCATCGAGCCGGGCAGGAGTTCGGCGGCGGCGGCGGTTTCGCAGCGGACGGGGTGGGGCGCTCACCATTGTTGCGCGCGTCGAGAACCCAGACGCGGGTCATCTCCATACGGGACGCTTTCTCCTTCTCCTTGTCGACAGGCCGGGGGCGCGGCAGGGCGCTTGCATAGATGTCGGCGGGAGTGCAAGCGCTGTGGGAGAAGAATTGGCAGAGGATATCGCGCGGGGAAGGCGGTGGGGTGTTTGTCGATGAGCTGGTGGTGGACAAAAATCCCATATCATCGAAGGCGGGGTTTGAATGAATGGATGTATAAGCGTCGTTGGGATCTTGTGAAGCCTCGGGTGCTCCGTGCACCCGCAGCGCATTTTGCACGGCGTCGTCGAACGCGTGGATGCCGTACTTCAGCGTCACAGCCGCCATTCGCCGCGCGTCCTCCAGCGCCAGCGGCGGGCTGCGCACAGGGTGGTAGCACCACCGCAGCAGGAGATCCAGCGTGGTGGCATCTTCGTCCATTTGGAAAACAAGAAGCCGATCGGCTGCGGGGACATGGGCGAGCAGGTTGAAGAAACTATTGAAGACGGACGAGGCAAGGGACAGAATGTGCGTGGACACGCGGAAGCGCGTGCCGTCTGAGGAGTGCATGATGATGTCGGCACGGGGGTCGTCGGAGAAGGGTGGATCGGCGCCCCGCGCCTCTGGGACGCCGATGGATGGCGAATCGGACATTGGAGCAGGGGTGATGGGGTCAGGAAGTCGGAGACGACGTAGTAGAGCGAGGACACTCGAGGTCATCGCGGCGGTGAGACGTGGGCTGAGAGCGCGCTTCACAGAGTATTTATGCTTGCTGTGCGGGCGTCCAAGAAGAGAATACTGATTATGCACAAGACCAGAGTGTTCTTCTGCGCATGCGTAGTCTGCGCGAGGTATCTGCGGAGAGGAGAAGGTCGTCAAAGATGACAGTTGCGTGTACCCAGACAAAAGGTCCTCACCATATCGAAGAAGAGCCTGCGTAACTGGAACTCCAGAACTGGGTCCTTGGGAATTTGCGCAGTAGAACGTGGCCATGTCGAAGTAGCCCTGCATGCGGAGATTCCCCAGAGTGAGCGCAGTCGCAGCGAGCGCTACATGCCAGGAAGTCCTTGAAGATTTTGCATGGGGAGAACCAAAGCGCCTAGGAACCGACCTTCCTCATCACCTGCCCTGCACTCTCCGCCGACCAACTCCCGCCGCTGCCGCAAGAGCGTCCCGCTGCGGGCGAAGACGTTCTGATCGAGCGCTTTGTCGAGCACGCGTGCTGCTGGTGGGCCCGCGTGTGATTCGCTCTGGTCAGCGGGTCGTGCATCTACGACTCTGCGTCGCGCGCAGTACTGCGCGCTGTTGAGGCTACGACCATGCTGCGAAGGGCAAGAGGTGTCGGCGTGTTGCAATTGTTTCAGTTTGAAGTTCGCGGGGCGGAGACAGCTTGGCCGAATTAGACCAGTGACCGGCCTAGGGACCGGGAGACGACGACGAGCTTGGGAGGATTGTCGCTGGTTTATAAGATGCATATGCCAGTGTGGAGAGAGGTACGGTGCGAAAGGCGAGGACTTGTAAGCGCCCGAACCTGTTGCTCACCGTCATGGCGGCCTCTTTCCCCATCGAAGTCCTCCTCATGATCGCAGAAGTCACCTCTGCTCATGATAGCCGCAACCTCCGTGCCATCAGCAAAGTCTTCTGCGCTGCCGCAACGCCCCGCGCCTTTCGCACCGTGGGCTCCACCAATCGACCCGACAGCGCCCTCGGCCTGGCGAGCCTGCTTCAATCGGACCTGGTGCGCTATGTGCAGGAGGTGGTGTACCGTGACTATGCCGCAGACGAGCACGGCAATGCCGTGGATGCAGTTGATCGAGGTGCGCAGAACAACAGTATTACTTGGTGCATCCAAGCTCATTGGAATTGCGGTGTCTACCTCTAGCCCCGCTGGATGTGGACTACGGGACCACCGTAAGGGAACCGCTCGTCAACGCGTTCACACTCGCAGCGCATCTGCCTGGCCTGACATCGTTCCGCTTCGTATTCCAACCGAAGTTCTCACAGGACGTGAACTCCACAATCGCATCCTTGAACCTGCAGCACACGCTGCTCATCACCATCGGCGAAGCGGCACCCCATCTGCGCTCGCTGACACTGATCAACCTCATGCCTGTTTATGACTTGATTTACACGAAGTCAGCATTCCGGCGCGCCCTATCCTCTCTCACCGATCTGCGCATCAACATTGCAAACGCCGCAAACCTACCGCATGACTCTGGCGTGCGGGACGCGATGTCCAGGTTTTGGCATGTCGCAATCGACCACTTCGTTCTCGAGAGCCTGTCGAGGGTCGCATCACTGGTGTTGGTGAACGACATGCCCACCGCCGCATCCAGAATTACGAATTTCGTGCGAGGCGGAACATTGCCCAGGCTCAAGTATCTTGTCGTTCGGAACCTGGGTATAGATATCGGCAGCGCCGATGTCAACGAGTTTGTGAGGAGGCATAATTTGCTGGAGTGGATCGACACCGGCGATGGCCCGGAAGGGGTGCGTTGGGTGCGGCATACACACACGGATCCGCAGGACGAGACGGAGTACGAATTCCCCCCGAGCATGGCTGCCTAGCTGAAATTTCGGGTTCGAACGCCGGCATCGAACCCGCGGTATCGGCTGCCTTCTACTCAGCCTGTCCAAGACCAAGGCGATGTTCCGTCCTCGGCGAGTAACAACTAGTGCACAATATTACCTCGACGCTGTCCCCACCCCGCAATAGTCCACCCTCAGGACAGCAACACATTCCCCGTGAGTACTTAGAGTGTTCCCATCCCTCACGCTTGAAGTTCGGGCGCTCACAGCCCGGGGACATTTCGGAAGTTTCCGACCGCCACCGCGTCCCTCTCGCGTTGTCGATAGACCCTTCCGCGCCTGAGCGACAACTCGTGCCTTCCACACCGCATTAATGAATCAGCGCGACAGGGCCGCGACTCGGTGACTATCCCTTCCACACCGTCGACGACAGTGACAGCGCCTTCAGTCTCAGCCTCGGACGGCCTCGCACGCCATGTGCAGGAGAGGTGGCTTTCCGCAGGGGACGAGCAAGGTTGATATTTAATACACTTGGTCCGCCAGACAATGCCCCCGTGGCCGATGGCCCACGCATTTTCGACGACGATGAGGACGCCTATTCGAAGACGCCGTGCAGAATGAACTGCAGGCAGCCCAGGCGTCGCACGCGTCGCAGAATCACAATATCATACATAACTTAGGTGCGTGCATGCGGCGCCTACAATCTGGTCTATGTCTATTTCTTACATCTCTGGCGATCAACCAGCTATCTTCTTGAACCACAGTGCCTCCTCTTCCACACCAATCTCTCTTCAGCCGCGCAGGCAGTCACTTCGGCAGCGCGTCCAATGCATCCTGCACGGTCTGCACATCCGCGCCCTGCACCTTCCCCGCCGCGCGCTCCAGCACGCGCCGTGCCGCCGCACTGTCTCCCAACAGCTCATGCGCGCGCATCTGGCGCATATACCTACGAACACACCCCCGCGCATCAGCCCACCCGCCAACAAATCGCACAAAAGCAAATAACACACCCTCTGACATACCGCGGATCCGCGCGCACCGCCGCGACCCCGTCCTCCAGCGCCTTGCCCGCATCCTGGCAGGGCCCCGCAAGCAGGTGTGCCGCGGCGCGGTTGGCGAGGGCGACCGCGAGGGCGGGGCGCGCCCTGCGCGCGTCGGCCCCGCCGTACCCGTGCACCTCGACGTGCTCGAGCGAGTCTACCGCGTCGTCGTACGCGTCGAGCGCGGCGCGCATAGAGTGTGTTTCCGCGCAGGCGCGCGGCGTCGGCGTCGGCGATCGTTTTCACTGCGTTGGCGCGAGAGTGGGCGCGCGAGTGCTGCACGAATTTGAATGGCGCAGGCAGCGCATCGAGGAAGGGTGTGAGCGTGCTGGCGTAGGGGAGGAACGCGGCGGTGAGGTTGAGGAAAACGGGGAGAGCGGGCGTGGGGAACATGATAGACACGCGGACGAAGCTGCGGGGCGGCGTGAGCGGCAGGACATCTGGGGTAAGAGGGTACGCACTCGAGCACAGTGGATGCGGGGGGTGGGCCGGTGCCGATGAAGGTCTGGTAGAAGCGCGGGCCGTCCTCCATGTCCTTGCACATGAGCGCGTAGCGGTGCAGCGCGTCGTCGTCGTCGGCGTCGGCGTCGGCGTCCTCGATGTCGTTGCCTTGCTTGTCGACGGCGCCCGCGTCGACAAGGGTCATCAACCACTGGACATCGGGGCGGATGGTGCAACCCATCGCGGCGAAGTCAACTGCACGCGCGGAGCGAGCAAGGGCGTAGGATGTATGCGTGTGGGTAAGCAGGATTGCTACGCAGGGGAGCGGGAGGGAGCTTGCCTTGAAGGCTTCGGGGCTGTGGTTGGTGTGTGTCGACCAGTGACAGTCGCCGCACATGGTGGTTATGAGGAAGAAGGCAGAAGGCTGCCCCGCTTGTTTGGCTTGACATCAACGCGTTCGTGTCACGTGGGCAGGTCCCCGTCATCCGTGACCGTCAAACGCTCAATGTGGCAAAATCCAGGATCCAGGAATGGCACAGCGCCGAGATTCAAACAGAAGGCCGGGTCGAAGTCCAGGGACTCGCGGGCGGTGAACTCGCAAAAGACGACACGGTGAGGGTGCATGCGGCCGCTCGCGACACAGTACATGAGTAGTACACAACAGGAAAGGGAATATTAACATTAGTAGCTCACTAGGCAAGATCATGCCGCAGAATAGACTGCGAGCAGCCAAAACCCCGCTCCCAACATTGAGGACACGGGCTCAGCCGGGGAGATGTAGACCTACCCACCAGCTCCGTCTGCCACTCGCAGTGTCACCTACAGCCCGCCGGGGAAGGACCGTCGTTCGCATAAACAACAGCCAGGTCGGCGTAGAGCAGTTAAAGAGATGCCATTGCGGCTTTTTTCACTCCCTGAGCGCGTTCGTACCTGCGACGCAAACATGTGCGTGGAAAATAAAAAGACGTGCCTGGGAGCATAGCGATGCTGCTGACGCCGAATACCGGCAGTCCGCCCAAACCCGGTAGTCTGAAAAAGGAAGCACGGCGCTGGAGATGTAGCACGAGGTCTCGTCATATATAAAATTAAGTAAAGTAGAGGTAAAACATGCACGATAGATGCACGCATAATGGCCGGCGCTAAATAGATCACCAAAATGCACACCTAGATCGATCATAGCCATTCAGGACACGAGTCGACGGTGAGAAGAATAGATGATACCCACCATCCAGAGAAGCACTGGCACAGATTCTCCAGCGACGTCGCCTGGAGGATGAGCCTGTCCACCTGTGCAGGCACGGGCAGCGCCACGTCCAGGTCGAAATCGCGTCCTGGCCACCAGGTTTAGTCTCGCTCGTTTGTATGCAACGCACCCGGACTTGGACACGCACCAGTGAGCTTGTGCTGCACGCGGCTGTATACCGCCAACGCGCGGTCGTTCCGGATTTCTTGCGCCTCTGCCAACGGGATCGGGAAAAATCAGAGTCTGTCAGGATGGTATTTGCATGTATGGAAGAATGGCGGCGTACCGTTCAAGATGTCGTTTTCGTCGGCTTTCAGTTTGCGCGTGGGTCCTTGTGGATACGCAGCAGTCGACCCTGCGCCGGCGCGTGCCGAATCGGCCTGACCTGATCAGTTCGTGTTTGAGTTCTACGATGGAGAAAAAGAAAAGGAGGATGAGTCGTACCGCCTACTACACGACGAGAGTCTGCTTCCGTGGGCATGAGCCGCCAGTTGATGAGCGGGTCGTAGACGAAAGCCTCCAGCACCGCCATCAGAGACTCCTTGTTGTCGCGCAGCACGCGCATGGCGATCTCGCACGTATTTCTAAAGCTGCCCTCAATCCCACTCACCTACAGACCGACCCGCCAAATTCCCATCAGCATTGCAAAACACATCGCATTCGTCCGACGCACCTCCATCGCATGCGTCAGCATGCGCGTCAGCCTGAACGGCACCTTCTCCGGGAACTTCTCCCTCCGCATCGCGATCTCAAAGCAGTCCCCGAAGTCGATATGCACAACCCGCCCCGTGGCGCGCTCAAGCATGATGTTCGACGGGTGGCGGTCGCCGAGCCCGAGGATGTGCCCGACCATGCTCGTGACGGCGAGCGAGCGCGTGTACGTCGCGCGCCGCTCGAGCCAGTGCGCCGAGTCTGCGCTCTTCAGCCAGAGCGCGCGGTAGAGGTCTTGACCAGTCGTGTTTTCCAGTGCATATTCGAAGACTTCGAGCTTTTGGAGGAGGGGCAGGTTTTCGTAATCCGGCGCCATCTTGTGGCGTATTAGCTCGGTCTTGCCAAGGCATATTTGAAAGTCACTAGGCTCACCTGAAGCATTAGGCGGTACTCGATGTTGAGCAGGACCTTGCGCGACTCGCGGTAGCCGCGGATGAGTACATGCAGCGTGTCTGTATCGTGAACCCATCCGATGAGGCCCGCATGGGGACCTAGCGGGATCACGGAGAACCCTTTGATGTGCAAGCGCCGCTTGAAGCTGTTCGTGTCCACCGAGAGGAGCGTGTTGACGAGACTGAACAGCTGCATGACGCGCTCGTCCTGCCGGAGATCCTCGTGGCCTGCGCAGCAGCGTCAGCACTCGCACGATGGTCGGGTGCCAGTCCAACGGACGTACCTTTCAAGAGGTATTGATAGTCTTTGCCATCGCTGCCTTTCAGCGACATACATCGCGGCCGTTGTTTGGTCTCAAGGACCGTCAATTTTGTCGCGAAGCTCTGGATGGTGACCACGGCCTTGCCACTTTGGTACGTACCTGCGCGCATTCAGTCAGAGGTGCCGCCATAGTGGGCTTTGTCATGGGGGGGGGGGGGGGGGGGGGGGGGGGGGGTCTCACCTGGGACTGCGAGGTCGAGATTCCGCGCTTTCAGCAACTCGGGTGAGACGTATTGCAAATCCAGTGTCGTCAGCTGCGGGAGCTGCTTCTCGACCTTCTTGAAAACCTACAGACACCACGATTAGTCGTAAATTAGGGTCGAGATTGGATTTCCGTACGGTGAAGTAGATGTCCCAGGCACCGTCGAGGTCCTTAGTGTCTCTGTTCTTCAGATACCGGCGGCATGCCTCCCTTGCTTCATGTAGCTCCCTACCAAATACTTGCGCGAACGATGTCTCCCGCGCCGTTGTAGGTCCCTTGAACAAGTCGTTAGTAGTCCAACGCGAGACAAAGGTGAGATGATGACCGGCACTTACCGCATCCAGCATGTTGTGAAGGGGCTCCAAGGTGGCGATCATACCCTCGGGGTTGTGCTCTGTGTAATATTGCCGCGACGCTTCCTCCAATCGCTCGTGCCAGAGCTCGTGCCACAGGATCGCGACGCGGATCAGCTCTTGACCAACGACAAGTGCCTGTCCAATTCCTTTAGTAATATGACGCGAATGACATGTATTGGGAAATGTACCTGTTCTACTATCACGGCGCTGTGCTGCTTCATGCGATCCATGATAGCAAGTGCAGCGTTCTTGCGGGTCGCGCTTGGGGACTTGGAGGCCACCGTCAAAGCGTATATCAGAGCCTGCGGGTGATGCTTCCCAACGTCGGTCAGGAGGTTCGTGATGTTCCGCCGGATGTTGGCAATGGGAGTCTGGATTCGGGCAATGATCTACGGAAGACGACTTCTTAGCGACTGAAGAGGGAGTCAGGAAGGCACCCGAACGACGAACCTGTGGGATCGCTTCCAACCAAGTGTCGACTTCCACGCTCCCGAACCCATTGGCCATCGCATGGCTTACTTCATCGTTTGAGCCAAACTTGAACCAAAGTGTGAGCAGCCTGAGAGTGTCTTGGAATGCGTTCTCATTGCGTAGTGAGATAGACCGGAAAAATCCTTTATACGAGATTTGTCAGATCAAGTTTATCGAGCAGGGCGTCGCAATAATTTACCTTGCACCGCCGGGACAATATGCGGGACGAGGATTGTGCCCATGTGATCATTGGTGTTGAGGTCAGCCGTAGTTACCAGATGATTAACGACCTCGAAATTCGCCAGGGCCCACGTGTGCCATGCCTTGTACCAATTTGTGTCGTAGTGCGTTGCAAGAAGGAATGAATGCAGGATATCCTTGACATTCCTCTGGGATACTTGTGAAACCTCGTAAGACCAAAGACGCCGTGAGAGCTCACCGTGCCCCAATCGTCCTTGAGCTCCATCTGCCATTCGCCGAGCTTGAAATAGCAGCGGGCCAGGAGCCGCGATAGCTCATCAAGCTTGTGTCTCGACACTCCCGGACGCCGCTCAGCAGTCTCCGACTGCAAGTCTCTCGAAAGGCTCGCAGCAAATTGGCGGAGGAAATTCAAGGTCTCGTCCTTGGTCCCCGAAGCCCACATGTACTTGAGATGAGCATAAACAACATTCGGAGGTGCCTTTGCGTGCTGTGATAATCGTCGTCAGAATCGAACCCTGTGTCGAGAAACTCTACTCTCAACACTTACCATCTCCTGCGGTAGCAGGGAGTTGATCGTCTTCTCGGCGAGGAGCATTCGGTCGTTCTTCCTACATAGGTTGGCGAATTTGATCCACATAATTGGATCGTCTTCTGGACTGAGAACCAAGGTTCGCACTTGCAAAACCCGCTGCCAAACTTCCACGTCAGGCTGACATCCCTGAAGCCTGCAACAAACTCAGTAAGCAGGGTGAAGTCCTCGCTGTCTGTGAACGAACCGCTTCATCCAGGTCTTCTTGACAGCTTGCTGACGCTCGGGCTGGCCAGCGTATTGCTTGAACGCTATGATCTCCTCGAGTTCGGAGAGCATCTGTGCTCGGACCATAGTACTGCAAGACAAAAATCTTCAGAGAGGGATTGAGAAGAGGGAGGCAAGCCAATTTACTTGTAAGAGCGACCGTAACTCTCGCCAATGAGAGAAGTCAGCTCATTGTCGATGAGGTCCCGAGCCTTCGTGATGTGCGTGAGAGCCCTGGGGAACTGGTTCTGGTGAACAGACAAAATCGCTCGGTAGAAAGCCCGATCCTGAGAGTCTGACTTCATCGTGGCAATATAGTCCTCCATCGAGTCCCAATCGTTCAGCGACCACGCCGCCGCTGCTGCCATCGGCGCAATCTCGCGGCGGTCCTCGTGGCTGGCGTTCGACCAGTTCTCTTCGACCTGCGTGGCTAGCTGATCCCACTCGCCCAACGCATGCAAGCACTTCATACGGCCAATGGCGACCTCCGGTGAGTCGGGATCTTCCTGTGCTTTCCGCTCGTACGTCTTGAGCGCCTCCTGCCACCGACCCAGCCGTTCGTACCACTCTTCGTGCTTGCTCACATCGTATTGCTCGCGGGCGATCAGCAGCGTACCCCAAGCAGCGTCGTGCTGCTGGAGGCGTGTGTTGATATTGATGAGTGCCTCGATGATTGGGGCGGACATCTCGCCGAAGAACTCGAGTTCCTTGTAGTGAAGCGCCTTCGCATATGCATGATACTTCAGCGCGTACTCGCCGAGGGTGCTATTCTCAATGGGAAGCCGCTGATCCTCATGCTCCATGAACTCACAGAGGTTGAGCAGGCGGTGGATTAAATCTGGCGGTGCGGTTACTGACGTGATAGCAAATTCAATTGCGCGCACGAGGTCCTCCTGCATTCGGACACCATTATATAACCCATCGACCAGGCACGCGACAGAAAGCGTACCTGATACTGTTCGTACAGCTCACGCCAGCACGATATAAAGGCGGCGTTGAATAGCTCCTTTGCGAGTGGAGGGTGAATGTCCACCAGGCCCATGCACGCGCGCAGGGCATGCGACGGTGACTCTTTCATGAACTCCACCGAGAGCTTGTGCATCCACTCAGTCCAATCTTCCCGCGTTGAGACAATTGAAGTGTCCCAAGCTTGTTTGAGGTGCTGCTGATTGACTACCAATTTCGCTGCCTCCGCTGGAGCCGAAAACTCAGGCGCCTTGTTGCTCTCACTTATGCTAAACAAGTCTTTGAGCGACGTGATAACCTAGGCTGGGCGATGATACACATACATCAGCTCCAGTGCGCCCAACTCTTGTGGTAGGCGCTCTCCATTGAGCAATTTCGAGATGAGATTCTCGTACTTCGGGTGAGGAATGCGGTTGCGGAGCAACACCTAACGAAAATTCAGCACGAGTTGAAATGCGCCTTCAGGAGACAAACCTTGTTGATGGTAGGCACAAATATCGCGAAATCAGATCCCAGCTGGATGACCAACGAGCACAGTGTGTCCAAAACGGCTATGCGGAGCTCGTTATTCGACGTGCCCAACACGCGCACCAATGGATGGATAATCCTCGATGCATGGTCCGAGAAGTTCACCCTCACGGAGAGCCCGTCGATTGTGACGATCGCCCTCTTGCGCAGGGTCGTCGATGCCTCCGGCCGCTCGTAGGTCTTCACGATGATCGGGATGACTAAATGCAGGTACTCCTCGATGTTCGAGCCAAACGTGAGAAACGCGTCGAATACCTTGATCTGCGTATTGGAGCGCTTCTCGCTGAGCTCACCGTCAAATACTTTCAGCATGAGAGGGAGGATCGTGGGAAGGAATGGCCTGAACTCCGCGTCGAGCGCCTTGCCGAGCGCCTCGATAAGCGAAACAAGGGGGAGCTGGAGCGACGCGTTCTCCCAGAGCTCCGTGATGAGACCAGAAATTTCGGGCATGTGGTTGCGGATGTACTGCTTGATGATGCCCACAAGGATGGCCAGCTGCTGCAAGTGGAACTCCTGCAGCCGTGCGGGTGACCCGCGTGTCACAGCAGCAAACGCAGGCATGATCTGCAACGTAAAAAGGTTGAGACATGGAGCGCGAAAGGGATGAGACATGGAGGGAAATCAAAGACCGGAATGCACCTGGGGCAAGAAAGTGACACATTTCAAACCCTGCGTTTTGAAAATCGACATGATAGCCTCGATAACGGTGTGGTGATGGCTGATGAGCGATTGGTCCTTGAGAATGCCGAGGAGGGCGCTGATAACCACCGTTTGATAGTAAGCGTCCGATGCAGAGGAGGTCGTATGCGTCGAATTCATTGCATTCGCAGATGGGGTTGGAGACGATCTCGGTGCTGATGCTTCATCTGGTTTCGCCTGCCAAATAATAATGAGCACCTTCCGCAGATAGCAGACGGAAAGTATACCTTGCGCCTGTACGGGTCTAAAGCGCCGATGATCCCGAGAACCTTGATCACGTCCCTGCGCACCGCCTGACTCTTCTCTGTCTTCAAAATCCGCGCCAGGATCGGGAGCAGTTGCGGGTAGTCCAGCAGGGGCTGAATCACGTAGCCTGTGCTCGAGCACACCTGCCCAAGTGTGCGCAGCGCGGCATCGCGCTTGCCGACGGACGAGTCCGACAGCTTCGCGATAACGATGTTCATTAGCTCGGGCACATGGGGCTCAACGTCCTCGCCACCGACGGCAGCCAGCTCGCCGAGGCACATGAGCACGTTCGCGGCGACGACAGCGTTGGTGTCATTCGCTTTGAGGAGTAGGACACGTAGCATGGGTAGCGCGTATGGTTTGATTAGACGCTGCGTCGCGCTCACAAGCAGTGTCAGAAGGCGTGTGCACTCTTCGCGGCCCCGTCTAAGACACCCTTCAGCAAGAGTGCTGCCGAGGAGTGGAGTGCACTTACATGACGGTAGAATACTCGAGCTCCGTGAGGAGTTGAATGAGCGCTTTCCTCAGTGATGGCATGACATATGCCGGATTGTGCATCGCTAGGCGTCCGATGAGCGCCACAGCCGTCTCGCGATTTTCAAAGACCTCGTCGTTGAGCGCAATAAAGACTGAGCGAACGTTCTCCGCCTGCGCTAAGTGCTTGTCGAATTGTTCGTGCAGGTTGGACAGCACAGCCTGCCGGATGCTTGGATCTGCATGCAGATATCAGCTCACTCTGCGGAGTCAATAAACAAAGAAACCTACCTGGATCGGCTATGCCGATTGTAAGGAGCTTGTCAAGGACTTCACTTATGATCTCAACGGAGTGGTTGCTTGCTTGATAGCTTATAGAGTCCCGCGCGAATACACTGCAACAGGTCAGGGCTGCTGCACGGCGAACCTCTGCATGGTCCTCTTCAAGATACTCCAGCGCACAATTCCGTACAAATTCGTTCAGGACATGGCCTGGGAGATCAATCAGTATACAGCCGGACGTTTGAAGGGTATATAGCAAACCTGTAAAGTCGAAAGACCCGAGAGTGCTGAGAGCAAGAGTAATTAACTCGGGGCTCTTTGACGTGGACCCACTCTGCAGATAAGTATCAAGACGACGGGCAAGCGCAGAGTGAAGAAGCGCGCTTACAGTCGATGTGTTTAGGTCTCTAGACACGTTATCTCGTACAAGAGGGTTCGGAGCGCCAAGAGCTCTGTATGGCTGGCCACTGAGAATGACAGACAGAAGCTCGAGCAATCGGTCTTCATCACCCGCTGGTGTCAGGACTAGCACGAACTGAACGCAATTCGGGGACATTTACCTTGTATCGCCTTCAGCAATGGTGGAATATGCTGCGCAATGGCTGCCAACGCTTGTGTGAGTGGCTCGCTCAAACCGCAAGCAAACATCAGGTCGAGCTGATCGTGCAGAAGTTTGGTTAAGTTTGGGCCAACAGCAGACGCCAACATTCCAACGCATTGAAACATGGGCTCCTCTGACGGCGCCTTCTTCCTGATGGGATATGAGTTGCTGCTGTTATTTGAGGAGATACAACCCACCCTCTGTTCTGCAAGCCCAGCTTGATCTGCGCCATGATCGAATCAAGGAAGGGCTTCATATCGCTACCGACGGCGGTGGCGACATGACCAATAGCAATGAATGCTACGCGACTCATGAGTTCAGAAGTATGTTGAGATTGCGCTAAATGCACTGACCAAATGACCGCTCGCTGGACTTGTCAAGGTGCATCAGGAGATGGCCCATGGCCTTGTGCAAAAAGTGCTCGGAGAAAGTCTGTGTGTCGTATACCGCAAGCGTCGGGATGAGAGTTATGACCATCTTCCGGACAAGGGCATCCTTAGATGCCCTGAACTTGAGTATCTGTTCGGCCGTCTCGATGAAGCTTTCCTTCATGTACTGATGTGAAACGGGACATGGACATTAGATGGTGCTTGCTTAGCAACACGCGACTCACCATGCCTCCATGCAGAAGTAGTTCCCTGTACGTCAAAAGTGATCCGTGGATCACCTCGGGCTGCGACATCTTGATGCCTTGTTGCGCGTCCTTCAGAATCTTGTACAGATGGTTGCTCGGAGCCTGCCTCTCGCGGGCAGAAATCATTTCGAGACACGCAGCAAGCAGCTCAGCAGCGCCCTCGCGCACGATTAGGCGGACATCGCGTAGCGGGATTAGGATCTTGTCGAAAACGAGGTCGATGTGCGGGTAGAAATACGTAGCGCTGTTCCTGGCGAGTTCCTTGAGAATGAGCACTCCAGCGTAGCGGCCAGGCTCCTGCTTGTCGCCTTGTAAAAGCCCGATGGCTGCTGGGACTTCGAAGTCCATGAAACCTTCGCCAAACGCCGGGCCACCGATCTCGGCAATCTGGCCGAGGGTCTTCGAGGCCGCGAGCATGACATTGATGTCGCTATTGGGGAGCAAAGCCTTGACGTAGTTGTACAAGCGAAAAAGGTTGTGTTTAGACTCGACCGTCTCCTCACGGTCCAGGTCCAGGAGGTAGTCTGTTGAAACACTCAGCAAATGTGTCTGAGGTAGTAGATAACGGACACGCGCCTATGGCCAGTATCCCCCCAAGCTTCTCATGGTTGTTCGAACTGTGAACAAGATCAAAGAGTCGCTGAATGATCGAGTCGTCCCATAGCTTGGCCGCTGCGTCCGAGGACATCGAGGCGACCCTCGTCGAGACCTGCAGTAGAGGAGATTACGTTATTCATAACCACCCGGAACAAGAGTAATACTTGCATAACGGCGAAGTTCCACTGCAGACTGAAGCCGTGCTTCAGAACTCTTGCTCTTAAGGCCGTGAAATATGGCGTTGAGGGCCTCGGACTGCGTCGAAGTGAGCGTCGAGGACATGATCCGAGGCAGGAATGGGAGAAGCGCCGGGCGAGTCAGACGCGGTTATCTGCTAATGACGGCGGCACTGATAAGTTCGACCGGCGGCGTAGACGAGTGTTGCTAGGATAAGAAGATGTTGTGCAGAACGCAATGAGCATGATGAAGAGGCTTAAATGTAGCCTGGAGTCTGAGCCTGACGACTCCGACAGTCGACTTGCGGCTAGTGAGGTCACGTGCTGTCGCGACGAAAACACGACCGGCCAAGTTGAGGAAGGGTCGAGTCCTGTCGAGTCGTGCATAGGACTGCTCTGAGATCGCGATCCATGGGGAGAAATTACCGGAGAAAGTGCCCTCCAGGCTGAAGCATGCGATGGAGGTGCGTAGGACGAATGCGTTTTGTATGACACGCTTTATCGTTGTAAAATCGACATCAGTAAGCGAAGCTCCGACCTCTTGATGCCGAGTGCTTACGCCGCTGTCGGGCGCACGGTTGAGACTCGAAGTCGGAGGTTTTTAACCTGAGAACAAGCAGTTTCCGTACAAATGATCCCTCTGCCCCTTGCCTACTTTCCGTATATCAGTGGGATTTATTTCAGTAGATGAAAGATGTCATATTCGCAAATCCAGACCGGTAAGCGCTACGGTTTGGTCGGCAATTGCTATGGTCTGATCGAGATCCGTTATGGTTTGGTCGAGGTGTGCTACGGTGTGTTCGGGATGCGCTACGGTGTCCTCCGGATGTGCTACCGTCAGGTCTTAAATTTGGATAAATTGATATTTATTTCATGGCTTTCTATGCTCCTTTACTCATGGGCGAAAGGGCAGCACTGCAGTAGATTAGTTGTGTTATCTAATATGTTATCGATTATCTAGTGGACCCTCGGCTTGGCCCGATAAGCGAGTCCACCGTAGCCACACCGTAGCCACACCGTAGCAAATCAGGAGCACACCGTAGCGATTCCCGACTACACTTTAGCACATCTCGGATGAAAAATAATGTCTACTGTACTGAGATTTTGTTGGCTACTGTCGGTTATTAGAACCTATTTGGTGTCAAGCACATTGGCCTGAAGCTGATGATGCTTTATCTCGGAGCTTCGAACTGGGCCTGTAATTTACAACGAAATTGGCTGTCATAGTTTTGTTTTGCAAAATGCTGATGGGGCCCGGACTCGGAGCCTGCCACTGGCGGATACGAGGTCTGTAGGTGAGCGGAATCCGGATCGAGGGCAGCTGTGCGAGATCACTATGCGCGTGCTCCGCGACAACAAGGAGTCTCTGATGGCGGTGCTGGCTTCGCTTCAAGTACCCGTCTATCAACTAGCGGCTCATGCAAATTCTCGAGTCGTGCAATATGCGGCACGACTCCTCCTCTTTTTCTTTTTCTATCTTCGTCGAACCCAAGCACAAACCGACCAGGTCAGTCCAATTCGGCGGGTGACTGCTGCGTGTCCTCAACTTGAAGGACCCACGCGCAAGACAAAAATAATATTTTGAACGGCACGGCTGTTGCCCACTGTGCGTACTATACCCTGCGCTAACATCAAGCGATGCCCTTCGCCAGAGGCGCAAGTAATCCGGAACGAGTGCGCGTTTGCGGTCTACAGCCGCGTGGACAAGCCCACTGTATCCGCGGCCGAGTGCGTGGCATACGCACGAGCGAGGCTAAGTTTGGTGGCCAGGACGCGATTTCGACCTAGACATAGCGCTGCCCGTGCCTGCCCAGGTGGACAGGCTCATCCTCCAGGTGACGTCGTTGGAGAATCTGTGCCAGTGCTTCTCGGGATGGTGAGTATTTTATCAATCTCTCGCCGTCGAGTCGCGTACTGACTGGCGATGATCGAGCTAGGTGTGTGTTTTGGTGATCTATTTAGTCCCGACCCTGATGCCGTGCATCTATCTTGCATATTTCACCTCGTACACTTTATCTATGATGAACTCTCACTCTACATCTCACACACAGTGCTTCCCGCCGCCGCTAAGAGGATATGCACACACTGCATGCTTGATTTACCTTCTGAGACTACAGTCAGGAAGCCCCACAGTACGCGCCCTCGGCCTCATCTCACGCCGGAAGTACTCTAGTCGAATTGTATCAGCAAAAACGTGCCGCAACAGGCACGAGGAACCCACCATGCCTCCAGCCCGCACGCTCGCTCTTACGTAGCGGCTGCACCGAGCCTGCACCGGCGATTGGTGGACGACGGCGTCGGCGACTGGCGTGGGGTGGCAGGGCGCGACGACGGCGCGTTATCCACGGGCGGCGACTGCGTTGCAGAAAAGCGGTGCCTTGCCAAGGCCCGGCATGTTGCAGATACTGCGCATGGCCTTGAAGTGAAAATATATATGCAGCCTCAGGCCCAGCATACATAAATAATGTTACAATGACTATCTACACAAGGGTCGTAAGGTAACCCGCAATTCACAATTCACGCTCGCTTCACACCTGCGAAAAACAGTCACGCCGAGCACTTTCTGGATTCCATCCGCGCCTTCCACTGTCTCGGCCACCTCTGAGTCGTTAGGCTTCTCCGAAAGCAAAACGTTCACGTTCTCTTGGTCCGAGCGCGAGGCCGTTTCGTCAGACAACGATTCGACGGTGCGCATGAAGTGAGGGAACTGGACGTTTGTATTGGTCGTGACGTTGGGAGCCTGGAGCTTCCCTCTGATGACTAGCTTTTAGAGAGCCATTGCTGAGCATGGCAGTACGATTCCTGAAATCTCTCACATATGCAAGGCAATGCAGTCACAAGACCATCAGCATGTGGTGCCTCTTTGTTGTACATATAGCAGCTCAGGCGCTGCAAGACGTGGCAGCCCCGTGCCAAGCATGTGCGTGGCGGCCTTCTGTCGTGCTCTCCCTCGCTGCTTGAGACACAAGACATCGCCTGTAGGCAGTACATTGATTCTCAGCGCATATATTTGACTACTTATGCCATACACGCCGACCAGTCCATTCCTCCCAACCCCCCGGGCCCCCTTCCACATCATGTCGCAGGTACTGCGACGCGCTGCCTGACAATGCGCTCCATGCATGCATTGTACCAGCAGCTTGTGCTCTCGCCCCCGCGCCGACCTGTGCGACATCGCGCCGTGCATATATCTTGCCGCCGCCGCCGTTATCTACGCACTGTGCTCCTGCTGCGAGGCCACACCCACACCCTCTCACTCGTCTCCTTCGCGTCTGTGGTTGCGCCTTGGTGCACTTCGTCCACAGTGTGCGCCGCCTGAGCATGGGTCCACCCCGGTGAGCTCCCACCATGATGCTGAGTTGCGAAGGCGCGGTCACAATGCCTCATTGGGCATCCAGTCGCGCCTTGATGTGCCTTGTCCACGGTGCGCACCATTCCAGTCGTGCGCACCGTGGTCCAGAGGCGCGTCCCGTGTCGCGCTCAGATCCCATCCAGCGCGTGTTGACGGCCTTGTCCATGCCTGGCGGCGTGCACACTTGCCCAGCCCGATGCGTGAGCAACGTCTTGAACGTGGCCCGCACATCCGTGGGCCTCATTGAGGTGCGTCCAGGAGCTGGTGCAGGACTTAGGAGCGTTGGCATAGGCCGCCGCCACTGCACGTCCGGCAATGACGTAGCCCGTAGCTGCATGATGTTGCGCACATCTTCTAAGATCAAGTAGGTTAGTTGAATAAATTATGTACAATGCGACGAGGTACGTACCTAGGAGCTTGGTTCTCTCAGAGCGATGCTGCGTTGGTCACACAGTGTGCGCAGTGTTGCACACCTTGTCAAGTAATTTTCAGCTGTGCGCGTGAGCACCGGCGTGTGGCTGCACGGCCCGCGAGGCATCCAGATTATACGCACGCGCCGGGCAATCTTGAAGACACTTGGTGATGCGCTGAGACTGTGCGTCGTTGCAGCGCCTCGTCCAGGGTAATATGGCGCCTACAGAGTTGTCCGCTTGGCACTTGGGACACTTGTCCAGTGCAGTCGTGTGCGCTGTTGTCCAGAGACACATCGCGGGTTGGGAGACAGCTTGCAACAAGGGTCCAAGCTAAAGAAGCAGGATGGACGGTGGCGCGTTGCGAGCACATATCGGGGGCTGCAAAGGTCAGGGCAAAATGCGATGTCGATGGCGATTGCAAGGTGCAGGTGAAAAAGACGCGCAGGGCGTTGCAGCTGTGGGTGGTGGACAAACAGTGGTCTAGTATGCATGCGTGCGCATGCGCTGACAAGCCCCATCCCGCGCTGGGAGGGGATAGCGACTCTCTTTTCGCATTTCCGACCAAGTCCTCGGTCACGTGACCTCAGCCTTGTCGCGCCACAGTCGGAACACGACCGCGACTCTCACGCTGGTCGCACTAGGCGCCCGACCACGCGCTTACGACTTAGAGCATCGCGCCACACTTGCGAGCACAGCATTTCCCACGCCGTCACGACTCCATCAGATTTCCATCAGACTCGCACAGCCCACTCGCACGACAGCCACGCCCGGCGCTACGACCCTCCGACGCTCCCACGCCACTCCGAGTACCTCCCCAGTCGCCCATTGTCCGCGCGACTATTGTCCCCGACCATCGACCAGTCACGCGATCGCCCTCCGACCCAGCGCCTACGACTTAGCGGATTCACGACCCATCCACGCGCCCTCTATCGACACACTTGTCCGACCCGTAGCGGCTGAGCGCCTTGCGAATGATTCGCAACTCAGTCGCTGCGAGCGGTCGGAGCTATCGTCTTCCGATCAGTTGCAATCGGAAGCCGTCGCCTCGTGTCCCCGTCACGCGACCACCGTTATCGCACCCCGCTCGTCCCGCATTGTCCATTCCCGCCGTCCCCGACGCTGTTTCCCACAGTCGACGACAGGGCGGATCGTTTCCCACGCCCACTCCTTTGTCTCTTGACAGCGCTGATCGTTCGCTCGACATCGTCGCCCGCCTCGCTCGTCGTCGTCTGACCGTCGCATGACCCCCGACTATTGTACGCACCATGCGCAACGACGCCGCTATCTCTTTCTTTGTCTTCCGACTCGTAGCATTGTTCCGATCGCACTCGTACTGTACTCGTCGGAACGTGTAAATAGTCGTCGCATACTCACTGCAATGCAAGTTTCGTTCCCCCCTCATCGCTCCGAGCACAATTCATGTGCTGCCTCCGCCGTCGTATCGTATAGTAGTCAACAATCGGTTGACTGCTCTCGCGCCTTAGCCTTTGCCTTCGACATCGCCTTTGCCTTCCGATTTCGCTTCTTATCTCGTCGCTCTCATCTTGTTCCATCGTCGCCCCCTTTCCCGAGTCAGCGATCGCAGTCGCGCCGCCGCTCTTCGCCGTCGCTCATCGTTGACTCGTCTTCCGACCAGTCGGAGCACGTACGCCAGTCGCGGACGCCTTTCCGACTGCGCGCTTTCGATCGGAGCACTTTGTGCTTGATCAGAGACGGTCTACGTCTGTTCCGGGACCCCTGACGCTCGCTCGCATATCGATACACGACACCACCTCAGCCAGATAGGGTTTGTGTCTATTCTACTGCGTACCGCCCTATTATCTGGTAGTGTCCATCAGCGCTTGTTGCGCGTCGTCAAGAAAGCGAGAGAAGAAATCCAGGACTGGGCCAATAAAAGGGACCACAAAACAGGTGCTGTGCATACAGCTCATGCGAAGTAGTCGCTGTGCGGCGCTATACAGATGCAAGCGACAGCCGGCGGCACAATACGGTCCTCCTTGTCTTCATCTTTGTCATTGCCGTGGTCCTTGCCATGGTGATCGTGGTCACGGTGGTGATGCTCACCCTGCGGCGAGGAGACGCGGTGCCAAGCGTTGTAGCATGAACGGCCAACAGTGAAGGCAGAAGGGTGAGCTGAGGAGGCCAGTGGAGGTGTGTTGAAGGCCGGCGTGCGCAGGAGATTGCGTGGGTGCTGCAGAGGAAGTTACAGGGAATGGAGAGACGGCTGTGGAAGACGCGGTGACCTTGATTGCTTGTGGTGCTGGTTGGCATGGCCACAAAGGACGGCGCCTGCACAACTGACACATAGATAATTAGTCCTACCAGGTGCACGACACCGTGAATCATTGGTGCGCGCAATGCGGAGCAGGGCGTGGTCATGCGCAAAGCTGGCACGTGCTCATCAGTACTTTCCTCGGAGCTCTGAGATGCTCTGACATCAATGACTCAGCGATGTTAGGGCAGGTCAGGGCGTCCATATTCCAGAAGTCACACATGTCACACAGTCCGATTCCTCACGCGACGACAAGTCGAACACCCTCGTTGACCTCTCACTCTTTACTACACGCTACGCACTGGTAATCATACTCATCCCTTTTTGGCACCTTCACCAAGTTCACCTTACCATCACTGAGCGTCCTATGGGGAGATTGTGACCAGTTTTGGTAAGTAAATCAGTCAGCATCATGGGTACTTACAGACATACTACTTACCTACTCACTGGCAGCGCACCTCTCTCCCCTGATCGATGCTCTCATGCACCGTACCCAGCATACTCCCAAACATGTCGTTGAAAGGTGTAGAGGGGCTCCAGTGTCGTCCAGAGGAGGAAGTAGGGAAGTTGTAGAATCAACCAGGTACGCAACCCGCAGCCACCTCTTCTCCCCATCTTCACTGCACATCACCAGACCCATATCTACACTCTTCCGGCCGCGTCAACTTGCAGGAATATTCTCGAACAAGCACCGCCACGCCAGTGTGCTTAGAGCGCAATAGCACAGCCAGTACCATGACCCAATAGCCAACATCTACCCCCGCTCGACCCTCTGAGAGCCCCGTGCTCCCTGCCTCCAGCCTCGCATGTCTAGCTCAAAAGCCTTGAGGATGGAATGATCGAGATGTAGAGCAAGTCTGGCGCCAACCGTGAAGAACTCCGCGAGGATGGAATGATCGAGATGTAGAGCAAGTCTGGCGCCGACCGTGAAGAACTCCGCATGCTGCGCGAGGCGAACAAGGAGCTCGTGAACTAGCCAGCTGCAGCTGGCCGAGGCGTCATGAGTCCCCGCCATGCCCCAGAAAAAGCTGCCCCTGCCCACGGACGAGCGCGACACGGAGCTCGCCGCACTGTGCTTCTTCCACGACAAGACGGAAATCCTCACCCGGCGCGTAGCTCGGCTCGGACTGCTCGTTTGTGGGTGGCGCGTGGGCGTGCTCGCGCTGCTGCGCGACCGCGACCACCTGGATGAACCCACCGTCGTGCAGCTCTCCGGGCAGGCGTGGGCCATGTGGACTTGACGCACATTGCGGTCCGTGATGTTGGCTGGGGAGACGCGACACGGTTGCGCCCGCACTCTCGCTGAGCTCTCGGCGGGTATGAGCTTGATGAGCGGTTCATCATCCGCCATCTGCTCCCCCATCGCCCTGAATCTGCTGCCAACCCCGACCGCCACTGTGACGATGCCATGACGAGCAACACCCCCATGCCACATGACTTCCTCCTCCCGCCCAACCCCGCGCTCGCCTTCGGTCCACATCCTCCATGTCCGCAGCATCCAGAAGGCCCTGCGCGGTGGCGTGTAGCTGTTCGCTACGATAGCCCTGGCCCACCGTCTGCCTCACTGACTTACACCATGGTGTCGTACCGAGCACGGCCCTGCTGGCACGGACGGCCCACATGGACGCGAGACGTGTACATAATAGGTCTTTCCATAGACTCTAGAGTAGTCTATAGAAATCAAAATAGAATACCTTTGCGGCTGCTGGTACAGTACTAGGAGATGGCTGCGACACCAATCGCGCTGCAATGGCAGGCTGTAACGGTCTGTCACGTGTCAGCGTTTCAGAGCTTTCCAGCAAAGTCAGAACGCATCAGCCCAAGTCAGCCATTTTGGGAAGTACTGATGCTGTGCTGATGCGCAGAGAGGGCGGTGTGCTGGGCGGGCGAAACAATTGCGGCGTGAGGTGCATGGACTTCAGCGCGCAGGTGCATGGGTGGCGGTGGCAAATAGCGCACAAAGTTGCAGGTGGAGGGCGCAGGGACGGCGTGCGGGAGCGCCGGGTGGAAGACGGCCTTGAGCACGGCGAGCCTGGCGCTGAGGACAAAGTCAGAGATGCGCGGCCAACTTCGTAGGATTGAAAGCACCTGGGGCGACCACGCAGCCGTACATGTTCACAGCCGCATCACCTCCCGCACATAGCAAGCAAAACCCAGCTAAGAGCTTTAGCAGGTGTAGGAGGCTGAGGGCACTGTCCAGTCGGTTCATCACGCCGGTGTGCAAGGTGCTGCCTGGCATTGCGGCGTCGCAGAATGTCTGCCGACGGTGTGCAGACTGCAGAGATCATGCACGTTGATGGTATAAACATGAACACGCGTGCGCGCGAAGGCTGTCTTGCACACAGTGCCGCACCCAGGTAGCCTTGACCCGATGCTGGATGACCCCCAAACTGCACATCCTGAGAGTTGACGGCCTCGTGCACAGCCTGAGAGTCGATGGCCTCGCCCATGCAGCGGCGGCACAGTCGCAGGTGGGTTACAGGCGCGGACCTGTCCAGAGGTGGGCTCGCACAGCGCGGGGTCCTTGATGGCGAGGGAAAAATGTGTGGGCGTGCGGGAGGGCATGGGCGCGTGCGGTGGCGGTGCAGGCGTGGGAGCCATGCGACTGTCAGGCGCCCACATCGGGACTGCGCGGGGACTGTAAACATCCCGGAGGAAGGACGGGTGGTGGTGGTGGTGAGACAAAGAACACAGACGGCGGCATCTTGGAGCGATGGGCGGGGTTAGTGCCGGCGGTCCGGGGAAGGCGCCACGGCATCTCTCAGCAAAGCACCTGGACCCGCTGTGCCGCCGGCGCCGCAAATTCTCGCGCACGTGACATTGGTTCATTTTTGAACACCCCGCAAATTGCTCTGTAGCACCTTCCACCCTGCGCCGCTTGCTTAGGTAACTGCACCATCTTATTTGCATTGTAAATATGGTTCGATTGATATACATATGTTGCTATACAGGAGAGGGGACGGGGGGAATGTCGAGCTCGTCGTCGCCGTCGACGATGACGAGGCTTGGCGCAGCGAGCGGGACAGGTACCAGCGGTCCGGGAAAGGCACCGCGGCATCTCTCTGCAAAGCGCCTGGAACCGCTATGCCGCCAGTGCCGCAAATTCTCGTGCACGTGACATTGGTTTGTTTTGAGCACCCCGCCAATCTACTCCCCCGCACCTCGCTTGCTTAGATAATGGCACCATCGTATCCGCCTTGTAAATACGGTTCGATTGATATATACATGTTGCTATACAGGGGAAGGGACGGGGGGAATGTCGAGCTCGTCGTCGTCATCGACGACGACGACCCTAAGCGCGCGGCGGGGAGCGTTGGCGCCGGTGACGACAGGCGCGGGAACGCTGGCAACGGGGCGGGCACGTGCTTGATGGCGTTGCTCTGGCACGTTCGGGCCGGCCGGACTGCACTGGTAATCAAACCGGCGATCAAACCGGCACCGGCAACTTATGACGGAATAGATGCAGGCACCGACTTAAGAAACCCCCTAGTAAACGATTCTACTTCGTAAACTCAGGGAATCGTAATAGTGCGCGAGTTCAGGCTGTTCGAGAAAGCAGTCAACACGGGATGAAGGTCATGTAGTCGGCGGAGATACGCACATGGCCATGAAGGCGCATGAGTAAAGACGGACGAGGATGAAGTAGAAAGGCGCGTAGATCATGGTCCGGAAGGTCTTGACGAACTATAGAAGGCGGAAAGTCAGAAGCTACGGAACAATGTAGAGTAAAGAAACGCACAGAAACGAGGCAGGCTATCGCGAAGGCGCTACAGATGTGGTTCAGCGACTGACTTCTTTTCATCAAGAGGAGGGCCGGCCTTACAGAGTGAGCGCACCCGAGTTCACGACATAGCGAACGAGCGTCATTACGATTACTCTTAATCGTTTCTTTCCTAAACCAGTCAGGCCAAAACGCGCGCATCAGCAAAGTCGCTTTAGGAAATAGGTCCCAAAGTTCGGACCAAAGTCAAGTCGCGTCGTCCCACCTGCCTAATTTAGTAATTCTTACCTAAGTAGCTTCTGCCCAATGGTTTTTCATACCTTTCCGTTTCAAAGACACTCGTGTCTGAGAGTATTTTGTGTTTTGCAAGCTAACTAGCGCAGATATGCATATGATTCGAATTGTTCTGTGATAAGACAAAGAGGCCCCACAGTTACCATTTTTGGTAAAACGTTCCCACGGATAGGGTAGAGAAAGATGACGTAGATTTCGAGGGCAAACCGCCAATTGACCCGGTTTACTACGTCATTTTTCTCTACTCCGGCTACTACAATACCCGACCTCAATATCTTTCTTACTAAAAATGTGCACAGAGGGAGGATTGAACCAACTGCATCGGGCAAATAGCTTATAATATAGCCTAAGCGCATTAACCATTAGGATACAAGGCAGTATACATGTATGGCTGTGGTATAGCTTCTATCAACCTCCTATTACGATTACTCTTAATCGTTCTTTTCTCTAACCAGTCAGGCCAAAAATTGTGCATTTGGATCATTACCAAAGGAAAATTATATCCCACCGTCAAGTCGTGTTGTCCCACCTGCCTAATTCTGTAATTCTTAGCTAAGTAATGTCTGTCCAATGCCTTTCTACATCTTTGTGCTTCAAAAGACACTCGTGTCTGCGAGTATTTTGTGTTTTGCAAGCTAACCAGCAACAATATGCATATGTTTTCAATTGTTTTTGAGTCAGCAAAAGAGACTGCATAGTTTCCATTTTCGGTAATACTTTCCCACGGGTAGGTACTATGACGCATCAACCGGCACTTTCTGCTGTGTGCTGATTTGAAACGCGTCATAGTCTCACGTCCCGGCTACTGCAATACCCGGGCTAAATATCGTTATTTTTAAAAAGTTGAATAGAGGGGGAATTGAACCTACAGCCTCCTAGTTACATAATCTAACAGTTTTAACCACTACACTATAAGGCCATTTATCTCTATAGGCTATGTATAATCCTTATTGACCTTCTATATTCTCTTGCCCTCCAAGTCAGTTTGCTCTTTTCATCAGTTTCTTTCCCCTTCTGCAATACAATATATATCATCTATCTCTAGAAAGTTACAATTATTGTGACCCGTGGGCTGTGGCGCCACCGAGTACCGCCGCTCCGCTCTCGGCTCCGACAATTGCCGGGGCGTTGCCGCGCACCGGCCACTCTTGCCGCTGCTTCCCACAACGTCCGACGTGCCGTCGTTGTCGTGCTCACGTGCCGCACAACGTTGACAATGTGTATCTCGGCTTCCACTACCCCAATGGAGGCGCCTTTGCCTTTGTCTTTGTCTTTGTCCTTGTCTCTCGCGCTCAGTTTATCGCTCTCCTCGCTCTCATCTTGTTCCATTGTCGTCCCATTAGCCGTCGCCCTCGCGCTTCACTGCTCTGACCGTCTTGTGACCTCGGCGATCGCAGTCGCACCGCTCTCGTCCCGCAGTGGTCGCACTGTCGACCGAATCGCTCGCACGACTCACCTCTGTCTTCAGACCGTTGCCCCAGCTCCTCCGACCACTCACACGATCGGAATGGTTCAGCGTCATTTCCTGCACTTCTCGCAGTTGCTCCGACCACCTCGCAACAACATCACACGTCGCCCATCGCGTCACCCATCGAATCGCACGTCACCCATTGGAGCCACCCTTCTCACATCCTCTTCGACGAACATGCACTCAGCGTCCAGTCGCTCGCAGTCGCTCATAGTCGTTTGCAGTCGCTCGCAGTCGCGCACGGTCGCTCGCACCACGCGACCCCATCTTCGGACCCTCATCAACGACTCTCCGAGCGTTCGCGACCACACATCTTGTTGGAGACGCTCTCCGATCGTCTTCGGGACCCTGACACTCACTCGCACACATCAACGGTACCCTCTTCAGCGCTCTAGGGATCTGGTATCACACACATTACCGCCCTACTACCTGTGGGTGCCCATCAACGGGTCAAGGACCTCTCAACCTTTTTTTTCGCGGAGTCTCATGAATTATGAAAGACACAATAATGCAAACATAATAAGTTATCTACCACCTGTGTCCAGATCTTTTTGATCATTAGGTACCCACTCTTTATAGGATATCATGTATCATATATATGATAGGGCTAAGTAATATATTGATACACCTTGCTCCGCGCTGCAAGCAGTAGCGTTTAGACCAGTCAAGTGGTCTTCTTGACTCCTATCATGCGAACAACGAAGGACATTGAGCTACCGCCCAGTAATATAAGAGACAATCCCCAAGCCCAAGCTGTCAGTGATTGAGAACAATGATCACCTTTGTACATTGAATGGCCAAGCCCCCCTCCCCCCCTCTCCCCTAAATGATTAAGAGTAATTGTACTGCCATGCGTGCATTGGCCCATTAACCCCAAGTGATCGCATCGTTCGTGCTTCATATCCAGACCATCAGCCTGGTCTCTTCCTGAGGTTGAATGGAAGGCTCACTTCTGTCTTGCCCCTCGACTCCTGAGAAGGTACCGCACCATTGATACCGTGATCAAGAAATCGCATGTCACCTCGTGCCTAGCCAATTGTTCAGAAAACGCTTCAGGCAAAGGCGAAGCAGAGATCGACAGAGATAAGCACACTCACTCGGCAGACATACAGCCCGCACATCGGGCTGCCATCCTAATATTTATGTACGGAACGTTCGGATGTCTGTGCCACGCTCGGAGGGACTTCGCACTCCGACTCATCCTGCGGATCGGCATGTGTATGCCGCACCCAGTGCACGCCTTCCGGCCCCTTGCCGACGTCAACCCACTCCAGCATCTTATGCCTCTTCACGAAGTCGTCAAGACCCGTAGAGTTAAAACCGATGATCAGGTTTTGAGTGACCAGATACTTGAGTTTGCGCAGATTGGCGTTCGGTAAAACCGTGGGTGTGACGCTGGGCCAATCGTCGTTCTCTAACACCAGCGACTGGACGTTTGCCAACCGCATGATCACCCGCCGGTCGATGTCGAACTGCCAAAAGTAATACAGAATGTTCCGAGTAAAGCGTGAAGGGGCGGTTGCCATCTTCGCGACACTGATGCGAACATGCGTGAGAGAGGGGAGGACCCTCTGAAATGCGGGTGAGCTGTAGACGTTGTCGTGATCAGGCGCGAGGTTGATCAGCGTCAGCGAACGCAGACGCTCGGCTGCGTCGCCAACGCTGTCGAGCAGCGCCCACTGCAGTTTCAGGGGCTCGTATGTGTTCCAGGCCTCGAACTCGGCCGGCAGGATATCTTGCATTTTCGGGTTGAAGATGAAGCAGAGCGACGTGAGCCCGGGCAGGCGTGCTGCCAGCGTGAAAGCCTTGACGAGCGATTTCTCAACGGCGGACCCGTAGGGATCATCTACATTATGGCACAAAATGGTCGATAGAGGTGAGAATCGTGTCATCTTGGATATCGATGCACCAGCTCACCCTGCACATCTTGAACAGCCGCATCCACGGCATTGCCATGCTCATCCGTGGCAGCACTATCGCGGTACACCACCTCCCGCACATAGCTCGCGAGGTCCGATTGAAGCAGGCTCGCCAGGCCGAGGGCGCTATCCTGCCGATTTGTCGCGCCGACGGTGCGGAAGGCGCAGGGTGTCGCCATGGCGCAAAAAGCTCTATTGACTGCGCGGAGGCTGAAAAGATCATGGGGAGCAGAGACCTCGTTTACAATCAGGAGGAGGATTTCGTCGGGGAGAAAGACAGCCATGGTGCCGATATTGCGTGTAACGAATGATTAATCCCTGGTCTCGTATGAGACCTAAGGCTTGGGGGGTGGAACCCACGTACTCTTTTGCCTAATTTAGACGTTTTCTCCCCCGGCCCGGTGCCGCCTTCTCCTATGTCACGTGGTTTCGCCTGCTTCGCCACTCGCTTCCGCCTTCGCCGGTCGCCTCTCTCTCGCTTTCCCCTCGCCCTCGCTTTCGCCTCTCTTCTACTGCTCATCTGCCCATCGAGCATTGTCTTGCGCACTACGCATGGGTAACAACAAGCGGCCTCGTGAAGCGTCTCCGTCACCCTGTCCCCGCACACGTCGGCGGTTTACAGTCGGTACATTGCTTCCCATCCCCTGAACCCCCCTCTAATCGAGCTCTTCAATGCAGGCAAGCTTTCTCCCTATGCCTCCAGCTCTCGTTTGCTTGTAGAAGACTGTCCGCCTTCAAATGAGGCTCCCTTGTTGTCCCATAGCTCCC
Source organism: Auriscalpium microsporum (assembly GCA_019914985.1). Classification (NCBI taxonomy): domain Eukaryota; kingdom Fungi; phylum Basidiomycota; class Agaricomycetes; order Russulales; family Auriscalpiaceae; genus Auriscalpium; species Auriscalpium microsporum. The sequence continues at coordinate 329,551 of JAHLMG010000016.1, read as the reverse complement.
CTCCGATTGAAGCTCTGACTGTCGTGCCGCCTCCTGCTGCCATCTCTTCTAACACTTCACCGGCTTCCAGTAGTCAGGTTGAAGTTCCAGGCCATCAGGTTGCTTCTCCGAATCGCCCTGCGCCGCACGGCTTTGCGACACCCATCCGCCCTGGCGCTTCACGTGTCACGGAGTTCCCCTGTCAGTGCTTATTTTTCCGAGTTGCCTATGGGCGGTAGTTGACAACTGTACTTCGTGCTACAGCCACTTGGGGTTAATGGGCCAATGCACGCATGGCAGTACAATTACTCTTAATCATTTAGGGGAGAGGGGGGGAGGGGGCTTGGCCATTCAATGTACAAAGGTGATCATTGTTCTCAATCACTGACAGCTTGGGCTTGGGGATTGTCTCTTATATTACTGGGCGGTAGCTCAATGTCCTTCGTTGTTCGCATGATAGGAGTCAAGAAGACCACTTGACTGGTCTAAACGCTACTGCTTGCAGCGCGGAGCAAGGTGTATCAATATATTACTTAGCCCTATCATATATATGATACATGATATCCTATAAAGAGTGGGTACCTAATGATCAAAAAGATCTGGACACAGGTGGTAGATAACTTATTATGTTTGCATTATTGTGTCTTTCATAATTCATGAGACTCCGCGAAAAAAAAGGTTGAGAGGTCCTTGACCCGTTGATGGGCACCCACAGGTAGTAGGGCGGTAATGTGTGTGATACCAGATCCCTAGAGCGCTGAAGAGGGTACCGTTGATGTGTGCGAGTGAGTGTCAGGGTCCCGAAGACGATCGGAGAGCGTCTCCAACAAGATGTGTGGTCGCGAACGCTCGGAGAGTCGTCGATGAGGGTCCGAAGATGGGGTCGCGTGGTGCGAGCGACCGTGCGCGACTGCGAGCGACTGCAAACGACTATGAGCGACTGCGAGCGACTGGACGCTGAGTGCATGTTCGTCGAAGAGGATGTGAGAAGGGTGGCTCCAATGGGTGACGTGCGATTCGATGGGTGACGCGATGGGCGACGTGTGATGTTGTTGCGAGGTGGTCGGAGCAACTGCGAGAAGTGCAGGAAATGACGCTGAACCATTCCGATCGTGTGAGTGGTCGGAGGAGCTGGGGCAACGGTCTGAAGACAGAGGTGAGTCGTGCGAGCGATTCGGTCGACAGTGCGACCACTGCGGGACGAGAGCGGTGCGACTGCGATCGCCGAGGTCACAAGACGGTCAGAGCAGTGAAGCGCGAGGGCGACGGCTAATGGGACGACAATGGAACAAGATGAGAGCGAGGAGAGCGATAAACTGAGCGCGAGAGACAAGGACAAAGACAAAGACAAAGGCAAAGGCGCCTCCATTGGGGTAGTGGAAGCCGAGATACACATTGTCAACGTTGTGCGGCACGTGAGCACGACAACGACGGCACGTCGGACGTTGTGGGAAGCAGCGGCAAGAGTGGCCGGTGCGCGGCAACACCCCGGCAATTGTCGGAGCCGAGAGCGGAGCGGCGGTACTCGGTGGCGCCACAGCCCACGGGTCACAATAATTGTAACTTTCTAGAGATAGATGATATATATTGTATTGCAGAAGGGGAAAGAAACTGATGAAAAGAGCAAACTGACTTGGAGGGCAAGAGAATATAGAAGGTCAATAAGGATTATACATAGCCTATAGAGATAAATGGCCTTATAGTGTAGTGGTTAAAACTGTTAGATTATGTAACTAGGAGGCTGTAGGTTCAATTCCCCCTCTATTCAACTTTTTAAAAATAACGATATTTAGCCCGGGTATTGCAGTAGCCGGGACGTGAGACTATGACGCGTTTCAAATCAGCACACAGCAGAAAGTGCCGGTTGATGCGTCATAGTACCTACCCGTGGGAAAGTATTACCGAAAATGGAAACTATGCAGTCTCTTTTGCTGACTCAAAAACAATTGAAAACATATGCATATTGTTGCTGGTTAGCTTGCAAAACACAAAATACTCGCAGACACGAGTGTCTTTTGAAGCACAAAGATGTAGAAAGGCATTGGACAGACATTACTTAGCTAAGAATTACAGAATTAGGCAGGTGGGACAACACGACTTGACGGTGGGATATAATTTTCCTTTGGTAATGATCCAAACGCACAATTTTTGGCCTGACTGGTTAGAGAAAAGAACGATTAAGAGTAATCGTAATAGGAGGTTGATAGAAGCTATACCACAGCCATACATGTATACTGCCTTGTAGCCTAATGGTTAATGCGCTTAGGCTATATTATAAGCTATTTGCCCGATGCAGTTGGTTCAATCCTCCCTCTGTGCACATTTTTAGTAAGAAAGATATTGAGGTCGGGTATTGTAGTAGCCGGAGTAGAGAAAAATGACGTAGTAAACCGGGTCAATTGGCGGTTTGCCCTCGAAATCTACGTCATCTTTCTCTACCCTATCCGTGGGAACGTTTTACCAAAAATGGTAACTGTGGGGCCTCTTTGTCTTATCACAGAACAATTCGAATCATATGCATATCTGCGCTAGTTAGCTTGCAAAACACAAAATACTCTCAGACACGAGTGTCTTTGAAACGGAAAGGTATGAAAAACCATTGGGCAGAAGCTACTTAGGTAAGAATTACTAAATTAGGCAGGTGGGACGACGCGACTTGACTTTGGTCCGAACTTTGGGACCTATTTCCTAAAGCGACTTTGCTGATGCGCGCGTTTTGGCCTGACTGGTTTAGGAAAGAAACGATTAAGAGTAATCGTAATGCTCTCTAGCGCGCCCCCCTGCGCTTTCCCTCGCGCGCCGCCTTTGCATCGTATGTTTTGTTTTCTATCTCAGTTGCATGCCTTGACCAGTCCTTCGACAGGCTCGATGCTTGAGCCTTACGTTCGGCCGGCCGAGCCCTCCTGGGATCCGTTAGTGCTGCCGGACACTGTTTTTAGCAGCGAAGGCGAGTCTCATTCTTCTCTTCTCTTGTGCGGGTGCTCACTCTGCTTTCACAGCGGGTCGCGTTGTGGTCGTTGCACACGACGCATGGACTATTGCTGTCACGAATCGCTCCATTTCTTTCGACTCTCTTGACTGCTATCCACACCCATCATCGATCACGGACCATGATCCAGACTTCTCCTTGATCCAGGTCTTTCCGGACCCTTCCATGATGATCTATGGCGAGGCTATGCACACTATTGTTCTCACTTCTGATTGTTCTCCATTGTCATGGTTCCTCCCTTATTGTTCCGCTATCTATTATTCTCTTGTTTACCCTTGTTTGGCTTTACTTAGTATATAAGGACTCGCATTTCGCTCTCTATTCTTCAGACTGTTCACTTCGTCTACACCGTACGCAATCTATTGCCTGCGCTGTTGGTCACAGCACTCTCACTCATCTCGTCCCTCTGGTCCGGTCGGTGACTTGGGCGGCTCTTTGTGTGTTCCTTGACGCGAGTCTTGACACTTGAACAGTCTCTCCTACGCCCACCTCACCTCTTCATCTCTCTCATCACTCTCATCTCTGCCGTCCACGCGACGTAAAACCTCCATTGACACCACGGCCTCCCACGCTTGCTGGCTGATATATCAGCAGAGGTACCTCAGCCCTTATCACCTTGATCATCAGCCACATCTCCCGCAACCAATTGATCTTGCCAACGCTTCAAACTACATCCTCAACGTCCGTGACCGTTGCGAACAGGACCTTTGGGCAATACATGGAAAGTGGGCTCTGATAGCAGAGTGGCATTGGAATCACAGTGCGGTCAGCGTTTTCTTATACGTCCGCATCAAGGTAGTCTTTGACGTTGATCTAAATCGGTACAACTTCGACACCACGGAGTACGCGTACCATCAACCATTTCAGCTATCCCCCATCGATCAGTACATTGACCCTCACTCCAACCCAGTGCACTTTGTTGTTGGCGGACGACCCACACCCGCTCCAAGCCCTGAACCCACGATCTCCCTCGCCCAACGACTCCGTCGACTCACACGCCCTTCCCCACCCTCGATTCCCCAGCCTCGCCCCCGTCGCCCCGTTGCGGCGGATTTCTTCTAGATCTGCACCATTGATCCACCATCGCTTGTACTCCCAGAAGGTATCTTCGAAGGACGCAAACCTGGGACCTACTTCATTGTCACAGAGTCCCAACCACGCGCCGTTGACGTTGATCGTGACAAGCACGGTCACTTCTGGTGGTTCATAGATAGGGAAGATTTCCCAGACGTCGAAGAAGCTGATTTTGCGAAGGCTCGCCGCTATCTTCGGAACATCCGCGCAGACCGAGAACATCGCCAAGACACCCGCAATCGCACACCATCGCTCACACCACTCCCGTCACGCACTCCGAGTCCCGAGTCCCCTGAACCCCCACCTGCTCCCCGCACCACACCCGCAGTTGTCCCGGAAGGCATCCACTTTGATCAACGCACCAACAAGTGGTACGCTGATAAGCCTGGTGCAGTGCTGGGAGGCGATTCTTCGCCAATTTTCGCACTTTCGACAAGTCGACAAGCACAGCGTACAAGCTCCGACCGCTCAATTCGTCTCTCCGACCGATCGCAAGACCAGAGTCATAGCTCCGATCGTCGGAGTCGCACATGGCGGTCGCGTGATCGCAACGATACCCTGGACACCACGCTCGGATCATCGACTCAGTCGCACGCCATCTACGCAGTCGTCCGACCACTCGCACACTGTTCCGACTGCGACCACGCGACTTCGAGCGCCACGTCTCCCACAGCTGTCGCAACTCAGCGGAATTCTGTCAGACGTTTCGATCAGCGAGATCATCGCTCGAACATGTACGCCACGCCGCTCCGACGACTCTGCGACCTCCGAGTACCTCCACAGTTGCACGATTGTCCTCCGACCATTGTCCCGCTCAGGTCTCGAGCTTGCGCCCTATTTCTCCGATCCCGATTGTTCTATGGTCGCTTCAGCGCTCCGATTATCGCCCTATTGCTCCGATCATTGCGCGCACAATATCGCATTCGTCCGACCGTTCGAAGAGTCGCAACATCGCAACGCTCGCCCGCGACCCCCTCGCACATCGGAGCATATTCCCTTGCTCGCCACGTCGCCATTGTCCCCTTTTCTTGTCATATTGTCTTGTCCGACATTGTAGGACACCGCTCTCATACTTCTTGACAGCGCAGATCGTTTTCCATGTGCTTGCGCTTCCCCCTTGACAGCGCTGATCACTTGCTCTACATTGTTCTCTACAGCCTCGCAGACCTTCAGATACGTTTGCATGACTCCCCTCTACTGTCCGAACTATGTGCGACTTGCGCACTATTGTTTGCTTTTGTTCCGATCGGTTTCCTTTGTTCCGACTGCATTTTCGATCGGACTCGTACTATAGCGATCGGAATGTATAAATAGCGGTCGGACACATGCTGCAATACAGATTCGGTTACCCCCTCGCGGTTCAGATCTCATTCGGAGCTCACACCTTCGTCTCTATCGTATAGTTAGCTCGAGGCTAGCTTCGTCGCCTTTGCCTTTGCCTTTGCCTTTGTCGTCGTCTCTCGTACTCAGTTTATCGCTCTCCTCGCTCTCATCTTGTTCCATCGTCGTCCCATTAGCCGTCGCCCTAGCGCCTCACTGCTCCGACCATCTTGCGACCTCAGCGATCGCAGTCGCACTGCTCTCGTCCCGCAGCGGTCGCAGCGTCGACCGAATCGCTCGCACGACTCGCCTCTGTCTTCCGACCGTCGCCCCAGCTCCTCCGACCGTTCACACGTTCAGAACGGTCCAGCATTGCTGCCTGCACGACTCGTCGTTGCTCCGACCACATCACAGCAACATCACACATCGCCCATCGCGTCGCACGTCGCCCATCGAATCGCACGTCGCCCATCGAATCGCACGTCGCCCATCGGCGCCACTCTCCTCACATCCTCTTCGACGATCATACACTCAGCAGCCAGTCGCTTGCAGTCATTCGCAGACGTTCGCAGACGTTCGCACTCGTTCGCAGTCGCTTGCAGTCGCTAGCAGTCGTTCGCAGTCGTTTGCAGTCGCTCGCAGTCGCTCGCAGTTACGTCCAGTCGCGCACAGTCGCTCGCACCACGCCCATCGAATCGCACGTCGCCCATCGGCGCCACCCTCCTCACATCCTCTTCGACGTTCATACACTCAGCAGCCAGTCGCTTGCAGTCATTCGCAGTCGATCGCAGACGTTCGCACTCGTTCGCAGTCGCTTGCAGTCGCGCACCGTTGCTCGCAGTTATGTCCAGTCGCACACAGTCGCCCGCACCATGCGACCACATCTTCGGACCCTCACCGGCGACCCTCCGAGCATTTGCGCATTCCGACCAGGCCCACCGATCACACATCTCGTCGGAGACGCACCTCCGATCGTCTTCGGGACCCTGACACTCACTCGCACACATCAACGGTACCCTCTTCAGCGCTCTAGGGATCTGGTATCACACACATTACCACCCTACTACCTGTGGGTGCCCATCACTTTTGGAGCCCACCGCGAGGGACCAGTCAGGCTTTCTCCGAAGATTTCGGAAGTGTTTCCACCCCTCTAGTGCACGTCCGAACACTCTCATCGACTTCGGACTCCGAGTCGCCGAATCCACACGATTGTCCAAGCACCGCGCTACCGCCATCCACGTTCCGACTACCATCTCCGCCTTCCGACCTATCATACTCCGATTTCGATCGCAGACACTCGCTCGTCTCCGCAGCCATCGTCGCAGCTCGCACCCATTCATCGGATCGCACCACCACATCCCGCAGTCGTTCGCCGAACATATTGCACAAGCCATGGCCACTCGCATGCCACCTCGCGGAGCGAAGACTGCACCCATTTTCACTTCCGACCCTCGCACTGTTCGGAGGTTCTTCTCCGATTTCGAGACAGTCGCTGCGCTCGCTGGTCTCACTTCCGACCGTGCGAAGAAGGACTGGACGCAGTACTACGTTCCGATTGAAGTCGCCGACCTCTTCGACTGCATTCCCGAATTCAACGACGCGAGCCCGTTCAGCGATTTCAAGAAGGCTATCACATCGCTCTACCCCGGAGCTGATCAAGACCGGACATATGGCACTTCCGACCTCGAGACGCTCATCGCCACAACCCGAACAATATTTGCGATCACGCTCAATGAGTTCGCTGCGTACCACCGCGAATTCCTTGCGATCTCGGGCTTCCTCATCAGGAAGAGCCGTTACTCGGAGCTCCAGCAGAAGTGCGACTTTCCTCGCGGCATTCCGAACGCACTCTGGGATCGCATCAGCGTTCGCCTGCAGGTCACGAAGCCAGACGTCCTTCCAGGAGACTCATACGAAGTTTCCGACGTCAACAGCTCGGCTCAGTTCGTTCTCCAGTCCAGGACCCGATCAATGGATCGGAGCATCGCCCCAGTAGTCCCGACCGATCAGACGTTCATACCGCCGTCGCCAGCACCGTCTCTCGCTGTCGCGACCAACGACATAGTCGCATCGCTCGTCCGAACATTTACGCAAGGAGGCACCGCACAAGTCGCAGTACCAATCGCAGCAGTCGCTCCTCACTCCACAGCCGTCGCTGCTACAGCCCCGACTCATGGCCAACTTGCGACTCAGCTCATGGTCGATGTTGCTCTGGAAACGGCACTTCCGACATTGGTTCCGACCTCCGATCGCATCGCGGCTATTGAAGCGGAGATCGTGTTTCTTTGCGAACAGGAGGCCCTTGCGCGAGAGTATGATGACCTTGCAGCAATGCTCGAGCAGCCTGAAGTCGCGGACAGCACCCCCGACGAAGTGTCACCGCCTCTCGCTGTCGCTATGCCCAGCGCACGGGTCGCTACGACTTCGGACCTCGATCGGAACACGGTCTATGCCTCCACCACTCCCACAATGGCGATGTTTGCTCTTGCGAGCACTCCCATGCGTAGCACACGCACTTCCGACCATCGCGCTGTCTCTCCGATCGCATGTCCGCAATTGTCGGAGCCAGTCCTCGACGAGCATTCCTTTGCGACTATGGCTTCGGAAAACATTTCGCTTGCATCAGCTGTTCGCATCCAGGATCGCGATTGCGACACCATCGATCCACTTCCTATCGACGACTCCACTGCGCCAGATGCTCCGATTTCCAAATCGGAGGATCACGTCCATCCCAGCAATGTGCAAGGCAGTTTCAGCGTCGCTCTGGACGTCGTTCTAGCCGCTCCAAACGCTATCGAACACCTTCTAGTCAACATCGGACACAGTGCATGCCTCGATCTTGAGCTCCGACCCGCGTCCTGCGACACCCCTACACTTCGCGCCATCGATGGCTCTTCCAACCGTCAAAAATCTCTCGAACAATCGCAGCTCATTCCCTCGACATTAATCGACCGTGTTCGCAGTGAAGACCACGCTGGTCGGAGCACTCTCCGATTCTTCAACAACCAATTTCCGCAGTACGTGTGCGACCCTGGTGGCATTCTGGCCCTCGCTTCGCCCAACACCATAGCTCCTCATTGTGTTCGCCCTCCGACCGCGGATCGCAACAGTCTCCCGACGATTTCGGAGTACGATTCAGAACCACAAGTTGTTTGCGAAAGCCTTCGGAACACTCGCAGCTTGTTCGAAGCTCTTCCGACCATCGATGACGACCTCCTACCCGCTTCCGATGATTTGAACACTCTAGCGATTTCGACGACGTGGATTCACGATCGCTTTAGGTCCATCTTGCTCATCGATCGAGTGCGTCGCCATGCACTGCCGACCTTCAAGTTGGAGACCTTTGGACTTTTCCGCGCACTATTGGCACATAGCAGCGACTTCGTCGGACCCACCTTTGCGACGACCGCAGAGCCTGGTCGCTTGAATCACAGTATGGAGGAGCCCGCAATCGAAACCACAGCGATTTCATCCCCCGTTTCATTGCGCAGCATCGACCAGCCGCTCGCTCGCAGTCGCAAGCCCCCCAACTGCTCCGCGCGCACAGTGCATCCTTCCGATTACATGTTCGGAGCAGTCGCACTGCCCAAACATGCATCGACTATCGACCCAGCGCTTCGAACGCTTGCTGTGCAGTTCGAGGCTGGATTTTCTCGTGGTTCGACTCCGTTCAAGGTCGCAATAAATGCCGCATACTCCCCCGTCACTGCGACCCGCCGCTCAAATCCAGCCTACCCACCCCATTGCATAGCGCGATCGCTCCTGCTCGTTGCGACCATCTGCGACGTCGCACAAACTCTCCGAACGACTGGCCACCCGCAGCACGCACGCATCGTCGCACTGACCGTGGACGGTCAGGATTTCAGTATGGAGGAGGTGATAAGCCTGGTGCAGTGCTGGGAGGCGATTCTTCGCCAATTTTCGCACTTTCGACAAGTCGACAAGCACAGCGTACAAGCTCCGACCGCTCAATTCGTCTCTCCGACCGATCGCAAGACCAGAGTCATAGCTCCGATCGTCGGAGTCGCACATGGCGGTCGCGTGATCGCAACGATACCCTGGACACCACGCTCGGATCATCGACTCAGTCGCACGCCATCTACGCAGTCGTCCGACCACTCGCACACTGTTCCGACTGCGACCACGCGACTTCGAGCGCCACGTCTCCCACAGCTGTCGCAACTCAGCGGAATTCTGTCAGACGTTTCGATCAGCGAGATCATCGCTCGAACATGTACGCCACGCCGCTCCGACGACTCTGCGACCTCCGAGTACCTCCACAGTTGCACGATTGTCCTCCGACCATTGTCCCGCTCAGGTCTCGAGCTTGCGCCCTATTTCTCCGATCCCGATTGTTCTATGGTCGCTTCAGCGCTCCGATTATCGCCCTATTGCTCCGATCATTGCGCGCACAATATCGCATTCGTCCGACCGTTCGAAGAGTCGCAACATCGCAACGCTCGCCCGCGACCCCCTCGCACATCGGAGCATATTCCCTTGCTCGCCACGTCGCCATTGTCCCCTTTTCTTGTCATATTGTCTTGTCCGACATTGTAGGACACCGCTCTCATACTTCTTGACAGCGCAGATCGTTTTCCATGTGCTTGCGCTTCCCCCTTGACAGCGCTGATCACTTGCTCTACATTGTTCTCTACAGCCTCGCAGACCTTCAGATACGTTTGCATGACTCCCCTCTACTGTCCGAACTATGTGCGACTTGCGCACTATTGTTTGCTTTTGTTCCGATCGGTTTCCTTTGTTCCGACTGCATTTTCGATCGGACTCGTACTATAGCGATCGGAATGTATAAATAGCGGTCGGACACATGCTGCAATACAGATTCGGTTACCCCCTCGCGGTTCAGATCTCATTCGGAGCTCACACCTTCGTCTCTATCGTATAGTTAGCTCGAGGCTAGCTTCGTCGCCTTTGCCTTTGCCTTTGCCTTTGTCGTCGTCTCTCGTACTCAGTTTATCGCTCTCCTCGCTCTCATCTTGTTCCATCGTCGTCCCATTAGCCGTCGCCCTAGCGCCTCACTGCTCCGACCATCTTGCGACCTCAGCGATCGCAGTCGCACTGCTCTCGTCCCGCAGCGGTCGCAGCGTCGACCGAATCGCTCGCACGACTCGCCTCTGTCTTCCGACCGTCGCCCCAGCTCCTCCGACCGTTCACACGTTCAGAACGGTCCAGCATTGCTGCCTGCACGACTCGTCGTTGCTCCGACCACATCACAGCAACATCACACATCGCCCATCGCGTCGCACGTCGCCCATCGAATCGCACGTCGCCCATCGAATCGCACGTCGCCCATCGGCGCCACTCTCCTCACATCCTCTTCGACGATCATACACTCAGCAGCCAGTCGCTTGCAGTCATTCGCAGACGTTCGCAGACGTTCGCACTCGTTCGCAGTCGCTTGCAGTCGCTAGCAGTCGTTCGCAGTCGTTTGCAGTCGCTCGCAGTCGCTCGCAGTTACGTCCAGTCGCGCACAGTCGCTCGCACCACGCCCATCGAATCGCACGTCGCCCATCGGCGCCACCCTCCTCACATCCTCTTCGACGTTCATACACTCAGCAGCCAGTCGCTTGCAGTCATTCGCAGTCGATCGCAGACGTTCGCACTCGTTCGCAGTCGCTTGCAGTCGCGCACCGTTGCTCGCAGTTATGTCCAGTCGCACACAGTCGCCCGCACCATGCGACCACATCTTCGGACCCTCACCGGCGACCCTCCGAGCATTTGCGCATTCCGACCAGGCCCACCGATCACACATCTCGTCGGAGACGCACCTCCGATCGTCTTCGGGACCCTGACACTCACTCGCACACATCAACGGTACCCTCTTCAGCGCTCTAGGGATCTGGTATCACACACATTACCACCCTACTACCTGTGGGTGCCCATCAACGCTTGGCTACGCAACCACTCTCACCGAGCAACATATTGGCAGCCACGAGTTGGTGATCCTACGCAAGATTGGTGGTTCTGGGTGAGTAACAATCGCCTACTATCAGTCCAAGAGCTCGCCACCTGTGCCATAGTTTCCCGCGACATTGCTGTTCAGCAGGCCCTACGCTCGAATACCCTTCGATCCGCTACCCAGACTCCCGTACCCACGCAACCACCGACTCGTGTCCCTACCCCCATCCCACTTGCGCCCACCATCATGAGTAACCAGACCACGACAACCTCGGCCCCTGCCAAAGGCGAGATCGGTGTTAAGCCGACACCGTTCACTGGTGATCGTACCATGTCCAAGCACTTCAAAACGCGCATCCGCATGTTCTTGCGAGGCAACGCCACCAAGTACGTGACGGATGATGACAAGATCACATTGTTCCTCGATCTTTGCCAAGGAGACAATGCAGGCAAGTGGGCTGAGGCGCGCAGTAACGAGATCCTCGACGACGACGAGGCATACGCGAAGAGCAGCACGTACCAGCGTAAATACGACACATTCGCCAAACTCCTCGCTCGTTTTGACATCGACTTCGCGCCTCTCGATGAGACGAACTCCGCCCGCGCCGAACTTGATCACCTCAAGATGAGCACGCGAACTGTCACGGAGTACATCACGGACTTCGAAGCGTTGGTCCCTAGGACCCAGTATACCGGGGAGTCCCTCATTTACTTCTTCAAAAAAGGACTGAACTCCGGACTTCTCGACGACTGTCTTCGCGCAGACCCCGTCCCAGTGACATTGGAGCAGTGGAAGAAGAAGGCAATGGACAGGAATGCTGCCTACATCGAGCGCGTCCGCACGATGGCAGCCACCAAGCGCCCTGCCAGGACTTCATTTTCCCCGCCCACCACGCCAAAGACTCGCGCACGTGTGGCCGCAGCTTCCACCTCCCCCCAGACTCTCACAAAGCTCTCGGATCAAGAGCGCGAGCAGTTGCGACTGAAAGGTGGTTGCTTCAGGTGCCGTCAGACTGGGCATATCGCGTTCAATTGCCCACTGAACCCGCGCAATGCTACCACGGTCCGAGCAATAGAAACCGGCCCGGCGCCGGGAGTAGCTCCCACGACCACTCAAGCAGAGATCCCACCGGTCACCCGTGCCATCTCAGACTTGACTGCGCAGCTCAAGGGACTCGAAGGAGATGAAGCAGAGGAAGCAAAGGCCTTCCTGAAGGACATGGTAGAGGGTTTTTGAAGCGCCCCCCGGTCGCGTCGTCCGCGGGTGGCTCAAGGTTTTTGTTAAGTTCATCGAATCGTTATGCTGTACTCTCTTCATCGGACATTTGTGAGCAATCGTACCCCTCTGCGATCTACATGTCCGCTGTCACACGCAACAGGCAATCACCCTCGATCGCCCTTCAAGTTCAGCTACGACTCAACGAACCACGAAAACTCATCGACGCCGATGCTCTGCTCGATAGCGGAGCAGAAGGAATCATCCTTCATCCCAAGTTTGCCACTGAACACAGACTTCCCTTGAAACCCTTACCCCGGCCATTCCCCGTTCGCAATGTCGATAACACCGAAAACATCATGGGCTGGGTACGCTACTCGACAACTCAGACAATTCGCATCTATGCCAAGGACTCAACATCCTATCATGAGGAAGAAGCTGAGTTTTTCCTCACCGACATCGGCGACTACGACATGATTCTTGGCACAGACTGGCTGGAATTTCACAATCCGGCAGTTGACTGGCGAAAAAAGCGCGTCGACATGACTCGTTGCCCACCATCCTGCAAGTTGCACGCACCACCGGTCAAGAATTTATCAACACGCACAGAACGACAGACTTCCAAACCGCTTGCAGCCCCACGGCCTACTACCAGGCCGCGCCGTGAAGTTCCACCACCTCCACCAACAATGCCAAAGTACGTTGTTCCAGCTCGTCGTGTCCATGGAGTACGTCTTCGCACTACGCGATCCCCAACGCTCGGCGCCCTGTTCACGGAAGACGATGAAGAACGATTCACCATGGAACATGCATGGATGATGCACGGATTGCAGCTCGCTGGTGTGTTACCCGCCTTCGATATTCCGTTCACTCCCCCGCCTGTCGAACCAGGACCGGTGCACATACGAGCAGCTTTCACGAACGCACAAAAGCTCGCCGAAAAAGCTGCCGGACCTTCAGTGCAGAAAGAATTTGAGGAATTAGTTCCGCCCCCGTACCAAGACTTTCGCGATGTCTTTGACAAAACCTCTTCTGAACGTCTTCCGGAACGCCGTTCATGGGACCACGCCATTGACCTCAAGGACGGTTTTGAACCACGACCAAGTAAGGTTTACCCGTTGTCGCCAGCTGAGCAAGTGGAACTAGACACCTTTCTCAATGAACACTTGGAGAAGGGCTACATACGCCCATCCAAGTCTCCCATGGCGAGTCCATTCTTCTTTGTTAAGAAAAAGGATGGCAAGCTACGACCAGTTCAGGACTATCGCGCACTGAACAAGGGGACGGTCAAGAATGAATACCCGCTGCCGCTTATCTCTGAAATCGTCGACAAGCTCAAGGGTGCCAAGGTCTTCACCAAGATGGACGTCCGCTGGGGTTACAACAACGTACGCATCAAGGAAGGCGACGAATGGAAAGCGGCGTTCAAAACTAACCGCGGACTCTTCGAACCATTGGTGATGTTCTTTGGCCTCATGAATTCACCCGCCACGTTCCAAGCAATGATGAATGAACTCTTTAAGGACCTCATCGACCTCGGCAAAGTCATCATCTACATGGACGACATTCTTATCTTCACCGACACCCTTGAAGAACATCGCCGCCTGGTACGACAAGTCTTGCAACGACTTCGCGAACACGACTTGTTCTTGAAACCCGAGAAATGCACCTTCGAACAATCCTCAGTCGAGTACCTTGGTCTGATCATTTCCCATGATCATTTAGCTATGGACCCAGTCAAGGTCGCTGGAATTGCAGACTGGCCAGCGCCACGAATGGTGAAAGACGTCCAATCCTTTTTAGGATTTGGGAATTTCTACCGGCGTTTCATCCGTGACTTCTCCAAGATTGCGCACCCACTGTTTGCCCTAACCAAGAAGGATTACGCCTGGAACTGGACAACCGAATGCCAAGAGGCCTTTGATAACCTCAAAGCTGCGTTCACCTCATCTCCCGTCCTTGTCATGCCTGACCCTACCAAACCATATTTGGTGGAAGTCGACGCCTCAGACTACGCAACAGGAGGCATACTCTCGCAGCGTGGTGACGACAACCTCTGGCATCCAGTCGCATATCTGTCCAAGTCGCTCTCCAACCCAGAACGCAACTACGACATTTATGACAAAGAACTCCTGGCCATCATTCGCGCCCTCGAAGCTTGGCGCCACTACCTCGAAGGCGCTCCAGATCGCATAGAAATCTGGACGGATCACAAGAATTTGGAATACTTTCGCTCTGCCCAGAAGCTGAGTCGTCGACAAGCTCGATGGGCGTTATTCCTTACACGTTTCGACTTCGAACTGATCCACAAACCAGGAATCTCTCAACGTGCGGATCCCATGTCGAGGCGACCTGACCATAGAGAGGGGGTGGAGGACGATAACGCGGAACGAGTACTACTGGACCCTCAATTTTTCCGCATCCGCGCTACTTGTCCTGGCACTGTCACCTCCCTTGGCAATCACGACCTCCGACGTCGCATCCGAGAAGCAAAGACCAAGGACATAGAAGTTGTCAAGGCTCTCGACGTCATACTCGGCAATGGGCCTCGATCATTAACAAAGAACCTAGAAGAATGGAACACCGAAGATGGACTGGTCCTGTTTCGGGGAAAAGTCTACGTCCCTGCAGACGATCAACTGCGACGTGACATTGTTCAGATGCATCACGACAACCCTTCAGCAGGACACCCAGGACGCCACAAGACACATGAACTAGTTGGACGCGAATATTGGTGGCCCGGTATGTCAGTCTTCATACGTGACTACGTCGACGGTTGCGCTACTTGCCAAGCAACAAAGGTGCAGAATCATCGAACACATGTTGAGACCATCCCGAACGCCATCCCCAGTCGACCATTCCAAGTCATCACCTCGGACTTTGTAGTTGAACTCCCACCCTGCGACGGATTTGATTCAATCTGTGTCATAGTCGACAGGTTCACTAAACACGTCACGTTCACACCCTGCAACAAGACAATCACAAGCGATGGCACGGTGGACATTCTCTTCGACAAAATCTACCGTCATTACGGCCTTTGGGATCGACTTATCTCCGACCGCGGACCTCAGTACGCAGGAAAAGTTATGCGCGGCGTACTCGACAAGTTAGGCATCAAGTCGGCCCTCAGTACAGCCTACCACCCGCAGACAGATGGCGAGTCCGAACGCGTCAACCAGGAGATGGAGCAGTTCCTACGAGTGTTCTGCAACTATCGACAGGATGATTGGGTGAAGTGGTTAACCTTCGCTGAATTCTCGCATAACCATCGGGTTCATAGCGCCACGAATCGGTCACCCTTCGAGATGCTCCTTGGATATACGCCTCATGCCATACCCCCCATTCACTCTACGTCGACCATTCCTACAGTAGAAGAACGCCTTCAACACATGGAGCAAGTACGTGCGGAGGTCGAAGCCAGTTTACGCTCTGCAGCGGAGGTTATGAAACGCAACAATGCCGACCATATCAAAGACAGTGTACGCTTCAAGGTGGGAGATCGGGTATGGTTAGATGGGAAACACATCAAGACGACACAACCAAAAGCTAAGCTGTCACCGCGACGTGTAGGACCTTTCGCAGTCACTGAAATCATCGGGCCAGTGAACTATCGATTGAAGCTCCCCCCCACTTGGCGAATCCACCCTGTATTCCATGCATCCCTTCTGACTCCTTACGTCGAAACCTCGGCTCACGGACCCAACTTCCTTGCACCACCGCCCGAAATAGTCAATGCTGAAGAGGAGTACGAGGTAGAAGCGGTCCTAGATGCAAGACTCACACCCAACAAGCGTGGCATTCAATACCTTGTCAAGTGGGTTGGTTATCCCGACTCCGAGAATCAATGGCTCCCTCGGACAGCTATGACCAATGCCACCGGAGCAATAACCAAGTTCTACAAGGACCATCCGCGGGCTGTTCGCCCTCCTGCGCTACGTGGACTCATCTATTTTGATGCACTACAAGCTGATCATGCGCTCCAGGAGAAAGCGCGTCTTAGAGAGGGGGTGATGTCACGAATCGCTCCATTTCTTTCGACTCTCTTGACTGCTATCCACACCCATCATCGATCACGGACCATGATCCAGACTTCTCCTTGATCCAGGTCTTTCCGGACCCTTCCATGATGATCTATGGCGAGGCTATGCACACTATTGTTCTCACTTCTGATTGTTCTCCATTGTCATGGTTCCTCCCTTATTGTTCCGCTATCTATTATTCTCTTGTTTACCCTTGTTTGGCTTTACTTAGTATATAAGGACTCGCATTTCGCTCTCTATTCTTCAGACTGTTCACTTCGTCTACACCGTACGCAATCTATTGCCTGCGCTGTTGGTCACAGCACTCTCACTCATCTCGTCCCTCTGGTCCGGTCGGTGACTTGGGCGGCTCTTTGTGTGTTCCTTGACGCGAGTCTTGACAATTGCTCTGACATCATTCCAGCTAGCATTCTCATGCGCTCCGCGGAGCTTCCTCTTCCCTTCCGTGTAAACGCAGCCTACCTTTTCTTACTTCTCCATCACTCCAGCGAGCACGCTTCTTCACTGCCACAACCTCCCCTCATCGTAGAAACGGGTCGTCCGAAACACCCGGGTCACAGCCTCGGCGTCCTCTTCTACCCAACCCGGGACAACGGAAGGGCGTTCCTCGTTAGGCGGCATATACTCCAAAACACGGAAATCACTTACGAATTTGTGACGAACGAAGATCCTCTGGAGCTTCTCGCCCGCAGGGCTCCGATGACGGCTTTGGAGAGAGAAGCTCTGTATATTCCTCCGTCCCCACCAACGTAGGTCATACTGTGTTCCGCAATGTCCTCGTATCACTGCATCTAGTATCGTCGTCGCCCGTACATATTTGTCTGCAATTAATATTTGAATAATCCCGTCCACTATGGCTTTGGCAGCAATCGTGCTATCAGTCGAGAAATCCATGGTGTGAAAAGCGTGTGCTACGCACACTTGTGGCCTGCGAGTATCCGTCCTGATTACCGAAGCACTGATATTGACGAAGCCTGGTGGCTCATGCTCAAGAGACCAGGGTATGCCCGGTAGGGCTGTGTATGTCAAAATCAAATCGATGCGTGAGGGGGTCCGAGGGCAAATAAAGGTCAACATCGGCCCGGGACGCACCCGGGCCAGTTTGCCGCCTCGATTACGATTCCCTGAGGTACGAAGTAGAATCGTTTATAAGTGGGTTTCTTAGGTCTGTGCCTGTATCTATTTGGTCATGGTCGCCGGGGGCCGGTTTGATTCCCGGTTTGATTGCCGTTCCTGCTTATGAAATCTATCTGACACTCTCCTCGAGAGTCGACTTGGACCACCACCATGTCCCTCGCCATGTCCCCCACCGCTCACGCAGATGTCCCCCACCCCCGCGCCGCCGCCGCCATCGCGACCTGCATGATAAGGAGATGAGATTATGGGACGGAACATATGAGATGGCGGCAGGGAGACAGTGGGACTCGAGCAAAAAGCACAGGTAAGTGCTGTCTCCGTGATCACATCCCTTGCTGCCCCACCACCTTGCCCACACCGACTCTCCTCTGTGCACATCGCCCGGCTCAAGTCCACGGGCCCGCACCGGCGTTGCCATGGCAACACCGTCGCCCTCACGCGACGTGTCTTCCCCGTCCTCGGCACTCTCGCTCTCGTCGTTCCTCGCACGCAGGCACCCTCCTCGCACACCCGTTCACTTTGCTGCAACACAACCACGTCGTCAATCTCATTGACCATCTCGTTGACCACGGCCCCGTCACGCTCCGCTGCCTCTCGACACGCCACCTGCACACTCTGCATACCGAGACTCGGCCCTTCTCGCCTGCTGCACGCACAAGCTTGCCGTGCGCCCTTGCTTGCACCCCGCAACCATCCTCCGAGTTCGTGACGGTGAAAGCGACGGAGAACGTCCCGTCCGCGTCAATGGGCGGCGCGGAGAGGTCGGTGTATGTGAAGGTCGTGTACGACAGGCCGAAGCCGAAGGGGAAGAGAGGTGTAATTGACATTTTCGAGTCGTAGCCGCGATAGCCAACGTATATTCCCTGCGTCGCAAGTAGTTTTAGGTGCTCTGTTGTGCCGCCCGCGGTAATGAGAAGGCGCTCACTTCGTTATAGAGGGTCTTCCCGGGTGACTCCCTCGCCCACATTTCACTGTTGTCCCACATCCCGCGCCCGCCGCCCGAGCTTCTACGTCATCCACCCGCACCACTGCCCTCACCCCTATCTCCCGCAACCCGCACATCCTATGCGCAAAATGCGCTGTCCATCAGCGAAGCTACCACGTGCAAGACCATGCCAATACGAACAACAAGCCCACTTTGCGAGTGAATGGATCCCGACTACGGTGAGAGCACGGCCCACCCATCCCCAATAGCAGACGCCGCACTGACCTACGAGTCGCTTAGAACGCACGCCCACGCCGTTCGTCAGCAAGTGGCCGAATCAGTGCAAGGCCAGAGCAGCACCCACCTTCAGCGCGACCTCCGGAGAAGCCTCTGGCGGTGGCGGCGGGTCACTCGCTGGACAAGCGCAGCGCACCCGCGCATCCCAGCCAGACGGACGGCCGCGCGCGCCACTGACAATTGAAGGGAGTCGGCGCGCGTGTGGGTGTCAATGGACACGGGGAAGACGTTCACCGCCGTCAACGCCGTCCTCGTATGCCCTCCTTCCCCGCCTCGTCCGCGCCCTCCGTCCTCTCTGCCCTGACCACCACCGTGACATGCAAGCCCCCCCCCCGGTACATCGACTACACTATATGCAAGCCCCGACCGCCGCTGTGAGCAAGTGGGTGCAGCCAGACAGCGCGCAGACCTACCCGCGCCTATTTTTTAGGCGCGGCGCATGCCCGCTATCGCCCTGCCCCGCTTGGCTGCGCGCATTGCATCGGTGGACAGCGACCTGCAGCATGGCCATCGGTGAGCACGTCATGAACTTGCAGCAGAAATCGCGGGCTGATTTTCAGCTTGGTGCCAGCAATGATGCAGCGCGCTGCCGTGAGCAATGTCGAAATGCGCTCGAGCCGCGCCATTTGCCCGCAGGACGTGCCGAGCGGGCGGCGTGGGCAGGCACCTGCGCATGAACGACGTCGAGCTGCGCGCAACGGCGGCATGCAGCACACCGTCTAGGAAGCGGCCGAAGGTATCCACTTCAAGGTCGAACGACGGCCTACGCAGCGCCTTGACGGTGTATCGGAGCACTGCGAGGGCAGCATACACAGATCACGGCGTGGAGGACAATGGTGAGCATTTGACCCACCTGCGGCATCAACAGCTTGCTGACCTTCACGGCGATCCAGCGCACACTCGACGACTGCAAGCAGCACACATCAACATACAGCACAGCAAATACAAACGCACTGCACACGTTTGACTGAAGATTATCGCGGCCACCGTCAACAGACCGCGAGCACGTCAACGACCACACGATTCGTGTTGGTACATGTGGCGCAAGGACAACTGAGTGTTGGTGAGACACAGTCCAAGCATGAGTGTGGTGCCGCTCACCTTCGAGTCGCGCCGGCCACGAACGCGCTACCTAGTTTTTCAGCATGCGAATGCCACGCACTGCGCAATTAGTGGAAAATAAGCGACGCTGTCAAAGCCCCCTCGACGGCGGGTCCAGCCAGGTGGCGAAGATAGACCCACACGTCGGGCCGCGCGAACCTTTCACGCAGCTGGTGTGCCGCACGGCCTGTACGAGCCTGCGGTCTGTTGAGTCTGCAGAGAGGACGAAATGACTGACTATCTTGTAGACTCGCTGGTGCAAATGTCACACACCTGGCCATGACTGACACACAACTATTTTTACCCCGAGTGCGTATGTTTGTGTTGAAATCATTCGGGTGCTCGCTGACCCTTGACATGCGCGCAGTCAAGCGAGCATGCGACCGCCGTCGGGCCGGCAACCGCCGCATGGTGGCGGCGGGTACCGCGCGGCGCGGCTACCTGTCTCCGACTCCCATCGTGTCGGCGTCGCACCTCCTTCGAAGTTAATCACCGACACATTGCAAGGTACATACCATACACGCCTTTTCAGCTTTCCTGCCTGACCGTTGTGACAGCGGCCTCCATGGTGCATGTTCCCCGCACAACTCTCTTGTCGGCAGTGTTAGCTGCGCAGTTTGGACGGCAGCAAGCACCCGGATGACTAACCAATCGGATCATCGAGGCGCTTCAGCGTTTAGCGACAGAGGTACGTGTCTGGCTTGTCTGACAATGTCTATACATGTAAGCCTGAGTTGACAAACTGCCGATTTTTGCCTGGTAGGTTGGCTGCATGCTACGCGCCATGCCGGACGGGTGCTGTGGGCAGTGTTGCACACACATGCAATGCTCTCCGGACCCCGGACCAGTGCGGTGGCAGTGCCTGTGGCCCGCGACACTGCGAGAAAACATCGTGCCCGATAGTCAGCGTGCGCGCAAGTCAAAATGCCAGAGTTTAAGGAGCCAAAGGCATGTTTCTGACAAAAAATGTCCGCAGGTCCTGTCTGGACGTCCGGCCATAGATTTGCGACTTGCAGGATGACGCTAGGAGCAAAGGCACGCTGAAAATCGCGCAGCCACAACCTTGAACAGCTCGTGCTGGCTACGGCGCCGTCTGGGTGAGTTGACTCGTTATCCGCTCAGCTCGTCGCAGCTTGCTGACGAGTTCCGCAACAGAAAACATTCCCGCGAGTCCGTGGACCCTGCTCCAGGACAAGCGCGCAGCACTGAGCTCAAGCTACGAGCCATATAGATGGCGACACACACACAGCACCCAACCCGATGTGAACGCTACCATCCGCCTCCCGTGCTCGAACCCACTTCCACTCAACATCACCCCCGCCGCCCGCGCGCCACGTCACCACTGCCCTTCGCGCGTATTGTCATGCCTGCACTTCGTGCGCCTCGAGCTCTCCGCCAGCGCTCACGCCCTGCACACCCGCGCATACTTCCGTCGCACGCCGGACACCCACTTCCAATGTCCTTGCACCCCCTCTCGACTCCTCGCCCCGCCGCCCGCACCGCCACGTCACTCGCGCCTGTTCTCTACACACGCCACGTCACGGCCGCCGCCCGGTCTCATTGCCGCCGCCCTCACACGCCTCACACACCTGCCCACATCCGCACCCACTACTCCTCATGCCGCGCACCCCCAGCGTGATGCATGCACTTGCGTTTGCGCGCCCGTGCGCCTTAGTATGTACTTTGTATGAAAAATAAAATAAAAATAAAAATGGAAAAGAATATTGAAAAGGAAATGAAAATGAAATATGAGTAAATGGACATTGCAAGGTGGCCTGCAGTGGTATATAGCTAGCATGCTAAAACTGAGTGGAAATTTAAATGAATCTCACTTTTGAACTAGTGATCAATTACATGGATCAATCCAATATCACTTTCAAATTACGCACCAATTACAACAATTACAACTCAATCCTCAAGGTGAACTCCGCAAAAGCGCAAGTCATGTTACTGAATGGAATCGTATTGCCATGCTTGAGCATTGGCTCTCTTCGAGCTAGTGGTATAATATTCAACGCCAGCAAAGAATTGAGCAGTACAACTCGAAAGGGTTGTGAGTATCAGTATGTATAGTTAGTCAAGGATCGTTGACAAAGATGCGGGGAGGGAGCCGAGGGAATGCTAGATTTCAGCCTGCCATGCTCGGGGGAAACTCGTATTCCGACTTGTCCAGGGGATCCGCGTGCGTACGCCGCACCCAGCGCACCTTCTCCGTGCCCCAGCCGCCGTAAATCCACTCCAGCATCCCATGGCGCCGGACAAACTCCTCCAAATCGGCCTCAGCGATCATCCTCACATTCCGCAAGGTCAAATACTTGAGCTGGGGCAGCGTAGCACCAGCCGCAATCAACCTCACGATGACAGGATAGCGCGACATGAGTGACAGCGACACGACGTCCCCCACGCTCTTCAGAATACGTCGGTTGATCGTGACCCGCCAGAACGCGGATACCGTTATCGTTCCAATGTTGCCCCGCGGCATCCCAGACGCCGTGCTGACGCGCAAATTCGTGAGAGAGGAAAGGGCCGCGTGGAATGTGGGCGACTCGTAAACCGCATGCGGCAGGGGCACGATGTTCGTGAGCGCCAGTGCCCGCAGATGAGGCGCCGCGCCGCCAACAGTGGCGAGCAGCGCGAGCTGCAGGTGCAGGGCCGCGGATGTGCTGATGAATCTTTCGAGAGCCCCGAGGCTCTGCGCGTTTTGCAGGGCGGCAGGGCACTTGGGATGGAAGATGAAACGAAGCGATGTGAGCCCGGGCAAACTCGCTGCCAGCGTGAAAGCCTCGACGAGAGGCTCCTCGACGGCGGGCCCGTAGTCCGCATCCGCCGTTTCGCGAGAGTCTACTAGATGGAATATCAAAGGCAGCCTGCAAGAATCGCAGTTCTGCTGCGCACCTCTGTCCACCGGCAGCTCGTTTCCCTGCTCATCCACGGCATATTCACGGTACACCACCTCTCGCACATAGTTCGCGAGGTCCGACTTGAGCAGGCTTACGAGGCCGAGGGCGTTGGTCGCGCCGATTTGTGGCGCCCACTGTGCGGAAGGCACGGGGCGTCGCTGCGGCGCAAAGAGCTCTGCCAACGGCGCGGAGGTTCCGGAGATCATGGAGAGAAGAGACGTCGTTTACAATGATCAGTAGGATTTCTGTCGGGAGAGATGGCATGGTGTGCATGGTGGTCACGGTACATATCGAAGCCGTGAGAACACTGAAAATCAGAGAATAATTATGATCATTATAACCGATTATGACAAAGCTCTCCCAGGCATGATATCCAGCCTGTAGCTGCCTTATTTAGGTTATACGACAGGATATCCTCACTAATCTACTAAGCTGGACATCCCGCATGTTCGTGATAACTTTCAGGACATATCACCTCCGTAGATTGCGAAATGACCCATAATTATGACGGGGAGAGAAGCATGATAATCGCTTATAATCCCTATAATTTTTTCTCGCTTTTGCTGATGGCGGCCCGCCACGAGTTACCGGGCGAAAAGCTAATGCCAAGTCTGCTATCATAGCGTCACCAACTTCGGAGGGGCAGGGACCGTTGTGCTCTCCCTCTCTCCCTATGGACCCGATGTTCGCAGACTTGCTCAACGCGCAACGACACAATTCTATCCTTCCCAGCTCACGTCTCCCGCCCGAGATTCTTGGCCACATATTTCGCATTCTCTCATCCATCGACTCTCCCGCGCGCAACGACGTAGTTTCCCCGATCGAACATCAACTTGGTTGGCTCGCAATCACTCACGTCTGTCAACGCTGGCGGGACGTCGCGATTTGCGACAGGACCCTTTGGGCCGACATCACCATCCCGTTCCCACTCGGCCAGCGCTGGGCAGGCGCCTTTCTTTCCCGCGCACAGGACACACCTCTGACCATCATCCAGGACGTTGACCCTGAAAACGATACGTTCACAGTGATGAAAGAATCCAACGAGTTCGCCTCCCTCGCCCCAGACCTCTCACGTACGCTCGTCCTGCGCATTTTCGTCGGAAAAGCTATGCATCCCGCAATTTGCACGCCCATGCCATTCCTCCGCACCCTCGACATCTCGTCCAACAGGCAGTTTCCAGCGAACCTGCTTGGAGGGGTTAGCACCCCGTGCCTGCGGCACCTGGGTCTGAAATGTAGCTGGGAAGTGCCGTGGCCGTCGCTGCCGTTCGGGTCGGCGCAACTCGTTTCGCTGGAAATCGGGCATTTCAGCGTTTATCAAGGTCCGCCCGCCACGTTTGAGGATGTGCTCTCAGCGCTGGCGAGGATGCCGGCACTGGAGCGGCTTGTGCTCCGGGTCAAGATAAACGGCACCGATGGGGCGCACCGCGTAGTTGCCCTTGAGCAGCTGCGCCATATCGAAGTCGGCAACGAGATGAGCATTGCAGGAGCGCGGCGGTTCTTGGAGCACCTGGCGCTCCCAGCCGTTGTCACCCTTGACTGGAGCGTATACTACGCAGGCCACATGCCAGATGAGGTCCGAGCGCTATTTCAGTTGGTGACTGCCTCTATTCCCGTCAAAACGCGCACGGGACCCCTCTCCTGCATCAAGCTCGAGCCCATGAAGACTCGTCAGGCGTTTTTTGTCGACGTGACCGCGTGGCGCGACGTGGACGCACAGGACCAGCCCGCACTGGCGCTGACATTCAAGCTAAGCCGTAACGGAGATCGTCGGGCGCAGGCGCATGTCGCGTTGTCCGCGCTCGATGCGCTCGTATCGGAAGACGTGACGGAGCTCGGGGTGTGGATCGGTGGGGACGAACCGGCATGGGTGGACGTGCTTGAACGTGTCCCGATACTACAGCATCTCTCGGTGAAAGGCAGTGCTGCCGCCATCGCAGTATGCGATACGTTCTTCCATGCCTATTGCGCCGAGGGCTTCCTACCCGCGCTCGGTACGCTGGCTCTCGCCGACTTGAACTTTTGGAACAGCCGTATGGACAGACGTCGGGCAGGCTCTCTGCGGCAGTGGCTGGTGGAGCGGGCGCGTGCGGGACGGGCATTGCGGGATTGCGGGAATTGGACCTCACCAAGTGTGAGGTCGACGAAGAGTTCAAGTGGAGGATGAGAAAAGCGCTACCGGGGTTGCTGGTTCTGTATCCGGAGGAAATGGAGTCATGAGGGACTAAGCACTGGACTTGTTCCCCAGTTGCGCTCAAAAAGAGGGTGCCATGCACGTACTGGTATAGAAAAAGCGTACATCATTGCACCTGACTGGTACGCGCACGTTTGGTATATGCGAGCGAGTACTCCTGTAAGTGAATATAATGGGCAGTGAAAAGGTCGCGCTTGTCACGCATACCAGCCATTTCAAATGCAGGCGTATCCAGACAGCATAAACATCGCTCAGAGTCCTGCAGGCTGCAGCCCATGACGAACTGGCAACAATAGAATCCTGACTCGCCGGCGAAGTTCACACTTGAAATATTACATTATCAATGGAGAGCACATACACAAGGATGACCTACGCCACCGCCAGCGTCCCCCATTCAGGCCACTTGGCCTCGTCCTCCTTCCACTTCCCTTCCTCGACCCGCCTCCGCGCGCTCTCCTCGAACTTCTGCACGCGCCACACGGTCGTGTCGACCGTGCGCGCCACACTCGAATAAGCCCACACCGCGAGGCGCGCTTGGCCCGCCGCGCGCAGCTCCGCCATCAGCGGAAGCGTCTCGCACAGAGGCGCTTGAGCGCGGAAGAGCGCCATGAGCGCGACGTCCAGAAATTCTGGGAATTGGGTGAGGAGAAATCGGGATGATAGCTAGGACGTGCGTACGGGCGCGCTTCTCCTCGTCGAGCGGGTACAGCCGCGCGGCGGTCTGGTAGCTCAGGGCGGCCGCGCGGAGCTCGCGCGTGATGGTGTCCTGCGGCGCGCTGCGCTCCTGATAGCCTTGAATAGCGGTTTGCATATGATAGAAGCCCTTTGCCCTGCGGATACCGTGAGCATTTCGGCAGTGAGAAGGTTCATGGAAGGACTAACGCATGCGCGTGGCCTCTGTTATAGGTGAAGTGTCCTAGGGCGAATCCGGGCTGATTGCACATCTCAACCACGGGTGTGCTATCGAGGAACTTCAGGATAGAGTCTGCCTCGGCTAAGATCCCGCCAAGCGTGAACCTGGGGTCAATTTTTTTGGTCTGCGAGTAAGCCTAGACACATCGCATCGGTACACTAACGCGACACAGGGAAGGGAGACACGCACCTCGATGTACCGCTCCAGCCTCAGCGAGCGCACGCTCGCTAAGAAGAAGTCCTCGAACACGGTCCCCCGAATCTCGCGCGGCACGCTGGGCCACGTGGTGCGCACCCAATTGATGATCTCAACTGCCCGGTCGATTAACTCCACGGCCTTGTCCTCCTCCCCGATCGTGGCCGTCGCGAGGAAGCCTGCCATGACGGTGTAGTGCACGCTCGTCGTGAGTGCTGGTCGTACGGCGTCCCAGCCGCCGGCGCGCATGAGGCGATGCGTTTCGGCGACTGTGCTAGGCAGACCCTTTTCGGGATTTGGCGCGTGGTCATATGCGGTCTGCATTTTTTCTGGATGGCAAGACGTGGAGCGAATCGGAGACTTCGACAAGAGAAAGAACGTACGTTGGTCCAGGTACTTCTGCATCCATAGCGGGGCGTCCTGCATGTGGAAACAACGGATGTCTTTGAGGATAGCGCTGGTCATCTGGTGGATCGCCTGCACGAAATTCAGAAGAAACGTGACAAGGAAATACGCAGGAAGCTCACTCCACTTTTTCCCTCCATGGCTGCGTCGCCGTTGGTAGTCTGACGCCTCACTACGCTCAGCATCTTAGCCGTGCCCTTGCTGAATGCCTGCGGTCACAAAGTTATCGGCGTGCTGTCCGTGCGTGGCCAATGAAGACCGCTCACGTCGTAAGCCTCGGCAATGACCCAAGCCTATGTGCACATCATTAATGCCTCGGGCGACTTTAGTAAAGGAAGCATCGCGTACGCTGCTGGCGCGAGTACCCTCGCTCTTTAAACGCGTGAGGAGCTTCTGCGCACGCTCCCATGGCATCTGCCCTGTTTGCTTGACGAGTTTGCCAGGCAGCTTCACCCGCTGCGGCATGTACTCCGAGCGCAGGCGCTCGCCACCCGAAGGTCCGGACGTCTCGTCGCTCCACTTCGACATCGGCGCGCCCTCGTTCGTGCGCTGTGGCCCGGATTTCTTCGTTGACTTTGGTGTTGTGGGCTTCGGCGGCGGTGGAGGCTTGGGCTGGAGCGCGGCAAGAGAGGCGTCGTAGAGTGCACGCTGTGTGGCGTTGGATGGTTCAAGAGATGCCGAGGCAAGGGCCTTTTCCAGGCTCTCGATGGCTTGCGGGCGTAAATTTTGAGCCTGTTGTGCCAGGATCCAATAAATGGCTGGCATGACAAATAGGTTTGTGACGACGTACCTCTTGAGCAGCGGATAGACGCGCCCATGCTTTCGAGTATCCAGGGTCCAGTTCAGTGGCCTGCAGTCGTTTGCGCTTCATACGCATTCAACCAGCATGGACAGCCAGCTCACCTTCATCGCGTCGGTCGCAGACAACTCGTAGCTGTTCGAGATGAATGTTATAAAGTCATGAGATTGACGAGTGGGTGTGCTGAGGCTCACGGGGGGCACACATACCTTTTCAGCCCCAGGTAGCACGCCGCGCGATTTGCGTACAAGACGGCATTTTGACTATCGAGGGCGATGGCCGCGGTGTACTTGGCAACGGCTGCACGGTAGTCCTTCTTCGCGAAGAGCGCGTTGCCGCGTTCCTTGAGCTGAGCAGCATCGTCTGGCATCGCTGTCGTCTTGTGAGTAGAGGTGTGAAGGAAAAGGTGAGATAAAATAATATTATGTCAAGGACATGGAGTGGCGCCACCGCCCAAGAATGGCACTAGAGATACTTTACCTTTACTCAATGTCACGAGGGCGTGGTGTCTTAGGGTGTCTTGCATCGGCCGTTCGAACGGGCTGCTACAGTACGTGGGGGAGCACGGTAGTCTCCTGGAAGCAGACTGGACGAACGCGGCCGATGACAGTCGATCAGCCGGTATAGGCTGAGATTCGTACTTCCGAGTAGAGATGATGGGTTGCGATGGCCAGGGAAAGTACCACGTGGCGTCGGCCGCAAACTCCAGTCTCCTTTGCCTCCGCCGTTTTGGTACCAATACCATCCTCGCCCGTTGCCCGCAATATCATCATGCCTGTCTCCCTCCCCACCGAAATACTGCTCATGATCATCAAAGACGTCTCATCTCCCCGCGATCTTCGCAGCCTCCGACCCGTCAACAAAGTCTTCTGCGCTGCCGCAACGCCCCGCGCCTTCCGCATCGTAGGCGCAACGAATCGGCGCGACAGCGCCCTGGGCCTGGCGAATTTGCTTCAATCGGACGTTGTTTGTCATGTGCGGGAGGTGGTGTACCGCGATGATGCCGCGGACGAGCAGGGCAATAAGGCGGATACGGCCGATCGAGGTACGTGAACGAATTGTGCGAGTTGGTGCACACAGACTGATACCGTGTCCACCTTTGCAGACAATAGTGCACCTTTTGATGTCGGCTACGGGGTCGCTGTCGAGGAGCCGCTTGTCGAGGCGTTCTCGCTGGCAGCAAGTGTGCCCGGCATCACGATGCTCCGCTTCATCTTCCATCCCGTGTTCTCTCTTCCGGACGACCCCGAGTTCGACCCCTTGAACCCAAATGCATACGCCCCCCTGCACATGCAGCATGCGATAATCAACACGATCGGCGGCGCAGCGCCTCATCTGCATGTACTGGCGCTCACGAACGTCGCGCCTGCACAGAACCCTATCCTCCCTCACACACTTCCGCTTCAGCATCGCGTTTCAGCAGCCTTTTCAACTGGGCATGCTGAGGAGGAGGAGCGAGAGCCTTGAATTTTGGCACTCCATCAACGAGCATGTCATGGATAACCTGGTGGACGTCGTGTCGCTGGCGATATCCTCGGACAACAAAATTCTTCATTTGCAGTTTGCCTTTGCAACTACGTATCACCGACTGAAGTACCTCACTCTGAGGAACGTGGTGATGATCGGGACTGGAGGCGAAGGAGGCGAGGACAGGTTCGTGCGGCAGCATGGAGAAACGCTAGAGTGGATCGACTCCAACAGGGGCGGGGGAAATGTGCGCTGGGTGCGACACACACATGCGGATCCGCAGGATGAGTCGGAGTACGAGGTCCCTCCGAGCGTGGCACAGGCCTAGGAAGGCAGCCGGGCTTTTCCCTTGCGCAAGACTCGGACCCTATGAGTACGTTGATGCAATCGAGTCTCAGCATTTTGACTTCGGGCCTGACCATTTTGCACGCTTCAACCAGCTTTCATCGTCTCCCTGCGAGCACATGGCCACGGCTCGCGAATGTCCACCTCGGACCAGTCAAGCCCGGCGCGTTTGAAGCGTACACCCCTTTGGTTCGCCTTCATTCCCCACAACCACGGTTCGCAGCAATCACCACGGGTCCACGATCGATCTCAGCTCATTGAAGCCAAGATCTCTGGAACATCTCAGTCATCATCTGTTCGCCACTCTACCCTTGGATGGTCTTTTGCGTTGAGCTGCACTGACTATCGTTACCCCCATGTGCAAGAACCTTGCTCGATGGTCGGGTGCGAAGAGCGCGCTGAGCGCCAGCGGTGCTACGTTCCTGAGGCCCGGTGGTTTGGCGCGGGGATTGTTGACTTCGCGTTTGTCTGTTGCCGTGTACGCTCGACTCTCGACGCCATTCTGAAGTCACAAAGAACATCTCTACGCCAAGGAGGCTGGCGCGCCCCGTTTTGCTTGTAGAAGCTATATTTTGATGGCGGTGGCTGCGCTGCACGACGCGGAGGTGGCGCGCTGTCACTGTGAAGGTACTTACTAATACTATGGGTCGAATAGTTGAGACGAGGGACGGATCCAACAGCAGTTGGAGGGAAGATCAAGAGCATTCGTCTCGGAACATTGCGCATGACTTCGTTCTACATGGAAAGTTCTGATTTGTTGCAACGTTCAACTGTATGCACAAGTTATCGTACAAGGACACCGGTCGACTGGTCTGATACAAATTCCATGGGAAGCTGAACCTCTCACTCCGGGTGCTGGTACTTCAGGTCAACAAACTTACGACCGCTCAGGGACTCAACAGCCTTATCCACCAGCGACGCAGCACCGCCGGCCGCCTTCTGCGCAGCGCCACCCGTCTGCGGCGCCGCGGGGTGAGCGCGCGTCGGCACCTTCCTGCGCGCAGCGAGGAACTCGCGCGCGAGCCTCTGCGAACAACGCCAGTTAGCGGAGCACATTGAGTGGCTTGGCTTTGACATACGTCGCTCTCCTCTGCGGAGACCTGGCCCTGGAGCTTGGCGAGCTGGTCATCTTCCTCCTCGCCGGCGTGCTTGAGGAAGGTCGTGACCGCGCGCGTAACCACGTCGTCGTACGAGTCGTGGCTGGCGGGGGTGACGTCGGCCTCGTAGACGAGGCGCTTGATCTCAGCATGCTCCTCTACATATGGAATGTCAACGGCAGAAACAAGTGCGCATATATGAGGAACAAACGTTTGTTGTGTCCGACAACGTCGCCGAGGCCGTACTTCGGGAACTCGTTGTAGACAGAGGTCTCCTCGGCGTCGCCGTGGACGCTCATCTCGCGGATGAGAGTGTTGGCGATGACGGCACGCTCGTCCTTGCCCTGCGCCGCCTTGAAGCTGCGGCACGCCGATGTCAGGATCAATGCTGTCGAAAACCCAGGACGAGCAGAGACGCACCGTTCGAAGAGATCGCGGACATTGTTATGATCGAGCTTGATCTCGTCGACGACGTTGAGTTGAGACACCATGGTGAGAGATGCTGGGGGTGCAGAAGAAGGAAGCGGGGACGCTGAAGCGTTTGCATGCAGCTCGTCCTGCTCGACTTTATAGCCGTCTGAGCACGCCTACGTTCATTCGGAGACGAAATGCACGAGCTGTGATTGGCTGGACGGCGAGGCTGGTGACCTCAAACCTGGAATGGATGATGTAGGCGCAGACAGCCATGACGCGGATCGCGTCCACCTCGGCGTCACCCGATGGGGCCGTATCGGGAAGGTCCTGTAGTTCAGACCAGCTGTTTCCGCCGCACTGCAAACCACCTCAGGTTGCTGACCAGGCGCGATACCTGATCATGGAGATGTCAGGGAAACAGGGCATCCTGTGAAATGACGACAAAAAGCCACTGAGCTCGGCAGCAGAAGTTGAACCTCGGCATTCTCCATATGCATGGCAGAGGGCGTGGACGAACAACTGGCGGTCCTTGCGGCTACGTATGGAGAGAGGAGGTGCATCGAGCTAAAGAGGCGGATGACTTCGACGTGGAAATCGGGAAGCACAAGTCAGTGCTCCCATTCACCACGTCTATTCCGGCGCCATCCGAGAGCCCCGTATCCGGAAAGTACTGTGGCACAAACCGCATACAGATCGCCTCGCGGCCATCGATAGACGCGGATGCTGAGCATACTATGGTGCCAGGTGATGGAGGATGCGCGTCTAGCTCTTCGGGAAACAGAAGATCGTGTCATATGCGCCAGAGGTGAAGCAGAAGTGCACCCTGAGAGAACAAGTAGCATTTGTGTATGATGGGCTGCCTACAAATCGATGAGGCACCATTTCGAATCGGCGGAGTAACCATTTCGTTGCCCATGCGGGAGCTCCGGTGAAGTTCTCCATAGATATAAGAGGAATATGCCATCGCCGATCAGGATAGGAACTCTATCAAATGAGTGAGCATTTCTCAGTGGTGTGTTGTACAGCGTTCAAAGGAAATACACGCATCATGATAGATATACACATTTCGTCGTAGTGTGCACATCTACGCAGCAGCAGCACGCAGGTCCAAACGCTCCTCATCGCCAGCATTGGGCCAGAATGCCTCCTCCAGCTCGATGACGCGGGCCCAGACCGCCTCTGCGCGCGCCCACGCAGGGGTTCCCGGCTTGATCCAGTCGTCCACGAGGTTCGCGATGTCCTGCACGAACTTCTCGAACTCCTCGTTCGTCCAGTTGTCCGCAAACGAGTCGATCGCATCGCTTGCAACGCTGCTTGGTGCCTGTGAAGCAGTCGAGCGGAGTGAGCGCACGTAGCGCCAGGAGTCCAGATACAAAGCGAGAGCCAGACCGCGTGAGCCACGAGATGAGTGATAGCACTAGCACTGACGCACCTTTTCCATTGCCCATAGAAACACCAGCCCGTCCTCGAGCGTCCCCTCCGCACTCACGCGCGCCATCTCCGCCGTATAGTCCCGCGTCTCCTTGCGCTCACGCCACGCATCGACGGCCAGCCCCCACTGCGCACCGAGCTCGTCGAAAAACGCGACCTCGCGCACGACGTTCTGCAGTGAATACACGAGCACGCGGAGTACTTCGCGGTGGCGCTGCTCTGCGGGGGTGCCTGGCGCGTGGGCGGAGGAGTACGGTATGCGCGCGATGAGGTGCCCGACGAACCGCGGGTATGCGTGGGCGGCGTAGATGCGGTCCTGCGCAAGCCAGAGCGCGAGGCGCGCGGGAGGGAGCATGTGCGTGCCCGCTGCGTGCAGAAAGGGGTGCTGCGTCGCGGCTTTGGTGGAAAGCGGGAGTCTGAGGAGGTGTTGAGTGAGCGACGTCGATTGAGACATGCAGGTGGTAGGAGGTGGTACAGTCAGGCGTAAGTATTATAAGACTCACAGCCAGTTGTTATCTGATAACAGTTGCAGCTTACTTAACGCGACGGGCATCTCCGAACAGTGCCACCGGAGTCTTTTCCCTCCAACTTCCCTGACGACTTCCACCACGGTTGCCCAACTTGCACCTCCCGTGCTGATCAAGGAGAGAGAACTCTGGGCGCACACTAGGCGTACCGCTTGTGCGCTTGTCCTGACTCATCCAGTGCGCCGACAGGAAAGCAGGCTCTTGTTTTTTTTTCAAACTCGTCGTCTCCCGAGTTGCGTCCAACTCGCGCAGGCTCACTGGTGGCAGCGTTGTGCGATAGTGACTGCAGGTGGGCGGATATCTCGTACAATGTTATGGTATAACTGATAGTTCCGAACAAGGTTTCCTCGGCCAGGCGCCAGAAAAAGAGCTGTTTCGCACGTTGACGGGCTCTCCCAAAATATGTACGGGCCTTTTGCCGGAGTCGTGCCCTACTTCGACTTTAACGGGCGTCTCTTAGGATATCAAGCGACCTCCTCATATGCTCTCTTTGATGTTCGTCTGCGACGACTGCTACTTGTTTTGCCCTGCAAAATGTAAAGTTGTCAACCAGGATGTCTGAGCCCAGTCGCAAGCGGCATCTGAGCGCAGTGGGTTCGTTCAATCTTCATGTTGACGCACAAAACATCATCTGACCACGGCTCTTTGCGGCTATCATCCTTCCATCTTCTAGCTAATTATATATCCTTTCACTCGACCCTCGGCCCTCCCTCCGCCTGTATACTCCAACCTCATACGGTTTCGATCCCCTTCGGCTTCAGCGCGCCCGACCTCTGCACTTCCTGTCGCATCGCCCTCGGAGAAAGCCAGGAACAACTCTCCTGTCGCCGTCGGGAAAATTGGGTGCGCAAGCCATCGTCTGCGTTGAAGTGCGCGTGGTCTGATGTACCTATTTCAAGCCGCCGCGGACCATTCCAATGTCACCCGAAGAGCAACCGCAGGAAGCTTGTGCGCACCGTCCTCCGAGCGTCCGCCAGCGACGCCTCGACGCCGTTTATTTTTTTGGGTGGTGGTGGCAACGGAAGTGCAAGCGTCGGGTTGCCACCAGTCGAGTTGGTCGGGACAAGAACTGCCTCAGCTTGGCTCTTGGCACCTTGGCACCTTGGCACTGCAGAACGCCAATATTGCAGATCTGACGCATCGCGTCAGGCGGACGGAACTGGACGCGTCTTCCTTCTTCTGGTGACACGCCGCGAAGCTCTCCAAGAATAAATCGAACGGCGAGCGCGCACGGTACTCCCGTACCATCGAGGTTTCAGGATATGCCCCACAGTATGTGCTGGCAGTAGCTCAGCCGTTTCTCTGCGTCGCAGGCCTGGAGGTGCGCGCGTGCTCCGATGAGAATGCGCCGAGGTGCGCTATGCCCCGACGTATATCCTGTCTGCAAGGACGCAGTTCGTAATTTGGGGTGTCAATTTATCCGCTCGAGCTTCACGAGGCCAAAGAATGGTGCTGGCGAGAGTTACTTCTCATGGTCGGGGACGGGTATAAAGGATGGACGGGTGGGAGAAGCTGGTTCTGCACAGGGCAAGCGCATCAGCTCCTCGTACGCCGTTATCTTTTATATGCTTGCTTGTCGTCTGACGCACTGGTAAAGTCTTCCAGGAAACTAAACCATCTCACCTCCCGGTCACTGCTTGCCAAAAGGTATATCTACGCAGGGAGAATGGGTAGAACGCCCCCTGATCATAATCTGTAGATATCCGCCATGTTCCGCGCCACAGCGCTCCTTTCCTTCCTCCTGGCTTCGACAGCGTACGCCCAGCAAGCCGGCACTCTCACCGCCGAGACGCACCCCACGCTGACCTCGCAAAAATGCACCACCGGCGGCAGCTGCACGAACGTGCAAACGAGTGTCGTACTCGACTCCAACTGGCGCTGGCTGCACGCCACCTCGGGTTACACGAACTGCTACACGGGCAACGCTTGGAACGCGACCGTTTGCACGAGCCCAACCGCCTGCGCGCAGAACTGTGCGCTCGACGGCGCGGACTACGAGGGCACGTACGGCATCACGTCGACTGGCACCGCGCTCACGCTCAAGTTCGTTACGGGCGCGAACGTCGGCTCGCGTGTGTATCTCCTGGCGAGCGAGACGGAGTACCAGATGTTCAAGTTACTCAATCAGGAGTTCACTTTCGACGTCGACATGTCGAACCTCCCGTGCGGCCTCAACGGCGCGGTCTACCTAACCGAGATGGACGCCGATGGCGGCATGGCCAAGTTCGCGAACAACAAGGCTGGCGCCAAGTACGGAACCGGTTACTGCGACGCGCAGTGCCCCAAGGACATCAAGTTCATCAACGGCGCGGTATGTTTCGCTTCCTATCTCATCAATTACCTTGATCTCATGCTCGCTGGCTTTAGGCTAACATCAACAACTGGACCGCCGATGCCAACGATGCCAACGCTGGCACCGGCGAGTACGGCACGTGCTGCAGCGAGATGGATATCTGGGAGGCCAACCTGAACGCGGAGGCCTACACTCCCCACCCCTGCTCCGTCACCGGCCAGACTCAGTGCTCCGGCACCGATTGCGGTGCCGGCTCCGATCGCTACTCTGGCGTCTGCGACGCGGACGGGTGCGATTTCAACTCGTACCGCATGGGCAACACGACCTTCCTCGGCACTGGCCTCACGGTCGACACGAGCAAGACCATCACCGTTGTAACGCAGTTCATCACCAGCGACAACACATCTTCCGGCACGCTCTCTGAGATCCGACGCTTCTACGTTCAGAATGGGAAGGTCATCCCGAACTCGAACGTGAACATCGCTGGAATCGACGCCGTCAACTCCATCACGACCAACTTCTGCTCGCAGCAGAAGACAGCGTTCGGCGACCAGAACTACTTCGCGACCAAGGGCGGCCTGGCTCAGCTCGGCAAGGCGATGTCGACGGGCATGGTGCTCGCGCTCTCCATTTGGGACGACTACACCGCGAACATGCTCTGGCTCGACTCGGACTACCCCACCAACAAGGCCGCGACGACGCCAGGTGTCGCGCGCGGGCCCTGTGCGGCGAGCTCCGGCGTGCCGGCGACAGTCGAGGCGAGCAGCCCTGGCGCATCGGTGACGTACTCGAACATCAAGTTCGGAGACATTGGGTCGACGTACAGCACGACGGGCAGCGGCAGCACCGGTAGCTCCGGGTCGGGTGGCTCGACCAGCGGTACAGGCGCAGGCTCCGTTGCGGAGTGGGGACAGTGTGGGGGCATCGGCTACTCGGGGGCAACCGCCTGCGTGTCGCCGTACACGTGCCACGTCCTCAACTCTTGTAAGTGGTCTTGTGGTGGCTTTCCTTGCGGAAGCGTGGCTGACATCTTGCAGATTACTCTCAATGTTACTAAAGAGCCTGTCGAGCAGGCAGAGGAGTGCAGTGCCTTTTCCGTTCTTGTTTCCATCATCGCATGTGTACTATTGAGCTTGTTGACGTGGCTGTCTGTCTTCTCGAAAGCTACAGTCCTCTATCGCTTCTCGTCACTTCTTCCGTCCGCGTGCGCGCTCAAAGTGAGCATTGCTTTTATCCTCATCCGCTTGCACCACGGCAACGCGCTCGGCTCCGCGTCTTCCCTGTCGCCTCGGCGAAAGCCAGGAGCAATTTGTCCCTCGCCGTCGGGAAAATGGGACGTGCGCAGTCACTAGTCACCGAAGAGTGGCTTGACATATCTGCAGATGGCGGCAAGTAATCTCAGTGCCTTCCGAGGAGCACCCGTGGAAACCTCGCGCGCACGGATCTCCGACTTCACCCCTGGTAGCTTTGACGAGTACTGAGTGAGTACTGTTTATTTTCTAGTGGCAACGGAAGTGTGGCATCGGAGCCCGGGTTGCCACCAGTTCCAGCGGTCGGGACGGACGCCCTTGGCTCTTGGCACCTTCAATGGCCTCTTGGCTGCTTGGCACTCGCGAGGGCGAACATGGCGCGATGCAGCCTTACGTAGCGCGTCAGGCGGACGTGACGTGACGTGACGTGACGGACTTCGTCTTGTGACACGGCGGCCTCCGAGCTCCTCACACAGGCAGCACCCTCGCGACGTTATGCTCCATCTTGTGTGCTGGCAAATATGCAGCGGTCTCTCTGTTTATCTGTGCAGGTGCGCGCAAGCCCCGAAAAAATACCCGAGCCATGCTGTGCCCCGACGTATATCCTGTCTGTGAGCATGCAGCTCGTAATTTCGTTTTCAATTTATCCGGTAGAGCTTCACGAGACAGAGGAGTGGTGCTGGGAGTGACTTCTGATGGCAATCATCGTCGTGAACGGGGGTATAAAGGATGGAGGGGTGGAGAGAGCGGTTCTACACAGATCAAGTGCATCAGCCCTTCGTATGTCCTTTCCTTGTCATCTGCGCTTGGTCTTCATCTGATTTTTATAACCAGTAATCCTGGTTCACGGTATCTGTTCACTTTGTTGATTCTCGTCAATAAGTATGTTCGGCGCGAAGAGCCTGGCTAGACTGCGTCGCTGATGACTATCATCTATAGCTATCCATCATGTTCCGCGCCACAGCGCTCCTTTCCTTCCTCCTGGCGTCGACGGCGTACGCCCAGCAAGTCGGCAGTATCACCGCCGAGACGCACCCCACGCTGACCTCGCAGCAATGCACTACCGCCGGCGGCTGCAAGGACGTCGCTACGAGCGTTGTGCTCGACAGCAATTGGCGCTGGCTGCACGTCACCACGGGTTCCACGAACTGCTACACGGGCAACACTTGGAACACGACCGTTTGCACGAGCCCAACCACCTGCGCGCAGAACTGCGCGCTCGACGGCGCGGACTACGAGGGCGTGTACGGCATCACGTCGACGGGCACCGCGCTCACGCTCAAGTTCGTCACGGGCGCGAACGTCGGCTCGCGTGTGTATCTCCTGGCGAGCGAGACGGAGTACCAGATGTTCAAGCTGCTCAACCAGGAGTTCACTTTCGACGTCGACATGTCGAACCTCCCGTGCGGCCTCAACGGCGCGGTCTACCTCACCGAGATGGACGCCGACGGCGGCATGGCCAAGTATTCGAACAACAAGGCCGGCGCCAAGTACGGAACCGGTTACTGCGACGCGCAGTGCCCCAAGGACATCAAGTTCATCAACGGCGCGGTATGTTTCGCTTCCTATCTCATCAATTACCTTGATCTCATGCTCGCTGGCTTTAGGCTAACATCAACAACTGGACCGCCGATGCCAACGATGCCAACGCTGGCACCGGCGAGTACGGCACGTGCTGCAGCGAGATGGATATCTGGGAGGCCAACCTGAACGCGGAGGCCTACACTCCCCACCCCTGCTCCGTCACCGGCCAGACTCAGTGCTCCGGCACCGATTGCGGTGCCGGCTCCGATCGCTACTCTGGCGTCTGCGACGCGGACGGGTGCGATTTCAACTCGTACCGCATGGGCAACACGACCTTCCTCGGCACTGGCCTCACGGTCGACACGAGCAAGACCATCACCGTTGTAACGCAGTTCATCACCAGCGACAACACATCTTCCGGCACGCTCTCTGAGATCCGACGCTTCTACGTTCAGAATGGGAAGGTCATCCCGAACTCGAACGTGAACATCGCTGGAATCGACGCCGTCAACTCCATCACGACCAGCTTCTGCGCGCAGCAGAAGACGACGTTCGGCGACCAGAACTACTTCGCGACCAAGGGCGGCCTGGCCCAGCTCGGCCAGGCGCTGTCGACGGGCATGGTGCTCGCGCTCTCTATCTGGGATGATCACACCGCGAACATGCTCTGGCTTGACTCGGACTACCCGACCAACAAGTCCGCATCGACGCCTGGTGTCGCGCGCGGGCCCTGTGCGACGAGCTCCGGCGTGCCGGCAACAGTCGAGGCGAGCAGCCCTGGCGCATCGGTGACGTACTCGAACATCAAGTTCGGAGACATCGGGTCGACGTACAGCTCGACGTCAGGGAGCGGCAGTGGCTCGACGTCGGGCGGGTCAACCTCGACGAGCTCAGGCAGCTCAGGCTCCGTTGCGGAGTGGGGACAGTGTGGAGGTATCGGCTACACGGGCCCGACCACCTGCGTGTCGCCGTACACATGCCACGTCCTCAACTCTTGTAAGTGTCATTTTAGTGGCGTTCTTCGTAGACGCGAGGCTCAATCTCTCTTGCAGACTACTCTCAATGCTACTAAACGGCCCGCTCGGCTCCCACCTTAAAAAATCGTTTATACTTCTTAGCTTGTACTGCACAGATGTTACGTATCACTTCCTACTCGTATACAGTGCCTGCTTTTTCTTTTCTGGTAGAACTCTGTTGGGTTGCTCGCCGCTGCCCTGCCACCTGTGTCTGAGTCCCCTTATATGTCCGAGTCCGAGGCTTGTGTCCTTCATGCTCAGCTACACCGGTGTAAGTACATCCAAGCTACGGCCGCCCCATACCTGCCTTGTCCCGGGTGAGCGAGAGGAGGGGGCTATGAAGTCTCCGGGCGCGCCGCAGTCTGTCAGTAATTTGTTCAAGAGCAATTGCAAATTCTTTCTAGGCGCCTCCGCCAGGGGTCCGGGCATCCTTTCGACGGTCGACCGCCCGGGCCCATCGTTACATAATCCGCCCTATGAGAGCAACTTGAACGAGTAAGGACTGGATGGGTCTTATTCGATACGCGAGATCCGGCGCCTAATTACGGCATTCTGGCATAATTTGAGTATTCTGCGAGTTATAACAAAGTTATAATGTGGTATTTTAGGGCAATGAATATTGAAAACAAGCGTCGGAGATTCGTTGCGGCTGAGGGTGCCCTTCCCCGTGTCCGACAAGCCGTGCCTGCCGAGAATTCTGTATGCTGGTGTCTCTCATGAGTAGCTATTTTGTCAGCTTTTCAGACAGATTCTGCAAGCAGCTATGCAGACGTTCCTTATAATAAGAGAACGGCCCACTGCACATCGATACCGCGAACGTAGAACCTGGACCACCGCTGCTGCGACATGGCGGTGCATTTCTCTTGACGGAGAACTATGAAAAGCAGAACATTACGCTTAGGGCATGAAGTCGAGTGCAACAGAAACGCCAAAATAATGTCAAGGTTGCTGCAGTAGGCCGCTAAGTGGCCCGTGCGCGGCGGACTGCACTACTTTCAATCTCCGTTTCAGACTTGCGCAAAGTTTACATGACAAATTTTGCGCAATTGGGACAGTGCACACGTGAGATAGTACTGAGAAATTAGCTACAATACGCGATATATTTAGTGTTTTGCACCGGAACATGTCCCTGAGCTCTAAGCGAGCTAAGCGAATAAGACCCATCGAAGCTGCACTCCAACTTGAACAGCCCACATTTGACTGCGCTAGCGCTACCATCAGCAACCAACGAACGAACGTTTCCCGCGCACGGTCGGCAACATGTGGCATTATCATTAACCGTGAAGTTGAGACTCCAGCAATGATATACACGGATCTGGATCTTTTGGGGCGCAGACATCGGCCGGTACAGTCAGTCAGGTCTGCGTGTACGTGCTGTTTTTCTGTTCTTATCGAAGAGACATCCAATTGTCGGGCGGCGTCTACACGGCGTCTAGCAGTTGATTTCTCGTTGCTCCGCTTACAGTACCTCACCTCTTGACCAGCACCCGCACTCACTACTTGCAAGACCCATGGAATCGCCACCGCCTCATTTTTTTCGTCGCTGGATGCGCTTTGGACGCCCAGCAATTTTAGGCCAGACCGTGAACGGCCCCCACCCCCTGTTTGTTGAAGCCATCGATATGATCAAACGGGTGCGTATACAACAAAAAATCGAGCTCTTGGTGTGCATTCATTCAACGTATTACGTAGGTCTGTCCTTATCCTTGTCCATCTGGCAGTGCAACACGAGGCGATAGTCAGCCATCCACATATCAACCTGCGGCCATTCTGAGCAGCGACCGTGAGCCCATAGACGCTTTCTGCGACGTTAAAGATCTTCCTATCGCCATCATATGATGTGTACTTTCTCGAGTAATCTAACTAAAGCGCCGCCTTTGAAGGCAATGGCGGTGTATGATTTTACGTGTAGCGCAATATTCGTCAAGTACAAGGAGGTCCTTGGCTGTGCTCTGCTTCTGTAGGCGTATATGGGTCCGTATATAAAGCCAACGCCCAGCCGCTGCCCAGACCTCGCGCGCCCCGTACTGAGGTCATCTTCCTCCTTACTGGTACGTTTCCTCGCATTGCCCACTCACATACCTCGTCTCATAGGTGAGCGCCTAGCGCCGACATGGCCTCCAAGCTCCGCACCGTCCTCCTTGCTATCCGTTCCGCTGTTCGCATATCTGGGTGAGTCACATGTACCTCTGCAAGGATTCGTCTCGCTCATGTGCGGACTCGCAGACACTTTCATCCAGTCGTCTCCACATACACTTCTACGGTCGATGCCGGCCCAGGCGCTCCCACAAGATCCACCGTTCCGCCAATGCCGTTTGAATTGCTTGGTGCAATTTTTAAACATGGTAATACATTGTCCTATATCCATAGAGGACGCGTCCCGGCCTGCGCGAGCATAACTCATGTCTGCCGACTCTGGCGACATGTCGCTATCGGAAGCCCCCTCCTTTGGAGTAACATCACTTCCAATGTATCCAAGGAATGGGCCGCTACAATGGTCAAGTGGTCGGCAAGCGTGCCACTTCGCATGGACCTTCGCATCGGGGCCCCACGTCTATCCTCGGATGATGCGGCATCGCTACTCTCTGAAGCACATCGCATCCACGATCTGCGGCTTTCGGGATGCGTGTCCGAACTCAAGCTTCTCATTGAAGGACTTGGACCAATGGAGAACTTGAGAGCACTCAAGCTCTTCCCCCGTTCGGAAGACGACGTCCCTATCCTCGCGCTCCAAGATGCCGTGTTCAATGGCAATGCTCCTCGTCTGACGATGCTACACATCCCATTGGACACTGCAGCCAAGGCTCCGCAATGGATGTTCGGAAACGTGTCGCAATTCTCAACCGCGCTGTCGGACGACCCTGCCCCCAACCTCATACTCAATGTCTTGGGAGAGATGCCGCGTCTTCAGGAGCTCACGCTGAGGTCATGCGTCTCCCCAGAACACTGGGCGGACCTTCTCTCGGGTGGACCCTTTCGTCTAACTCTGACAGAGTTGAAGCTGCTCGACATCCAAGAAGACATCGGATATCTCGGGTTGAGCGCGTTCCTTTTGGAGCGCCTCGATCTACCATTCTCAACTCGAATTCGCATGAGCATGGTGACAACTGATTTGCCATCGAATGCCACGGCGTGGATTCCTGTGATCGCGCACATCAATGTCATACAATCCGCGTTGTTGAAATTTGGGGGTTTTGAATGCGTCCAAATTATCGGTGGCCCTCGTGCCGGTGTTATGTATGCTTGGACATCATCTACCAACGGGATTAGTACGCCGGCGTCAGGCTTACCACCTGAGGATGCAAAGCTCATCCTCCGCTTCCAGTGGCTCCCTCGCTTCATCGATCGCATCGGCAAAAGGTTCCGCAGCCCAGCGTTCCTCCGTCTGCCTGACTTTTGCCAGAGGTTGCCCTTCGATCGTGTGCGTTCGCTCTCTTTTGGGGAGGATAGACATCACGACCCCGTGCCTGCAGGTTGCTGGGAGCGGCTGCTCTCTAGCTTCCCGGCGGTGGAAGAGCTCTCGATTTCGGGCGACACACCAATTCTCCGATCCCCGCCTACCTTCACGACCTCAGGCTCCGACGGCGCGGCGCAGTCCGCACTCCAGAAGCTCAGTCGCCTCTCCCTCCACGCTGTCAAGGTCCGTGCAACCAGCGAGGCCGGACGTTCCGTGCGCCTGGTTCTGAAGAGCCTGAGACGCAAATCGGATGCAAGCAGCGACCCTGTCATGGCGTTCTTGCGGGCGCGAACGAGCGGACGCTCCGGTGGCCAGGCCATCCGACTCGTCCTCACGGATTGCGAAGCCGATGATCCCACGATCAATACCCTGAGGAGTCTCTTTGCGGATGTGCAAAAGTTCGGGAAATGGTTGGGGGGACCGGAGCCTGTTGGCAGTCATGCCGGGACAGAGTTGATTACTTCGCGCAGCGTGGATGCCACATCGTGGACTGTCCTTAGTTGAAGGTGGTGATAATTATACTTAAGTCATCCACGCAGTATAGACGGAGGGCTTCGTTCGAACATTGATGCATTATAGAATATACGGCGGATTATGACTGTAGCAAACAACACCAAACAAAGCCCCTCATTGGCAGGCCCGCCCACGCTGAAAGCTGTCCTTGAAGCCAATCGATATCCCTCGACTTCACTGTGTTGATCACCGCCCTTGACGATTCAGAGCAACCTGCTGCGATTGTGGTCTATTTCAATGCTCTCTCTGTGTTCTGTTTCCTGCTAGACTGCACTCAGCCTGCGCACCAGTGGACGGCCTTGGCAGGCAGATGCTTGCTCAAATTACGATGTCGCCAGGACTGAGGTTCTATTCGTGTACGCTTCTGTCTTTTCCTTCACCGATCGCCGTAATCATTAATCGCGCGCGGACGTAGACCTTCAGGCTGTGCTGTGTGTCCTCTGGCGCAGGCATACCTTCCCTCCTCGTTTCTCGGGTCTCCCTAGGTGCAAGTGTACATTCCTTCCTGACATCATTTCATTGCGACACAAATTGCGCTCTAACTGTTTGACGGGACAAGC
The DNA here is from genome assembly GCA_019914985.1 of Auriscalpium microsporum. NCBI lineage: Eukaryota > Fungi > Basidiomycota > Agaricomycetes > Russulales > Auriscalpiaceae > Auriscalpium > Auriscalpium microsporum. The sequence continues at coordinate 286,257 of JAHLMG010000016.1, read as the reverse complement.
TGCGGACGTGCTCCATGTATGCAATGGACCTACAAGCGCCGTTTCCTGTGCACCGCAGTCTCGCGTCCCCTTCCGCAATCCGCACAGCTATGAATCCTCATGACTCGCAGTCGACTTGCAGCATCCTTTCGAAGTTCTAACAACACTGCCTGTTCTCGTACGCTGCTCAGCCCACCTCAAGGAACTTTCTATAAAGCACAATGCCCCGCGTAGCTTCTCGGGTTCCCCCAGTATTGGGGTCTCTGGCTTCTTCTTACTGCAACGGTACGACTTATCTCATCCTGCGCTCCTATGGGCGTGCTGACTCCGAAGAATGACAGGCAGTCGTCTTGCAAGATGATCGTGGACGCGGGATCAGTGGAGTCCGTGACGCCGCGAACGCGACTCCGGGCCGCGTTCATTGCGATCCGCTCAACATTTCACTGGATAGCGTGAGTAAGACACTGCACCTCACCTGTATCTGAGGCTCAGTGCCGTTACTTGCAGTCATACCCATCGTACTGCCGCACCCGCACCAAGCGACTGCAGTTCAAAGCCACCTCGTCGTGCGGCTCCCACGGTGCCGAACACAGCATCACGGATATCTCGCCTTCCGGTTGAGCTCTTGACCAAGATTTTTTTGACTACGTCAATATCGTCCTTGGGGCTGACTCCGACGATGCAAACCCGAGGGCCATCGTGGGCCAGCATCACACAAGTATGTCCCCACTGGCGCGACGTCGCAGTCAACTATCCTCTCCTCTGGACGAATGTCACCCCGAATCTCTCTTCAGACTGGGCTGGCCTCATGCTGAAACGATCCTTGTCCCTCCCTCTCAGGATGCACCTCCGCGTCGGGAGTCTCCCGGCGCCGCGCTCGTCTCTACCCCGTATCCTCCCATCGGACGCGCTGTCTTTACTTTCAGACACGTCCCGCATCCAATACCTGAGGCTCTCCGGAGAGCGCTCAAATGTCGTACTCCTCCTCCGCGCCCTTGGTCATATGCCAGCTTTGGAGGCGCTCAGATTGGACGTCACGTCTGGGCGTCCAATTGCTCTCCCCGCCAACACATTCAGGGGTGACGCGCCGCGCCTGAAGAGGCTGAATATACCCCTAGTTTCCGCCCTCAGCACTCCCGCGTGGCTTCTCAACGGAATCTCCCACTTCACCTCCACCTTCTCCCAAGAGCCCGCGCCAACGGGCATCCTCGACGTTCTTCAGCGCATGCCGCGCCTCGAGTCGCTCACCCTGCGCTCCTATGTCTCCAGCGAGCACTGGCAGCGCCTGCGCGCGCGGCGCGACCTCGTGTTTGTCGACCTCAAGCACCTCGCGCTCCTGGAGGTCGAGCAGCCCAGCGGGGGGCTCGGGCTGTTTGCGTTTTTGTCGCGGTATGTGCGCGTGCCCAGGAGCGTGCGCGTGCGCCTCGGCGTATCGATGTCGTACTTGCCGCTGACGGCGACGTCGTGGGGTCCTTGGATGGAGCATATCGCAGCACTCAAGCCTGTGCTTGCGAAGCTCTCGGGCGGCAGGAGGAGCTTCGACCGCGTGCACATCAGTGGCGGTCCGCGGGGCGGAGATCTCTACGCGTGGACGACGCCCGTGCACAGCACTCATGTTGAAGTTGAAGAAAGCTTGCCCCCTGATGATGCGTCGATCGTGTTTCACTTCAGATGGTCCTGCTATCATCCCCGCGACAGCCCTGAGTTCTGCAGCCCTGCATTCATCAGCCTCCCGGCTCTCTGCGCGCGCCTGCCCTTCGCGGAAGTGCACACCGTGTTCATAGGCGGCGACCCGCACTGCATTCCTGTGCCCGCCGGCTGCTGGGGAGATTTGCTGTCCAACTTCCCAGGTGTCAAGATCCTGTGCCTCGCTGGCGCCGTGCCATTTCTACAACCGCTTCCAGGCGTCAGGGCAGGGAGTCGGCGACGGCCCGCTTTGCCGGTGCTGCCGAAGCTGGAGCGCCTTGTCCTCCGCAAGATGCAAGTCCGCGCAAGATCGCGCGTGATGCGCCAGCTCCGCGCCGCGTGTGCCGCCGTGTGGCCTTCCAGCATCACCCATCGCATGCTCATTTTGCTCCTCCGAGGGTGGGCGACGACCACATCGACGCCGGTCGACCTCGTGCTGGACAACTGCGACGTGAACGCGAAGACGCTTCGCGCCGTGAGACGACTTTACAATGAAGTCAAGATTGTTGGGCAGTGGTTGGAAAACCCTGTTGACGGTGGGGCAGTGTTGGGCTCATCGGGTAGTGGGGATCCAGAGTCGACGTGGTGGACCCTCATCGTACGATGACGTCTTTGACTGTAATAACAGATGATGAATTCATGAGGCTACAGATATTCTGCACAGTATGGCATACTATCCTGAGCGTACGGGTCCTCGCCGATGGGCGTCGCAAAATTGTGAGTACGCATGGGCTCTTTGCACCCAATTTGCGCGCCAATCCAGAGACGTCTGCTCAGGCCTAGTCCCTCGGCGCCTCAGCACCCACCTTCGCATGTCGAACCCGCAGCACCGGGACCGCTTTTTTCTTGAAATCTTTGCTGATCGCGCACTCAGTGAGGTCCAACTCCCGCAACGCTCGTCCCCCACGCGCCCGCTTCACTAGCCACCGCCGCAGCGGGGCTGCTCGCCCTTCGTCAAAAAGGCGGTGACAGAAGTCCAAGCCGGAGAGAGCAAACGTGACGAGCGCGGGCATGAAGTCATCGGCGCAATGGCTATGAAAGAGCGCGGCACAGAGAGCACGGGCGGCAGTGCCTATGTCGAGATGCCGCAGTTGTGGGACACGTTCCAGCACATCCTTCAATGCGGGGTCGTCCCTGCCCAAGACGAGCGATCCCATAGTCCTTGAATGTCAGCTGCAGTGTAGGTTGGTCCTGTGCGTCCGCATCGCGCCACGCGGTCACCTGGAAAGAGGGTTCCTAGCAGGGCGCTATATGGATGGGCAAGGAGTGGATGGAGGAGAGGGGGCCCCTGCGTCCTTTGACGGGAACAAGCGCAGTCACCTACTGAAATAGCGCTTGGACCCCATCTGGGGTGCCGCCACTGTAGTCCACGCTGCAGAGAAGAAGATGGACAACGGCAGGGAGCGCGAGGTGCTCGAAGAACCGCCGGGCTTCTGGAATGGTCCAACGTCGATGTAGCGCAGCTGCTCAAGGGCAACCGCCTGGTCTGTGCCGACTGCATGGTGATCCGGAGCAGCAGCGAAACGAGGTGCGCCCTGGTGCGCCGCGGCCTTAGTGGCGGAATGACTGTCTTCCGCGCGAGGTCGGCAACGGAGACTACGCCGCGGCGAGCGGCAGCGACGGCCACGGCTCGTTATATATGATTATATGCCCGCCCTGCGCAGGCACGGGGCACCGCATGGCCTTCCGATCATGCCGAGTAATGAATGATGATGGTGGCCCAAAGCGTAGTGTCCCGGAGGGCGACGGATATTGAGTAGGGCTATTATTTCGAGCCAGCCTTGAATATATATGGATCTCGATACTATGCCGTTGCGCCAACCGTGAAACCGGCGAGAGGGTGGGTCGATGGACGGAGGATGCTGAATATGTGGCCAAAATTATCGGGCAGGAGATGTGAGCTGAGAGGATGGGTTGTATCGCTGCGCGTTGAGCGACTCTGCGAGCATATATTATTGCGTACGGAGGGCGAGCAGGGTCGGTTGCTGACGTCATGGCGTTCGAATTAGCAACCTCGACCGCGCTCAGGCTATACATTACCTACGCCCATTGCATCGCCCTCCGCCTTGCAGAGCAGACACATCAAAGTGCACAGTCCCGCCTCTCAACCCACTCGTCAGGAGAAAGACGGCCACCCGTTGGCCACCCGCCTGGTCCCGCAGTGGCAGCCCGCGCATACGGTGACATACCCCGCAGCGCAACTGGCATGTGATACCGCCCGGCCTACTTGCCCCACATCCACCTTCACGACCACGCTCGCTGCCTGCTCGCTGCTCTATAACTCCCCCGCGACCACCACGCAGCACAGATCCGAAGTTCCTCCCATCACCCGGCCTTGCTGCGCACCATGTCAAGCTCGAGCGACTCGCTCATCCACGCCGTCGCGGGAGCCGCAGGCGGCATCGTCGCCATGACCGCTACCTAGCGAGTGTCTATCTCTTCGTCCTGTTAGGCGGTGATGCTGACTGTTGTGCGTTGATGCATTTCTGGTGACTGTGGTGATTTCTGATGACTGTGATGGGTTGGTTGGTGATGTGTGTTTGCGCTGATGGGTTGGGACGTGCTTGCGATGGATCTCTCGACCTGCTGTGGAATCACGGCGGTGTTTCCAGTCCGCTCATATTCTTGTCGACGCGTGCGGCGGTGGAAACGAAGAAGGAGGACAAGGTGCGTGTTCGGCCATGCGCGGACTGTAGAGGGGCTGCTGACCGACTGTATGCGCATCCATACGCGGCCTGCAGACAACGTACCAAGCTATCTTGGACATCATCAAGCGTGAGGGCATACTGGGACTCTACAGCGGGCTCAACTCGAGCCTGCTCGGTATCGCTGTGACGAACGGGTGCGTGTTTTTCCTAGACTCCCGAGCACATCTCGCTTCCCCGCACCGCGTTTTCGCTGACCCTGCCCGTCCCGCAGCGTGTACTACTACTTCTACGAGCGCTCCAAGGGAGTCATCCTGCGATCCCGCCCCGGGAAGGGCTTGTCGACGCTCGAGTCCATCCTCGCGGGCCTCATCGCCGGTGCGCCTTACTCCACCCTCACCCACCCAGCCGTACGCATATTCTCACCCACCTTATCCACCAGGCTCCGCCACGACCATCACAAGCAACCCAATCTGGGTCGTACAGACCTCGCAGGCGACGCACGGCCTCGGCCCGCAGCTCCCCAGCACGCCCAGCACGCTCCCCGCGCCCGCCTCCTCGCCCTCCCCCACCACCGCGCCGCTCACGTCCACGTCCACGTCCACGTCCAACGAGCCCACGCGCAAGCTGAGCATCGCGGAGACCGCCGCGCACATCCTGCGGACGGGCGGACCCGCGGCGTTCTTCCGCGGGCTCGGCCCCGCGCTCGTGCTCGTCGTGAACCCCGTGCTGCAGTACACGGTGTTCGAGCAGCTCAAGAACGCGCTCGTGCGGCGGCGCGCGGCGCGCGGTGAGCGCAGCCCGTTGACGGACTGGCACTTCTTTGTCCTTGGCGCGCTGTCGAAGCTGGGTGCGTGGCTCCCCCATCGGTGACAGGCGAGGAGCTGATTAGTGACATGCGCAGTGGCGACGGGCTCGACGTACCCGTATATGTAAGTGCGTCGCTTTTGGTACTGTGTTTATGCTTATGCGCATATTCAGCGTGATCAAGTCGCGTCTGCAGGCCGGCCATCAGCGCTATCGCTCCGCGTTCCACGGGCTGCAGACGATCATCAAGGAGGAGGGCGTCGAGGGCCTGTACAAGGGCGTCGGGAGCAAGCTGCTTCAGAGCGTGCTCACTGCGGCGATCCTGTTTGCGGGGCAGCGACGGATCTACGAGACGACGAAGAAGGTGCGTCGAGTCGTCTGGTCGTGGGTGGTCGATATGCGTGGCTCGTGGCGCACGAGCCTGCGATATTCTGACCTGTGGACGTCGCTGCGGGATCTGACAATGGTTTTGTGTGCTTAGGCAATCGCAGCTGCGGCCGTCGCGAAGTAATTTGGGTGGCACATGGTGCATGGATGGGGTACTGGGGTGTGCAGGCATGCAGATGGTTGAACTCAATTGGCGTCTATTGGCGTCCGAGTCTGGATAAAACCAAAGGTACGCTGGTATAATAATACTATCGTCCCCCTGGCCAGTGTTTCAGGAATGCAGATGATTTTCGTTGACGGGCGGGCTAGTCAGTGGCTAGTCTCATACCAAGACAAGGCGGGGGGATTTGATCCGAACCTAAGCGATGGGCCTGAAACGATCAGGCGACCGACTCGGGCAACAAAGGATGCTGCTCACCGACAACTGCCGGAGCCTGGATCAAGTCCTAACGTTAGTTAGAAGTTGCGGTTTGCTGTTGGCATGGCACCTGTTTTGCCAGCGCAAGGTACTCACATCAATCGCATCAGCGAAGGACGATGCCATCTGGTCGTGTCCGTGTGTTCCGTATGTTAACGCCGTGTCGCCAGACCAGGGATCAGATTGTCAGGCAGCGGGCAACGTGCTCGATTCGCATGGATGGATTACTGTCCATTACTGTAAGCCATTTCATCCGCGCGAAGACGAGGGGCAGCTGGAGCCGGAAGACAGACAAGGCAGGCGCTGTCGTCCCCCCACAACGGAAAATAGCCACGCAGGCAAAGCAGGAGGGGCGGGACATACCGTGTGAGGAGGCAATTTAATTTCTCATCTCATTTCTCATTTCAAAGCAGGAACGGAATGTTGGCGGCCACCCCTTGCGCCATGCCTCCGGGTCTTCGGACGGCTGCCAGTTTCGTCATCAGCTCATGCTCAACCAGTACAAAAGCCGGTAATGTTCTTCACCAATCTTCATTCTGTTTTTCTCCCTCCCCTTCACGCCCTGCGCTACGCTCTTTCTTTGGTTTCGGAAATGTTGTTTTCTCTCACCGCAGCGTCGCTCCTTCTACTCCCTTCCGTGCACGCCTTCTGGCGTATGCCATGCACCAAGCCCGTGGTGGACGGCAGGTGCGCCTTCATTTTGCGGGGACAGAGCGCATCGTTCACACGCAGGCGACAGATATGACCCTATCGTGTCCCCTGGCGTCGCCAGCAGCCATGCGCACACCATAATGGGTGGCAAGAGTGCGTGTCCGACATCTGCTTCTTTCGTAGCCGTGCGACTGATCTGTTCCGTTTACCACCTGCAGACATCGGCGTCAGCTCGACGTTCGACACCATGCGTCAGTCCGACTGCACTACCTGCAAGGTCAAGGACGATTTGTCGGCGTACTGGGTTTCGCAAATGGTGAGCGCTCTCCGGTGCAGTTCATGAAGCGGTTCTCACACATTGTGACACATCAGTATTATGAGTTCCCGAACAAGACCTATGCATCGGTCGATCACGGTGGAATGCTCGTGTATGAATGTTCCGTAATTACCTTCTGCCATTTCGTGCTGATCCTCGGCATAGGTACTACCTGCAGCGTAATGGGGCTGGCGAGACCGTACAAGCCTTCCCAGATGGCCTCCGCATGGTCGCCGGCAACCCTTACCTCCGCAACTACACCAATACCCCGGAACAGAACGCCATCTCCTGGCTCTGGTGCGTTTGTCTCACATTGCCACCGCGCAAATACTCACCTCCGTCCTAGCCTCGACTACTCGAAGCCCGGACAGGCCCAGACGCCCGGTTTCACGAACACGAATTGTCCTGATGGGCTTCGCATGCAGGTGTTCTTCCCTGGGTGCTGGAACGGCAAGGACCTCGACAGCGCAGACCACAAGTCGCACATGGCATACCCGTCCGGCATGGACAACGGAATGTGCCCGTCGACCCACCCTATCCATCTCGTCTCCATCTTCTACGAGCTCTACTACAGCGTCTCCCAATTCAACAAGCTCAACGACGGCGGACGCTTCGTGCTCGCGAACGGCGACGCGACTGGCTACGGCTCGCACGGCGACTTCCTGAACGGATGGGACAGCAGCGTCCTGTCGCGCGCGGTGCAGACGTGCACGAACGCCTCGGGTGTCATCGAGGACTGCCCCGTCTTCGCGAACGAGGGCCGCCTGCTCACCGACGCCCAGAACAACGCGTGCAGCGCTGCTGACCCGATCGCGGAGCGCGTCCGCGGCGGCATGCCCTACCTCCCGGGCTGCGTCCCCGTGACCGACGGGCCAGCACCTGGGCAGGCGGGCCAGTACGCGGCGGGCTGCACAATCAACGGCGTCGCGCCCGGTGGGGCTGCATCTTCGTCGGTCTCCCAGGCGTCCTCTGCGACCACGTCGGCGAGCAGCACGGTCAAGGCCTCTGCCTCCTCCTCGACTGTCCGTGCTGTCTCTACGGACTCAGCAGCCTCCTCAGCAGCGCCTGCAATGTCCTCAGCAAACGCCGATGAGCCTTCCTCCGCGGCGTGGGCAACGTCCTCAGCACACGCCGACAAGCCTTCCTCCGCGTCCTCAGCACACGCCGACAAGCCTACCTCTGCGGCGACGGGAGCGTCCTCAGCACACGCCGACAAGCCTTCCTCCGCGTCCTCCGCACACGCCGACAAGCCTTCTTCCGCGTCCTCCGCACACGCCGACAAGCCTTCCTCAGCGTCCTCCGCACACGCCGACAAAGCTTCCTCCGCGACGCCGGCCTCCGCGACGCACCCCGCGCACGTATCCTCCGCGGTACTGGTGGCGGCCACCTCAACGCACACCGTCAAGGAGGCCTCCGCGTCACCGGCGTCGGCCCACACCGCGTCGTCCTCCTCGTCGGCCGTCCACGCTGCCACGAGCAGTCACGCGGCCGCGCCGGCATCTTCGCACGTTTCCGAGCCGCAGGCCGTGCATCACTACCACCACCACCACTACGATAACAAGAGTGCGAGCCACGAGAACGACGACGACGACGAGGATGTGGAGTACTGCGCTGAGCCGGCGAAGAGGAGCGGGCACAGCAGCCGCCGCTCGCATTCGCGCCGCGGTGCAGCCCGCCTCCACAGCGACTACTTCGTGTGAGCTTTGAAGCTCAGCCCCCGCCCCACTCCTCCAACTCTTTTTTTGTGATTTTTTCTCCCCCTTGTCATGGCTCTCATTTCTTTCGGCTTATGTCCGATCATATTCCCAACGACGCGCACCGAGCGTGCGCACGCATACGCATACGCGTACATACGGTATCCCACGGATATCCTCTCCTCTCTTTGTTACTTGCCCTCTGTTCCTGCACGCTCTCGCGCCCGCGGCACGAGCGCGTTTGTACTTCCCCCGCTGCTAGCACGGCGCTGCCCGCTTGCTCCCCATGGCCGGATCGGCCCGATCAAACACCTGTCTGTCGTTCGATACGCACGCTCTTTTGCAATACACTCTCTTTGTGAAATTCTGTCTTGGTGGGAGCGCGTGTGCCGTTCAGAGACTCGATGTGCGCTCCATGGGCGTGGAAAGGGAGTGCCGGCGCAGCTGCATGGATGAAGACAAACGACGTGCAGAATGAGGACGGTCTGGGTCTGGGCCGGCATTGTTGGCGTCGCCGTTTATCCCGCTGTTTCCCGTTGATCAGCGTCGCGTGCCTCGGAGATCTCATCGTTGAACTCGTATATTATTTTATTCACCGTACGCTGACAGTCGGACGATCACTCCGTAGGTTCGGATCAAACCCCCCGCGAACAAGTCTTGGTATGGGACTAGATTAGACCGATTGTACAACTTCTGCACCGGTCCCCTTCAGCAGCGGCCTCGCGCTTGGGCGCAATCGCGGCGTCATGCGAGGCAGGCGGCGTGGATGACGAGGGTAAGGGAGTTGAGAGCCGTTGTTTGTTGTACATGCCCGTGGACAGCCCGTCGCCCGCGGACCTCAGCAAAGCCAGTGCAAAGCCGCGCTTCGAGCCACAGCTATCCCACGAGATCCTGGCACAGCCGCCCCCACCGTGACCGGACGGACCGCAGACGACGAAAGGATTACAGTATCTGCGCCACGCGGAAGAAAAACGGCGCAGCCGTACGTTGCGCTCGAAGATGGACGTCGAGATGGAGCTGATACCGACGCGCACCCAGCCATTATATTATGAACTTGCGAGGCGATGTGCTCCAAGCCTCGGATGCTCTTGCCCGCCTTGAGTGTCGTCTCGAGTCTCGATCATGGCTGTTCGAAGTTCCCTTGTGAAGGAAAGTCCTATTTCTCCGAGTCCCGCGGGTCCTTCGCGTCCTTTGGATTACGTACGGCTTTCCCGACGCTAGTGAGGGTAAGTAAGTACCGGTAGCGAGTCTGCCGTGAAGGGTCGCACAGAAGCCTTGCCGTGGGGATGCCCGGGATACAGGCGCGAGAGGGAGCTAATTACTGTACCGATCTTCTGTGGAGTAAGTACTCCGCGCCGTCCCCCCTGCTACTAGCAGTCACTAGCAATGCTACTGCAATATTGTCAACACTGTAGCGATACATGCAGTTGGCCCTAAGGACTTACAGTCCGCAAGCATCTGGCGTGCATGTCCTTGGAGAAGTCGCCAACGGGGCCGTACTCGGAGTCCGTACCGTTCCCAGCTTCGTTGCCCGTCGTACGACGTATCCTCGTGCATGCTCGAGAACCGCAAGCCGCCGTGGTCCTCCTTGCGGACCTTCCCGGACAGCCGTCGTGGTCGCTGGCATGTCCTCGCCGTCGATGCTAGAGGGACTGGGACGAGGGGTGAAAGCACCGGTTTCGGCTTCTTCTGGGAGAGATGAGATTGAACGGGAGCAGTGGGAGGGCAGTTATATTAGGGCCGGCTGCCAAGGCACCGGAGGGGTAGAGGACGGGAAGTGCTCATTACATAACATGGCTCGCTAGTGCGCGACAGCAAGTAGGATCATGAGATGATATTTACAACGTGTTCAACTGCCTGATGTTAGCAAAGTATAAGAGGTCGAGAGGTTGCAGGAAAATTAAGAGGCACGCGCTCGTCTCTCCTCTGCCGATTGTCGCTCTCATGAGGCATCCATTCCCGCATAGCAAGCTCCTCCTCGTAGCTCGAATCCATGACTGTGCGGCTTTCTCCACTCCCTGAGCGTTCATCCCGTGCATCGCTGACGCGAAGAAAAGACGATGCGGGGAAGGGGAAGCGCCCGTAGCAGCAGCAGCGCCCAACGCTTACATACGCCAATGATCACGCGAGGCGCGCGCTGCCTGAGCGGCAGTCCCCACCGAGCTCCTCATCCACGACCTCTCCGCAGTCCGCGCAACGTCAATAGAGAGCCTTCTGCGGCGTAGCGAAGCCCGGCGCCTTCCACAGCGGCGCGAGAAACGGGCGGTGCTGTCCATTGAAGCACGCAGTCGGCCGTGCGTCCAAGCTTGCGATGCTCTCCACAGCGTTAGACCCGCTGGATGACTATGGGTCCGATTCGCTCGCCGTCGCGTTCACGCTCGCGCGCCGTCTTGCATACGACGCTCCCGCAGCGCCCGCACGCGTCCGAGCGCGCCCCTCCACCTGCAGCCGCCACCCTTCCCACCTGCGCACCCTCCGCGCGCACCGTGGACCCCGCGGCCGACGTCATGGCTGCGCGGGACGCGTGTTGTAAATTCTGCGGTGGGCGGTCCACTGGTGCACATGGCGCCCGTCGCGTCGCGCGCCACCTGGGATGTGTGGAGGGGGGGACGGGCCCGAGGTGGACATGGGCGACGCGGGTGGTGTGCGCTGGGTGCGGGATGCGTCGGCGTGCGGGTGCGACATGGTGCGTTCGCCGTGCGTCTTGCAGGATGTATGTTCTGATCCTATACTTACTAGACGACGGGCAGTCATGCAGCGTGTGGCACGTCTAGAAACACGTCTATTGCTACGAACACGCACGGGACGCGACGCTCTGTTTGTCTCCACACCCGCTTCTTGCAGATCGCTGCGGAGCCTGCACCGTCCCAGCACTCACCCCACAACTGCCGGAGCGTCCTAACGTTAGCGGCAGCTGGCACCTGCTTGCCAGCGCCAGTCGCCACGGCATGGCATGTACCGCATCAGCGTACTTATGGTCGGTGTCTGACCGTTGCGTGCGTGTATGCCAGAGCGTTGCGACAAGGGATCAGGTCGTCAAGCAGGCGGCACCCTTGGATGGAATACCGTGGGCCAGAACATCGACGCGAAGACGAGGAGCAGTGGAGACGCGCATGTGGCGTTGCACGCAGGTGGAGATACCGCGCCAGGCACCGACGCTTTTCGGCTACGTTACATCCACAGTCGGCGGCGCCATGCTCCCGGCTCCCTGGTCTGCTGCCACAGTCTCGTCACGCACGACCCGTACAAAAGCCGACCATGTCTTCACCCGTCTGCATTCTCTTCTTCTCCCTCCCCTTCCCGCCCTGCCCTGCGCTCGCTCTTTGCTCTCGGAAATGTTCTTCTCTTTCGCCGCAGCCTCGCTCTTTCTACTCCCCTCCGTGCACGCCTTCTGGCGGATGCCATGCACAAAGCCCGTGCTCGACGGCAGGTGCGTCTTCTATTCGCGGGGCCAGTGCGGATCGCTCACACACAGGCGACAGATACGACCCTATTGTGTCCCCTGGCGTCGCCAGCAGCCATGCCCACACCATCATGGGTGGCAAGAGTGCGTGGCCGACATCTGCATCTTTCATCGACGTCCGACTGATATACCACCTGCAGACATCGGCGTCAGCTCGGCATTCAGCACCATGCGTGCGTCCAGCTGCACTACCTGCAAGGTCAAGGACGACCTGTCAGCGTACTGGGTCCAGCAATTGGTGAGTGTCTGCCGGTGCCGTTCATGGAGCGGTTCTCACACACTTTGACATATCAGTACTACGAGTTCCCGAACAAGACTTACGCATCGGTCGATCACGGTGGAATGCTCGTGTATGAATGTTCCGTCATTACCTTCTGTCATTCCGTGCTGATCCTCGGCATAGGTACTACCTCCAGCGTAATGGGGCTGGCGAGACCGTACAAGCCTTCCCAGATGGCCTCCGCATGATCGCCGGCAACCCGTACCTCCGCAACTATACCGCGACCCCCGAAGCGCAGGCGATCACGTTCAACTGGCACGTTGTCTCACATTGCCACCACGCAAATACTAACCTGCGTCCTAGCCTCGACTACTCGCAGCCCGCCCAGGCCGAGACGCATGGCTTCGGCAACACCAGGTGCCCTGACGGCTTGCGTATCCAGGTGTTCTTCCCTGGATGCTGGAACGGCAAGGACCTCGACAGCGCAGACCACAAGTCGCACATGGCGTACCCATCCAACGTCGACAGCGGCTCGTGCCCGTCGACCCACCCTGTCCACCTCGTCTCCATCTTCTACGAGCTCTACTACAGCGTCGACCCATTCAACAAGCTCAACGACGGCGGACGCTTCGTGCTCGCGAACGGCGACCCGACCGGCTTCGGCTCGCACGGCGACTTCCTCAACGGGTGGGACAGCAGCGTCCTGGCGCGCGCGGTGCAGACATGCACGAACGACTCGGGCGTCCTGGAGGACTGCCCCGTCTTCGCGAACGAGGGCCGCATATCCTCCGACGCCCAGAACAACGCGTGCAGCGCGGCCGATCCGAACGCGGAGCGCGTCGACGGCGCCCTGCCGTTCCTCCCGGGCTGCGTCGCGGCGACGAATGGGCCGGCCCCTGCGCAGGCGGGCCAGTACGCGGCGGGGTGCAAGATCAACGGCGTCGCGCCCGGCGGGGCGGTCTCTGCGTCGGTCGCGCAGCCGCCGTCCTCTGCGGCCGCGCCGGCCAGCAGCACGGCCACGGTTGCCGCGTCCTCCTCGGCTGTCCGCGTCGCCTCTGTGGACCCGGCAACCTCTGCGGCGCCGGCGGCGTCCTCAGCACATGCCGACCAGCCTTCCTCCGCGGCGGCGCCGGCCTCCCAAACGCACCCTGCGCAGGCCTCCTCAGCCCGCCCCGCGCCACCCTCATCGTCGGCCGTCCACGCTACAACGACTGGGCACCCGGCCTCCGCGCCCGCGCCCTCGCACGTCTCTGCGCCGCAGGGCGGGCATCACCACGACCACCATGGTGAGGGCAACGGCCACGGCCACGACGAGGACGAGGACGAGGACGAGGAGGACGAGTACTGCGGCGCGCGGCCGAAGCACCACAAGCGCCGCTCGCATGCGCGCCGCGCCGCAGCCCGCCTGCACAGCGAGGACTTTGCGTGAGCTTGAGCATCACACGCGCAGCCCCCTCCCCCTCCTCCGCCCCCTCCATCCGCCATTTTGTGATTTTTTTCTCTGGTTCGATATGGTTAGCGTTTTCTCGAGTCGGCTTGCCGCTTTCTTGACGACGCGCACCGAGCGTGCGCACGCATACGCGGATATACGGTGTATCCTACGGATACTACTCTCGTCTTGTCTCCGTTGTTACTGTCCATTGTTCCGGTCCTGCACGCTCTCGCGCCTGCGGCACGAGGCGTTTATACTTCATGATCACGCGCTGCTAGCACCGCTTGCTCCCTTGTATGGCCGATTGGCTTTGATCGCATGTATACATGTCTGCCGTTTGATACGCACCTGGTCGCATGTATACATGTCTGCCGTTTGATACGCACGCTCTTTTGAAATACACTCGCTTTGTTCGGTATCGTTCGGTGCCGGTGTGCTGTCAGACTCGATGTTCAACGTTCAAGTTCGACTCACTGTGTCCGTGCCAGTATATTGAATGTGGGAAAAGGACAACACGCGAAGAACACGCAGTATGAACTGAAGCAGCACTTGGCGTCGTCGTTTGCCCCGGATCGACTGCAATGCGTGCCCCGGCGAGGGCAGTAATCGAGATTGAACACGACGTATGCTGACGATGAGGTTGACGGTACATCCCCTCCGCAGCCTCGCGTGGTGGTCTTCAGCCAGGTAACAGTCACAACGCCACGTCATGCGAGGCACTCGGCTTGGACGACGGCTCGACGGGTAAGGACGTTGAGGGTCCTTGCTCTGCATGCCCATGAACCTGTCCGAGTCGGGATGACGAAGGATCGTGAAGGAGGTACTTAGCGTCGGAAAAACATACTTAATGCAAAGGACTCGAAGTGAACTTCGTCGTCAGCGAAACAGCCATCGAGACTACTAACGAGAGATGACACTCAAGGCGGGTAAGAGCATCTTGGAGCGCATTGGCTTGCAAGATCATAATGGCTGGATGCGCAAATGGGGCGGGCGCTCCAGCAGATGCGGCGTGCCCGACGAGCGCATTGACGGTCGAACGTCCCTACAGGGCCCTGATCCCACTGTCTCCCCACCGGCGTTTACAACTACAACACTACCACTTGGTGAGGCCAGGGCAGGCAACAATGATGAAGACGATACCGCATACGCGGCACGCGGTCCAAGACCAGGCACCCGAGTCGACCGCCGCTCCCCCCGCCTGCCCAGCGACTATTTCGCGTGAGCTGCACACGCAGCACGCGGACTTTTCGTGTTAGCCTTTCTCTGCACAGCTATAGTCTTCTATCTTTCGCCAGTTTTACTGCACGGAGCAGCCGCATGCGTGCGCATATATACATTATGACACAGATACTCTCGTTCTCCCTTTTCATTTTTCTTTGTTCCATCTCTATCTCTCTCATGCCCGCGGCACGAGTGCGTTACTGAATCGTTTATACTCCACGCGTTTCATTTGGTGGGGTGTCTCGCCACTCGATATTCGCACACGGTCGTGCGCATGGAGAACACAGAAAACCGTATGAACCCCAGCCATTGGGTAGAAAACACCTGGACACGCTGACGCGCGGTCAGCACCGTCGACGTCTAGTTGACAACCACAGCGCCGCAACCACGTACGCTGACGATCAGACCCCTCAGGCTGGGGCAGGTCCTACTCGTGCGGTGGTCGTCAACTCGAGCCTGAGCGCAATCGCCACGTCATGCAAGGAAGTCAGCTTGTCGACGACTTGATGAGTAAGGGTATTGAGCCACGTTGCTCCGCATCGTGGATGGAAGTAGGGCCAGTGGATGGCGACGTGAGCGGCGCGAAGGATTGTGAGGGTGGTTGTAGCGCGGGAGAGGTGACTCGAGCGCAATGTGCTGGCCGCGAAAAGGCGCGTTGACGGCTGGTCATCGCGCTGCTGTCGGAGACAATGAGAAGCAGACGAAGTTGACAAGATGCTTACCTGTATATGACATCAGAGCAGGCGAAGAAGCCTTCGAGTCCTGTGGAACATCGGCTCTCAGTCAAATGCTTCGCCGTCGGCAACTGGCATGCTACTGACACGCGCAACTCACGAGGACACCTGGGCGACTCACCCCCACTCTGCTCGCACAATTCTCCTCCGTCGGATGGCATTCTCGCTTGCAAGTCAGGCGAGAGGTCAGGCAGTGATAGGTATGCGATCCACCACAGTCAGTGTTCGATTGATCACTGATCCGGAGTGGCTTGGGATCGAGCTTTGGAAGCGACCTTGAAGGACCTTGCAATTGAACTGACTGAGCGCCAATATGCAAGTATGGGATCGGATCGATGAGGCTGTGTGCACGCTGCCTCTTTGCCCACAACCACCACCATCTCGTCGCTGCAGCAAGCGCTGTCCCCTTCATCACTACGCTGGAGAAATAAGGAGACTCACGCCAATCATTTGATCCAGGCACTCATACTCAACATCTTGACCAACAAAATCCGCCAGACATTGCAGCAGTGAGCCGATGACTGTCTAAATCTTCTGGGAAGTGCCTCTGACAAACCCTTAAGGCAATGGCAGACCAAATCATACGTCCAGACCAAATCATAAGTCTGAGATCTGAATTTCCTTTAGGTCATCCGGATCGGCCAAGCAGGCTGTATGACCTTGGGTCTATATTACACATCCAGTATAAGCAGCTGGGCAAGATTTCAGATCTGGAAGAGGCTATTATGCTACACAGAGAGGCTCTCAATTTGAGACCACCAGGCCATCCTGATCGCCCGGCCAGTCTCAATCACCTGGCTATTGCTGTGCGGGCCCAGTTTGAGAAGCTGGGCAGGATGTCAGATCTGGAGGAGGCGATTCTGCTGCAAAGAGATGCCCTGCCTTTGACACTTCCAGACAATCCTAACCACTCAATAAGTCTTAATAACCTGGCTATTGCTGTATGGCTCCAGTTTAAGCAGCTAGGCAGAACATCAGATCTGGAGGAGGTGATTCTGCTGCACAGAGAGGCCATGACTTTGTCACCTCCAGGCCATCCTAACCGCTTAATGAGTCTCAATAACCTGGCAATTGCTTTGGTGTCCCAGTATAAGCGGCTGGGCAAAATGTCAGATCTGGAGGAGGCTATTATGCTGCACAGAGAGGCCCTGCCTTTGACACCTCCAGGCCATCCTATGCACCCAACAAGTCTCAATAACCTGGCAATTGTTCTGTATTGCAAGTGTGATTGTCTGGGCAGAATGTCAGATCTGGAGGAGGTTATTCTGCTGTACAGAGAGGCCCTGACTTTGACACCTCCAGGCCATCCTCACCGCTCATTCAGTCTCAATAACCTGGGAATGGCTATGCAGTCCCAGTTTGAGCATCTAGGCAGAATGTCAAATCTAGAGGAGACTATTCTGCTGCACAGAGAGGCCCTGAATTTAAGACCTCCAGGCCATCCTGAATACTTATTGAGTCTGAACAGTCTTGCCAGAGCTTTGAAGATTCGTTTTGAGCAGCTGGGCAGATTATCGGATCTAGAGGAAGCTATGTCCATGTATACACAAGCTACAGTGTCAAACCCGGGGCATCCAGATGTTATACATGGTTTTGAAGGCCTTGCTCAATGTCTTATTCTGAGAGGCAATAGGTCTGGTGCAGAAATTTCTGACCAGGCCTGGGAACACTTTGAACTTGCCAGTGATTATATCTATGCAAGTCCAAATTATAGACTGGAATATACTATGACATGGACCAGACAGGCCCATCAGTGCAAGCACAAGTCTGCTACACATGCCTATCAAAAGGCTCTACTACTTGTGGAACAGTGCTTAATGATATTTCCTACTCCAGATCTGCAGCACAACTTCTTTCAGACTGTTCAAGGGATATCAGAACTAACCTCAAATGCAGTATCATGGGCAATTGAGAGTGGAGACTTGCAAGATGCAGTTGAGGTCTGGGAACAAGGACATGGATTTCTGTGGTCTAAGATGAGAAACTATAGATATCCAATTGAGCAGCTGAAAAGTGAGACTCCAGGGCTTGCTGATGAGTTTGAAAATATCACCCAGCAATTGAATCAATTGACAACAACCTCTGATGCTAAATCTCAGTCTTTGAGCAACGATGTTATAGAGAAGCAACTGACAAGAAAGAGACAATTGAATGAAAGGTGGAATGACCTGGTCAGAGAGATACAAGGTGTACCAGGATTTGAGACATTTCTTACCATTCCATCTTTCTCAAACATCAGAAGAGCTGCTTCAGAGGGACCTGTCATCCTCGTTAATGTCTCTTACCATTGCTCTGATGCTTTGATTCTCTATAATGTAGAGGCAGATCCTATCAATGTGCCCCTGCCAGACACTACCATAGGAACAGTATTTGAAATTGTTGGTTGGTTGGCAAAAGGGCTAAAATTAGGACAGCTTTCCAACCATCCAGCAGAAAATTCATCACTAGTACATGATGATGGTTGTATGGATGTTACCATTCAAAATGTCCTGAGTCATTTATGGAAGTATATTGTATATCCCATCTTCCAAAAACTGGATGAGCTGGGTTTAGCCAAGAATTCTAGAATCTGGTGGTGTCTATCAGGGAAACTGTGTGCACTACCCATACATGCAGCACAGCCTTTTTTTGGCCCTCAGCAGAAGCTCTCACAGAAATATATTCACTCCTATACTTCAACTCTCAGCTCATTAATCAGAGCTAGAGAAGGCATTGTGGACAAAGAGAGAGGAGCCATACCAAAACTTCTTGCAATGGCAACAAGCTCTTTGGAAAAAGTCTATGAAGAGATTGAAGTTGTGCAGAATGTGGGCTGTGATGTACAGAAGCTTATTGGAAGTGAAGTCACTCATGATACGATGATAGACAGCCTTGCAAAATCCCCTTGGATCCACTTTGCTTCTCATGGACATTTGGATACAGAGCAGCCATTCAAGTCATCATTTGAACTGCATGACAATGCCAGGTTCACAATACTTGATCTCCTGAAAGCCAACTTGCCAAATGCTGAGCTAGCTGTTCTATCTGCTTGTCACACTGCAGCTGTTGACCAAGATAACACTCCTGATGAAAGTATAAGTCTGGCAGCTGGTATGCAATTTTGCGGCTTCAGAGGTGTTGTTGGTACTTTATGGGCCATGGATGACAATGTTGGCCCTATCCTGGCTAAAGAGTTCTACAAAAGAATGATTCATCCAGGAAACCCAAACAAACCAGTTGACTTCAAAGATGCTGCCAAAGTTCTCAAGGCTGTGACAAAAGAGATGAGGAGAAATGAGAAAGTCAATGCTTTACATTGCTGGGTGCCTCTTGTTCACATTGGTGCATAAAAGTGGTAAGTCATTGTTTCATTTCTTTCACAGAATACTCAACTTACTGTCAGGTATACCCTATAAGCAGGGCTCAGTTGTGGAATTTTACCATGATAGATAGTTACTAGTTACCGGTGCCTTGTGTTTTCTCTGATGTACTTGTATACCATATGCTGAATCTATTGTGTCATACTGTTTGTATTCAGACAAGCAAGCGTGCGGCAGGCAGACCACCGCATTTGCAAAAATGAACCACACGCACCAACATACTTGAACCACCTGCTTGAGCTCGCCAAGGAGGCACTACATTGTCGCCCTCGCATCATACATCGGCACTGAGCACGATATTGCCCGCCTCCACCCTCGAACAGCACATCGAGTACATTGTCGTGTTCCATCACCTGCCAATACTTGACAGCCTCCCACATCTCGAGGCAATTGAAGATCTCTGGCGAGCACTCGACGACGCGGCCGTCCATCGCGAGAGACATCAATCGAGAGAAATCCGTGCGCGAACTGGCACTTGCTTGGCAGTGGGATACAGTCGATGTAGCGGTGCTCTCTCTGCTCGACGGGCGCCTGGAGCTGGAGCCCGAATCGTTCGATGGTGCGCATGCAATCCGACTCGAGCCGCGCACACAGCAAGGTGTGATTGGACTACTCTTCTGCGGGTGTGAGATAACGCGCGTGATGTACGGCGACATCTGCTCGTTCGTGAGTCCGTGGGGAGGGAGGATCGCCTGTCGGAGAGCGGGCTGGGCGGACAGGACCAGGTGTCCAAGGAGCGGGTTTGGCACGGCAGGATTCGAAGACGTGAACTCGGTCTGCTCGAGCAGCCTCGTGACGTCGTCGAGTGCAAGCGTCCTGGTACCTTTGATGTTGTATCGGCCCTGGCTTTTTCGGCGACGCCTCCTCGTGCTACGCTCACTTGCGAATGGCTGCGAGCAGTACCGCTTCCGCGAGACCATGTTGCTGGAACTTCATCCGCTTCCCCGATTAGCCGGTCAGGTCGCACTGCATCTCCATTTTCCGCCCTGCGAGGACAAAGTACTCGAGCACGGCTCGGTCGCATGCCAGCTGATGCACCAGCAAGCCACGCTGGAGTTATACTCGTCCCACGAGGTCCTGGTCAGACGATAGTGAGCCGTGGGCCAGCGTGACGGGCTTATCCAAGATCTGCTGGTGCAAATTCCACACGCGCAGCGCCCGACGGACTGAGGATAGCCAAAAGGAAGATTGAGGATGATGTGCTGCGGAAGACGAACGGCACAGCGCCGACATGGTACGCGGTTCGCCACGGTATGCGAGCTCGAAGACCATGTTCTGATGTAGAGATTCCTCTGGGATGTCGTGCGCAGGTCCAATCTTGTAGATAGACAGCTTCACGTCTAAATGGGGTCCGCACAGTTCGCCTAAAAAATTGTGATTAGACATGCTACGGCCGTGAGGGGGCGTACTGCTGAAGCTCACCACCAGCTGAGCGGCGCGTAAAGAATGCGAACCGCTCCGTCACCTCTGTGTCTTGGCTATGGACCTTAACGGTTCTTAACGGCCTTGGATCGATGCCTATCATAGCGACTTGTACGCGTCCAACCGATATGACATGGCAGACCGATCCGCTCTAAATGTTCTTTCCCGCTTTGAGCGTCGTCTGGCGGCTCCCTGACTGCTACGCTGACGACGAAGATCGCTTGCGCAGAGGTAGGTCCTAGTTCATCTCCCGCGGCGGCCGCCCGGAAGCAAGCCTTGCGGTGCGAACGCCCGGAGTACGCCCAAGAGAGAAGAAAATGTACCGCTCTTCAGTGCGGAGTACTCCGCGCCGCTCATGCTATTACAGGAGTTAGCAATCTAGCAAGATACGTACAGTCGGAGGACTTACATCCACTGCAGCCGCACGCGGTTGGCAAACGTCTGGCGCGTGCACTTGGAAGTTAACACGCCGTCCTCGATGCTCCTATCTCTCTCCGTATCGCGGGCCGTCGTATCCTCAAACGTCCTCGAGAACGTGAAGCTCTGCGAGTCGTCGCGGTCCTCTGTGTTGTTCGATCGCGTTCTCGAAATTTTTCATAGTCGCACGCATGACCCTCGCGGATGATCTGAAAAAAAAAAAAAAAAGGGCTGAAGGCATTGATTTAATGTTCTTCTGAATGAACTGGATTTGAGTGGGAACAGTGGGGGGCGAGCTCAGGCTGGGTGATGCACCGGAGCGAGGTGTCAATTGTAGAGTCGGAGGCCAGTCGAACTTGGCGGGGCAGGCGCCGTATATCTTCCAGGGAATAGCAGTCCCACATTGCACGAGATAATTCAACACTGGAAGAAAACACTAATGAGCCATCAACATGGTTGTGTATGGGTGAGGCGGGGCCGAAAGACGCATGATGCCCCGTGAACTGCCAGTGCATGGCGCCGAACCTCGAAATGAGAACTAAAACAGTGCTTACCTGCCGCCACCCGTCGCCGTACGATCATCTCCCGTGATCGCCTATCTCATAGACTTGGTGCTCAGCTGCGCGAGCCCGATTTGCGCGTTCGTCGCACGTGGAGAGTTGGCTCCTGTTCTCTGAGAATGTCGCTGGCGCGGTCGGGGACGGAGGACGCAGAGCGGGCGCTGTTCATGGCTCGCCGTTGCGCGACGGCCAGTGGGATAGCGGGGATGAAAACACGACGTGTTCTGCGAGAAGTCAGCAACTAGTGAGTGTACGACAAGAGAAGCACACGCACTCGTCTCTCCTCCATTCCAGCATTGGCACTTTCTTCTCGTAGCTTGAATCGACGACTGTGCGGCCTTTAATGGATGCCTGAGCGTTCGTACGTCGACAAGGGTGTGCAGGGTGTGCATAAGCTAAAAGACGTGCCCGGGTGCGGAAGGTGAACAAGTCGGAAGCGCCCAACGTCTTGTCGCACCCTCCCAGAGTCCCACCAACATCCTCATCCTGAAGGCTTACCGCCATCCAACCCTCCTCTATCCAGGACGTCCGCAGTCTGCGCGCATTTGACAGGACGTCCGCAGTCTGCGCGCATTTGACAGGCCGTTCTGCAGCGCAGCGAACCCCGGCGCCCGCAACGAAGAGGAGGGAGAGCGCCGTCGACCTCTTGCACCAGCTCGAGACGGACTTTGCTTGCTGTGAACGCGCAGGGCCGGGCGATCCCCAGGTGCGTACATTCATTAGTATGCAGTCCTTGACTGTGCATCTCTGATCGCGCTCTCCTCAGCTCTAGGTCCGCACTACTATGTCGACTACGGGCCGCCGACCGAAGACCCAAGTACTGTCTACGCTCGCCGCGCATGTGCCCGTGCTCATGAGCGTGGTGCGGTGTGCGTACGCGGTGCGGGCACGGTGCGTTCCTCGTGGATGTACATGTTTTTCTGACCCATTCGACTAGTCAGAGTGTGTGCGGCGCGAGACCAGCGCGACGCTGTTTGACCACCACCCGCAGACCAAACACCGCCGCGCCCTCGACGTGCGGCACACGGTCCGACATCCTCGTCTCTACCGTCTGTCTACCCTGCACCTGCACCCGCGCCAGACGCGTGCGGTGGTCTCCGATGACCGCCTCCGTGGCACGATATAACACGGCTGGTACTCAGACTTTCTGTGCGTCTCTTTTCGTTCGTATGCCCTGCGCTGTGCTGACCCTGGTCTGCTTTCCAATGCCTATCAGCCATCCTGGGCTCCAGTTCGCAGTACTAGTCACTCGCACGCAGTCGTCTGCCGCCTAGCGCACACCCAGCACGAGTGCGTCCTCGGCTTGTTGGAATTGCAAACCGGTGTGACTAATCTGTCTTGATTACCACCTGCAGACATCGACATGCGCTCGACGTTCAACACGGCGCGAGAGAACAAGGCGTTCCTTCGCAGCAATGCGTCCGCGCCCGGAGCGCAGGCTATCACGTTCAAGTTGTCGAGCCGGCTCACATAATTCCCAACGCCAGTACTCACCTACTTCTTAGCATCGACTGCTCGCTGCGACGCACGGTTTCGGCAACACCGAGTGCCCTGCCGGGCTGCGCAGACAGGTCTTCCTCTCCTGGGTGCACCCAGGAAGCAAGGACTACGAAAGCCCAGACCACAAGTCCCGCGTGGTACCCGTACAGCGGCTCGTGCCCGACGACCCACCCTCCCCTCTCCAGCTGGATTCACATGGGGACGCACAGCAATATGTGCTGGGTGCAGATCTGCGGGATGCGTCGGCGTACGAGGTGCCGGCGAGCGTGGCGCCGTGTGCGTGCGCGCCGGGGACATGGTGGGTTCCTCGGGCCTCTTGCGGCGTGTGTTTTCTCATCAAATTTGACTAGATTTCTTGCGGCGCGAGACGAGAACTAGCCGTGGACCGCCGTGCACGCATCTATTGGTAGCCTGCAAACGACTATAAGAGCTACGGAGCCGACGCCACGCCCATCACCCTAAGACTAAACACCGCGGCGCGGACTCCTTCTGCGCCTCACGGTCGACCTTCGCAATCCCGATCGGCGTCGCCGCAACGCGCCACGGACGCCCACCTCCGCGCATATGCTTGCGATCATCAATCACGCGCCTTGTTTTCCTCCCGACTCTCCTGCACGCTGTCTTCCTACGCACGAAAGCTCCTTCACATGCACCGCGCGTGCTCGCCACCACTCCGCTGCACGCTACCCTGACTGCGCCCACGCATCTGCGCATCAGCACCGCGCGCGCCACGGAGTCCGCCGACGTCGGCGTTGCGCTGGACGCGCGCCGGGATCTCACCCAGGTCGCCATCAACGGCGCGCATCCCGTCGCTGCGGCTGCCCCACCTCGTGGCTATCATGCTGACGCTGCCCGCTCCCAGGTACCTTGCTGTGAGGAGCGCGCGGATATGGGACGATGGGCGAGGAAGGGCGGGCGAGTTCGTGAGGAGGCATGAGAGGCTGGAGGAGATTGACAAAGGGATGACGCGGTCGGTGTGCGCTGCCGAGCGGGGCGCCGTGGGTGTGCGCTGGGGCGACGGTGCGTTCCTCCGCCTCTTTGCGGGGAGTCTTTTCTGATCTGATTCGACCAGACTGCTTGCGGCGCGAGACGAAGACTGGCGGCGCGACGTCCCTGCGCGCACCGTCGTGCATCCATCCGGTGCGTGAGATCTATCTCGAATCTTTCGGCGCGGGAGAACGTTGTGTCGCGAGTGCAGATCACTCTGTTCTCCCACCACCCTCAGACGAAATACCGCGGCGCCCGATCCGCGCTGCCGCCCACAAACACGGACGACCGATCGTGTTCGACGCCATCGGGCTCTTCCCTGGGCGCACCAGCCACGTCCGACGAAACGAGGCGTTCGAACGTCCGCAGCCTGCGACTGGCCACAGGATCCTCGCTGGCCCCGTGCGCCGTCGGCCTCATCATCCCACTATCGCACCGATTGAGGAGATCGCGGACAGCGCTGGCCCTCCTCCACGAGCGCGTGAGTTGGGCGGCGCGGGAGATTGCTGTGAAGCGCGTGCCACGTCGACGCGACGTGACATGACGGGGACATCGCCTGCAGACCGCAGTTGTGCACCGCATACTATGTACATATTCACCACGTTGGTCTCCGGCTTTCCTGTACCTTAAACATCGTGTCAATATGTTTGCTTCACACCAGCGGCACCCAGTGATAATTGAAAGCCATGCCATTCAATGCGAGCGAGAACGATTCGACGCGCTACGTACATACATGTTCGCGGCAACAGTACACTAGGCAAGACGCCGAGTGCGCCGAGGACCCCAGTGGCAGAAAATGAATGCGCTGACGCGCTGTATGTGTACGATAGCTCCGGCATTGTCACCGTCGCGTGCCCTGTTGATCTTGGCTGCCGACCACGACAGGTTGCGTGCCCCGGTGAGCAGATCCCCTTCAGGAGCCCCGCCGTGGTGGTCTTCTGCTCGGGCGCAATCGCCACGTCATCACTGCGAAACAAGTCGGCTCGGAAGAAGTCTCGATGGGTAAGGGCAAGGGCCGTGTGCAAGGCCATGGGCAACGGTAGAGCGGCAGCCCTGATGAGTACAGCAAGGTTCAAGGAGAGGTCGGGAGATGTGGTTGCTCGACGCGATGTTGTGGCTGCGAGAGAGCACGTTGACAGCAGTTCGTCATACTGCTGGAGGAGACGCTGTGATTGACAAAAGAAAGTAGCTGAAGAATAAGACGAGATGCTCAACTAGGTATGCAACCGAAGCAGACAAACAGATCTCGAGCTCGCCACGTCGAGTACTGTTGAAGGGCGACTCTGGGCCGCAGGAACAAAGCCTACGGCTACGTGACGTCGAGATGTGTTGGGAAGAGCGACTGCAAGCGTCACCCCGGGCGGAATTCGTCGTTCAGCTGAAGGGCGTGAATGCGTCGCTGCTGGCAGCCGGTAAGCGTCGGGATCTACACTGTACGCAATCAGTGCTCACCAGGACAACCATGCTCTATCTCACTGCCCCCGCCCCGCACCAATTGACATCCGTCCGATAGGGTTCTTGCTTGCAAGCCACTGGCCGAGTGAGAGGGTAAGGTTGGGCAGCTGTGTGCACGTTTTGACACGAGTCTTCATTGCCGTGGTTTGATGAGAGATGGCTATGGCTGGTGCGACAAGGCGGATGCGGTGCAGGACGACGCCGGTGATGCTCTTACGGAATGCCATTGGAATAGCGTGTCATCCGATGGGATCGATAAAGCGGCGCGCTGCCCCTTTGCCCTCAACGACCATCTCGTCGCGGTGAGTTGCCTCCCCGGGCCCCCCACTGTGTCAGAGACCAGAGATGATTAAACTGATACCAAATATCTTTTCCAGGCACTCAATTCTCAACATCTTGACCAAAGGAATCCACCAGAAACACTGCCACAGTGAGCCAGTGATTGTATATTTTCTCTGCAGTTACCCTGATGAGTGTTTTCTCTCCTGGCAGGCAATGGCAAACCAAATCAGACAACTGAGATCTAAACTGGACTTGATGCCTTCACGACATCCAGATCGGCCAATGACTCTGTTTGACCTGGGAACCATACTGTACAACGAGTTTAAACAGCTGGGCAGAATGCGAGATCTAGAGGAGGCTATTGTGCTGCACAGAGGGGCCCTGGAATTGAGACCTCCAGGCCATCCTGATCGCTGGACAAGTCTCAATAACCTAGCAGATGCTGTGCAGACCCACTTTGAGCAGCTGGGCAGAATGCGAGATCTAGAGGAGGCTATTGTGCTGCACAGAGAGGCCCTGGAATTGAGACCTCCAGGCCATTCTGATCACTGTAGGAGTCTCAATAACCTGGCAGATGCTGTGCAGACCCAGTTTGAGCAGCTGGGCAGAATGCCAGATCTAGAGGAGGCTATTGTGCTGCACAGAGAGGCCCTGGAATTGATACCTCCAGGCCATCCTGATCGCTGGACAAGTCTCAATAACCTGGCAATTGCTGTGCAGACCCAGTTTGAGCAGCTGGGCAGAATGCCAGATCTAGAGGAGGCTATTGTGCTGCACAGAGAGGCCCTGAAATTGATACCTCCAGGCCATCCTGATCGCTGGATGAGTCTCAATAACCTGGCAAGTGCTGTGCAGACCCAGTTTAAGCAGCTGGGCAGAATGCCAGATCTAGAGGAGGCTATTGTGTTGCACAGAGAGGCCCTGAAATTGATACCTCCAGGCCATCCTGATCGCTGGATGAGTCTCAATAACCTGGCAAGTGCTGTGCAGACCCAGTTTAAGCAGCTGGGCAGAATGCCAGATCTAGAGGAGGCTATTGTGTTGCACAGAGAGGCCCTGGAATTGAAACCTCCAGGCCATCCTGATCGCTGGAAGAGTCTCAATAACCTGGCAAATGCTGTGCAGACCCAGTTTGAGCAGCTGGGCAGAATGCCAGATCTAGAGGAGGCTATTGTGCTGCACAGAGAGGCCCTGGAATTGAGACCTCCAGGCCATCCTGATCACTGGAAGAGTCTCAATAACCTGGCAAGTGCTGTGCAGACCCAGTTTGAGCAGCTGGGCAGAATGCCAGATCTAGAGGAGGCTATTGTGCTGCACAGAGACGCCCTAGATTTGAGACCTCCAGGCCATCCTGATCGCTGGAAGAGTCTCAATAACCTGGCACATGCTGTGCGGACCCAGTTTGAGCAGTTGGGCAGAATGTCAGATCTGGAGGAGGCTATTGTGCTTCACAGAGAGGCCCTGGATTTGAGTCCTTCAGACAATCCTGATCACTGGGTGAGTCTCAATAGTCTGGCAAAGGCTTTGCTGAGCCAATTTGATCATCTGGGCAGAATGTCAGATCTGGAGGAGACTATGTCTTTGTATACCCAAGCATATGCAAAATTCAATAAAGGACATCCGGATGTTATCAATAGCCTACAAGGACTTGGTCTTTGTCTCATCAGAAGAGACCATCAGTATGGCCAAAATATTTCTGATCAGGCATGGGAGAAGTTTCAACTTGCCAGTAATTATATCTTTGCTTCTCCAACAATAAGGCTGAAATTGACTCTCAACTGGGCTACACTGGCCCATCAATACAAGCACAATTCTGCTCAAAATGCCTATCGAAAGGCTCTACTGCTTCTTGAACAGTGCTTAACTATATTTCCTACCCCAGAGCTACAGCACAATTTCTTCCAGATTGTGCCAGGAATATCAGAGTTGGCCTTAAATGCTGTCTCATGGGCAATTGGGAATGGAGATGTGAAGGAAGCAGTTGCGGTCTGGGAACAAGGGAGAGGCATTTTATGGTCAAAGATGAGAGCATATAGATATCCAATGGAGCAGTTGAAAAATGCAAATTTATTGCTTGCTGAGCAGTTTGAAAGTGTCACTCAGCAGTTAGATCAATTGACAACCACTCATAATGCTGGATCTCAGTATTTGAGCAGTCATGTGGAGAAACAATTGACAAGAAAGAGACAGTTGAATGAAAGGTGGAATGAACTTGTCAGAGAGATACAAGGTGTACCAGGATTTGAGACATTTCTTACCATTCCATCTTTCTCAAACATCAGAAGAGCTGCTTCAGAGGGCCCAGTTATTCTAGTCAATGTCTCTCATCACCGCTCTGATGCTTTGATTCTCTATAATGTAGAGGCAGATCATATCAATGTGCCCCTGCCAGATACTACCATAGGAACAGTATTTGAAATTGTTGGTTGGTTGGCAAAAGGATTGAAATCAGGACAGCTTTCCAACCATCCTGCAGAGAGTTCATCACTAGTACATGATGATGGTTGTATGGATGTTACCATTCAAGATGTTCTAAGTCATTTATGGAGGTATATTGTATATCCCATCTTCCAAAAACTAGATGAGCTGGGTTTAGCGAAGAATTCTAGAATTTGGTGGTGTCTATCTGGAAAACTGTGTGCACTACCCATACATGCAGCACAGCCATTTTTTGGCCCTCAGCAAGAGCTCTCACAGAAATATATCCACTCCTATACTTCAACTCTTAGCTCACTTATCCAAGCTAGAGAAGGCATTGTAAAGAAAGAGAGAGGAGCTACACCAAAAATCCTTGCAATGGCAACAAGCTCTTTGCCAAAGGTCTATAAAGAGATTCACCATGTGCAGAATGTGTGCTGCAATATACAGAAGCTCATTGGAAGTGAAGTCACTCATGATACGATGATAGACAGCCTTGCTAAATCTTCTTGGATCCACTTTGCTTCTCATGGACATTTGGACGCAGAGCAGCCATTCAAGTCATCATTTGAACTGCATGACAATGCCAGGTTCACTATACTTGATCTCCTGAAAGCCAACTTGCCAAATGCTGAGCTAGCTGTTCTATCTGCTTGTCACACTGCAGCTGTTGACCAAGACAATACCCCAGATGAAGGGATAAGTCTGGCAGCTGGTATGCAATTTTGTGGCTTCAGAGGTGTTGTTGGTACCCTGTGGGCCATGGATGACAATGTTGGCCCTATCTTGGCTAAAGAGTTCTACAAAAGAATGATTCATCCGGAGAACCCAAACAAACCAGTTGACTTCAAAGATGCTGCCAAATGTCTGAGGGCTGTGACAAAAGAGATGAGGAGAAATGACAAACTCAATGCTTTACATTGCTGGGTGCCCCTTGTTCACATTGGTGCATGAGAGCTTTGCTGGTAAGTCATTGATCAATATTTCTCTTACAGAATATTTGACTTACACCTTTTCTTAATTAGGGCTATAATATGGATATCTACTAGGGAAGAGTGACAGGTGCCTTGTATTCCTCTGATGTACATATATGATATAGGCTGAAGCTATTTCATCTCATTACTTTTACACCCCATAAGTGTAAATTTGTTTGGTGTTGTGCTATTTGTGTGAGGCTATGGTATTACAAGCAGTCAGGCTAGACTGGTTAATACGAAGTGGGTACTGTAAGAGAAAACTGGGAGGACTCGGGAGTGTTGGTGATTTCAATTAAATTCACCAAATACTTTTGCAGTAGTGTAAAGGGCAAGCACTATCTGTGAGAAGAGTGCCTTGAATTTGATGCTCAATTATGGTGAGGATGTAAGATTTCAATGAGCAGGCTGGAAGTTGAAGAAGTTGAAGAAATTTAGCATCAACTTGAAGTTATCAATTATGGTCTCAACAGCTTGCTGCATACTCAGTTCAGGCAGGTGAGATTTACTCTGTACAATGAAGGAGAGAAAAGGAGAGTGAGTCGCTAACAATAACGACATGAGAAAGCAGCTTAATCCAATAAAGACCCATGTGTGTAGAGTTGGAAAAGAAAGAAAAAGAGGAAAGGAGTGTTGTTCTGCAAGCGAAACTATCCATGACTGTCCCATCTAATTTCCTGCCAACATCCACCTTAGAAATTGGGAACAATGGGAGCCACAAACGGACCCGACATCACCGCACCTTTCCCAATCGACTCAGAAATCGTCCGTCGCTTATCCTCCCAAGTCTTGAGTGCCTTGAGCAGCTGTATGATCTTGTCGCGCTTCCCTTGTCGGACATCGTTGATGCTGACACTCCCCATGCGCACGTCGTTATCGAGAAGGAAGTCGAAGAGCCGGAACAGGCCATCCAGCTTGTCGTCGTTCGGCCCTGACGGGAAGGCAGAGTCGGGCACGGGGGGCGACGCCGGGCGGCCTTTCACGCCTTCCGCGATGCGCATGAGCACAAGGCCGCCGCAGATCGCCCCGGACTTATCCGTGATCTGAAGCGTCTTCGGGAGGTGCGTGTTTGCCCAGTCAATCAGGCTCGAGTCCACTTCGACCTGCTAACGACCGGTGTAAAGTGAGATCAGCAGCCAATGGCGGAGGGTAAATTCGCGGCCTACATCTGAGATAATCCTGCGCATCTCTCGCGACGGCCGCGACGGCGCCTTTGCCACCGCTTTTGGAGTCCGTGGAGCGTCTTCGGATAACGTGCTGCTCGTGAAGAATGACTCCAATCGCGGTCGCTCGTTTTCATTTTTATTGACTTGTTGCTCAGATGCGGGAAGGGTGCCCATCAGGATCTGCGCGTCGCGCGTCGAGAGTTGATTCGTGTTTTCACGCCGCAGGGCCTTCTGAGTAGCGGCACGCGCAGTCGGCGACGGTGGCCGCGGAGCTGGGTTCATGGCTTGCGCAACCGCAAGAGGAATAGTGGGAATGTTGACAGAAGACACAACGGGTTCTGCGAAAAGTTAGAAAGCGTATCAAAGATCGCACGAGAAGTAGACGAACTCGTATAGTCTCTGTCGATCGTCGCTTTCATCAAAGCTTTCATCCACTCCCGGATGACGACCTGCTCGCCTGAACTGAAGTAGTGTGTCCTCTCCTTCTCGTGGAAAAGCTTAAATCCATAGCGGCCAGGGTCGACCTTCTCGTCTGCAATAATTCGATAACCAACAATATTGATGTATCCTTTGATCTTGACTTCCTAGAATCCCATGAAATTCGTTGAGAAGTTTCAAAGATAGCATGACGAGGGCACTCACAGCTCGGCTCTCGCTTCGAAGCCAATATAGATGTGGGCCCTTCAAGACAAAGTACCTATTCTTCCACGTGTTGTAGCGCTCACCCTTCTTGCGCATCCAACCATTATGATCCGGAGAGCCGATCTGCTCCAAGATGCTCTTGCCCGCCTTGAGCGTCGTCTGGCGGCTCGACGGCTGCTCCGCTGACGATGAGGTTCGCCTGCGAAGAACAGTAGGGTCCTTCTTCTCCCGCGAATCCTTCGAGTCCTTAGAATTTCGTTTTTCCGACACGATGCTGGCGGTAACGAGGGTGGGCGAGTCCGCCGTCGACGGCCGCCCCGAAGCCTTGCGGTGCGAATGCCCGGGGTACAAGCGCGAGAGGGACAGGGTTCCGCTCTTCTCTGGGGAGTACTCCGCGCCGTCACCCACGCTACGGCAGTGTCAGTAAACTAGCCAGATACGCGCAGATGGAAGGGCTTACGCCGAGTACCGAGGCGGCGGCTTTCTCGACTTCCCTATCGTACCGCCGAAGCCACCAAAGATGCTCAGGCGGTCGCCTCTGGCTCCATCCAAGCTACGCTTGCGGGCGCTGTGCTTCCCGGTGTCATACAGAGGTGACGTTTCAGATAAGGGCGTCGTCGATTCTTTGGAATTGCGGCTGGCAACATCCTTGTCCTTGTGCTTCGCAGACATCGAATCATGGCGGCCAAACACGCCTTTGCGCTTGGTCTTCTGCTCGTACTTCTGCGCCGTCTCACTCTGGTTGCGATGAGGGTCTGTCAATAACATGCAACAAAAGCGTGACGCACCTCGCTAAGGACCACTCTCTCTTCTTCTCCTTCTTCTGGAATGCTACCTGAGACAGCCTTCACTGTCTCGGCCAGTGCGCCATCGCTACCCGACAGCATCAACTGAGCAGGCCGACCCTTCTGGTGCAATGGATATCAGTGTCAGCTACGACTATATCACAATGGAATCCGTACATTTGTCCTCCCTGGCGCGCCCGACAATAGGCTTGCCGGGATTCCCAATCCCAGTCCAATAACTGGTTTGTTATCGTCCACCTCAGCGGTCTCCGAGTCGAGCTGGGACAACCCAGGATCAGAGTCGCGGCGGCCAGGTAATGCGGGCGTCCCCGCCAGGTCGCCTGAGTGCGGTGGGCTCTCAGGGCTCATAACCGAATGTAAACCAGCAGAACCCAAAGGGTCGACGGCGGAGGCAGGGCTGAGACCAGTGTTGTTGGTGTAGGGGCTGTTTAGGGACTGACGCGCAGAGCTCGCCGTCAATGAGTGAGAGTGAGAAAGAGATTGCGACTGCGAATGCGAATGAGCTGGTAAATGGTCCGATGAGATGACAGAGGGCGGGCGTCGGAGCTCTGCAATTGCGTTGGCGATGCGCATGCGTTTGCCATAAGCTGCGATCCCGATCTCTGTTTTGAGGACATTGATATCCAGATCGAGGAGAACATCGCCCGTGATTTCTTGCTCTGTGCATCCTGTCAGGTGTCGTCGCACAAGCGCAAAGTGAAGGGCACGCACCCGTGAACTTCTCGCACACACCCTCGTCGAAGCCTTTAGACCGCAGCCACTCCAGTACTTCGTCTACAGTCCAGTCGGACGGATGCGAATGGTTCGATTTGCTTAGTGTTTGAGACAGCGCCACCTGGGGAACGCGGGATTGCGACTGCGACTGCGACAGAGGCGATGACGCAGCGGCGCGGAAGGAAGAATTTGTGCTCGACACCGAATATCCCTGCATATGCCCGACTGATGACGCAGCAGGCGACGGCAACACGCTGGCGGGGTCCTGGGGAATTACGGCGGCTACGATGGGCGGATGAGAGACTGACTTCTCTGGCCAAGTCATCTGAGCAGATGAGGGCCGGCTGGAGCTTTCCTCTATTGTAGAGGCGAGACCTTGGGAGGAGCGTCTGAAGCCCGGGGACACGGGACTGGGTAACGATGCCCTAGACGCATGGCCGTTCTCGACGACCTGGGCGGACGTCTCGATCGTAGGGAAGGTGGACTGGGTGGCGGTGGGTATGTTCATGGGCTCCAGAGCAGGCTCCGGGACGACGTAGCTCTCGGATGTGGTAAGAGACATTGGCCGCGGCGACTCGTCCACTTTCGGCAAATATACTTGCAACATCGTCTCATCTTCCTCCGGGATGTGCGAGTGCCGTCGTTGACGTCCCGAACCGGGGTGGTGCTCGTCGTCTTCGCCGTCGCTCTCGTCGCTCAACTCCACATCGATGGGTGGTGCCCGTAGTGAGTTCCGGTTGTCAGCAGCGTCCCGCGCAGCAGCCTGCTCCACTGCCATCCGTGCACGGTCCGCAAGCTTCTGGCGCGTGTTCTTGTAGAAGTCAGCGTCACCGTCCTCGGCGTCCGTATCGTTCTCCGTTTCGCGGTCAGTCATATCCTCGTGCGTGCTCGAGAACGTGAAGCTCTGCGAACCGTCGTGGTCCTCTTTGCGCCCAAGCTGTTCGATCGCCTTCTGGACATCCGTCATGGTGGCACGCATGACCTCGCCGTCGGCTTTAGAGGGACTGGGGGTAGAAGCACCGGTTTCGGGTTCTTCTGGGAGGGACTGGAGTTGAACAGCAACAGGGGGTGGGGAGTTCGGGCTGGGTGAAGCACCGGAGCGAGGTGTCGCGGTAGAGTCGGGAGCTGCGGAGGGCGGGGCGGAGGGCGGAGCGGAGGTCTGGCCAGTCACACTAGGCGGGGCAGGTGCTGTATAGCTTCTAGGAAAGAGTCCCACTTTGCCGGAGAGGTTTCGACCCTGGGAGAAGATACTAATGAGCCATCGAAATGGACGCATACGGGAATGTATAGGGCGGTACTAGGCATGCGGGCCCTTGTACATGGGCAGCCTTTAAACCAGCGGTCGACGATAGCCATCGACAATCAGGAAAACACGTTCAGAGCCTCACGTCGATGTCGTATGAAGAAATGAGGCACCGACTATGCACCGCGGACATGCTGCCGGACCTCGCAATGAGACAGTGCTCACCTGCCACCACCCGTCACCGTATAGATCATCTCTTTCCACCACCTCTATGCGCTCACCAGCGCGGAAGGACACCTCGTCGTCGTTCTCCGGTTCAAAGTCGTGCAAGGCGTAGACATATTCGACCATGGCCAATGGATATGGTACGATGCCTGCAAAACGGGGTGGGACCTTGTGGTATCACAAGCTGTTGAGAACCCAGGCAGATACGGTGGGCAAGCTGGAAAGATAGTTGGAGAAGGCGATCGTCGTCGCCGGGCGGGACGGCGAAGAGAAGTGGGAGACGGTGGGAGTCGGAGGGACGAGACGGGCGCCTAGGGTATTATTCGGCCGCCATGTGCGCAGTGTGCGGGTGGGAATAGGATCCGCCGTTCCATTGTTCCACTCGCCTTTTCCACAAATATTTGCGATCTCACTCAGCCTCAGCAGGCTGGCAGCAGAAGCAAATCAATTTTTACCTGTCGTTCTAGTCGTCGTTGAGAACTTGAGACAGGCAGCAGCCAAAGTATGAGATTGGCCCTTCCTGGCATACTTAGTCCTCGACAACCTTGCGGAAGACAATCGTTCCGCCATCAAGTTCGGGCCTGGGTTGCTTCGACGTACATGGATTAGTATCAACCGCAAACATCCTTCGCCCGCCGAGTCAGGTCAAGCTTTTCACGCTGCCGCGACCAAGGTAAGCAAGGTACGCCATACTACTACTCTGCCACGTGTCGTACCCTTTCCATTGACTTGTGTCTGGTTCTGTGAAGAGGCTAGGACACTAATATGAATATGCCGACACGCGCGAAGCATGCTGCCCTACTTCCACAACCTCCCACAACCCTCATCCAATCAATATCCAATAACGCCGATATCTCCACCCAACTATGCCCCTACACCCGAGGCGAGAGGAGATCGGGAACGCTATCCAGCAATCTCTCGAATTACTGGAGACCCTCAGCAAAGCTGTCCCTGTGCCATATGTCGAGGCTCTCGCCGGGACAGCGAGAAAGGTTGCTGATCTGATCAGGGTGAGGTGGTTCATCCGACTTCATGGCCCTGACTTTAAGCCTGACACCTTTTTCTTAAGGGAGCCGAGAACAACAAGAAGGCCTGTTATGATCTTGCCGACAGAATTGTTCGCTTGGTTAATGCTGCAATTTCCGAGCTTCAAGACGAAGACGCGCGTCTAGCTCCGGGGATGGAGGCTCGAGTCACGGCTCTCAACGAGTTGAGTGCGATTGAACTCTTCATTTCAGTCGCCTGAACGCTGGTACAGGTCACTTCTCAAACTTCATGACAAGATGCAAGCCATCGCGAAGACAACACTGTTCCGTCGTGTTGTCAATAAAAGCGCAGACGCAGACATGATAAAGGATGCGTTGGACGAAGTGAACTACGCCATGCACTTATTCGGAGTGGGTTTCTGTTCTTGGTTGAACTTTCTGGAGGATTTCACAAACCTATAACATCAGGTGAAGGCAGATATTGCGATTGGGCTGGACGTTAAGTTTCTCCGTGAGTCTCCTTTCTGTCGGAATCCGCAACGGCATTTTGCTGACGCATGCGCAGGCGACGACGCAACCCGTAAGCGCGTCCTCGAAGGAGCCGATTTCGGAGGCTGGCGCAGTGACCGTCGGTGCCTTTCTGGTACCCGCACTCGATACATCGACCGCATCGTCTCCTGGTCGCACAACACCACCGCACCGCAGGTTTGCTACCTACAGGGCGTCGCCGGTGCAGGAAAGAGTTCTTTGTTGCACGAAACCGCAGCGCTAGCCCACGAGGAAGACCACGCCTATTCTTGTTTTTTCTTCAAACGCGACGACTCTGCCATGGCTTCATCTGTCGTGCAACTCCTTGCCTTTGGGCTCTCCTTCATCCCCGGCATGCACTCTTTCGTCACACACGCGATGGAACAAATGCATGATACTCGGGTCTTCCTGACGCTGGACAAGCAGTTTGATGCCTTCGTCGCCCAGCCATTACTGAGGTTCTCTGCCACACATCCGGCTGAGCACGTCTTGCTCATCATCGATGCCGTGGACGAATGTCCCCCAGAAATCCGCGCCGACTTTCTCACAGCGATTCGCATCGGCATCTCTCGACTTCCGCTGAACGTCAAGATCCTCCTAACGAGCCGACCGCAGCACGATATCAACTCTGTTATCAAGTCTCTGTCTCCTCTCTGGATGTACATCGACGTACATCCAGGCTCAGATGACGGTGACGTCGAGCGCTTCCTCAGTCACGAGTTGCGTCGTATACGCGAGGCAAGGGGCATTGAAGACACTTGGTCGGATGAAGAGGTCGACAGCGATGCAGCCGCGCTTGCAGTCAAATCTTGCGGGCTGTTCCAGTGGGCCCGAGTCACATGCACACTCCTCCTCAATCGCTTTCGTCCAAGAGACATTATTGACCGCATCTTGAAGCTCGAGGACGCCTACCGATCGGAGACCAACCTCGACGCGCTATACTCCGAAGCTCTGCTGATTGTTCTCCCTGAAATGGCGGAGGACCAGGAACTGCGTCTCATCTACCTACACGTCATAGGCGCCGTCCTATCTGCGAAGGAACCACTGGGTGTAGTCGCACTTAGCGCCCTCTGCAACACCGCGGACGAGCCCGAGGCCGCCGCCCTGCTCAACGTTCGCAGATTCCTCGTTGATCTCGGCTGCGTCATCACAGTCGAAGTCGGGAGTAAAGAGATTGTGCGCATCGCACATCCATCGTTCTTCGACTACATCACGAATCCATCCCGATGCATGTCTCCATTTCTAGTCGACTATTCGATGGCGAGCTGTAACCTTGGCTCTCAGTGCCTCACCCTGATGTGCAGACGACTCAAGTACAATATTTGTGACACAGGGTATCCTAGTCCGCCGGTCGACTCGGATCGACTCGCAGGCAGCGTTCTCTTGCGGAGCATACCAGATGCTATGCGCTATTCATGCAACTTTGGGCTCATACATGTGCTGGAAAGTCTCCCTAAGCATTCTCGCCTGGCGGAAGAGCTGGACATGTTCCTCTTCGCAAAGCTGCTGGAGTGGGTCGAGGCGATGTGTCTTTTGGGGCTTTTGGACAGAGCTATCGATGTCTTGCGCCAGCTGCGACAGAAGGAAACAGCGGTACGTTTTATTCTACCCTCATCTACTATGGCAATCATTTATATCAATCGCTGTCTGAAGGTGCTCAATCATGTTACCCCGCGATCCCGGCTGCTGTACGATGCCGTCCGATTTCTTGGCCAGTTTGGGTCTGCAGTCTCAACTAACTCCCTTGATATTTACTTCTGCGCCTTGCCATTTACTCCGCAGAACACTCTACTCTATCGTACTTTTGCCCCAAGGTACTCGCAATTCATTCCGCACGTAATAGTGGGGAACATGGAAGAATGGCCCGAGGATCTATTCACACTACAATTCGAAGAACTAGGAGTCCTTCGGCACCTCTCGTTCTCAAATGATGGCACACGCTTGTCCTGGCTCGCGGATGGAGTAGCCCACATGGTGTCCGCATTTACGGGTGCCCGGATCTGGAATTTGCCATATTCAACGCCTGTACAGGCACTCCAGTGTGGCACGACCCAGATTGTGCTGCTTCATGGCAGACACAATCTCGTTGTTGCAGATCTTGTATCCAGGGCATCTCTGAGCCTCTCGCACGCCGCATATCGCTCATCTTCAAGTAATACTGAGATCACTTCCTTTTCACTGGCGCCATCCGAGCAACACATATACGTCGGCCTTCGCTCGGGAGAGATCACAATGTGGTCAAAGTCCAAGTCCAATGCTGAGTGGAGACGCGCCTCGTGCTTTCTGCGTCGACACGCAAGCGCGGTCTCGGCCATACACAGCTCTGCGTTACTCGTAGCGTCCTTGTCCCAGGACACCCTGAGGATCGGACGGCCTGACATCGACTCCTGCAATTGGGAAATCCATGTCCTCTCCCTCACCTCAGAAATGGCGTTTGCAGCAAACACGGACCGGCGATGGACCCTAGCCGTCCTTCAGGCGGACGAACGCTCCCTCAAGCAACGCTTCGCAGTGTATCACACTTCTGCTTCTGGCGCCTACCACTCCATCATCATTCCCATTCCCAATAGCAAGGCAGTGCGCCGCAACCCAGTTTTCACGATCACCCCTGACACGGAGACGCTGGTCGCTGTTGAACGAGACAACATGTGTAGGACGTGGAATACACGCACAGGTACTCTCTTAACAGAGGTTGCCCTGTCTGGCGCACCGTTCAGCCGTCTCTTTTCGCCCATCTCTTCGCCGGCAGTGTCTCCGAATGGTCTGCTCCTGGCCACAGCGTCGGGTAGTGCACTGGAGGTCAGAGAGCTGAAGCATAATGCTGGCAACAGCAAAATAAAAACGGAAAAGCGACAGAAACTCCGCGTCGTTACCTTGGCTTCGACCTCCTCCGGCAAATTGTATGCAGGTGAATACGACGGGACCATACACCTCTGCAATTCCCCTCGATTCAGGACATCCGAGGCTATCGGACGAGCGGAGGATACCATCGTCAAGTTTGCCGTCTCTTCCGACGACACGAAGCTTGCAGCGTTGACTAAATCGAGCATTCTTCTGTTGCTTGACCTTCGCAAGGAGGAGAGCACGGAGTGGAATTTCAACTGGGGAAGTTGGAAGCTTGGCGATACGAGTGTCTCCGGACCCGTTTTCTCCTCATCAGGTGATTTGGTTGCAATCGCGCTCAAGCGCAAATGTGACACACAAATACGGATTGGTGCTTACCGGCTGAGTACCAAGGAACAGAAATGGGTCTGCCCCGAGCTGGGCAACAAATTCTTTGACCCTTTGTGCCTCGTGTTCTCCGGCGACGAGACATTGGTCTTGCTCGAAGCGCATAGGATCTGGAGGGTCACTCTACACGACTTCCGTTGCTATGAAACACGCAATCCTTGGAGTACGGGTGTGGCCGTCTCTGCGGCAGCGGCTTACTTCACGACAGATTTGAAGGCTCTTTTCCAGCTCTGCATCCATCGCGATCATCGCATAGGGTCCTCGCATAGCTCTACGACAACACTGACCAGATGGAATTTGGAAGATGGACGCGCAGTCAATCTCGACCCCACCGGGGACCCTGCCGCCATGAATATACGCCGACCTTGCGACACGCTGCTCCAGTGCCCAGACGAGGGCTGGATATATTCAGCAACTGGCAGACCAATATGTCGCATACCTCCTGCATTTCGCGGGAGCACGTTCAGAGGGTTGTATTGTGGGCGGACTTCGGCAGGAGGAAGGCTTGCACTTGTTCTGGGCACGAACCTCATGGTCATTGACTGCTCACATATTCTGTGATTCGTGTATGAGCTGATCGCCGCTGTGGACCGCCTTACCCGCGACGCGCGGCCACTCCACGACAACATTAACAACAGAGTACGCTACTCGACCACGGTTCTCGAGCAGTCATTTAGCTCAGTCATTCTTCCACTGCTCTGTCAACTCATATTGCTCAGTGACTCAAGCTTCAGTCCGTTCAAAGTTTAGTCAAGCACTCGTATATATCGCGCGCTATCAGAGCACTAGTACGGCCGGTCCGGTATATTATGAATTGTCAGCCCATCCCATCCCATTCACCCATAGCGGGCCCACAACCATTCTCCTCATGTTCGGGTTCAAGAACCTCGGTGCAGACAACATCGGCTCATTTATCGCTGAAGACCTGGTCAAAGAAAAGGACTCTGTCACCGTTGCCGAGGTGCGCATCTTCACCCGACCGGTATGCACGTCCCATCCCCTCGGCCCGACGGCCCTTCAGGCGATAAATGTACCTCTACCACGCAGGACTCTGCACGACGCGTCGCATCTTCGCTGCTGCGGGCGCGATCATCGATCATCGTCGGCGTCGACTGCGCCGACTCCGCCGCACTGCAGTCCGCCCTCGCGGGAGTGCGTGCGCTGGCGATCAAGGATTCGACGGTAGCCCGCCGCACTGCAGGAAATTGGGCTATGGTCCGATTTCTTGTGAGTCCCGTGCGTCGTCATCGGCGTCCCTCTATGCGTGTTGAAGTAACTGACACCGCACGGATGGATGCAGGGGACATTGCGAGCGGGAAATTGTCGATTGCGGGCGATGGCAACGCGCCTACCTATCAGCTATACGACGCGGCGCGATGTCGCACGCTTCATCGCGCATACTCTCTCCCTACGGTTGCCCGCCGCGCAGCTGCAGAAACGTGTTTTCCGTCTTGAGGGCGAGCGCAAGGTGCGTGCTTGCGCCCTCTCCCTTCCTCCACCCTAGCCTGATCTTCTGTGCCAGTCCTTCAATGAAGTGTTCGCGCAGTACCGCGAGGTCTCGGGAAAGCCAATAAAGGTCACCTACATCCCAATGAAAGAGCTGGAGGACCAGATAGCCAAAAATAAGGGCAATCCTCTCGAGATCTTCCTTTCCTGACGATCAAATGGACGTGGGCGGTGGGCCAGGCGGCCG
Organism: Auriscalpium microsporum; assembly: GCA_019914985.1. Taxonomy (NCBI): domain Eukaryota; kingdom Fungi; phylum Basidiomycota; class Agaricomycetes; order Russulales; family Auriscalpiaceae; genus Auriscalpium; species Auriscalpium microsporum. The sequence goes on along the minus strand of JAHLMG010000016.1, from coordinate 245,996 downwards.
TCGGTGAGCCTGATAATGATCTCCATGATCTGCATACTAGATGGAATCCTGCAACGGCGATGGAGGGGGTGAGGTGTTGGCGCCATTCTGAGAGCGAGGGGACTTGACTAACTAAAGTTGTACGGTGTCGAACCTGGTATACCAATATCTTCCTTCCCAAGACGCAAGACGCAAGAGCTGAAACGCCGCTGCCTCAGAGCTATGATTTGCATAGCTTCTGTCACACAGAGAATGTGCCTTATCACTGAGCATCAACTTGCGCAGCAACAGCCACCCCCATCGTGCGCCCGGCCAACCATCCGTTACAGCTTCCATGTACACCACGGTCTCAGTGTCAATGATGCTGTGCTGTCAGAAGGCTCCTAGGACACTGAAATGGCTCAACAGGTCGGCACGAGGGCGGCGAGATGTAGACGCGGTCAACGCCAGGTGGCGCTGCGCAGTTGACCGTATGACACAAGCCGGCGGGAGGGCTCGGAGGAAGAAAGACGTCCATACTTTCAGCAACACGGCCACGACTCCCTGACCGTGTGATACTTTTATGTCTTGCGCAGGGCAGAAAAAGAGCACGGCACCCGTTGGCTGGAGGACGTACATTTCGACGTCATTGGAGAGTTCATCGGAGAAGCATGAGTTCTGTTGATCGGGGAAGCATCGAAGTACGGGCGGAGTCAGGTCGGATCGCATTGTAGCCCCACAGGAAGTGTTTCACATAGATGTGGAGAGGGGGTTAGGAGGCCCAGCATGCAGTTCGGAGCGCTGGAACGATGTCGCGCAGCAGGCAAGGTCAGCTGTCAATGATACTGTAGTAGCGCGGGATGGCATGCCCCGCGGTAGATGACCTGAGCACATGGAGTGTCCCAGAGCCTTGATGAACGTCGGCAAAAACACACTTGGCGCGACGAGTCGGACCTATCGGCCGCGACGAGGATAACATCACACGGTCAGGTTGTCTTCAAACGCGTTTAGAAAAAGCATTTTCTTTATTGCGTACTACTCAGGTACTTTAGCAGTGCCTACCAGCTGAGCTTGTCTGCGGCAGTCTCTATCCCCTCCTACTAGGCTGCCGTGTCAACGAGCTTGAGCCCATGGTCGTCGCGGTCTCGGCAACTCAAGCTCCGGCCGCCGAATGCGGGGAACAAGCGCGCAAGATCGCGTGGCGATTCCGCAGCGAACCTTGTGTCACCGCCATTCTCACTCGGCAACTGGCTACATATAAGTCTCTCCGTGCGAGCCAGGCGTCGACACCCTTTCTAACCTCACTGCCATGCCTCACCCTGACGACAGGAAGGACCTCCCCTCGCCGTCTGCAAGCCACTCGTCTCGCGGCAACGTCGTCGACCACAACGCTCCTCATGGTGAGTGTATCTACTGACCAAAGGCCGCCCAGGTGTTCATCTGCTCTACCACAGTCACAGACGAACCGTTGAATGGACGTGGGGTTCGTCCGCTGGACCCCTCAAAGCATGTCATCAAGGTGCAACCGTTGAAGAAGACGGAGATGCAGGTGCGTCAGTTACATTTGCTCACGGCGCCATACTCACCGTACAATGTAGCCTTCATATGCGCAGGACTTGGGTCTTGGTGATGTGACACATGGCGCATACGGCTCCATGCTGCAGGCCCTCGGCTCATGCGTCGGTCTCTGTGGTGCCGTTCCCTGCTGCCCGTGCCCCAACCCATTCAAAGAGGTGTACCAAGGTACGCTGCGCCTCCCACGCTCATTCTATTCCTGTCAGCCCAGAGCTCTCACACTGCCTTCTTGTCACTAGGCTCGGTCGGCCTCGTCTCACGCTTCGGACAGTTCTATAAATCGGTTGACCCAGGCTTGGTGCAAGTGAACGTGTGCACAGAGTCTTTGCGGGTTGTCGACGTCAAAATACAAATTAGCCCTATCGGCCGGCAGACCGTGATCACACGCGACAATGTCAACGTCGAGATGTACGTGTTCTCGCGCATTGCTCAAATTCTGTCAATCTCACGTCCTGCCAGTGATTCCGTCATCTACTTCCAGATCGTCAGCCCGTACCGTGCCGCGTTCGGTATCACGGACCTGCGGCAGGCCCTCATCGAGCGCGCGCAGACCACCCTGCGGCACGTCGTCGGCGCGCGGGCGGTGCAGTCCGTCGTGACCGAGCGCGAAGCCATCGCGTTCGAGATCGCCGAGATCGTGGGCGACGTCGCGGACAAGTGGGGCGTCGCCATCGAGGGCATCCTCATCAAGGACATCATCTTCTCGCCCGAGGTGTCCGCGTCGCTGTCCAGCGCGGCGCAGCAGAAGCGCATCGGCGAGAGCAAGGTCATCGCAGCCCGCGCGGAGGTCGACGCCGCGCGCCTCATGCGCCAGGCTGCCGACATCCTCGCCTCGCCCGCCGCGATGCAGATCCGCCAGCTCGAGGCGCTGCAGACCATGGCCAAGACTGCGAACAGCAAGGTCGTGTTCGTGCCGATGCAGCTGCAGAGCGACGTCGCGAGCCAGTTCCAGCAGACCCCGGGCGCAGGCCCATCAATCAGGGAGGAGAGCGGGGAGAGCTTTGGCGCAGCGGGCCAGGCCGGCCTGCTGACGAGCATGACCAACCTCTAGGCTTTTGCGCGTATCTATGTATGTGTTGCATTCTTATTTCTCGACTGCGCTACCTGTACGCAACCTACGTCTTTAATGATTGCCCCATGTCACACCTACCGCGGACTCGCGCGACGCCTTGCGGCGAGTCTCTGTTGTACTTTTACGAGTCATCCCAACATATTCATGCTAATGATACCTGTGTTGTGGATATTTGGCGCGTTTGGTTTGTCGCGTTCGGGTTGCGTGCTCACGTCGCGTACTTCTGCAACATTTCCACAACTTAATCTACTACACTATAAGTTACAACGTATTACAGCCGTCCTCAGAACGGCGCGAACGTTTTCACACCCTCAATCGCAGGTGCGGGGATCCACTCTGGATACAACCCATTGTCCGGCGTGCCCACAACACCACCACCCGTGCCCCACAGCTTCGCCAACTTCAGCGCGAACGAGTTGTGAAGTTGTCCGCAGCCGCGATCTGGGCGTCCAGCTCGGGCAGCGGCGTATGAGTAACATTGAGCAGTTTGCCAGAAAGCGTGCGGTATTCTTCGAAGACCTTGTTGAAGGACTGAGAGAGAGTTAGCGCGGTAGTGATGAGTGAGCAGTGTTAGAGAGGACGCACCTTGCGTTCGCCCTCCAGGCGGAAGGCGCGGTTCTGCAGCTGCGCGATAGGCAGCCGGGGGAACGTGTACGCGATGAAGCGCGCGACGTCGCGCGGCGTCGTCCAGCTGATGGGTGCGTTGCCGTCGCCCGCGACCGTCACCTTCCCGCTCGCGATATCCAGACCGAGGAACCTACCCACGCGCAGTCTCCATAAATATTCACAAGGCTGCAAGGCCGACGTATGAAATTCACACAAAGTCGGAGAGCGGGCCCGTGAAGAAGAGCGCGTACGGGAGCCCGAGGTCTTTCAAGAGCGCGACGGTCTCCGCCTTGACGGGCGCCGGGCCGTCCTCATTGGGGTCGCCAAACTCGGACGGCGCGAACAGCTGCACGCCGGCCGCGTGGGCTGCCCGCACGGCCAGGTTCTGCTGTGGAATGGCGCCGGCAGGCAGCGTCGAGATGACGCCGTGCACCCCATGGAGCGCGGAGGTGAGCGCGGCGCTGTTGGCGTAGTCGACGGGGACGATGGTGGCACCGGCGAGGGCGAGCTTTGTCGCGTCGGCCTTCTTTTGCGGAATCCTGATGACATCGAAAGCGGATCAGGGGTGTGTACAGTGAGAGTAATTAATTGCCCACCGGACGTGTGAAGATGAGGACATCGTCGATCGTCCCGGCAGCTTTCTCTTTGAGTAGCTCTTCAGCGACGAAGGTGCCTATGTTGCCTGCGCTAAGAACGACGAACTTTTTGAATCCTGACATTGCGTGAGAGGAAGTGAGTGTTAGTGCATGTAGGAGATGTTGTCCCTATTTATACGCGCGAAGCTATAGGTCCCGGACATGGCATCGGGATGGCGGTCGAATGTGTAGCATGTGCAGTTGAACAGACCCAGATGGCTGCCCGAGGGATCGCCGCGGTTGCCTCCTACGCGTTGCTGGTGCGCTATCGGTCATGCGACCTGTTGAATTTAATGTCGACGATAGACAGATCTGTTTCACCGATGGAGATGAAGCTGGGGCCACACAAAGTGTCGGATTCGAGTATGACATTGGCGACTATGCAGGCCGCGATATTCTATGAGTAAACGTGAAGCATCCGTCCTGCTTGGAAACATAGGGGTGAACGTCGCGTCGGGTTCGGGGTCAATAGTATGCACGTACCTATAGGCCTTTCTGATTTGCGGTTGGTGACAACGGCCAGCCAGAAAGAACGGATCCTGTATGTCCGAGATAGCGCCTTCTCAAGCATTTGCAGCGCAAGTGGGGCAAATCGGAGCAAACCGTCAGGCTGCGCAAGACCAATCACAGCCAAGACTGATATCGACGCAGTGAGAGACTAGGTGACTCTAGCCCTGTCAGCTCCGGTCACCGTAGCTAGCTAGTATTAGCTTGCAAGAGAGGTCGATGATGGCAGACTTTCCAGCGCTAAGACATGCACTGTAGCTCCAATGGTTCTGACTCCAGCGAGGTCGGCGAGGGTACATAGACGAGGCGCGCGATGGTGGGCTGCAGCCTTGCAGGCCTACCGCAGAGCGACTTCAAGGCAGCGAGTGAAGTTGAACCGGCAGTAGCCGAGACGTTCATCGCCGGGCTTGCCGACTCTGACTTCGCCGTTCACCACCATGCTGTCGCCAATACGACATGCTGCACGTCGCTCAATCCTCGCATTATCGCGGCCAATGGCGACTGCGACGGCCTCCAGTTCGTCGGCCGCGCCCACCGGTGCCATAGAGACGATGCTACCTGGCTTCGTCTCTGCCCCGCCAAAGCCAACTCTGCTGCGTGCCGCCCCCGGCCAGCCCATCCTGCTCGACATTCCCCCCGTCGAGGACCCGCTCCTCCAATACCTCGCGAATAAAATCCAAAAGCATGGCAAGCGGAAGCAGGCCGCGCGCATCGTGTCGCGCACGCTGCTCTGGGTACACACGCTCACGCGCGCGCCGCCGCTGCCCATCGTGCGCGAGGCCATCTTCGCTGCGTCGCCCGCGGTGCGCAGCTTGAGCCACCGCCACGGCGCGAAGACCGTGGCGCGACCCATCGCGCTCGGAGAGAAACAGCGCACGCGGTACGCCGTCGACTGGATTTTGAAGACGGTCAAGGATAAGAAGAACGGGCAGACTCTGGAGGAGCGGCTGGCGCGGGAGCTGATAGCGGTGTTGAACGGGGACAGCGGGGTGCTGAAGAAGAAGGAGGAGGCGCATAGATTTGCGATGGTGAACAGGTATGTCGCGCCAGCTGTCGATTTCCGGCTTGTCTGACTGCGCACGCAGAGGAAATGCGGAGGCGCGCACATAATGTGGCTAGCTGCAGATGTCGACAGTCTCATTCAATGCATGGCTCGGCCAACTACATTATCCATCCTACGCCTCTAGGCTATGTACCCCACCTGCAGCCGTAGTCAACCTGCGCTCGTCGTAATATCAGTGACGTTTCCGTCTTTTACGACCTGCCTCGTTTCCCTCTGTCTGCTCGACTTCGCCACCATCTGCCAGTAGCGATACAGCCTTCGTGACGGCCTGCCTTCGCACCTTCTCAGGCACCTGCCCCCAATATATCTCTTCCTTCGTGCCCTGCAGTAACTCCACCGTCATAGGCTTGTCTGAGTGCGCGCCAGTCGTGTCGAGCGCCTCAGATTGCGCTGTGGGATAACTTTCGAAATGTGATACCAGGTGCTGCGAGTGCGCAGGTGTCGCAAGACGCAAGTAGCACTAGGAGCGCGGTGTCAGCATAGTACAAGGAACGTAGGCGTCCGACGTACTGTGTCGAGGCCCTTGGTGTAGTCCACGTAGTCGAGCCCGTCGGAAGCCAGACTAGCATGATCCCGAAAGGCGGCAGAAAACAGAGTACGGAGTGTGGTTTTGTTCGTCTCATGATGGACGTGGCGCACATAGACGACGCAGTCCGGGGGATACGGCGCGGAGGCGGTCAGTGTTGGTACTGTCGGGGGATCCTGTCGCAAGCGCAAGCGTGATGGTTCGGGGACATGTACCGCCGCTGTAACTGGCGCAGATGGGGCCGCTCGAGACACAGAATGCGTCGATTCCGCCGCCTGAGCAAGGAGTTTCTGTCGATACGCGGCATACTCGTCCTGGAGCTGATCCCAGCGCGTCTTCGACAGTGTCCGCAGTCCCGACTTCGCGGCTTCTTGCGCCTCATCCGAGGTGCTGGTACTTTCGATGGTTTGAAGGTCCCATGGCCAGGCAGAGAGCAGCTGGTTGACGTCGGTGACTTGGGAGAGCGTCACGAGAGCGAAGCCTTTGCACTTTGGAACATCGTTTGGCTCATCTTGAAAATGCGGAGGAAATAAGATGACCTGAACGCGCCGCAAATCCGCGCGTCCAGTTGCGCCATCTAGTAAGGCGCTAAGGAGGAGCGCGACGCCCGCTGTTGAGCGGTACGACATCGGGATGTTCTCCTGGTCAATAGTCAGCAACAGAACACGGATGAACAAGTCGTGACGCACAATATAAATCATCCTTGACTGCCAGTACGCCCTTGTAAACCCCTCAAAGCGCTGGACGACTTCCTCCCAGTCCCTGCGCCGTATCTCATATCCACCTGCGCCACGGTCATGCCGACTCGGGCGCGCCACGTTGACAACAATTACGCGCACGTCGTACGCGTCGTTCGCGTGAGCGCGAAGCGATTTTATCACGGCGGCCTCTGAGTAGTTTGTGCCTGCGAAGGATGCGGTACGCAGCAGCGCGCTGAGATGGACAACTTGTATAACCATCAATCGAGTCCGAAAGACGAGGAGTTGCGGCACTTACATCCTTCGCGGTTTGGGTCGCGTAGACTGGGGTCGGTCCACAGCGCATGTTCAGAGAGAGCGAGAGAGAGGAGGAAGGCGGGGGCTTTGTCTATGGTTGCTTCCTGGCTGGATGTTACAGAACTAGGAGGTGCAGGATGAGCAGCTTGAGGCCGCGAGCTACCCTCTGCTACCACTGTCGCAGGCCGCGTTGAGTCTGCATGTCGCGAGCCGGTATTTTTCCGTTTCGCAACTGCTCGGGGAAGAAAGATTGTCGACATTCCTGTCAGTGTGAGGACAGAGTCGCGGCGTTGTCGGTCCTATAGCTTCCACCACGTGATTGCAAACACTCGGACCGCTCCCCCGGGCCAACTCAGCTCTCGACTGTTGAGTCGACTCCATCACTCGCGCAACACACCGCACCGGACAGTTGAACCCATTCCACGTCGCCGCAAGCTGAGTACTGGTCCTCGTGCTCGTGCCACTGTCGTGTTCAGGATGTCCTCTGTTCTGCCTTTGATCGTCTAATCGTCAATAGAAGCGCTACTAGCGCTGGCCTGCTTTCAAAATGGCGGCCTGCCAGTGCCTCATGTCCACCACGCCAAAGTCCACAGACCGTCTCTCGCCTTTCCTCCACTTCCATCTCCATTCGCGCTGTACGTGAGCCTGACCAACGAGTCGCGACGGCATGACTGCGGCTCCCGTTTGGCCAAAGAACCGCCCTGGCGCTATCTACACAGGCGACGGCGACCCGTCATCATCCCCCTTTCCGCGCCCCGATGGCATGATTTCGGCGGTTTCTGGACGACAGGAAGTTGAACGCGAGCTCGAGATGGCGCATGGCGAGCCGCCAGGGCATGTCCCCGATAACTCGTTACCCGACGTCGGGCAGCCATACTCGACACATGAGCATGAGCTTACCATGCACCCGGAGGAGACAGATCTGGATCGGCTCATCCGCCAGAGTTTCGAGCCGATACCCAGCCCCGACGCGTTCAAAATTCCGGCCGGGATTGCGGCCGGGTCGGCTCCTGAGAGCGTGTCGCAGTCCGACTCCATCATGGGCAGTCAGATCCCTACGCTATATTCCGACTCGGAGCAGCAGCATGTCCCCACGCTGCCTTCGGACGTCGCGCTGCCTCTTCAGGATCAAACGCAGTCCCCGCACGAGGTCCAGGAGTTCGATTTCGCCTGCATGGAGGAATTTATCGCAGAGGAGAAGCAGCAACTCGAATTAAACAACCCCACGGACGCGCACCAGCTTCCCGCTATGCGCCCTGCCCTGGATAGGCCGGCGCCCAATCCTCGACCCCCAGCCCCGCGCAGTCAGGGCGGTGGCAGGAAGCCGCTGTTCCAGGGCAGCGTATTGTGGCCATTCCGCAGGACGCGTCTCCTAGCAAGTAGCGGCGCAGGGGCACCGCTGAGCTCCGACCCGTTGCTCGAGGACATTCCCGTGGCGACAGGCACGAGCGCAGCCCGTGTTCGACCTTATCGTTTCTCATTTTACTCGAGCGCGTTCGCGGCGACGATCCACGCGCGGAGTCTCGCAGAGCTGCCCGCAGAAGGGCAGTCCTTCCAGGACTTATTCTCTGCGTCAGGCTCAGGCTCTGAGTCCGCCGCGAACGCGAGCGGGAACGGGGTCGATGAGGTGACGAGCACGGTCACTGGTGGGAGCACGGAAGGCGATGGGAGCAGCGTGTGGTGGCTAGATGTGTTCTCACCAACGGATGGGGAGATGCGGGTACTGGGCCAGGTCCGTCTGCACGCTTGGGGCTTGCAATCATTGCTAATATGCACGCGGGGCAGGTGTTCGGCATACATCCGCTGACGTTGGAGGATATCCAGATGGAGGAGGCACGCGAGAAGATTCAGCTATTCCAGACGTACTACCTGGTATGCTTCCGGAGCTTTGATCAGGACCCGTACAGCCCAACGCACCTCGAGCCGCTGAACATGTACTTCATCGTGTTTCGCAAGGGCATTCTCTCGGTGAGTGAGATCTTTAATTCACTCTGCTTCTCTGCGCTGACGATGATCAGTTCCACTTCCGCCCGACGCCTCACCCGCAGAATGTGCGCCGTCGCATCAAACAACTGAAGAATTTTATCAGCGTAACCTCCGACTGGATATCGTATGCCCTCATAGACGATATTACAGACTCGTTTGGGCCGCTCGTCCAGAGCCTCGAATACGAAGTAGATAGCATCGATGAGCTTATCCTCATTTTGAAGAAGACAGAAATGAGCGACATGCTGCGGAGGTGTGCCATAGTGTTATCTCCTTCTGCGTGGCCAAGTTCATTGAGCTCCTCTACATCGATCAGGATTGGCGTATGCTGGAAGAAGGTTATGGGTCTCATACGACTGATGAGAAACAAGGGCGATGTCGTCAAGGACCTTGCGAAGAGGTGTAACGAAAACTGGAGTGTTGCACAGACCTCCGATATCGTACGTCTTGTCTTGCCGTTGCCTTCCGAGGACCACTTTGACGAGCCGCATGCCAGGGCTTGTACCTCGCCGATATCGAGGACCATCTGATCACGATGACGCAGAACCTGTCTCACTACGAAAAGGTTCTCTCGCGCGCTCACGCAAACTACCTCGCCAAGGTCGGCGTCGGGAAGAAGGGCGTGAAGAACCAGGTCGATGACGTGTTGCAGATGCCTGGCGACTCAGACTCGCTTCTGACACTGGATGTCGACCCAGCCATGCGAGCCCATGCGGCGCGAGGTCTGGGGAGTCAGCTGAGTGTCGTGTCAAATATGACCGAGATTTCGTTAGTGAAGTCGATCAAATCCCAGTGGTCACGGAAATCTCGCTATAATTTCTCTATGGCATCTCCTAGTACTCCGAACTTGCGGTAGGGACCGTGATCTGTCTTTGCTTGCCCTGCTGACCATGGTTCAGTTCATATAATATATGCGTTGATTTGCTTGGAATTTGATGGACTGGCAATTGATGCACGCTTCGAACGAACGGCAAATTTATATTCACCAATGTGAAAAGCTAGACAAAGCAAAGGCGTGGCAGAGAGCAAGCACCCTGGTTAGGAACGTACAGTTCATCGCCTCCGACGTGCAGGAGGAGGAGAGCGCGTCCTCGACCTCGACCTCGATCGCCTGTCGCGGTGCGAGCGGCCACGGTCGCCCCAACCACCTGATCTGGGAGGAGGCGACTCGCCTCGCCTCGGCGGCGGCGGCCGTCTGTCCCTATCATCCCTCGGCCTATCCACATCGCGATCACGGCCTCCAATATCCCCACCGCGTCCTCCCCGTCCACGAACGGAACTCGTCGGCGCGTTCGACTCGCCACGCCAATGCCCGCCACCGCGACCCACCCCTGGACCCGGGCCCGCGCCCAACCCTCCCCTGCCCACGCCGCTTGCGCCAGCAGTCTTCCATCCGTTGACGGCAGCAGCTGCGCCGCTGCCTTTTATCGTGAGCTCGCCAGCCGGCGCGTTCGTGAGGGGCACGTTCTTCGGCAGGAGGACCGAGACGCATAGGTAGTCGCCCGGGACGAAGCGCAGCTCGTCGAGCGTGCGCGCGTCTTTTTGGCGCTCAGAGAGCGTGCCGTGCTCGCCGTCGGCGTCCTCGAGGAGGCGCGGGGCCGTGGACGCGAGGGTGCCCGGCTCGCCGAGGATGTCGCGCGAGTACACGGTGCCGAGGTCCTTCTGGGCGTACATGCCTCGGTTGGCGGAGTCTGCGTAGACGGCGCGGAAGGCGTAGCGTGCCAGAGGGTGGCGGAATTCGAGGGTTTGGGGCCCGCTGAGGCGGAGGGTGGTGAGTACCTCGAGCAACGTCGCGTCCTTCCTGGAGGGCGGTGAGCATGCAACAACGGGGTGAAGACGCGTGGCGCACCAAGTAAAGATTTGCTGCTCATCTCCTACTGGAATAGGCCCATCTTGGAACTGGGCAAGGCGGTGAAAGGACCCTACTTGAACGAATGTTCGGATGAGAAACGGGGCAGTCTGCGCGGGAGATGGTCAATGTTGGATTCTAACATGGGATAGAATACCTCTGCTCACCTTCTCGCGGTCCACAATGGGCTGACCAGATGGTGTCTTGGGCTCCATAAGTATTGCAGCCGCGAAAGACCGGAGAGTGTTCGTGAAAGTTGAGAGCGACTCTCGGCGGACGCATGCATAGCCGTGGGAACCAGGACCCCGCAGGAGTGCGCCAGGCGCCGATGCATATGGGTCCTCTCTCCCTCTCCGCTTGAGCAAGTGTCGTCTGTAATCCAGCTTTAGCGTCAATAGGTAACCTCTCTTTTTGCCCGTTCAAGACACTGGGATATGAGGAGGCTCAAAGGGATTCGGAGGCGCCTTGCCATTCGACAGGGTGGGTATTTTGTATCAGGTGAGTCCTCACTCTTGCCTTATGCCTGAGTGAGTGCTGGCCAACGCGCTGGCGGTGCAGAAGTCACTGATTCAGACGGACGTCGTGTGTCCAGCAGTTTTTGATGTGGTGGGTTTGCAGTGCTTCTCCCCCGTCCGACGCTGGCTCACTACTTGTTCTGTAGACACCTCATATGCTGTTGTACAGCACCTGTGTTTGACGCAGTTGAGGTTTTCTGCTCCCTTTTTTGGGCGATCAGGTCGCATGTGCTCGCCCAGCTCGGGCCTTTGCGTCCTGTTATTTTTGCGATGGTCATCGCTGTTCTCTTCGGACCCTTCCTGGCAACCATTTGCTATCAAACCGTGACTGCATGTTCATTGGAGGCCAATGCCATACACTGTCGGCTTGACGTTCGCACGGCGTCCTGTAGTATCCTTGGTCCTTGGAGCCACTGCGTTGGTGCGCCACCTACCCAACTCTATGCTCACGTCCCTTTGGCTTCACGAAAATCTCGGACACCCATGTCTTTATGCTGCGGAGCAAGTCTTTACTGTACTCTACCCGCCCGGCATGTTCATAAATGATAGGGGATTTTGATCACTTTCCCGCCATCTTCGTCGTTCGAATCGAACTGTGTCCAAACCTCTGCTTGTTTGGCCTGTGTACGCGAAGCTCATCCACAGTGCTACATACTTCAACCAATTTCTTCAACATAGATTGGTGCAGTTGAAGACGGTTGGTCTGGCGTTGGAAGAGGCAAAGAGGCTGGCGAACTGCGCTCGGCTCGCGTCCGGCAAGTTTTGATCAGACGCGCGCGCGTGACTTGGGAAAATGAACACGAGGCGCGATGGTTCAAGTCGAGTTCCTGTCGCCCTTCTCGCTGCGGCCTCCCGCTTCCCCTCCCATCTATCCTTTCCTTTCTTTCCCCCAATCCATTCTATTCTTTCCGGTGATACCTCCATTCAATCCTAGATCTTCATTTCTACTCTTCCATGGGCAACTCGCCCTCCCGATATGATGGCGCATATCCTCCTTTCCACCCGGGCTACCTTCCAGCGGTTCCCGCAAACGGGCCGTACAAACCCTCGCGCAGCTGGAATCCCTTCAAGAGAAGGAGAAGGGAGCAAGAGATGAGGGATTACTGGTATGCAACGCCTATGCTTTGGCAGTACCCGGGCACTTCCGCGGCCCCCTTCCCATGTGCGTCTGCATTTCGATCTTGTCCATCGATGTGCAGCTTACGGTGCTTTCGACAGACGGCCAGCTAGGGCAACCGCAGACCGCTGTGCCCGCCAACGCGGCGGCAGCTGCCACCACGCAGATGCCGCAGCCCATGCCCGCCCAAACTGCCATCGGCTCGCTCTCGAACCCGCTCGCTTACCCCTCCTTCGCCGAGCAGTCCATGCACATGCCTCCCTCCTTTCCGCATCGATCGCGCCGCCATCGCCGCCGCCGTTCGCGCAGCTCCGACGGGTCAGATTCTAGCGGGTCTGACTCATCCTCCACCGACCCGTCCTCGTACGAGTCGTACCGCCCACGCCACCGTCGACACCACTCGTCATACTCGCGCTCACGCGGGCACCCGCTTCCTCGCCCGCCGAAGGACGTCCTCGCGAGCACCCCGTACCGCGCTATCCTCAATGAGCTCCCGAGCGTGCAGCACGAGTCCTTCCGCTCGCGCCTCCCCGACGCGTTCACCGACCGCGATCGTGACCGTGACCGCGATCGTAAGCACAGCTCGCGGCGGCACAAGCACAGCGACAGCATCTTCCGCCCGCTGCGCCGCCGTGACCGCTACGAGCCCACGTTCGGCGGCGGTGCGGCATCCCTCGCGCAGCCGTTCATGGGCATTGCGATGCCGCAGCAGCAGCAGCAGCAACAGCAACAACCGATCACGAACGCACCTGTCGTGCCCATGCCGGAGCCCGACACGAGCGCTGCCGCGGGAGGCGGGATGTCCATGCCTATGCCTGACGGGGGGACGCCCATGCCTGTCGGCGGGATGTATATTCCCCGAGGCCCGACGCCCATGCCCGGTAGTGGGATGCCGATGCGCAGCGGGTCGCCCATGCCAGGTGGGATGCCCATGCCAGGAAGCGGGATGCCGAGCGGCGGGATGTCGATGCCTATGCCGGGTGGTGCGATGGGTGGGATGCCCACTCCAGGCGGTGGAATGCCCACTCCTCGCGGCAGCGGCGGAATGTCCATGCCCGTTCCAGGCGGCGGCGGAATGGACACACTCATGCAAATGCCGCGTGGCCCATCGCCCATGCCCGGCCGCTCGAGCATCGTCCCGCCCGTCATGCCCATGCCAAGCCCCGGGCGCAGCCCATTCATCGGTCTTGCGACTGCGCCGTCCATCACGCCGAACGTCGTCCCGGGCCAGGGCACGCCTATGCCCGGCTCGGTGCGCATGCCCACGCCAGGCGACAGCATGAACATGGGAGTCCCCCCGCCCGGCAGCACCATGCCCATGCCCACACCCGGCGGCATGAGCATGGGAGTGCCCCCGCCTGGCAGCACAATATCCATGCCCACGCCCGGTGGCGGTCTGAACATGGGCGTACCCCCGCCTGGTAACATGATGCCCATGCCGTCGCCGCGCGTAGGGTCCGGGGCCCTTGGACTCGCGCCCGCCGTGCGCTTCAGCGGATACGGCCGCTACGCGGGCTTCCTGCACCACTCAGAGCACAAGGTTCTGCACGAGGAGGAGCTATACCCGACCGCGCTGCATCTCTACGAGGCCCTCAAATTCTTGTCGCACCGACCAGACATCGCGAAGCGTATCAGGCACTGCGAGCGGCCCGAGGAAGTGTATGCGATCAGCTCGTCGGAGGCGGAGTCGACACGGCCGGACTGGCATATCGTCGCCATCCAGATGGTACGTTTTCACTGATCATTCACTCGTGTGGTATATGCTAAACGTTGTGGTGCCTAGATGGACACTGTGCTTCATCAAAAGTTCCGCCAGCATGGTGATCTGCGCACGCTGCTCCTGGACACACACCCTTCGGACCTGATCTACGCAGAACGCGATGACCCGTTTTGGGGCGAAGGCCCCGAGGGTGTGGGCTCCAACGAACTTGGAAAGGCGCTCATGCGCGTGCGCGACAAGCTACGAGCAGAGGCTGGACTCGCTCCTTGATTCACGATCTCCCTAGACTTTCACTCTTCTAACGCTACTACTCACGCTTACGATGCCACGTCCTGGCTGGCTTGGCCATACTGATCACTTGTATCTCTATCTGCCTAGGGTTTTGGTTGCTGCTTCATATGTGCAATCTCTTGATCTGTTTGTCAGATGTGTTCATCGGGCGAGTTTGTCTTCATCTTTTGGCTGTTACATGTATATTTCTGTCTTGGCTCACGCACGCGATACCTCCCCTCCATCCCACTTAGTAGTAGTACTGCTGCCCATGTCAAACAAATACAATGCATATGCTTTACAATGATTTTGAGCATGGTCACACTGAATTTTGCTATGCTTACATTCTTGCCAACAGCATACAACTGAAATTGTCGACTTCAAGCTACAAGGAAGGAAAAGCACAACAACCATCAATCACAAGCCTACATCTTATCCCTAAATAATCCAACACAATCCTTTACCCCATCTGTAACAAGATAAGTTTAGCATATTCACAAACATGCAGGATAAAAACTTACTATTGTGACTTGCTCACATATTATGCACCAATGTGAACAAAGGGAACCCAACGATGCAAAGGAACATTTTGCCTTCTCATTTCCTTGGTCACAGCTTTCAGAACCTTGGCTGCATCCTTGAAGTTAACTGGCTTGCCCTTGGGATGGAGGATCCTCTTGTAGAATTCTTTTGCCAAGAGAGGTCCATCCTCATCATCCATTGCCCACAAGGTTCCAACAATGCCTCTGAAACCACAGAATTGCATACCAGCTGCTAGACTGATCCCTTCATCTGGAGTATTGTCTTTGTCAACAGCTGCAGTATGACAAGCAGATAAAATAGCAAGCTCTGCATTAGGCAAGTTGGCTTTTACAAGATCTAGTATAGTGAACCTAGTGTTGTTATGCAATTCAAATGATGAGTTGAAAGGTTGCTTGGTATCCATATGCCCATGAGATGCAAAATGAATCCAGGGATATTTTGATAGGCCCTCTAGCATAGTGTCATAAGTGACTTTATCTCCAACAAGTTCTTTAGCTTTGCATCCTACTCTTTGCATGACTTCAATCTCCTCATATACCTTCTCTAGAGAGCTAGTGGCAATGGCAAGTATATCAGGAGCACTGTTAACTACTCTTGCCGCAACATCTTCCCTAGCTCTTATGAGTGAACCAAGTGTTGGAGTATATGACTGAATATATTTCTGTGAGAGTTGCTGCTGAGGGTGGGTATAACTTTCGAAGGGTTGTGCAGCATGGAGAGGTAGTGTGCATAGTTTGCCAGATGGACACCACCATATTCTAGAGCCATTACCAAATCCTAGCTCATCCAACTTCTTAAGAACAGGGAATGCAATACATATCCACAATTGTCTCAGGATGTGTTCAATTACTGCATCCTTACTGTAATCATCAAGGACTACTTGTTTACTTTGGTGAGAGTCAGGTACAAGGTATCCAAGTTTTAAGCTTTCTGATAGCACATTAACAGTTTCAAACACTGTGACATGGTTCACATCAGACAAGGGAACCCAAATAGGATCTGAATCAATACAATGAAGAATCAAAGCATCTGAATGATGGCTTGAAAGATTGACTAGGATAACAGGGCCTTCTGAAGCAACTTTAGCAATGCTTGAAAAGGTTGGAGCTTTCAAGAATGTTTCATACCCAGCCACACTTCGTATGTCATTAACAAGATTACTCCAACTTTCATTTAATGCTCTTTTTGCTGCCCATTGATTACCTGATAGCTCATTGGTTAGAAAGTCAGATTCAAGATATCTTGTGGTAAATTGATCTAGCTGCCGAGTGAGATTTTCAAATTGCTTAGCAAGAGCTGCATTCTGAACTTTCAATTCCTTGATTGGGGCTCTATACTCTTTCATCTTAGACCATAATACCCCTCGACCTTGTTCCCATAGCTGGACTGCATCTTGAAGCTGTTTATTCTCAACTGCCCATGAAACTGCATTTGATGTCAATGTAGAGGTACTATGAACAGTTTCAAGAAACTCATGCTGCAGGTCTAGAGTTGGACGAATCACCAGAGACTGCTCAAGCAAGCCTAAAGCCTTTTCATATGCAGTCTTTGTACACTGATGTTTGTACTCATGAGCAGCAATAGCCCAGTGTAATGTATAACTGAGTCTAATGGTAGTGTCTGCATGAATATAGTCACTAGCCTGTTCAAATATCTCCCAGACATTGCTATCTAAATTGATCCTGGAGTTTAATTTATCACTTCTAATCAGCAGTGATGTAGCAAGGCCTCCATAGCTGAATATTTTCATTGGATGCCTAAGACTGAAGGTATTGCATGCCATTTTATATAATGAAATTGCCTCTTCCAGATCTGAAAATTGACCCATTTGGTCAAAATAAGTCCTTAGGGTACTAGCAAGATTACATATACTCAGTGCATGAGTACGATGGCCAACTGGCATTATGCTTAGTGCTTGTCTATGCAGTATAATAGCCTCCTTCATCAGGAAAAATCCGCCGCTCCATGCGACACTACATAGGCTCCGTAGTTATGGTAGCCCCGTCGACAGGGTGCCATGTACGTAGGACCAATAGACGTTAGTGTATGCTCCGTAGTACCCGGTAGGACCCGATATAATCAGCAAGAGAGCATGTAGCACCCAGTAGACTCCATCAACAGCACCACAGATATGTAGCACTGCCTCTGTAGCCCTACGGAGTGAGCCGTACACAGATGGCCTGGCAGTAGATCAGCATATACATATAAACAGCGCTCAGAACATGCTCAGTAGGAGATCAGGTAGATGATAAGCATAGAACACGATTCAGATAGAGATAAATACAACAACATTGTTGGCGGCGCACGTCACTCCTCCGCCCCCTCCGACTCCGCCACCTCCTCTTCACTGTCCGTATCCCCTGTCCTTCCCTCCAGAGCCTTTCGAGCCTTCTCCTTGATGGCGGAAGAGATGCGGTTGGACCGACCGCTGTCAAGTGCCTCCGCACCCGAGGCTGTGCTGTTGGAGAGATCAGTATATCGGATATACATTTGAGCAACCAGCGGACTCACCGTGCATTCCTGTAGAGCCGCTTCCCCATATTCACAAAGAAATCCTTGTTGCCGTTGCTCCATTCCTGGACTTCCTTCAAGATCGCGCGATACTCATTCTTCATGGCCTTCTCCGAGAAGACAGCCTGCTCCCAGGTGCCGGACTCCCACTCATCCAGGCAGAATCTGATCTGAGCTCGCAGCCTTGTGAGCACTCAAGAACATTTGAGAGAATTTGTAAACTTACTGCGGCAAACACAAACGCGATTGTCACTGCGGAGATCGGGTTGAAGTGCTGGGGTTGGGTGACACCGTCGTCTCGCGCGTTGCGGAACCATGCATCCTGTATGACCTGCGCAAGGATCTTCGTCTCGCAAAAGCCGTCGTGGCTTTCGGGGACCTGTGTTGCAAGCGCAAGCAGTTTGCGTGAGCCGATGTATTCAGACGGCCATCCATACGTACATACCTTGAACATAAAAGCTGCATCACTCAGCAACTTTGCCAACTGCTCACGGTTCCTTGCGTAGCTGGACTCTTTCTTGTCATTCTTGAAACGATAGAAGCTCCGCACATGAGGCCGGACCCGATCTTTGAGGGCGCCGCGAGCATGTGCCCCACCGTTCTTGATCTGCCCTAGCTTATCAATAGCGGCACACGGAGCTGAAAATGAACTCACAATTGTCTTGACCCTTGCGGTAAGATTGTACTTGACGGCTGAGTCGGCCATCACGATGGCCCAAGCCTCTTGAACCCAGCGTAATTGCTCGTCGAGCTCTGGAAAGGGATTCAGCGTGCAGATACGAGCCTCGTATTCACGCACTGCGCGCATCACGGCAGGGTACACGTCAGCATCGAAGTCATGTGCCTTTGGACGACCACTAGGGATGATTCCGTCCTTGAACGGCGGGTCAGGGAGCACGGTGTTTGCAGCTGCTGTCGCCGATGCAGGTACATTAATCGACGGGGTTGGCGTGGCTGCAGATGTTGATGAGGTCTGTGCTGCGCTGGCTGGGTGCGTGACGGCAGCGCGTGGTGCTGCGTGTGTGTTCTCCTTGTCATGCAAGGGACGCCCTGTGAGATTAGAAGCATGAGTCACAACTTGGAAGGCGCCAATTGACGTTACATACCTGAGTGCTCTGCAGTATCTGCAGCAGTGCAACCGCCTGGGTGATCGGAGTCTGCTGCGTTCGTAATCGGCTGTAGAGACACGGCAGCTCGAGCGCTCTGTGGAGTACGACGTGGCTGATCCTCCCGACGCAGCGGGACAGGAGTAGCGACTGACGTCTGTCCTCCATTTCCTCGCGGGGTTGGTTGGCTTGCAGATTGTGCCTAGCGCAATGCGTCAGGATGCGCAACGGAAATAGAAAATTGGTGCCTCACCGCAGAACGGAACTCAATCGCTTTGCTCGGGAGGCTGTACCCCTGCAGGTCCGCGTCGTCATCATCTTCACTTTCAAGTTCGCTCTCGGGCTCGGACAGCGGGATATTGAGCTCAGCTGATAGTCGGGGATCAGTGTGACAACTACGTTATGAAGATATTTACGATACCCCTGAGATACGCTTCCTTCTTCGTCAAGCGATCAATATCTTGGTCGCGCTTCTCAACAACTTTTGGATCTTCATCGTATGTTGCGTTGTCCGCCTCTGGGTCTCAGATTAAAGATGTGTCAAGAAGAATGCTCAGGTGAAAGACTACGCACTCTTCCGAAGCTTGGCTAGGTCTTTCTGTGTCGTCTGCCAGGACACATAATTTTTCTGTCGAGCAGCTTCGTCTGTCATATGCTCGATTTGTTAGTGGGGCCGCTAGCAAGATGAAATTTTATACATGCCTGTGTCTTGCTGCTTCTTGGATCGCTTGCGCGGTCGAGCGACTTGGGGAGGCCCGCCGGGGACGTCTTCAACAGGATAGTCACCTTCGTGCTCTTTATTGCTGTAATCTGGTGCTGGACTGTTGACCCTATTGGCACGAGGCCGCTTTTCGCCTCTTGCCATTGTTAGAATGTTAGGTGCAGATGAGGGAGGGAGGGTGGCAAAGGGGAGGGCGCGAAGAGAAATATGAACTTTGGTCAAGTTTGGTTGCCATCAACTATGAAATTGAAAATCATAGCACCAAGGCGGCGGCCGGCAGCACCGAAGAACAAACCTCAAGACACGCCCGACATGTCGAGCAAGCCCTACCAATGCAATTTCTGCCGCAAAGGCTTTGATTCAACGGCAGGCTTGCGTTCGCACATCCTGCAGAAGCGCCAATGTCGTCAGCACCTAGAAAGCCTCGTCAACACACCTGCTCCGGCCACTTCTACACTGGCAGCTCGGGAAGACATGTTCGATGCAATGGATACTGGCGAGGATCCGTGGGGATCTGAGACGGACAACTCTCACCCCTATCTAGATGCCGAGGTCAGCGTGCATCATGATGTTGACGAGGTCGGTCACTCACGCACATATCTCATACCTAGTCCGAAGATCTGTCGCAAGCAACACTACCGCCGGGCCTTCATGGGCATTACTGCGACTCCCGCCGGACGCCACGTTGGGTTGAGGACTTCCCAGAACCCGCCGGTGTTGCCATCGGCATAGGAGAGACAAAGTTTGATACCTTGCGACGTGAGCGGGAGCAAGAGAAGACGGATCCCTGGGCTCCATTTGCTGATGAAAAGGAATGGGAGTTGGCGGAGTGGATGATCAAGACTTTAGGTCAGAAGGAGACTGACGAGTTCCTGGCTCTGCGAAAGGTAAGCGTGCCGTACATCTGCACTTAAGCGTACTGCTCACGGAGCCATCAGATAAAGGAGAACATTGATACCTCATTTCACAATAACCGGTCCTTCCTGAAGAAGATTGATGCTCTTCCGCGTGGCCCTGCATGGACATGCGAGACGTTTATCTTGAATGGCGACCGTCTTGACAAGAATGGCAAGCACATGACAGAGGAGGTCGAGCTTTGGAAGCGCAACCCGCTTGAGTGCATCGCCGAGCTTATGGGCAACCCTGCGTTCCGCGAGGATATGCACTATGCGCCCGAGAAGATATATCAAGACATGCAGCGCGAGAAGCGCGTGTTTGAGGAGATGTGGTCGGCTGATTGGTGGCATAGCGTCCAGGTGCATATGATAGTCATGAGCGCGATGAAATATGGCTGACACGGTCACGCACCACGATGCAGGGAAAACTGTCCACCGGGGCAACTGTCGCGCCCATAATCCTGTCATCGGACAAGACACGCTTGTCTCTCTTCAGCGGCGACAAGTCCGCGTGGCCTGTCTACCTCACAGTAGGCAACATATCCTCGGCCAAAAGACGACAACCTACCTCGCGTGCCACAATTCTCATCGGATACATCCCGGTCTCCAAGCTGGAGTGCTTCTCCGAAGCGACACGTTCTGTCGAGGGCTACCGCCTGTTCCATACTTGCATGCGTTCCATCCTACGGCCTCTGGTTGCAGCAGGTCTTCAAGGTGTCTCGATGACATGCGCCGATGGAATGATTCGGAAGGTCTTCCCCATCCTGGCGGCATACATCGCCGACTACCCCGAGCAGTGTCTTGTCGCGTGCTGTAAAGAAAACCGCTGCCCTCAGTGCACGGTAGCACCCGACAATCGAGGCGAACCTATCTTTTCTGCTTTGCGCGACCAACGGTCGACATTAGCGACGCTGGCGCAGGAATCCCGAGGCGAGAGCCCACCCGACTTCAAGGACCACGGCCTTCGCCCTGTAAATCCGTTCTGGGCGGACCTACCTCACTGCAACATCTTCGAATGTTTCACTCCCGATATCCTACATCAGCTTCACAAGGGTGTCTTCAAGGATCACCTGGTTAGCTGGACGACAGAAGCCGCACGCGGAGGAGAAGACGAGATTGACCTTCGGTTTCAAACCATTCCCCCACACTCCTCATTGCGACACTTCAGGAAGGGTATCTCGCTTGTATCCCAGTGGACAGGGACAGAATACAAGAATATGGAGAAGGTGTTTGCCGGGGTGATCACTGGAGGCGTTGTGGAACCTCGGATCATCCGAGCAGTATGCGGTGTGTTGGACTTCATCTACTACTCACACTTCGAGTCCCACACAGAGGACACACTTGCGTGCCTCGATCAGGCCTGGGACGACTTCCACAAAAATAAGCACGTCTTCGTTGAACAGAATATCCGTAGCGATTTCAACATACCGAAAATTCACATCATGACGCACTATTCCCACTCGATTCGTTCTCGCGGCTGTGCACCTGGTTTCAACACAGAGGCTTCAGAACGTCTACACATAGACTATGCAAAGGACGCTTACCGGGCATCCAACAAGAAGGACTACGTTGTGCAGATGACTGTCTGGCTCGCACGACGAGACGCTGTACACCGTTTCAGGTCCTATCAGTCATGGCTGGTGTCCATTGAAAGAAAGGAGTCTTCTGTCCTAGCTGCCGTGGATGACTCGGACTCGGATAGTGGGGATGAAGAGGATAGGAATGCCAGCGACACTGTTGATGGCGGCGTTGTTGTGTCCCACGACGACTTCCACATCAAGCGCGTCTTGCCCAAGGAACCGTCCTTTCCGCGCCTAACAGCACAGACAATCATCAACGACTTCGGCGCAGTTGACTTCTTAGACTGCCTGTCCGCGTATATGCACGATCTTCCAAACCTGTTTGTCGCCACGATCAAGCCCCTACTGTCCGACCGCTTTGATGTGTTCAAGAGACTCACCATACACTTGCCGGCACCACGCGAGGTCTCTCTTGAGCCAATGGTCATCAAGGATGCTATTCGCGCCTCCCCGAAGCAGCCAGCGCAGGGACGGAAGAAGGCTGTCCCAGCTGTCCACGACATGGTCCTTGCGATTGAACACTCAGAACAATTGCTACACGCAATCACAGGTACGAGCGAGCAGTCAGTGCTCCGCCGTAGCATGGTCGACTGACAAAACTGGCCCAGAGATGACTGTAGGACAAGTCCGTGTTATCTTCAAGCTTCCCCAATATTACCACAACGGCCGATGCAACAGCACTTTTGCCTACGTTGAGTGGTTCACGAAGATGAATGGACCTGTCCCCGACCTCCGTATGTACCAAGTATCTAAGTCTAGCCGGCAGAGACGCCGCCGAGCATCTATTATTCCTGTAGAATTCATTCAGCAGTCATGTCATCTATTTCCCAAATTTGCGCGCTCTTTACAAGGTACAGACTGGACTTCCGACAATGTTTATGAGGCCGCTACAACATTTTACATTAATCCCTTCCTCCGACACTTTGACTTTGTTCACTTCCATGGTGCGCTCCCAACTGGCTAATACATATGTTGCTATAATGATCGTGGCGGCAGCACTTGTGCGTAGGCCTTTGCCAATGGACCTAGGACAACCGCGTAGGGCTGGCTCTGCGTGGGCGGTCAGTCAACAGGTGGGGTTGCGGCGGCGGCTCACATAGCGGGCGGTGTGCGAGCGAGCTCCGGCGGATCGCGACGATGGCAGAGCCACGGGCATTGCGGGCTACGATGCACCGGCCGCCGCGCGGGTCCAAGCGTTGTTTGGCCCGCCTGGGCTTGTGCACGAGCGTGACGTCGTGGAGCTGGTTGTGCTCTTAGTGCCTGGAGCACAGGGTGCGAGAGCGCGGCAGTCGCTCGGTCGTGTTCGCGGTGCTGCGAGGCCTGCCAGTGTATGCGCAGTGAGTGCGCTGCGTGGGGATAATGCAGGCATCATTGATAGGTAAGAAGAGAAGCGAAAGAACGCATGTGTGTTCGGGTCTCCAGGTGAAGCTCGCCGGCACCAAGATCCACGCCTGCACGCAGGGCTCCGACTTTGACCGCGGCGCGGTGCGACTGCTGCGAGAGCGACAGTGCAAGCGAGCCCGCGCGGCGGCGGTGCGCGAACGGCGTGGTCAGCGTCGCCGGCGGCGGCGGGAGGGCGAATGCGTCGTCGGGGGCGTCACGCGGCGTGTCACCGTCCTCGTCCTCCTCGGCGGCGCGCTCGACGCGGGCGTTGCGCAGGTGCTGGCGCTCCGCCGCGTCCTCGTCGTGCTTCAGCGCGGTGAGGTCGATGACCTCGGGCAGCAGCAGGTGTCAGTGCGGCACGGGCGCGGGCAACAGGGTGGGCGCGCAGAGCGACTTGCGGCGGCGGGCGAAGCGCAGGGCGTCGGACGCGACGCCGAGGATGAGGGAGCCGCGCTTGACGCGCGAGAAGGTGGGGTCGGCGGTGGCGGGGTGGGAGGGCATCCGTGCGGGGGCGGCGGTCGTGCGAGGGCGGCGGTCGTGGTGTGTCGGCGGGGCGAGGCAGGATGCGGCATCCTCGACGAGGCCGAACGAGTCAGCTGTGTGTGGATAGATGAGTATGGGCCGGCACTCAAGGAGACATGCGTACTGAAGGAGCTCGAGTCAAAGCTCTCGAGGGCGGCGTCGCGCTGGCGCTCCTGCGGGTGCGAGCCGCGCCGGTGCTCCAGGCGTCGGCGGCGGGCCTTGCTGCGCGGGGGTCGTCCGGCTGGGCGCAGTAGCAGAATGCACGGGCGGGCGAGGGGGGGCGCTGGGCAAAGTACATGGCTGGGGTTGCGCAGGTGGGTGTTACGAGGATGACGTGGCCCTGCGCAGAAGCACAGTAAGCGCTGGGGTAGACGTCTTGTGGTATCGACAATCAAGGCGTCTACGCCAGCGCTTATATTGTATGTACATCACAATACGTTTGACCCGTCGACGCGTCGAGGAGGAACGGCACGCGATTAATACGTGTCGCGCCACAAGCGCGAACCAACACTGTTGGTTCGCGCTTGTGGCGCGCGAGGATACGCTCGGAGGCGGGCCGGCTGCTCTGCCGTGCTACGGGGCTCCATGCGAGAACTACGGCAGCTACGTAGCACTACTGGCTCATACTTGAGTACTCTATAGGCTACATCACCCTATGCATACCTGCGGACAACGACGTAACGGTATGTACCCTCCTCACAACCTACACAGATATGGGTTTTTCCTGATGTTGAGATCTGACAATTTTCCCAGTTCCTCAAACTGAGTACTCAAGACATTTGCAAGATTGTTAAGGCTGACCAAACGATGAGGATGACCTATCGGCCTCAGACTCAATGCTTGTGAGGTAGCCAATAGCGTGGGACAGGATGGTAAATACTGTACAGGTGGCTGACTCGTGGGAGTTGTGAGAGTGTACTCGCGCGCCCTGGAGGCGTGCGGGGGAGACCTTTTTATCTACAACGTTGTATCACTACTCAGAAGAATCCAATCTGGGTCTGGTGTATGCGACTGCGTGATAAGGGCTTACACTTTTTTACACCTCCAGTCAGCGTCGGATCGACCTGAAGTGATATAGCAAGAGAATGACTACCCGGACTGTTGCACAAACCCGGAGGGGCCGAACCGGCACCCTTCAGGTCACAGCCAACGCCGATCCACTCGAGGACCCTGGCTCCCCACTCTCGAACATCGAGGATGTCGAGAACGACCATGCAGCCCATCAGCCAGTGAACACCACTGGCGGCAATGCCCCTGACCACGATCCCGACGATGAACCCCCACCGTCTGAATCAGACGAGAACCCATCCGAGCCCCGCTCGCGACGGTCACGCTCGAGACAGTGGAGCACGAGATCCCCGGACGTGGAGGGTATGCAGATCTGGGAGGAACTGGACGAAATGTGGCACGGGGAGCAAAGGCAGATTGAGGAGCTGCGCGACGCCGGAAGGGCCGTCATCGAGCGGGCTAGGTCAGCCGAGCACCGCATGCAGCAGTCGAGGGAGAGGTACAGCGCGCTGCTAGCGAGAATAGGACTGCAGCACCCAGGCCAGGTAACACCGTCACAGAGGCAGCGCGATGGCAGCGTGATAGCCCGCGCGACCGAGAACCTGGCCGCCCCAAGGGGAGCAGATGAGGACTCACCGCAGTACAGACGGCGCCAAGCTGCAGCCCGACGTATGAGCGAGAGCAAGGAACAACCGGAGGGACGAGCCAATCCCCGAGCGTCAGAGCCCGGCGACGAACGAGCACTGGACCCTCCATTCTCACCTCGATCGCGGAACGTTCTGCGCACCTGGCGAGCGCACGACATGCGGGAGAACGGGTTCTCCAACATACCCAGTATGTCGTCGCACGGATCGCACCGGGACTCTCACCACGAGGCCGCCGAATGGTCACAGCGAGCTACCGGACGGAGCGGTACCAGGACGACGGGGGGTGGTCGCAGTAGCGGTGAGGCCCCGACACCCCCGGGCCCCGATGGCGAACCCAGTGACGGACCGTCAGAGAGTGACGGGGGCAGCGACAACTCGTCGCCGCATGGCGGAACGCCACCGCGACGAGTTCCACCCAGGAAGAAGAAGCGACGAGATGCCCCATCGCACGGGGGCAGCTCACCGGAGGACGGCGAGGTGGATCTCGACAGGGAGTACGACCGGCGCGGTACATCTAGCCAGCCGAGTGCCCGCAGGGTCGCGCGCCGCGAGTCGACAGCGCCAAGGAACGGTGGTGGGGCGCGCGCACACACACACGACGCACTGCACGCATACCGAGTGCTGATCGACGAGAAAGTGGGCGAGGACGTCTCCCACTTGCCTGACATAAAGGGCATCAAGTCCGCCCCGGTCGACGCGTACAGCGGGGAGGATAACATCAACACCTTTGACACTTTCATAATGTCGTTATTGCGGACATTGAACCTGTCTCGGGTGTGTGGACCGCGGCGCAATCAGGACCAGATTACTGTGCTGGGGAACAATCTGAAAGGGCCCGCAGCGACGTGGTTTAACGCGGAGGTGGAGCACCCAAAGCGTGCCATCCGTGACTGGCAATTCGCGGATGTCATATGTGCGCTGTACCGCCAATTCATACACGAGGCCACGGCGCAGAATGCCTCAGACCAGTTCGATGCAACTCGGTACTCGCGCGCCAAGGGCATAGTGGCCTACTTCAACGAGCTAATGGACTTCGCTGCTCGAATGATTGAACGGCCGAGTAAGTACACATTCAAGCAGCGTTTCCTGAAGGGACTACCGCATGACTTTGTCGAAAAGCTCATGATCAACCACGGGATCTCCGCCGAATTCTCTACGATCAACGAAATCATGTTGGCCGCGAGAGAGCTTGAGAATGCTGAGCTATTCCTCAAGCGCCACTCTGCACGGACCGAGGCACGCGATACCCAGGCTGTGAAAGGAACCGTGGGCACATCCTGGAATAGGCAGCGTCCACGAACGGTGGAGCGGGCGGCCAATGACAAGCCACCCCGAGCACCTGCGCCTGCGCCGGCGGCGACAGCCCCGAGCGGCCCGACATGGCAGAGCCCCGCACGACGGGACGTACCTGGGGGTCGCACGAGCAATGTCCTAACCTCGCAAAGCAGCACACCTCGAAAGCGGGACGCCTCGAGGGTGACTTGCTTCAAGTGCGGGCAAATTGGACATTACTCGACGGACCCCAGTTGCCCTAAGTACGAGGGCAGGGGGCCGCAATTATTCGCTGCCCAGGTAATAGATGACCGGTCAGACGTTGAGCAATGACGATGGGCACACCCCGCAGGCGAGCGACGGGGAGGACGACGCAGTATACGTCCGAGCCATGCGCGTGGGGTTAGAACACCAGATATTGAGCGAGGAGGACCAGGAGAGGCTAGACCTACCACCCTGGGCGCGAGTTCGCGTGTTCAATGACTCCATCACCGGGCTGTTGGCCCCGGAAGAGTACCTGGCATTGACCCCAACGCCAGGGAACCCCGGGCCAATAGACTGGCGATCAAGGCGTTGGACCCCTTCGCTAGAATACGGTCTCGTACATTTCTCCGGATGCACGGACTGCGATAATTTTATATCTCACCAGCAAGAAGCACATGAGCATCAGGAGGAGAGCTACATGCAGGCTCGGAACGCGCGATACCGATATGAGCACTGGTTGCGACAGGTGGGATGGGAGAACGCACGCGTTGAATTGACCCGGAACGGGCAGAATGCGCGTGTGTACCTGCGGTTGCGAGGAATGTATGAAGAGGCGCGTAGAGAGGCTGAGCGCGCTTGCGACGAGGCAGACGAACTCCGTCGCCAGACGAGCGAAGCTCGAGAGCACATGGAAACCGCGGAGTGCCTCCTGTTAGCGCTAGAGGGTGAGCACGAGCGGGTGGTACGAGAGCTGCGAGACGCGCAGCGAATCATAGATCGCCTGCAGACCGTAGTATCCACTAGACTGGCTCGTGAAAACGAACTGCACCCGGAACCGAGGCGCGGGATGGCCAGGGTGGTCGCGGACTTGTATTCTAGGCGCTATAGCGGTGACTCGTCCGATTCTGACGAATCGCATATGAGTCACGAGACGGGCGGCACGTCCCCCGCAGTGCCCAGCGAGCATGAATCCATGCCGGATCTGGAGGACCCTGCGGAATGGATGGCGGCAATGAGGGACAGCGAAGAGGCTCGGGAGTTCCGCTCGGCCACGCGCCACCCATTCCCGCCAGGACAACGCCCCGATGTCCCGGTGGAACACCGGCAATGCTTGGCCGCTTATGTGGAGGTTAACGGCGTGAAGGCGTACGCACTCTTCGACACGGGCAGTACGACCGTGTCGGTGACACCGGACTTCGCCCGGGTCAGTCGCATCCCACTTACCGCACTGGAGAATCCAGTCACGCTGCAACTCGGGTGCGTAGGAAGCCGCTCAAAGATCAATTTCGGCGCGTTAGTCAATGTGAAGATTGGGCCGATAGACGACCTACAATACGTAGACGTCGTCAACATCGACCGCTATGACATGATCGTCGGCACGCCGTTCATGTATCGGTTCGGCGTATGCCTGGACTTTGCACACCGTGCCGTGACCGCGCGCGGGAGGGACCTTGAGCTCGCAGCAGACTCGGACCAACTCGCGACGGCGAGACGGCGAGTAGGCTCCGCCCAGCACACGCGGGGTCCGGAACCTCGCCATTGACTAGCGGCACGCGGGGAGGAACCGGTCGGCGTACACGCACGACCACCGCGCGCCCCGCACCCCGGCGAGGAACGGCCGACCGGCACATCTGGATCAGATGAGCAAATGTTGGCCATGAAAAGAGAAGAGAAGGAAGAAAACAGCAAACCACGCCCTGGAACAGGGACGTCGGATCGAACAGACGCCGCAACGTATGCAGGGAGTGGCGCCATTGGGGGCCCAGGCGCGAAGCGTGACGTCGCCGCACTGCGGGAGAATTGGTACGCTCGATGCAAGGACATCATGAGCGGAGTGCCTCCTGTTCTCCCTCCATTGCGCGAAATAAATCATCACATCCCTTTGATAGATGAGAATAAGACGTACCGTTATCGCCTCCCTCGGTGTCCTGATGCTATGAAAGCACAGCTGATGGACAAAATCACTGCGTACACGACGGCCGGTTGGTGGGAGGCAGCCACCACGTCGCAAGCGGCCCCACTACTGTGCATCCCGAAGAAGTCGGGGAAATTACGCACCGTTGTGGATTGCCGTGAACGGAATGAGAATACCGTGCGCGACGTCACCCCGTTCCCGGATCAGGATCAGATCCGCCTAGACGTGGCCAAGGCGCGGTTTCGCTCGAAAATAGACATGTCGAATGCCTATGAGCAGATCCGTGTCATACCTGAAGACGTCCGTAAGACGGCATTTGCCTCGGTGTACGGAACGTACCTGAGTCAGGTCATGCAGCAGGGTGACTGTAACGCACCGGCAACTTTCCAGCGACTGATGACCGCCATATTCCGGAGGTTCATAGGCAGGTTTGTCCATGTATACCTGGACGACATATTTGTATTCAGTGACTCTGTGGAGGAACACGAGGAGCACCTGGAGCAGGTGTTTGACAAATTGAGAGAGGCTCACCTTTTCCTCGAGCGGGAGAAGTGTGACCTCTACGCGATCGAGCTTGACTGTCTGGGCCATGTCATAGACGATCGTGGGCTTCACGCAGACGGAGACAAGATGGCCAGGGTGCGCGCGTGGAGGACGCCGCGCAACTACCACGACGTGCAGATGTTTCTTGGTCTTGTACAATACCTGGCGCACTTCATGCCGGATGTATCAGCTTACACGGGGCCACTATCTTCGATAGCAAGAAACGGTCACCATTTTGCGTGGCACCCCCTACACGACAGGTGCTTCGAAATGATAAAGACGCTTGCTTGCAAGACGCCCATATTGCGACCGATAGATCCCCGCATCGCGGAGAGGATATGGGTTATCTGTGATGCCTCAGCGTCCGGGGTAGGCGCCATGTATGGCCAGGGGGCGACTTGGCAAACATGTAGACCCGCCGGGTTCATGTCGAAGAAATTCACGGCCGCCCAGCATAATTACCGTGTCTTTGAGATGGAGACGATCGCAATCCTTGAGGCGTTGCTCAAGTGGGAGGACAAATTACTGGGGCACAAGATCACGGTGGTCACTGACCACAAGGCCCTCGAATTCTTCAAGACGCAGCGCCGACTTTCGAGTAGGCAATCCCGATGGTCCGAGTACTTGGCGCGTTTCGACTACGACATCGAGTATGTCAAGGGCGAAACGAATAAAGTCGCCGACGCACTATCACGGTATTTCGAGAGCGATACGTGGGACGAGCCTCACCCGGCCTCTGTGTACGTGGACGCGGATTCCAGGCTTGACCCGGAGGGAGAGGATCTCCCCTTCCAGCGGGTCGTAGAAATTCGCGCCATGCGGGCGGAACATCCCAAGCGTGAACGCAGGGCGCCGCGACGGGCAGACGAACCTCGCTCGTTCGCCCCGACGAAGCTGGTAGAACCTGTAGAGGAGCGGGTGGAGACGGCAGCGGCGCTTGCGGCAGCGGCGACGCCGCGGATTGAAGTACCGGCGAAAGTTGTGGGCGGCGAGGCGGACCCGCGCGTCGTGGATTCCAGCATGCAAGGGCTATCTCTGGGGCCGGTGGTGGAACAGGAAGGCGAATTCATCCCCGCCGTGAAGAGAGGATACACCGAGGACCCCCTGTTCAGCAAAGTGTTGAGCAACCCTGGAGCACACGAACGATTCGTAGTGAACGGGGGACTCATAACGACTCGGAATCGTGCAGGGGAGGACGTCCTCTGCATACCATCCGTCATCCACAAGAAACGTAGACTGACGGAAGTGGTGATAGACCTGGCGCACAAGATGCTGGGCCATTTCGGGCCACAGAAGACGGCGGACTACGTCCGTCGGTTCTACTGGTGGCCAAAGCTGGGGTCGGACGTAGAGAGATTCTGCACGACCTGCGGCAACTGTCAGACCTCCAAGTCCCGAACGCAGCTGGCGCAGGGACTCCTGCATAGCCTACCGATACCCGAACGACCGTGGGGCTCGATCGGCATGGACTTTGTTGGTCCGTTCCCCTCATCGCGCGGGCATGACTATCTTTGGGTCATTATCTGTCGACTAACGTCAATGGTGCACCTGGTCCCCATTAACACGACGACGACGGCGAGTGAACTCGCCTGGTTATATGTACGAGACGTGATCCGCCTGCATGGGCTGCCGGACTCCATCGTTTCGGACAGAGACACCAAATTCACATCGCGATTCTGGCGCGAAACCCATCAGCTATTGGGGACGAAGTTATTAATGTCTACCTCATTTCATCCCCAAACGGACGGTGCTAGTGAGCGCGCGATACGGTCTGTTGGTCAGATCCTACGCGCTTGCGTCAGACCTGACCAAACGGACTGGGCTGAGAAGATTCCCCTTGTCGAGTTCGCTATCAATTCCAGCGTCAGCCGATCCACCGGATTCGCCCCGTTCGAACTGAACGCGGGGCACATGCCAAGAATGATCTCGGCGGTGAGCCCCACGACGATGACCCCCCCAGGCGTTAGGCAGTTCGTGGAACCACCAGTCCCTGTAGTCTAATAGTAATACATACCGATGCCAGTCGGTCCATGTATTACAATGATTGACCAACGACACATATATTGTATATATTGGCTAATATGGCCTGTTCTCCTTCTGGCCAGTGCATTCCCACACCCCGGGGATCATCTTGGGTCACCCCTATATCATTCCCACGCCCGGAAAACACCGGATATTGGAAATAGTCAGAAAATGACAAAACATACCAAACATACCAAATGTGGAAACAAGTTCCCACACACCACAGATAACCCCGAAAAACCCGAAAATAATCGGGAGGCCGTGGTTTCTCCAGGTCACGTTGTTTGCCTACCAAATGCGGAAATAGCTTCCCACCCACTACAAAATCCCGCAGAAATCCCCGAAAACCCCAAAAATATTCGGGAACCCGTGGTTTCTCCGGGTCACGTTGTCCGCTTACCAGATGCGGAAATAGCTTCCCACACACTACAAAATCCCGCAGAAATCCCCGAAAAACCCAAAAATATTCGGGAACCCGTGGTTTCTCCGGGTCACGTTGTCCGCCTACCAGATGCGGAAATAGCTTCCCACACACTACAAAATTCCGCAGAAATCCCCGAAAAACCCAAAACTATTCGGGAACCCGTGGTTTCTCCGGGTCACGTTGTCCCTTACCAGATGCGGAAACAACTTCTCACGCACTCGGGCACAGACAGAAAATGGTCAATATGTTCAGGAAACTGCAATTTCTGCAGTTGCATTGTGTTTGTATTCATCATTGTCTTAAGAGCTCACCAGATACCAGAAATAACCAAGCAAATGATAGACTACTACTAGTACAAACCAGTGAAGTACATGCTGATGCCGAGTTCAAGTTCACACAGATGAAAGTCCAAATTCCCACGCATCAAATATACACTAAATTTCTGGTGCCACGATTCCTTATATAACAAACAACTACAGCAGTGCTATATCTAAACAGTAATGCGAGCATGAGAGGACAGTGGGATGCTGTGTTCAAGAAATGCTGGGATTGTGCGACAGGTGTTGACGCACGGCGTGTCAGGGTGGGGCAAGGCGAGAACTGATAACCGACCGATGTTGACACGAGTCAATGTGGGTGGGGCTGGAATGGTCGAGCAATGGGCCATGCTCTGATATGCATCAATGCAGGCGGGGCAAGAAGGTGACACGCGGGGCAGGAAGGGGGTACAGGGGTGTGGAGGAAAGGTTGATGTACAACGGGACATATGGGCGATGGGCGATGGGCGATGGGCGATGGGCGATGGGCGATGGGCGATGGGCGATGGGCGATGGGCGATGGGCGATGGGCGATGGGCGATGGGCGATGGGCGATGGGCGATGGGCGACAGGCAACGGGCAACGGGCAACAGGCAATGGGCAATATGCAACAGGCAACGGGTGATGGGGCGACGGGCGATCGGCGATGGACAATGAGCGACGACACGCTAAGGGCCTCGGGCGACGTGTGTTGAATGTACAGGACTTGATGCAAGGTGCACACAGATTATTTGCTGTGATAAAGACACAGGTTAGTATGAAGAGAGAGGGGGAGGGATGTGCAGCGCACCGTCGCTTTGCAGGCCTCGCGTTGTCGGTTTTTGCGGACGCACCACGTCCCCTCTTTCCTCCCCGAGGGGGCTTGGATGCAATGGACGCGGCGGTGGGAGCGCTCTGCAAGGCGTGGAATCGCATGGTGGCGAGGGTGATGCGGGCGTCGGCTATGGCAGCAAGCCAGTCGGCCTTGGATGTGCTGTCGGACAACCTCAACGCGTAGCCCCACCAAAACAATGTGACGATGACGACGAGAAAGCCGCCCATGCCTCCAAGGCACAGCCTGGACCAGTTCATCGTGCTGGACGGCGGTGCCAGCGCACCGTTGTTGAGGCGTCGCTCCGAGGGCTGAAGGCTCGTCCACCAGAAGTTGAATTTACGGACGAACTCTGCGAGGTCTTTCTTCTCGAGCTTGCCCTTGTGCCAAGGTCTTCCATCCTTGAACCACGCGGAGACTTGCGCCGGTCTTTCAAAGTTGTCAAGTTTCTTGGAGGATCCATTCTGAGTGCAAGTCAGTAAAGGTTTGAGTTGAAAAAATTAGTGGGAGGACGCACCCCGAACCGCATGATCTCCTCGAAAACGCAGTAGTGCCTGAGCAATTCATGCCACTCGGGCCCCAGTTCGTCGACGCTCATGGTCTCGATGCCCTTCTTGAAGAAATCGGGCCAGCCTCGGTCCGCGAGAGAGCCGGCGAGGGCGTGAACGTCCGCTGACGGGGCCAGGGCAGAGTTACCGGTTGCAGCTGGCGGCACGGGCACTGGCGCTGGCGGCGTCGGCGGGTGGAGGGCTACGGTGGCGGTGGAAGACAGTGTGGCTGCTATGACTCTACCGTTGGCGTCCACAGAGGCATCAGCTGTGGCCGCAGCGGACACAGACGCGCTCGTGCTTGCGCTTGCACCCGCACTCGCGCGGGAGGGCGGGATGGCGGTGGATGCTGTCACCATCACCTCAGACGTAATATCAACCGCATTGGGAGAGTGCATGGGTGTGGACGGGAGTGGAGGCGTGGGCGAGGGCGCGCGCGAGCGCACAGATGCGAGCGAGGAGGCATGCGCCGTCAAGGCCATGGGAGTAGGGATGGGGATGGGGATGGACGAGGACGAGGACGAGGGAGGGGGCGGAGGCGCGGTCACGGGGCTGGGTGGCGTGGTCGCTCTCGCTGTCGCTGTCGCTGTGGCCGAGGAGCCGTCCGCAGGCACGGTGACCGTCGTGTTCGCGACAACGCTGACAGCCGCCGCCGCAGGCATAGGTGAAGTGGGTAAGGCGTCCGTGGATGCGGAAGCCAAGGGGAGTACTGCATTGTTGGGAGCCGGGTGAGAGGTGGACAGTGCCGCGCTTGCGCTTGCGCTTGCGTGAAGGATGGAGGAGGGTCCAGCGACCGGCGACGGTGACGGGGGCAACGTGGTCATCGCAGAGGCGGGCGTGCTTGTTGCAAGGACGTTGTTCGAGGTAGCACCTTCGCTGGCTGACCGCCACGTGTTGGCCTCGTGGCGCGTGCTGCCTTTTCGAGCCATGACTTTGATCTCGTCCGCTACACAATCTCAAGAGTCAGTACCGCGACCCTACAGGACTGCGAAGGTAAGCCTCACCAAACACTGCCTCTGCAAACCCCGAGATTGACGACGACGTCTCTTTGTATGCATTTGTGTCGTATAGCGGCCATATTTGGTCCATCGCACCGCGCTTCTTCCCTGCGTGGACCCTGGAGGAGACGGCTCAGCGACCAGAAGGCACAAGACAACACAGCCGGCGACCCACGAGAAAACCTCGACCTTTCCATCCTTGGATGGAGTGGGACCCGCCATGAAAAGGGACGCCACGCAGTTGAAGCGCTTGGCGACACTGTCGACAAGCGGCTGGAGGACCATGTACGCGTTTGCGCCCGCCCTGGCCAACGGTGAGTCGCATTGTTATCAGAAGCCAACCCCACACTTACCACTCCTTTTCTTCATCGGTTTGCGGCGTGTCCATGTACGTTTGGTTGTACTGAGCGACCGCGGCTTCGTATCGCCTCTCCACCTCGTCGTGTATTTCCTCACGGAACGCCTCCGTTTCCTCCTCCCATTTCTCCCTAACAGCTTTCATCCGCAGATGAACGTCCTTCGGCATCGGTTTGCCCGCGCTGCCTGCGATGATAGCCGGCAGCGTCTCCTCAAAATGCGCCTTGATGCGATCGTCCCAATACAGGTCTGAGTAAACGTGGTGGGCGTGCTCGCGGCGTGGAGGCTCAACAAATTTGCGGGCAACAGCTTTGTACACATCGTCAGCCGCCTCAGCAGGCAGTGCAATCGTGGCTGTAAGCTTGCGGACGCGATGCGGGTACCAGTCTCTGATTTTCTGCGGCGAACCGGTAAGCACCGTGAATTCGGATAGGATGAGCGTGCTTACTTTGAAAACATCGTTAAAGGTGCCCTCTCTCTTCGCGCGGGCCTCGTCATCTTCATCCTCATGGTCCGAAGCATCGTCGAGCCTCGACACGTCAGGCTCCTCGGGCTCCGTCTCCGGATTTTCGCTGATGGCCAGGTCGTAACTGAACACTATGAAAAATAGGCGGGTGACTCGTCTGTAGAACTCGTGAGCCTTTGTCTTGCTGCCCGCTACCTTCCGATAGTCATTGACGTAGCGCTCTAGGAAATCAGCTTTGAACCCTGTGGCCCAAGGCGTGCGGCCGCGGGGCTTTCCCCGGCTCTGAGCGCGTTTTCCGGTCATCTATGGCTGGGTCACAGTACAAGGAAGGTGCGAGAGAGCGTGGGCGGGACAGAGACGGAAGGTGACAACGCAGAGAGGTCTGGGAGTCTGGGTATGCTGCCCAAATTGTAGCTATAATTTTTGCAGCGACAGATCTTCTTCCCCTGGCTATAGATAGACTTGACCCAATTCCCTAAAGTATTGGTCTGATGCGTGCCGACATGATCGCCCGGTAGCCAAGCCAAATCGGTCGCCAAGGGCGCTCAACATCGAGACCAACTTCTAGTCCACTCATCGCAACTGTGCTAGCGCATTGCGCACGGGCACATACAACTGACCAGCTCATTACTGCAGCAAGAAATGGTTCATTTGTCTGAAGGTCGCGAACACGAGACAACGAGTATGTGAAAACACAAGGCCTGGACGTTTCAAGCAGGGAGATTCCACCCCCTCAATCGGGAATCGAGCGCTACATGTAAGACGTCTGCAAAATGAACCTGCCTAGCGCCTTCCATTTCCCCTACCGCGCGGCATCGTGGGCCCCACGGTCCTCCTCTCCCAGCTCCGGGAGAACTTGACCAGCTGGTTATTGTTCCTCGCGTGGTCGTAGGACTCGCGAGCGAGCTCGTACGTGTCGAACCTTTTGACGACTATGAGACGAGACACACCGCGTGCCGCCAGGAAGTCCTTCCTAAAAGAAATTGAATAGATCGTACACGATTTGACAGGCAGTGAGCTTACGCATAGCGGTAAATGCCTGGCTGCAAGCCCTTGTACACCACCCACGCGTCCCCGTCCCATCGCTGCTGCTCCTCCTGCGTGCCATCCCCAACATAGCTGGTGAATCCCGCATCCAGACGCCTCTCGTTGTCAGCGCTGCGCGTGTTCTGAGCGTCGTCCACACGGTAGATAATGGTGTTGGGTTCTAATTGTGGAGTGGGTGGTGGCACGGGAGGCACGGGAGGCACTTTGAGGTCCTGCTCACCCTGCACGCTTGTGGGCATCTGTGGCGTCGAGAGCGAGAGCGAGACATGGTTCAGGAGGTTCGTGACCTCGTCGGTGAGTGAATCCATAACAAACGCCATGGTGGAAACGGGCAACATGAGGGCTGGGCGTAAAGCGGCGGCGGCCTGCACTTTATAAGGCGCAGAAGAGGCGCTCGCACCATAGATGCCGTAGATATGGGGTGGCTGATGCGCTGGATGTGGCAAAGAGAACGTACCTCTTGACCTTCTAGACGGAACGGTGGCCCTCCAATGGGGAACGAGGGGGCAGGATATGAATAGCAGCTTGAATACGCGACTTCATGCAGCCGGCAGACCTGTCCAGAATGCTAAGGCCCAAGCGGCGCAGAGTGGTAGAGCAGTGTGAGCACCATGTGTTGCAACTGGGACGGGAGCTCAATGACCCGCGGTATATTGCCTTTACCTGAGTGTGTCAACGGTAAAGTGGATGAGGAACATGGTAGGATGGTAATTTGACTCACATGAACAGATAGATATGCTGCACATGCTGCGCGGTCCAAATTGGACATGTATATATGTGCACGATATGCCTCCGAGTAGTGCGTGGCCCATCACAGCGATCGACACAGATAGCAAGAGGGCTGGAGGGTGCAACCAAGGTAAACGTCGAGGCGCAACAGCGATGTAATGTAATACGTACCGCACGGCAGAGTCCCGACGGACACGGCGGACACAGATCGAAGTGGTGCATGACATGCAATGATGTGTTGCAGAGACATGCAGCTATGTGCACATGTAGATGTCTTGGTAAATGACTTCGCTCGACTTGAAGCGGAGGCACAGGCGTGCCCATGTGCTTGCGGGATGCTAGCAGCGGCGATTTGTCAATGAGTAGAATATAAGCCACAAGCCAGTAGGCCACTGATCAAGAGGCGCACCGTTGTTTTGTTCTCGAGCTTGTTTAAATGCTGAAATGTGTGGGATTGCGCAGACCGCGCAAAGGCCGACTCGGAAGTGCGATCGTCTCCTGCTATCGGACCCGGCGCAGTATTAAACAGAGAGGTTAGAATTCAGCTACGTACCAAAGGTAGCCGTGCGTCGAGGGATATTGCTGATGAGAATGGTCGGTGTGCATGGGGGTGGGATGAGCCCGAGCCTGAATGAATGCCTTGTTCAAGCCTGGAGTATGCAAGCCTTGCAGCCATCGCGGACACCTAAAATAAAATGTAATTACAAAAATAGTACTGTACACAGATAGACGTGCTATATGCCCTAGAAAAATATCGAAAAATCGATCTTCGCCATTGTTCATGTATTGTGAGGTCCAGGAGGCAGGAGTGGCCGGCGCTTACATGGCGCTTAGCTCTGCTTGAGACATACCGTACCTGTGACCGTGTCGCGGCGTTCAGGCCACTACCGCCCCCTCCCCATAAAACAGCTGCCCCACTCCTCACGATTGTCCTGCGTTACCCTGGCTATTACGCCCTTGCATATTCCTGTGAGAATATTCTCCTGCTGCCACCTTTCTCCGCCCGCCCCTCCTGCCCCCCTTCGGGCGTCGTAAAGTCGAGAGCCCTACCGGGACCGCATGCGATACTTGTTTGGAACACTGCACGCAGAATATAATCCAGCGCAAGCCTTGACGAGAGCCCTACCGGGACCGCTGGGTGCGCGTTGGTCACGTTGCGCAGTCGTATGCTATGGGCACCCACTTTTCAACCCGTCTGCGTCCTGTGTCAGCTCCGTTGCCCTTACTGACTTGAAATTGCCTGGACACCAGGACATCCTTACCCGGCGCGTCGCACTGTCTGGAACGACGTGTCAATGTCACGCACGGTGGGCTTTTCTGGCACCTGCTGATGCCGCGGGCTGACCCTGCCACCAGACGCGCTCAAAACGTATTTTCTCCCCATACGACATTCCTCAGGAATTGGCTATTGAACAGCGTTTGCTGCCAGGCTCCATCATCCATATTCCATTTGATTGTGATATCGAGGAGCTTGTTGATGATGCGTTCGAGCGCGACGACGCGGAGTTCGAAGGCGCAACATCTCCATCCCGTAGTGCGAGTGCATGTACCCCTGCTGCCCCACCACTGTAAGCCATGCCTTTCTCTCTAGTGTCCTGTTATGCTGTGCTGAGTTCGACATCCGCAGAATAGCCGAATTGGTGCCACCGGAGGATGACGACGCTCCGATCAGCAAGCGCAAATACCATACGACAATGCGACGCCAGCGCATGAAAGAGAACAGGAGAAAGTCCGAGCGTGTAACGCTGTACAAGATCCGTGCACGCACAGTTGTGAAGTACAGCAAGCCAAAGAAGATTGAGGTGCGGCTTCTTGCTGAGAAGATGCCGCACACACGCAACGGCTGGGTGGGCATGCAGGATCATCTCCTGCCGTCAAGTACGGTCCGGGAAATCAAGAGGTACACTTCTGCTGGATTTCACTATGTCGCTTGGGATGGCAAGTCAGTAAGCTCAACCAGCCTCGCGCAATTTCCGCTAACGGTGCCTGCACAGGCAACTGATGGGAATTGCAGACTCGAAGGGTCGGATACTTGGTACCTTGGCAGGACGGCCACCCAACGATCCTACCTGGGACGACTCCGGAGTGGATGCCTATGAAACCTTGGCGCGTGCGCGCAGCAAGCTCAAGCTGGCGAGCGGTCAGCTGGTGCATAGGCGCGGCAATTACCCCACGATTGCCACAGGGATTTCCTTCGGGGGCGGCCAAACGGTGCGTGTATTTCTTTTCTGCCTTCGTATCATACCGCGCGCTGACGATCAAATGCAGTGTCCTTCGCATCTGTCGCTGCACGGTAACGATGAAGTGGTGGAGGAGATAAAGGCACGGCCCAGCGTACGGCGCTTTGCAGGTTTTATGAATAGTGCGTTGTCTGCGCCATTGTCTGCAACCGCCAGCTAACTGCAATTGCTCATAGGTACTTTTGCCTTTGGATCGCCCAAGCACTACAAGGAGTACGAAAGAAACATGCAGGATCTCCTGGAACATGACCCCTCCCTCACTCTGCCCTACGACAATTCTATATGGGCTGCCACGACATTCAACTTTGGTCCGAATGTCTACACCAACATCCACATCGACAGTGCCAATTATGCCTGCGGATGGTGCAGCATCGCGTCGCTTGGTGATTTTAATCCTAAATTCGGTGGGCAGCTCATCCTACACAAAGCGCGGCTTATCATCGAATTTCCCCCACATTCTGTCATCAACATTTTGTCGGCGGTATTCCCTCACGGCAACATATCTATAGGGGACCACGAGACTCGTGCATCCATCACCCAGTACACAGCCGGAGGGATATTTCGCTGGAATGCATACGGCCATCGCACGGAGGCGCAGTTCGAAGCCGAGGATCCCGCTGCAAAGAGGCACATGGACCTCACCCGGAAGCAGCGATGGCGCGACTCAGTGAACCTCTTCTCTAAATACGACGAGCT
The DNA here is from genome assembly GCA_019914985.1 of Auriscalpium microsporum. Classification (NCBI taxonomy): domain Eukaryota; kingdom Fungi; phylum Basidiomycota; class Agaricomycetes; order Russulales; family Auriscalpiaceae; genus Auriscalpium; species Auriscalpium microsporum. Next base: position 206,096 of record JAHLMG010000016.1, on the reverse strand, counting down.
CGCGTCGGATATTCGGGAAGCATTTGGCATAGATTCAGCCCCGTTAGCTACCGTCTCGCAGTAGCACGTTGTGTGTAGTGTACTTGTGACTTGTCGAATCACAGACGCCCTTGGAACGCCGTCACGTGCGTCTTCTTCGTTGATTGAGCGCCAAAGGGTCACTGCCCGCAACCCACCACCATGCCAAGTGAACGATCCAAGAAGAAGAAGAAAACAACAAATGTTGGGTGGTTTGAAGACACTGCCGCCTCGCAGACAGCATCCACAGTCCTCCAGGCCTCCGCCGACGGCCGTCGTCTCCTCAGTGGCTCTACGCATGTGGTTCCGACACGCCGCCTCCTTCAGCCTGTCACCCCGGTGCCGATACCGAGGCGCTTGCCGTCCGCCCAACCCGACCCAAACGCCCACTTCGGGGGGGACTACGACAGCATTTCCGCCCCGAACGACCTCACTGATGCCGTTGAGGGAGGGCTATTGGGCGTGGACGATGTTGGCGAAGTTGTCCACATTACCCCCGCGGACGTGGCACTCGGGCGCGCGCGCCGATACCAAAACTCAGTGCGTCCCATCTGCTCTCGTGTATCATTAGTAGCTGACGGTTTCTTACAGGACTTTCCCCTTCTCACCTGGATCCCGCTCCGCGATGAGTATCTGGACGAGGTGCTTCGCCTCGAAGGACGCGGCGCATCGTTTGGTGGGGCTGCGTGCTCAGGTGGCTGCAACGGCGAAGAGGAGGTGACTGTCCGCTGTCGGGACTGCTTCGGCGGGGGCATGATGTGTGTAGGCTGCGCGGTCAGTTGCCATGCCCTGCACCCCTTGCACCGTGTCGAGGTGAGTCTTGACTTGTTAGTGTCGCGGCTACCGCTGACTTTTCGATTATTCCACAGAAGTGGAACGGATCTTTCTTTGCCCGCATCTCCCTCGCATCCCTCGGACTTCGCGTGCAACTCAACCATCCACCCGGCACGAAATGCGGCCAGCGCGAGCCGGCGCGTGGCGAATTCACCGTCATCCACACCAACGGCATCCACAAGGTCAATCTAGACTTCTGCGGCTGCGGCCGCGCGTCAGGCATCCAACGTCGCCAGCAGCTCCTTCGCGCATCCTGGTGGCCCGCAACAACAATTGAGCCAAGCACCGCGGCAACATTTGCAGCCCTAGACAAATTCCATGTGCTGTCCTTGACTGGGAAGCTGACGGGATATGACGCGTATCGCGCCCTAGAATTTGAGACAGACAATTCAGGACTAATGGATATACCCGTATGCATGCCATGATCTTAGACACCTGCCGCCGTTTAACCTGATACATCATAGGATCGTCTGCCCAGCTGGATGACGATGGTACGGCAGTGGCGCCATATCACGATGGTCAAGAGGGCAGGCCGTGGGCACGATGAGTCAGGAATCGCAGGGACGAAGGATGGGGAGTGTGCAGTTGTATGCCCTGCTTGTCCCCACCCCGGTGTCAATCTCCCTGATGACTGGGCCTCGGCGCCCTCGAATAGAATGTGAGTTGTCGTACATATTTGTATCCTGCAGCTTTTAACGCACCGCAGGTGGTTGTACCGGCTGAACATCGCCGTCGACGCCAACTTTCGGTTGAAGAATCGCCTGCGTTCGTCCAAAACCCTTGACCCAGGCCTCAACACCGGCAAGGCATATTTTGTCGGCGATGCAGAGTACGAAGAGCACCTTGCAAAGTACATCGATCAGGATGAAGTAAGCAGTGCTCGTGTCAGCTTGAAGTGGTGGTCCTGCTGACATGCGCTTTGGAAGATGAGCGGTTGCTCTCGATTTGCTGCCCTCGCCGCGGCGAACCTCAAGAGCACCAAGGGCCTACGTGTCACCGGAGTTGGAGGCGCGTTCTGCGCACGGCACGATATGTGGCGACCTGTGGGTTTGGGTGATCTTCAGAAGGGAGAAAGGTGCGTGTCGATGCTCTGGCACGCGACTGATATGCTTACCCCTTTGCTCTAGATATTGTAACATGGACTATATATTTTTCAGCACGATCAAGGGCATCAAGAACTCCTCTCTCCTCATTTCCTACGACATTGCGTGCCAGTGGTCAAAAAATCTACGGAAGCGTATGGCCGATGTAGCCCAATGGGTCCTCCCCGACTTCGTACGCTATGCAATCCCCAAGTTCCACCACCCGGCGCATCGAGAAGAATGCCAGGGAAAACTCAGCTTACCGTCCGAGCCTGGCGCGGGACAAAACGATGGAGAAGCCCCGGAGCGCAGCTGGTCCAACTTGAACGGCGCTGCTGCCAGTACGAAAGAGATGGGGCCTGGTGCACGACACGATACGCTGGACGACCATTGCGGACATGCCAACTGGCGAAAATGCGTGGGCATGCGTACGTAGCCCTGCTTCTCTTACATTCAAATCGTGCTCATGCATTTCACAGTAACCTCGCTGCCACGACGCCTCAAAAATGCAATACTGGAGGCAACTGTCCAGGGCGACGTGTTCACAGACTTTTCCACCGCCCTGCAAGACGACCATCCCAAGGAGCTTGCCCAATGGAAGGAGGAGATCGTGCGCTGGGAGGCTACAGAGGAGGGGGCGAGCCCTTATTGCCGCCCGACCAGTGGTATGTGCTGCTATATTCACTTCATTGTCCATCCTCACCAATGGATACAGATGTCACCGTAGCCGATGTCCGCCTGGAGCTCGCTGAGGAAGATAACGACGCCGTTGTATCCGAAGACATGACAACATTGCAGCCCGCAGCCCACGCGTTCATTCTGACTGGTTTGAGAATACAAAGCATGCAGTGCGTGCAATTCATCGACACCGAGTGGCTGTGGTTTACTAACCCGTGCTTGCAGGCTTCGATTGCGTCTCGATCGGCGTCCAGGGGACGGGGATACCGCAAACCAGCTCGCGCAGGTGCAGGAGTCGCGGACCTCACTCCTACGACTCATCCATAGATTTCGCGCCGACCAAGAGATCCATATGCCACGTGTCGCCTCCATTATCGACTACGATGAATCCACTTCCTCCCATACAACCGTTCGGCCCGAGAACATCAAGCTCCACCTCCCCTCCGATGTTTCGACCAGGGAGCGGCACGCCCTGTGCGATAGCTCACTCATTGACATCGAGTCGAAGCTGCGCTTGGCCGCCGCCAGTGATGCGCTGGATGGTGTCCGCCATCAGCTGCGATTCCGAACATACGTGAACAGGTTCAAGATCACCAACGTTACCGGCCAGAGAAAGAACACCCGGGCGCGTGCGCTTCAAGCCCGTATCGAAGTCGGTGTCAAGCGTCAGGCGGAAGCCTACCGCATGCATCGTGCGGCGTACCTGCGACTTGTGGGCCCTGGGGAGTGGGAGAAGAAGCTGCAGGTGCTCGACGACAGCCATCTCGTTGGGCTTGGGGCCCGCCTCATCGACGCTATCGACCAAGCCGATCAGGATTCCGTCCTGGAGTTCTTGCGGTCCCGCAGGGGTGGCGAAGCGAGTGGTGAAAGCCGCTACAAGCTTCCATGGATATGGTACTCTGAGGCGTCGGGCGAGGAAGACGATGAGGACGGCCTTTCAAAAGGTACGTACTGTGCCATCTTCCAGAGGCTAAGCTAACTGCTACCATCCAAGATCTGAAAATCGAGTGGTTCAAAAGCCGAGCACGATCCACACGGTGGCTGGAGGAGGTGATGCAAGTCCATGAAGACATGCGAAGGGTCGAGACGACATACCGATCACTGTCCAGCGCGTGGAATGTACGCGGGTCAGCACGCGAAAACGCCTCGCCGCACCTGTCCGATGGCCTCCTTGCATATGCGTCAAAGCAAGCCGCCATGTTTCAAGCCCTCGCGGATCAGTGTGCCACCCAGTGGGCTGAAGTTCGAGCAGACGCCGTACGCTTCCTGGAGGGACGCCAGGATAATGGATTTCGCATTGGAGGGCCGGAGGACGAGGCGATGAATGTAGACTGAACCGTGCGTGCCCATTCAATTGTTTTCTCTTCAAATACTGAGTTTAATAATTCTCTACCGCTCTCTAGGCCCCATTATATCAGTCTCCAAGCCTATATTGAAGTCACCTAGCTGTCCCAGCCCCATCACCTGCCCCCAGTATTATATTTTGATTTTTAAAGATTTTATGCCGCTTTTCCGAGGTTTTCCCGCTCCCCTGCCCCCCATTCCTACCCCCTGTAATATAATTTGTATTTTTTACGATTTTTTCGGCGCATTCTAAGCGGGTATTTCAATATATTGCATGATCGGTATATATTTGTAATGGGTCGACCGATAAGCATTGGTATGTATAACTATTAAGCTACAGGGACGCCTGGTGGAACGGGCGTTGGGCAACTTGTCAATTGCCCATGACGCAATTGTGAAGAGCCGGGTGGCCCAAGCACACCATGCGAACAAACGACGGCGACAGGATGAGACGATCGTCGTCGACGACCTCATCTACGTGTCGACAGAGAACTTATCCTTACCGAAGGCGCGGGCACATAAGTTACTGCCAAAATACGTCGGCCCGTACAAGGTGTTGGTGGCGAGCCCACAAACGTCGACCTACACCGTCGAGTTACCGGCGGAACTGCGCGCTCGACGGATCCACCCCAATTTCCACGTCAGTAAACTGCGCAAGCACCGCCCGAACGACAACGCAATATTTCCGCACCGCGAAACGCGCGTGCACTATGACTTTGGCAACCCAGACGACCTTGAGTGGCTTGTCGAGGAGATCGCGAGCCACCGGTGGAGCGGTCGCGCGCTGGAGCTGCAGGTGCAGTGGAACCTGGGAGACCGCACCTGGGAACCAATTAACGCATGTACAGAATTAGAGGCATTGGATGAATATTTGCGGGTGCAAGGCGTCGGACGGTGGCAAGACCTGCCCCGGAAAATGCCGGTGGCAAAACCGTGACTCGCGGAGGAGGGCCTGCACGACGGAAGCAAACCACCTCTCGGCGACCGGCGCGGTCGCCATAGGAGTTGGAACTTTAAAATTGCCTCCCATCAAAAGAGGAGGACCATCACTCGTGCACGCCCCCCTATTTCCTCTTGCCCCCGCCACTCATACACCTGCCCGCCATTGAGAACGCGCGCGGGATCTGGACCCCAGTCCCCTCGCGCGCAAAGTAAATACAGCTCGCGAATCGCAGAGTACTGTACCTACGACGCCATGGCCGAAATGGACACAGGCGACGAAGATAATGCGTCGAGCCGCGAGCACTACGCTCGACGCCACTCTACTGGCACATCCGCAACAACGCGCCGCACTCCTGACCCATCGGAGTCGTCATCTCATGGACCCACGCAAGCCGTGCGGCCTGACGGACGTCTCCACGAACATCTGGAACGCAACGACTGGCGCGCACAACCTACATCTGGGGTGGTACACCACGAAACGTGCGTGTGCGGCCCCTGCCGGAAGTACGTATCCCATTTCATGGAACACATGTTCTCGGGGGATGAGTCTCTAGTACACGCGATGGCTGTGCGTGACACCGCCATCGTTAAGCACGCGGACCTGGGCGCAAGAATTGCCGCCCTCGAACGCAACATCGATGAACTACGCCAAGACAACGGCGATCTAGCGGACAAGAACGACCGCTTGCGCATCGAGGCCGACGACCTGCGCGACGACAACGACCGCGCGCACGCCACCGCTGGTGAGCTACGCGATGAAGTCAAACAATTACAGGACGAAGTAGCAGACCTACGCAGCGAGGCCGGCCACCTGCGTGGCAAACTGCGAGACGCGGAGGACGATATGCATCGCGAACGGCGGCGCAAACTGTCGCCGCCGTTACCTTCTCCCCCGACTATCCCGCTTGCGGATCGCATGCCCAAGGTACCCTTGGCCGATCGTATGGCGCCTCCAGCAGGCCGCACGCTACTTACACCTGGCGCCGACGGCGCCATGCGCCACACGTACATCCCACAACATGTCTTACAGTCGACCGGCGCCCAGCGCAACATGTCTATGGGGCTACCGCCGCCCCTAGGCCTCATTCCTGTGGGGGGGAGGGACGGCTACGTAGCCGACTCGGATCCCAACACGATCGCAGCAGTGGACTCGCTGCTGAGACGAGCGCGAGAGGCACCCAATAGCCCCGCGGCTGCTAAGGCGAGGTATTTCATGGAGCGTGTCTCGCTCACGCCGTTAGATCGGCACACCCCCATACACAAACATGCTATAGCTGTATGGGCAACGAATTCACTTGCGGCACTGTCGAGCGCCGCGGCCGTGGCTCACGCGCCGATGACGACAGGCAAGAATCAACACAACCCTTCTTCAGGGAAGCAGGGGGCAGACAAGACAACGCGACCCGTAGCTCAGGACTCGCCGGATACATGGCGACGATGGTTCGTTACCCATCCGGAGCCTAGACATCTTCGGCAGCACACACGCGGAGTGGGCACGAGTGACGACTTCCCCATACGGAACGTACGGGGATACGTTGCTGTACTGCGACTTGCCCCGCCTCGGGGCAAGGCGAGGAGCACGTACATGCTCCGCGCCGCCGCACTATTCGGTGTTCCCCAGGCATACCGGGAGGCACTCGAAGAAATGGGAGAAATGGTGGCCAGCGAGCGCCATGACACGCAGATGGACATCGACTACGACCCCTCGCGCGACGAGGTAGTCGTACATTTTGCCCGCAACGGACTCACTCTCGCGGAAGCGGACGACTATTGGGCATGGGGCCAGGAGTTTATCTCCACCTACATCAGCGACCTGCAGCCATCGGCGCAGCATCCGGCGCGCGTCGCGTATAACGCAATGAATTCTACGTCTCACTTGCCGCCTACACTGGAGGGGTTTCCTGATGGCCATGAGGCGTCCTTCAGTCTCGCACGGACCCCCCTCGCTTCAATTAGTGACGAACTACGTATGCCCGACGATGAGTACGTCGCGCCGACGGACGCGCCATCCCCCCGGTTTTGAATGTCACCCCGTATGGCACGCGCTGGTCGCGAGATCACCACACCCATCTCACTCAATCATCCTTCTATTCACAGGTGTGTGGTCTCGCTGGTGGGGGAGGGTGTGAGGTAGCCAATAGCGTGGGACAGGATGGTAAATACTGTACAGGTGGCTGACTCGTGGGAGTTGTGAGAGTGTACTCGCGCGCCCTGGAGGCGTGCGGGGGAGACCTTTTTATCTACAACGTTGTATCACTACTCAGAAGAATCCAATCTGGGTCTGGTGTATGCGACTGCGTGATAAGGGCTTACAATGCTTCTCTATGAAGTATGATGGCCTCCTCCAGATCTGGATATCTACCCAGTTGCTCAAAATAGGTACTCATAGCTCTTGCAAGATTGTTGAGGCTCATTGATCTACCAGAATGACCTAATGGTCTCAAGCTCAAAGCCTCTCTGTGCAGCGTAATGGCCTCCTCCAAATCAGCCATTTGACCTAGTTTATCAAAACGAATCCGCAAGACATTTGCAAGATTGTTAAGGCTTGATGAACGCTCAGGATGACCTACTGGCCTCAAGCTAAGTGCCTCTCTATCCAGTGTAATGGCCTCTTCCAGATCAGCTATTTCTCCAAGTTGCTCGTATTGTGTGGTCAAAGCGCTTACAAGATTGGTGAGGCTCACTGGCCGGTGAGGATGACCTATAGGCCTCAAGCTCAGTGCCTCTCTGTGCAGTGTGATGGCCTCCTTCAGGACTGCTAATTCACTTAGCTGATCAAAAAGTGTCATCAAGGCAACTGCAAGATTATCTAGGCTCTGAGAGTGATCAGGATGGCCTACTGGCCTCAAGCTTAATGCTTTTCTGTGAAGTATAATGGCCTCCTCCAGATATGCCAATTGACCTAGTTGGTTAAAATGGGTCTCCAAGGCATTTGCAAGATTACTTAAGCTTAATGAGTGGTGGTAAGGATCACTCGACATCAGCCTCAGTGCCTCTCTGTGCAAGATGATGGCCTCCTCCAGATCTACTATTTCACCCAGTTGGTGAAAATGTGTTCTCAAGGCATTTGCAAGATTGTTGAGGCTCAATGAGTGATGAGCATGGCCTACTGATGACAAGCTGAGTGCCTCTCTGCTCAGTGTGATGGCTTCCTCCAGATCTGGCAAGTCAATCTTTTGCTCAAAACGAGTACTCAAGGCTCCTGCAAGATTGTTCAAGCTTAATAAGCGATAAGGATGACCTGATGGCCTCAAGCTCAATGCCTCTCTAAGCAATATAATCGCTTCCTCCAGATATGCCATTTCACCCAGTCGAACAAAGTGGATGCTCAAGTCAGCTGCAAGATTATTGAGGCTCTCTGACCGGTCAGGATGCCCCACTGGCCTCAAGCTGAGTGCCTCTCTGTTCAGTGTAATGGCCTCCTCCAGATCTGGCAAGTCACCCTGTTGCTCAAAACGAGTACTCAAGACTCCTGCAAGATTGTTTAGGCTCAATGAGTGATGAGGATGACCTAATGGCCTCAAGCTCAATGCCTCTCTGTACAGTGTGATGGCTTCCTCCAGACTTGCCATGTCACCTAGTTGGTCAAAATGTCTGGTCAAGGCACTTGCAAGATCAAAGAGCCTATGGTGCGGGACACCTAGAGGCCACCTGTTTTGACAGTGGCCAATTTTGTCGGCCGGAAAAAATATATATATTATATATAAATATGGCTTGGAAGGGGCTGAAATGAAGTTCTGACCACAAATTCACCGCCATCAGATAATGGGGAGCATCACATCTAGTTCAGAATGAACTAATAGCAAAGGTTATTGAAAGATTGAGGTCCAGAAGGCTGCAAAGGAGTTCCTGTCAGTCGGTGCTCTGTGGGTTTCAGGCTTTTAGCAGGCTTTCGGCGCGTTTGTACTAAATTATAGAGCCCATAGGGTTAGGTTATTGAGCGCCTAATTACCGTATATGGTGCATATTATGTCATCTGGCCAAATCCGTAGGGTTGACTTCACAAATATTGATAATTTTGACATATGCTCTTGTACGTTTGTAGCCCTCACAAAGTTACTTCGATTGCCAAGAGGGATAAGAAATAGGAAAAATATTAGAGGTCCCACAAGGGTGTCAAAGATCTTGTACAAAACAGGTGGCCTCTAGGTGTCCCGCACCATAGATGATCGATCAGGATTTCCTGTCGGGAAGCTCAATGCATTCCTTAGCAGCATTATTTCTTCCCCAAGGTCTGGTGTTTTCCTTGGCTGGACATTTGGTGACTTCCGAGCATATGGTGGGACTCGGATGCAGCAGAACATTTTTGTTCACACTGCTGTCATTCGAGGAATTATCTGGGAGAAGTGCAAGTAGCTGTTTTGTTGCTGGCATGAGCTGAAGGTGAAGATCATGGAGAGTGGCCTTACCTTCGTGATAGATGATGGTGGTTGAGTGCAAAGAGGCGACGCGTGGCCTACTTTGCTCCTTTTCGGGGCATATCCTCGGATTGACGCCACCAACCGAGCAGTCCTCTTAAGATTATCTTTGTCTACTCGCCTAACTGGATTTCACAGGCGTACCCGATCCTATCCTATCCTTGGGGGCCGACCAGCGTGAACACGGAGCTCGTTGTCAGTCACAACTCACCCGATGACGTCACGGAATGTGTCTGTCACAGTTCAGTACAAGTACTCAACGACTCTTAAAGCTTAACCATCAACACGCATCAACCCCAGTGAGAACCGGTCCTGCGCAAATCTGTCCCCGTATGCGTAGATATGCACACATATGCGGACCGCAGATCCGAGCAGAAAATTGGACTATAGCAGATTTTTATCTGCTCTTATCTGCGCAGCTTGATGTGCTCTTATCTGCTCCCATATGCGCGAATCTGTCCCATTCTGCTTGTACGGACAAACCGCATACCAGCCCCGATTTGCGCATAAAATGACATATATTGCAGATCATGATACAATGCATCCAGTACATATCCGACCCCGCACCACCCATCCCTCTGCTTGTAAGACGCCTGAACTGTGCACCCACCGAATAACGAGCCTACAGAGATGACATTCTATAGAAAAGACTGTGAGTAGATTGTTCTCGGCTCGAGCTCAATTGAGAATGCACGCACCTCCGTGACCAGACCTCCCACGCTAGGATGGTGCGAGAGCCCTGCAGCATAACATCAGTCAAAGGGAATAGAGCAGCTACATAGATAGCGTACCTCGGACATACACTAGTTGCCGAGGCTCCTGGGTAAGAATGATCAGGATATGCTGGAGACAATGGAGGTACCACGTACCTTGCACTGAGCGTGCGATGCTTGCTTGGCCGCATACATGCAGCTGCAAGACCATCAGCCTGATATCCGAGTGTGGAACAAATGACGTACGCTGCTGATGCATCCCGAAGGCCAGAGCTGACAGAAAAAGACGACAGGGTGAGTATATGCGCTGGGGGAGACTCGCGAGGTCCTCACATCCATGTGCCGAGGGCCGGGGGCGCGCTGGTAGCGTAGACAATGAGCTGTGGCATGACGAGGTGAGAGGAATGGAAGGACAGAGGATGGGATAGACGATAGAGGATAGAGGGAGTAGATGGAGGTAAGAGGCAGAGAGGCGACGGGCAAAGGCGGCCAAAATATAAGATCCTGGGAGACAGTCTTCCCACGGGTTGAGAGGGAGACAGCACGGAACGCGTGCGCTCAGAGCACAGGAGCAGCTTCCGAGCGCAACGAGACGCACGTGCAGAGTCGCATGCAGGGACGCGATGCGACGCGCGCCACTGGATGCGCGTGCAGAGAGGTGCAGAGGCGGAGCAGAGGAATGCGACACAGATGCGACGCGACACGCGAGAGAGGCCGACGCAACGGGCCGGGTGTAGTGCGACGTGCTTTGCACAATGTCAAGCTATGCGTCGATGCAAGCTGTGTGCAGCTCGTGCGACATCTCTCCGCGCAGAGGCGAGATGCGACGCGTCGCGACTATCGAGCAATGTGACGCAGACTGCTTCTGCAGCTTCTGCGGATTCCCGGGATTCGCAGATTGGGGCATAATTCTCTTTATTTGCGCAGACCAGTGCATAAGGGCGCAGGGCGGGTTCTTACTGGATCTGCGGTCCGCATATGTATGCATATGTACGCATACAGGGGCAGATTTGTGCAGGACCGGTTCTCACTGGGCATCAACCACAACACTCGACCGTTCTCAATTCCAATCAAAATGCTCTCTTCCCGCATCGCTCCCGGTGCCTCGCAGACTCTAACGCGGTTCTACCACCCGTCCCGCGTCACCCTCGCCGACCGCCAGCAGGGGAAGGACCCCAACGTCTCCCAGGGGCACGTCTCCCAGCCCGCCACCAACGAACAAACCCAATCCGTCCAGTCCGAGTACGCTCGCGCGGGCGCCCAGGCGCGCGACTCGGAGCACCCGTACGACAGCGCGTCGGGCGGCGTGGCGAAGGCGCCGCGCGGTGCGCAGGAGGGCGGTAACCCGGAGCGCGTGGGCTTCGCAGACCAGGTCGGCGGGCAGAGCGCGCATGCGGACAGGCTCGAGCGCGGCGGCGAAGTAGGAGGCGGAAAGGGGGCGGAGCAAGAGGCGGCGGCGCCGGGGCTGTTCTCGAGGGTGAAGCAGGTGTTGGGGGTGGGCACGTCGAGCGGGGATGTGAAGCAGAATCGCGGGGCGGGAGGAGGTGTGACGGGCACCGGTACGTTCAGGTCGCAGGAGGGTCGTTGAGGTGATGGAGCAGTCGAACAACACGCATACAGCCTGGACGTGCTATGTCTGATCGATATGTGGATACTTGTTCAGACGCTTGAAGAATCGGATGTCTGTCCTTCGGAAGAACATCATGTCGCCGTCTGTAAGATAGCTTGAGAAGCGCTCGGCTGCTTGTGAGGTATCTGAAGGTGGTCAGCGTGCCAGCATTGGGAGGCAGAGTACGACGCTCTGACCTTGAGCCCCGTCCTGCGCGATGAACCAATCCGACGAGCTTTCTCTGAACAGCGTTTCGCAGCGTCGACTGAAAGCAAGATCGTCAACGGCGGATTAGATATGCTCGAACTGCTGAGCGCACCATTCGAGCCATCCATTCGTCAGAGGTGTGCCTGTGCCCACGCTCCGGCAGCGAGGGCAGCACGCGCTATTCATCCAAGTGCGCACGATCATGCTCATTTCCACCGTCATCCCAGCGACGACGGCCGCTTTCCACTCGAATGGGAATATCTTCGTCTTGCCGCCGTCTCGAAAGATGTCGTAGGAGCCCTGTTCAACGATACGTCGCCCGGCCTTGTCCGAGAAATGGACCATGAGAGTCGAATGAAGTTTCTAAGATGGTGACTGTGAGCTCGTCGTACGGATGGTAGACAATTATGACGAACCTGCCAAGAATAGCACAGCTCGAGTGGCAGCGTGAGGGTTTTGCCCAGCCCGTCGATGAGCGTCACGGCGTTGGCAGACGTATAGCCAACGCGCGGCGGCGTTTCACGCAGGGCGCGGCTCATCTCACCGACCGTCGTGTTGATATGCCTCAGCCCCGAGACAGCGTCTGCATTGTGCCCGCGCAGCAGTCTGAACGCGCCCGCTTCAGCCGCAGCGCGCAAAGTTGATAAGAACACACATACCGCAGCGTTGTGACGGAAAGGTACATCGTCAGACTTTCGCGATGCGCCGACAATTGAGTCTTGAATTCCGCAGCGTCCTTCTTGCTACACAGCATCCAGAGGAGCTTCGCCAACAGCCGCCGCCAGGCCCGGCTCGAAGCCTTCGCGTTTGGTCCGAGTGTAGCGTGGTACTTGCTGATGCTGCAGTTGAATTCCTCGAGCAGGGCTCTGCACGCGGTGACTTCGCGCATGATATCTTGTGATATTGGGGCCGGCGCCGACGCAGGAAAGGCGGTCACGGCGTGTTCGAGGACGCGCAGGAGCGAATCGAGTTCGGCCCTCGTGGTGCGATACTGCTTTGTTGATCCTTGGGCGTCATCGAGGGCGGTGTAAATGGTGTAGATAAGCTTGCAGACGTCCTGGATGTCTCCTAGGGAAGGCAGCATTGGTGACGAGGACGATCTTCGGACACAGAACGGGGGTCAAGGATGCTCGGTGAGAGTAGGAAGCTGCGATGAGGGTGGAGGGCGACGTGGGATGCGACGTGCCCGAATGTCGAGCCTTAGATGTACTCCTTGGGCGTGCATCGCTACACGTGTCAAGGCGTCCAGTCAGAGGCTATACATATTCTGGGACGCTGTCAAATGACATATTAGCTCGGTTGCAGGTTAGATATTGATTAAGTACCTCACTGGCCCAGTATATACAAAGAGCTCGAGGAGGAAGCGCCCCATCAATGGCGCAAAAGAGCCGCATAAGTTATTTAGCAGCTCTTGGCGGACAGCAGACCTGTTGCAAGCAGCAGCCTTATGAGAAAGGCCGAAGCAATCGTGTCAGGTCGCGTTGAACGTAGCCTGAACATCCATAGAGGCTTACTGTCGTAGGGAGCAGAGAGATAAGAAATCAAGTCGCACGGCGCTCGTGAGTCGTCGATACGAACGCTGCCGTCGCGCTGAGTTCTCAGCCGCCCGCCTCTGACCGCGCTGGCCTCCGAGTCAGTGCCTCGCGACCTTGGATGGCTGAGACAGGTCGGTGTCGGCTGCTGGTTATCAGATGATGCCAGGGTCTGCACCGCTCTTCCCTCTTCCTCTCTACTCTGCTCCCTCGCCGCGCCATGCCTCTTGCGCCCATCAGCGACGAGCTCTCCTTTTACTATGAAGACAGCGGCCCTCTGGACGGGCCGTATACGACGCTGGTCATGGTGCACGGGACGGGCTTCCACGCAGGTGCGCACAATCCGCTCCTGCTACGCAGCGATCGCTGACGGAACGGCAGGCATATTCAGGCCTATGCTGCCATTGGCGCCGCCCAACGGCATCCGTGTCGTCCTCCTAAACAGGCGCGACTACCCCGAGACCACACCGTTCTCGCCTGACGAGCTCGAGGCGCTGGGCAGCGCCGATCTCGCCATCCGCGCAAAGGCGCTCGGCCGGCAGGGGCTCGACGTCGGGCACTTCCTCGCGTGGTTCGTGCGCACGCAGGGTCTCCCGCCGGTGTCGGGGCAGTCCGGCGGCATCGCGCTCGTTGCGTGGTCGCTTGGGCACAAGCCGCTCGCCGGCCTGTTGGCATTCGCGGACCAGCTCCCGGAGGACGTGCTCTCCGTGCTTGGGACTCATTTGCGAGCTTATTGCATATATGGTAGGTAGTCATATCCTCCATTTCGTTGGTTTTCTTGGGTGATCTAACAGCGTCCGCAGATGCGCCATATGGCGCGTATGGCCTTCCAACCCTCAGCTCATACCACCCGCTTACCGATCCGACTCATCCTGAGCCCGCACGCGTGCCGCGCTTCTTCTCCTGGGTCTCGACGTACTACACCCATCCGCCCGCCGCGCTCGAGACGCATGATCCCCAGCTCCTCGACACATCGCCGCCGGTATACCCTCCCCTACCCACCGACCGCCCCGCCACGCTGGACAACATGGCCCCCGCGGATATACAGAGCGTGACGTGGCCCGGACCTATCGCGGGTTCGGAGGGGCACATCTACGCGACGCCGCTGGAGGTCTCCTGGGAGCAAACACGACGGATGCTGTTCGACAAGGACGCGGGAAGCGTGCTGCCGGAATGCAAAGTCGTCGTTGCATGGGGCGAGAAAACCCTGTGGGAGGCGGCGGGCGCGGCGTGGGCGGTTGAGAAGATCTACAAGGAGCGGAAGGAAGCAGGGGAGGCTGCGCGGACGCTGAAGGTCGTGGAGATGATGGATGCGAACCATTTTGTGAGTGTCCGTCGGCGTAGCGTCTTCTATATACTGACGACGGCCCACTCTTACAGCCACATTGGGATTGCCCTGAGATGATGATCCAGTTCCTCCGCTCAGTTGTGTAACATCTGTGTGGGCGACTCGAAGCTCAGATGCAAGGTTTGCGGCCCGGGGTATTCCTGTGGTCATTGAAGATTGTATAACATCTATGTCCATATATGTAGTGCCGTTGTCGCGGTGCTAGGTGCGATGTCCTCCTGGTCTATCGCCATCCGCTCCGGAGGGATGATCTGACGCTTCGCCGAACGTACGGGAAGGCCAGCGAGAGAGAGAGCTGGAGCATCATCAGGTCGCACGTCGCAGACGCGGCGAGTGGATGAGCAGTCGATTGTCCTTGGGGAACACGGTTGCAGTCGCTGGATGTTGATGCACCTGCACGCAGCCTGCAGTGACTGGGCATAGCTTGCATGGTTGAGCAGTTCTGCGCGTCAAGCGATCGTGGTCGTAGCGTTGACCTTTTCCTGGACGCGACAAGTCGTTTTAGAGAAGAGTACATGTGTGCTGTCGTCGATGGACAAGCGGAGGACGTGGAGACCTTCGGTGTCAGTTCGGTATCCGTCCGAGCGCTGACTTGAAGTTCGAGTTGAAGGCGCGGCGGAGCCGTGAGAAGCGACGGAGGACTTATACCGATTTTAGACTTTGTTTATATGAGTCTAATCGACGTGCCCTCCGCGGGCGACTCGTTTACGCTGGCAGGTCTGCCCTGCCTGCGCTGTCGCCCTCCGGGGCCCACAGCCCGAGACAGGAGTCACGAGCCGACTGCGGTCGTTTCCGCTGAGAGTCGGTGAGTGTCGGATCCTCTTGTCGGCCGGCGGGGAGCTTAAGCATCGAGACAGGGGTGTCCGTCCTCCTTGGCTCGTACTTCCTCCTCGCCAGGTCCGTGCTCGCTACTCAGCGCTTCGAGCCCTACTAACTCGTACTTCCTCCTCGCCAGCTGTTTGTTTCGTGTACAACATCACTCCGTTCTCATCTATTGAATCAGATTATCTTCTCCTATGTCTGAAGATGCTCGACGACAGTCGCACACTCAAAACAGCTCCGAACGCGGAGACCAGAGTGACGACAACGACACCCATCAGTTCAATCAGATATTCGTCGATAGAGCCAACGCCCTCGTTGAAGACTATCGGCGAGGCAAGAGAAACAAGGCCAT
The DNA here is from genome assembly GCA_019914985.1 of Auriscalpium microsporum. NCBI lineage: Eukaryota > Fungi > Basidiomycota > Agaricomycetes > Russulales > Auriscalpiaceae > Auriscalpium > Auriscalpium microsporum. The sequence goes on along the minus strand of JAHLMG010000016.1, from coordinate 190,197 downwards.
CACGACGAAGAAGCTCCTCGAGCTCATATCTGCCGAGGGGTCCGCGCACCCGGATGACCATACACGAGCCCAACTCGACCATGCGTTCGAGTCGTACTTTAGTCAAATCGAACAGATTCAGCGAGGGGAACAAGGAGCGGAGAAAAGGGGTCGGTCCCAGACCAGGCGGCGACGCGGCGAGTCACAGGAGAGGAGGTCCGACGACGATGGCGGAAACGAGCCTGCGGATGAGTCGGAGAGCTCAGGAGAGGAAGACGAAGGTCCGCGCAAGAGAACCCGTGGGGGCGACGCAGATGAGGGTGCAGGAGGCAAGCGACAGCTCGATGAGGCCCTCCTCCCGTTTATGCACAACTCCCCGGCCGTCGCTCTCAACCCGTCTCAGCTCCGGACCCTCGAGCTCAAGTCCAATTATCTCCAGGATCTCGCCGCGGCAAAGCGACTCATCCTCTCCCGCTACGACTGCCCAGCCGTTCCCGTTGCCATCTGGAAGGATGTCCTTTCTTCGGCCTATGTCGATCTTGACAAACTCTTCTCGGGCCATTACGCCCTCGACGGAGAGCCGCGAGGGATACACAAGCTCGGAGACTTCGAAGTCATCTTGGGATCCTCGAAACCCGACCGCCACATCCGCTCACATGGAGACTGGATGGTTGCGTGGGCCCCGTACGCCGAGGCAGTCGGATATGCATACCCGCATCGCGTTGCAGAGCTCGCCACCTACCAGGACCACATCTCCAAGTTATTCGCCGCTTCCCAGCATGGCCCCTGGAGAGTCATTAATTACGACAAGGGCGTCCGATCGCGAGTCGGGCGTAGCAACCAGTACTCACTTGGTGATCTCCACCTCTTCAACGACCTCTTCGTTGAGCACTTCCTCCCTGTCGGACAGGGAAGCGCGGCTGGGAAGACTCCTTCGAAAACGCAGGGATCGGGAGCTCGGGCTGAACTCTGTCGCAAGTTCAATAGCGGAACCTGCGCCAACAACCCATGCCGCTGGCGTCATCGATGCTCCGCATGTGGAGGAGACCATGCCTCCATCAGTTGCTCCAACGACGGCGGTAAATCGGGAGGAGGTGAGCCGGGACGCGCACAGCGGAAATAAGGGGCCACGATTGTATCGTGGTTACCTATGGGAGACATCGGACGACTTTGACTATATCGCACCGTCGGCTACAGCTACCGAGACGGCCGATCCAATCCCAGGCCCCCCTCTGTCTGCCCGTTCAGACGCTGTCGCTCTCTCGACGCTCCACCGCTATCCTCACCTGTTCAAAATTGTCACGCCGATTAATATCGACCGATTCGAGGCGCTCCTTACGTCCCATCCAAACCAACCTTTCGTCGCGTCGGTGGTCCTCGGTCTCCGGGAAGGGTTCTGGCCATTTGCCGAAGGCGACCCAGATGCGTACCCTGACGTCCGTGACTTCCCCGAGAGGCATCTCTCTCCGCAGGACCTCGAGTTTGTCGAGGCGCAGTGCCTCGAGGAGGAACAACTCGAGCGTTTTTCGCCACCTTTCGGTTCTCCGGGAGACCCGCTGCTCCCTGGGATGTGTAGCGTGCCTGTACACGCTGTGCCGAAGAAGTCGGGCAAACTGCGACTTGTAGTTGACCACTCTGCGGGTGATTTTTCGCCCAACTCCCATATCGATCAGGACGATGTACACGTTCGATTGGACACAGTGCAGCACTTGGCGCACAATCTCATCGCCGTGCGTCAACGCCACGGGGCTATCCCAATTTGGCTCTGGAAGTCCGATGTCCAGCAAGCATACCGTCGCATTCCGATGCACCCGCTCTGGCAGTTGCGTCAAGTCGTCACCGTGAACGGCGTTCGGCGGGTTGACAGGTGTAACAACTTCGGCGGCCGTGCGTCCGCGAAACTTTGGTGCGCTTTCATGAGCTTGGTGCTCTGGATTGGCATCAATGTTCTGCTCATCGAGGGACTCCTGGCGTATATTGACGACTCATATGCGTTCGACCTTGCGACGCACCTCGCATACTACGAACCCTACGACGACTGGTACCCTGCCACTCAAGTCCGTTTCCTTCAGCTATGGGATTGCATCGGGCTGCCCCATGAAAAAGCCAAGCAGGAGTTTGGACGGACTTTGATTATCATTGGTTTCCACGTCGACCCTCTCCGAATGACCGTGTCCTTGCCGGCCGACTCCATTAATGAATTGGTCACCGCCATTCGCTCCTTTCTTAGCGTGCAGGGTCGTAAGCGTCGACTGATCGAGTGGCAGCGCATGCTCGGTTGGATGAATTGGGCATTGAATGTCGCGCCGTTACTCCGTCCTGCGTTATCCTCCGCCTACGCCAAAATTGCCGGCCGGTCAATTCGAAATGCACCGATCTACATCAACAGAGACGTTACCAGAGATTGGTTGTGGTTCGCGGACACGCTACGGGATTGGTCCGGAGTCCACGTCATGCGCGCCCGTCACTGGCAACCAGCCGACGCTGACCTGATCGTCTATTGTGATGCATCGTCCGTCGGGATGGGGTTCTGGTCACCAGCGTGCTCCGAGGGCTTCGTCAGTGCCCTCCCTCCCGCGCCACCAACAGCGGATACTATCTTCTGGTTCGAAGCCTCCTGCGTTCTCGCTGCGCTCGAATGGGCATCGTCGCGTTCCTGTCCTCCTCTGCGCATCGCGATCTACACAGATAATCTTAACTCTGTGCAGATTTTCAACTCTTTCAAAGCCCACGGCGCATACAACGACCTCCTGCTCTGCGCAGCTCGCATTCTCATCAATTCAGGTCTTGACCTCCGGGTCTTTCACATTGCCGGTCAGGACAACATCATCGCAGACGCTCTGTCCCGACATCTTTTTGACGTCGTTGCGCGCTATGCTCCGCGGCTGCGGGTTTTCACATTTCAACCCCCACGTGTTACGCTGGGGTATGCGAAGGAATGTTGAGTGCCCCGCGGTCGTCCAAGCAACCCGTTCGGGAGGCTTGGCCGATGCAGCGCCTCGTCCGCGAGCGCGCAATTGCCTTAGGGTTTGCAATTGATCAATCCACTGCTGTCACATACTCCTCACACTTGCAGTCCTATCTCACCTTCTGCAAGCTGCACAATTTTCCTATCGAACCAACCGCCGACACATTGTCATTCTATATCACTTTTATGTCCACTCACATCAAGCCGCGCTCGGTCAAGTCGTACTTGTCTGGCATATGCAACCAGCTTGAAACCAACTACCCATCAGTACGTGATGTTCGGCGTCATCCCCTCGTAACAAAGACGCTGTCCGGGTGTTTGAAGCGGTACAATACGCCGACAACTCGCAAGGACCCGCTTACGCTCGAGCATTTACTCCAGCTCGTCGCTGCCCACCCCCACCCGTCCCACAACTCCATGCTATTTCTAGCCATCACCTTCGTGGGTTTCTTTGGGCTGCATCGACTTGGTGAGCTCACCGACGGCGACCGTGTGAGTCTCCGCGACCCTCGGAAGACCATCGGTCGGGCTAGCGTGCATATGTCGCCGGACTCTTTCCAATATTTCCTCCCCGGACATAAGGGCGATCGTTTCTTCGAGGGTAATACAGTCATCATTGCGCGACGGCTTGACGGCCTTGATCCGCTCGCCTTATTCAAGGCCTACCTTTCCTCACGCGACAAGCACTTCCCATACGACCCTGCGCTCTTCCTCACCATGCGCGGCTCCGTGCCGACACGCTCATGGTACTTGCGACGTCTGCGCCAGTTCTTTCCCAGCACCATTGCAGGCCACTCGCTGCGTGCTGGTGGTGCGACGTTCTTCGCATCAGAAGGTTGGCCTGACGACCGAATCCAAGCATTGGGACGGTGGACGTCCGACACCTTTCGCATTTATATTCGGAAAAACCCCGTGCTTTTACAGGCTCTCACTCACCCTCCTCCTCCCCCCGCACCTCACCGTCCTGGCGGCGAAGCGCCGTGACCCGTCTCCATTTTAACACCTCCAGCCCTCCCATCTTCCTCCACATCCTATACCGCTTTTACCGTCCGAGTCACGGCCGTGTCGCTGCGACATCAGGAAAACCGCCCGCGCGGTCAAGAGATGTAACGAATGACAAGCGCTCTCAAGACCTCTCAAGCGCTTGGCGTGTCTCGAGAGTCGCGTCAAGAGCGCATCATTGACAGCGCGTATTTGTGGCCGTCTTGAGTGCTCTTGAGTGCTCTCGAGCCAGCTGATATCAGCTCATATGATAACGAGGAGTGTACACCATGCCACAAGGGAAGATGCCGCGGTACGTCGTCTTGGCGGTAGCAGGAATTGACACGATCATGTGATCAGGTTGAACAAACTGAGTCAGAGCGACACCGGGACTCTCTCTCAAGACCACCACGCCAAAGACGCGGCAAGTCTGAGCGCAGTGGTCTACCCCTCCTCTCCTCTCCTCTCCTCTCTTCATCGCAAAACACTCTCCCATCCCTCTCCCAGGGCGCACTCGCTCGTGGAAAAACCGTTGACTGACCTCACCGACACACAGCGCCGGCGCACGCACGCACAACCAACGGGCCTGGCCTGCTGCGTCGGGCCTGCCACGCCGCTACACTCACACTCTCGCGCGGTATGCAACGCGCTGCGCTCCTTCTCCTGCAGCTGGCAGCCGTAGCCGACGAGTTCCTTATTTGCGCGGTGCGCGGGTGGGGATGTCGACACAGACGCCAGCGGTCTTCCTCAAGACCAAGGCGCAGATGTCTGGTGCGTCGCCAGCTTCGTCTGTCACAACTGCCACTCACCCGTCCATCGACTGCTTCCAGAATTACGGCCCGCTACATCGTGCTGGCGAGCGTTCACGCACAAGCACACGCGCGCACTGTCGCGTTGTTTGTGCGCTGCTCGTCCAATGCTCCATTCAGCGCTCCCGCCGCACACTTCCTGCCCTCGAGAGGATGCCGTGCGCACGTGGGAGAGATGTGCACAGTGGGACCATCGAGGGACAACATCACAATTAGCAGCCCACAGTGATGCTCAGTCCTTAGTCTCGGGTCCCCGGTGGTGTGCCGGTGGTACCCATAATATATGCACTCGTTTCGCGCTCGTTTAGCGTATCCATGATAAGCCCGGGGTGAATTACAGCAAGAAATAAGCAAATTAGTTATCTAAGATAACAATGATAACAAGGCTGTGAGATAGGCTGCGTGCTTGAGATCGGCTGTGTGCTTGAGATTGCTCGGGAGCAAACTCAAGAGCAAACGAAGCGGCCGCGAGCCGAACGCTTGAGCCTGCTTGAGGGTGCTCGAGAGCATGACTCAAGCGCTTGAGCCGTCTCTCAAGACACCCTACTCCTTGACCGCGCTTGAGCTCTTGAGGCACTCTCAAGGGGCCTCAAGCAGCTGCCGGGTTTCCTGATGGAGCAATCCATGGGCGCCGAGTCAGGTGCTGTTTTGAGCCTAAACACGCGGGTCTCCCTTCAACCACGCCCCTCGTCAACCCCTCGTGCGTGTCAACCACCTTTCCATCTCCTCCGGGAGCCTCTTCCGAGAGGTACGAGTCGATTAGTCGATTTTAGACTTTGTTTATATGAGTCTAATCGACGTGCCCTCCGCGGGCGACTCGTTTACGCTGGCAGGTCTGCCCTGCCTGCGCTGTCGCCCTCCGGGGCCCACAGCCCGAGACAGGAGTCACGAGCCGACTGCGGTCGTTTCCGCTGAGAGTCGGTGAGTGTCGGATCCTCTTGTCGGCCGGCGGGGAGCTTAAGCATCGAGACAGGGGTGTCCGTCCTCCTTGGCTCGTACTTCCTCCTCGCCAGGTCCGTGCTCGCTACTCAGCGCTTCGAGCCCTACTAACTCGTACTTCCTCCTCGCCAGCTGTTTGTTTCGTGTACCCTCCCTCCCTCCCGTTTTCTCTGGTTCTTGTTTGTGTCTATGTCTGGTCCATGCCGCCTCTTTGCAAAGTGTCTATGTTGTAACCTTTGTCTATTTACTGTACTATACCGTCCGAGTTACGGCCGTGTCGCTGCGAGCAATCCATGGGCGCCGAGTCAGGTGCTGTTTTGAGCCTAAACACGCGGGTCTCCCTTCAACCACGCCCCTCGTCAACCCCTCGTGCGTGTCAACCACCTTTCCATCTCCTCCGGGAGCCTCTTCCGAGAGGTACGAGTCGATTAGCCAGCCTTAGCGGGCTTTCCTTCAAAGCCTTGCTCCTACCTGTCGCGATCATGGCGCATAATTGCGTTGAACCACGTTCAGTTGCTGGCAATCCCTTGATGAGTCAATATGTAGATGATCCGTCCGACTTGGACGAGTCATCCACATCCCGAATGTACACGCGCCTCAAGCCCGTTCAAATAAAGGACGCCGCGCTGGAAATCATGTACTACACCGTCGACAGCAATCGCCCAACATGGTTCAAAAGCTCGGTGCGTCTCTTTCAACATAGACAAAAGTTCTCCGTTGCTCACTGGGCTTCAAAAATAGTATTTGTGACCGGCAATGCCAACAAGCTAAAGGAAGTGCGCCAGATCCTCGCGGACGGGCAGCCGATAGAGCTCAATGCGCTTGATTTGGATCGTGCGTCATCCCAAGACCTCCCTTCGCCTCCGCTCACCGTATTCCCTGCAACCCAGTCCCCGAGATACAGGGCACCACGCAGGAGGTCGCCACCGAAAAGTGCAAGCGCGCCGCGGAAGTGGTGCGCCCAGCCTCCCAGCACCTCCTCCTCCAAGCTAATTCTAGATTCCTCGTAGATCGGCGGGCCCTGCATCACGGAGGATACCGCGCTGTGCTTTGAGGCGCTGAACGGGCTGCCGGGCCCGTACATCAAGTTTTTCCTCAGAGAGCTCGGGCACGACGGTGCGTCCCAAATCATCCCTACCTGCGCCTCCTCCTCACCCACGGTCTCGCAGGTCTGAACCGCATGCTCGCGGGCTTCCCATCCAAGGCGGCGTGGGCCTTGTGCACGTTCGCGTACTGCGCAGGGCCGGGCAGCGCGCCGGTGCTGTTTGAAGGGCGCACGGACGGGCGGATCGTGCCTGCGCGGGGGCAGGGGAAGTTTGGCTGGGACCCGGTGTTCGAGGCGGAGGACACGGGGAAGACGTGCGTGCTTTCCGTTCGTGGTGAATTACGTGGGGCAAAGCTGATGGTTTTAGCAGGTATGCGGAGATGGAGCCAGAGCAGAAGAACAAGCTGTCGCATCGGTATAGGGCGGTGGACAAGCTACGGACGTATCTGCTCTCGCTCGAGGCCCAGGGACAGTGACTAGCCAGGGTAGGTCCGAGGTTCATGGCTACCGTAGACTGATCGATGTAGCTCTAGATGATTTGCTGTATCCATGAAGATGTCAGACAGCGGTAGCTGGTGCCGTTACATTATAGCACTACATGGTGTAAACCTGTATTCATAGCCTTCCAAGCTGCTGAATCCCGGGAGATTCGGACAAGGTCACCGAGACCGTCCGCACCTCGGGCGTCGGCGTCCTATGGTCAGCAGGCGAGCGTCAGGCGACCACTCGTTACAGATACGATTCCTCAGACGATTTCTCAGACAAAACGCGCAGTTCTGTCATCTGAGTCGGATGCAAGTACCGGTGCAGCGGAGATGGTCTTAATATAAACACCCTGCGCCGACCGGTTGCTGCAGCACTGCTCTAGTCCCCTCATCTCATCACATCGCGTCTATCGATATCCAGTCAACTGAAGACCATGGCCTCGACCGACCCAGTTGCATTCTACGGCTTCACGGCGGTGCCGCGCGACCCCGAGGTGCTGTTCAAGGACCACCCCACCGCCAGCGGCCCGCATCCCAAGCAAGATGTGTTCACCGTGGTTGACTTCCCGTTCCCGGACTCGCACGTCGTCCGCGAGGTCAGGGCATTCGTCAAAGTGCGTTTCCCACCCCGCTCTCCTATGTCCTTCCCACCCACCCTCGCCGCAGAAAGAGCTGGACGAGCAGACATACAACCACTCGCACCGCGTGTACATCTACGGTGCGTTCCCCCGCCGTCTTGAGAATGCCTTGTCTGACGCGGCGCAGGCACTGCGCTCGTGAAGACGCACTTCCCGTCATGGGTGTACGACAACGAGACATACTACCTCTCGTGCCTGCTGCATGACATCGGCACCGCGGAGCGCTTCCTCGCGACGACGAAGATGTCCTTCGAGTTCAAGGGCGCGATCGTCGCGCGCGACCTCATACTGTCGCTCGGCGGCGTGGAGGACCAGGCGGACAGCGTGTGCGACGCGATTGTGCGGCACCAGGACATCTTCGTGAAGGGGTGAGTACCTGTGGCGTGCTCTTGAAGTGGGGGAAATGCTGATGGTAGGATGTAGGGGCAACATCACGATGGTTGGGCAGATCCTACAGCTCGCGACAATCCTGGACAACGTTGGCATGTAAGCCGCTGTCCGTCCCTCCCTCGCATCCTCCGCCTGACGATGATGCCTGGTACAGTCGCGCGGACCTGATTTCGCCGGAGCTCATCAAGACGACCGTCGCTGCGCACCCGCGCAAGGGCTGGTCGGAGCACTTCGCGCGCGTTGTTGAAAAGGAGCTCGCGCTCAAGCCGTGGTGCCACACGTCGACGTTCGAGGTGCCCTCGTGGAAGGAGGGTGTGAAGAGTCAGTTCGCGACGGATGTGCGGGGGAACGACGTCATGCGTCCGTACGAATGAGCGACGGACAAAACGTGTTGATGAGGAAAGCGTGGGCAGAAAATTAGCTGTATATTGTGAACCTGTCACTGTAGGTATGTGATTGTAGTGTTGATTCTGCTGAAGTAGGCGCAGCCTCCGGGCGAGCTCATAATGAAAACTGAACGGAACACACCCCAGACTGGACCGTCTCGATGGTAGTCGAGGATACTCTTCACGGCGAGGAGAATTGTCTGTGCGTCGGCCTCGCAGGTCCTCGATCTCACCGCACTCCAGAATCCGGTACGTGGCGCACGATATTGCACAACGGCATCCATGGGCCAAGGAGTGTCAGTACACGCGTGCAGTCGCAAACAGGCCACGAACCTCAAGACCCTCGACGAATCTCCCACTACACTGCTCGAACTCCAGCGATTCTCCGCCACTATGATGCGCTCCGATTGCAAATTACGACCGTCACCCAGCCATAGTTGTCTCCGCGTCGCCGGGTTACAGGCCGCGCGAGCGGCCGTAAACGCGCGGGCGAGGTGCGGGACGGCTGTCTGGCACGTTGCTTGGTTTCGTCATCGCGCGGGCGGGTCGAAGGTTGTCGAAGGGCGAAGGAGTGCGAGTGGTTTCGAAGGGATTCCGAGTATGGTCTCTTTAGAAGGAAATACGCATCTGCTGTCAGTCTTTTGAAGCTGGTTCAAGTTCAGGAGCCCTGAGATACTTGATAGCATGTATGCCGTGAAGGTTAAATACGCGCCAGTGTAGAGGAAGAATGTGCAGATCGTATTTTTGTGTTGGTGTACCGTGTTGGTGACAATAAAGTTGCGTGGGAGACTGGGAGTGGCGCCAACGCGGAGATCGATATAAGGCGCCGTCTGCACAACCACCGCCATCGACATGTACGCGACAGTGTAGTAAGTTAACAAATCCCTTCATACGCCCCTTTGAAATCAATTTGTTTTATTCCAGAAGGTACTCCTTTATAATATGTTCGTTCTAGCCCTAAATTTAGATAAATGCATGTATACAACTCACCATCCAAATGAAATGAAATAAACATGTGTACATCGAGAAAACAAAAGGTCGTGCATCACTTCTTCTTACCCGAGTCCAATATGTGACCGCCCCTCTCCTCGCTCATCTCCCCGCCCAAAACACCCTCCGCGCCATACACAACCTCGCGCCGCTCCTCCGCCCAGCGCACCGCCGCCCTCCGCCCGCTCGTCACGTCCACGCCGAACCAAATCACGATGCTCGCGGAGACACACAGCGCAAAGAGGAAGGGGAAGCCCTTCCAGTTGTTCCCCGTGTTGTCGATGATGGCTTGGATGACGTTCGGCCCGATCATCGAGGAGGCACGGTTGGACAGGCCGAAGAGGCCGAAGAACTGGCGTCGCGGTCACTCTCGGGATGGAGTGGGTAGGGAGGGGCGCGCACCATGTTGTCGTAGCCCGGAGGGGTCAGCTCGGCCATCATTGTCTGCGAGAAGGCGTAGTACGGCGCTTGGAATAGGCCGAAGACGACGTTGTACGCCCTGCGGAACCGTCAGCTTACATCGTCCCATCACCTAGACAGACGCGACACGCACCAGAACTCCCATCGGTTGTGGAAACTGCGTGTTGTCTGTCAGTCGAGATGGCTAGGTATACAGGTTGGTAGGACGCACCCGAGCTTGTTTGTCCAAATACCTATCATGCCCCACAGCGGAATCATGATGGTGACGACGTTTGTCACGACAAACTACCAAGCGATGAGCACTATCGCGTCGGGACAAACACACACGAGCACGTAGGCGTACCATCTTCTTCGTGCTTATCTTCCAGTACCTCTGAATGTACCAGAAACCCAGCGTGCTGCAGGCGCGTCAGCTCACGAAGCAACCGAGCGAGAGGAGACATAGAGAACCGACGCACCTCGCGGTTGATGTGAACGCCTGCGCTAGGCCAAGGTACGTGTTCTGCAGGAACGAAAAGCTGAATTTGTCGTTCTGGCAGATCGACACGAGCGTGCCGGTCGTGTTCAATCCCTGAGATCGGCCGTCAGAAACACGATCAACAAGTAAAGAGAAGTGAAGAACATACATCGGCGAGAAGGAAGAATGCGACGAGGTACGTGAACGTATATGGGAGCTTCTTGTACTGCTTCAACGCCACCCATATCTATGCGCGCTGGAAATGAGCAATGGTCGCGGAGCGTAGGACGGCACGTACTTGTTTCCAGCCAATGGTGAGATAGCTCTCGCCCTTGGGAAGCTTCGGGCCAGGTCGTGGCTGCTGGTAGATGACTGCGAACACACCAATCAGCCTTTGTGTGCAGAAGTCGAGCAAGCAACAAATACGCACACCACCAGATGCCAGTGAGCACCCAATAACCGTTCGTCCTGCACGCGAGGGCCATGAGTATCGAAAAAAACAATTATGAGAAAAGTACGCACAAAACGAGCACATAGTTGTTGACCTTCGGATTATTGGCAAGCGGGAGCAGCAGCGACAAATTCAGCGCCAGGGTCATGATGTATCCAATATTACTGTGAGTCTATACGAGCTCAAATCAGCTCCCCGCAACGGCACGTCGCTGAGAGCAATCACGCACCGTGCTGATATTACTGATGCGGTTCTTCTCCAGGCTCTCCTCCTGCTCGTACACCTCGGCAGAGATCTCGCCCGCATCGTAGCGCGCCTTGAGGTCGCGGGAGTGCTGCGTGTTGCGGGCGAGACGCGGGAAGAGCGCGGCGTAGAAGACGAGAGTCGCGCCGTACGAGACGAAGCCGACTATGTAAAGTCCCATAGCGAGGCCCCAGCGCGATGGTGCTGAAAGGAGTGTCAGTAAAGCAGGATGAACGTCTTGGAATAGATACTAACTTGTTAGGCTCATGCTGGCGAACTGCGCGGCCCAACAGATGACGGTAACGACGAGCAGCAGCCACCGCCCGAACGTGCCGTAGTCCGCCGCCGACCCGATCGTCGTGAAGATCATCGTCATCACCTACAGCCAATGATTAGCCACCTTCCTCAATGTCAAAAATTGTGCAGATGGACGTACGGCAAAGCTTACGCCTGTCGCGACGAGCACCACGGACGACACAGACTTGGTGCCGCCGGCCCACGGCACGACACACCTGCCCGACGCGGCCGCGTCGAGGCACGACGAGCCGGGCCCGCGCACGGGGTCGTAGCCTGCGGAGGTTGCGAGCGATTGGAAGAGCGTCATCGAGTAGCCCAGCGGGCCGACGCCCTGTGCAAGCACCGCCCAGTCAGCTGCGGCTCACAAGTTCGCTGCAAGACATACGTTGTCGCCATTGTAGTACACTGGAATCGCGTCAGTCCGGTGGGGGATATGTGGAGGCTGTCTACGCACAGTAGTAGCTCCATAGCTCGCGGCGTGTGACGACGGGCTCGTCAGGCCGCACGGGCGCCGTCACCGGGATCTCTCTCCCGCGCACGTCGACCTCGACATCGTCGCCCTTCTTGTCATCTTGCGGCGAGCTGGTGCGCGACATGGACGTGGCGGTTAAGAATGAAGAAAATGCTCGGCGCACGAAGCATACCTGGAGTTCGAGATATACGAGGGATGCGAGGGCCCTGTGACTTCGCGGGCCGCATGGTGGTGCGGCTTCGAATCCAAGAAGCCCTGCGCCAAATGAGCCCTGTGAGACCCGAACAGGGACCCCTCAACGCGATAAAGGCGCAGACATTGCGATAGAGAGGCTAGATAGAGGGCCACGGCCTGCACCAGGTATCAGGCGTGCCAGGGATATCGCATTGCGCTGGCAGTGGTGACGTGCAGTGAGAAGCGCCGCACGCTCTATCACAGGCCGTGCAACACGCGAAGAGACGACACCTGGACGCAGCGAAGTACTGTATCCATGACGGAAAGATGGATTCGACCCTGTGTCTGTGCGCGATGGCGGAACGTGACGGAGGAACGTAGGCCGGCGCTTAGGTCAGACGCTGGTTTGCCGCCGGCGCTTACTGCGACAGCGCACGGCGGTCCGGCGTCCCTTCAACTGATCCCGCCGCTGCGGCATGCCAGCTCCCAGGTTCTTCCAGCTATACTAGTGGCTCGTTCAAACTTGAATTGCCCATACCAGAAGGGCACGCATGCATCTGGCATGTGCGCATCACCAGGCAATCACCAGGTGCGCTCCGTGGCGAGTTGTTTTTCGCTACTCAGCCATCGGAATCCCACATCTCGACATATCGTACGGTACGTGCTTTTCAGGTCGCAGTAGTCTGATGCGTGGTGATGTGGCATTACCATCGCCGTAGCCCTACAGAACTGCAAGACCGCCTTCAAGTTGGTATCGCCGCCGCCGGCCCAGCGCAGCTCGCTGTACATTTTTCAACAGGCCGCTCGGTACGTTCGTTGTTGTGCACCTTGACCGCAAGCTTTTTGCGCTGACGATGCCGGCATGGCTGCCCTCCCAGAATATGCAAAAGGCTCCGCCCTGCGCCATTGACCGTGGACGCGGCATCACAGCAAGGACCGGCGTTTATACATGGCTCGGAAACACGACTCTGGTGGTGGCCAGTTGAAAGTAGGGAACAAACTTTGTGCCGAGACGTCGACGTCCTAGTTTCTACTACAGTCCCGCTTCACTGTCAGACTCTATCCGTCTGAAAAGCTCAACGGTCGTCGTCCAAATACTCGAGCGATCCATCGTCATCTGTGTCTGCCTCAGCAATCTCGGCAACCTGTGCCGTGACCGCCCCATCTCTTCTTGCTCATTTGGATCAGACACCACTAGTACTCGCTTGAGTCGCTTCCGGACCCGTTCTGCGTGCGAACTGGTTCTGTTTGTACACAGATCTCAGCATCTCCTGTCGGGGACATCACTGCTAACTCACCTGATTGTCATTCGCGACCCCGCTCCTCGCGCCATCTGCTCTCGTTCCTCCATATGCGGCACCACCTCCCACCCCTGTCGCACTCGGTTCCGCAGGCATCTGCCTAGCCGGATTTATGAACTTTCCGAGATCCTGTGCGCACTTCGGACAGATCGGCATCCCCCACCATCTATCGTCTTCCCAGTACTCCACGATCACGGCATTTGGAGAGTGTACCGGTAAGGCCACACTGTTCATGCAATGCCCACACCTTGTCAAGGGACGTTCAGATATCATATAGGTGACGTCGGGGCTGGGTTCGTCGAATTTGGCCATCAGCAGGCTATCGATTTCTTCAGCCTGGGTAGACATTGAGACAACGTTCGGCGATGGGGGAGGCTGGCTGTTGGTCACAAGGGTTGGATGTCCCAGCCAAGCAGGTACGCTTGCTCTTAAATACACGCGCTCTTCGTGAAAGGTTCGGTGGCGTGATTCTTGAGGCGCATACTGTGCCAACGCCGCGGTAGTTTGCCAAAGTGCTGCAGTGTCTGGTCAATTGTTTTTCATATCTCGCAAGGGGTATTGCCATGGTGTCCGATATCACTGGCGACGATGCTCATCGCGATGCGACTTGGCTGACAGCCTCCAAACAATTACTTACACCGTGACTATCTGGACGTACGGCAGGGAAGACATCGCAGAAGATGCGGTGTGCTGCACCCTGTGACATCAATATTGATATCTTGACGCAATTGGCTCCGTAGTTTTGAGGAGGTCAAGACAATACAGCCGAGGATAGGAACAAAAGAAAACATAGGTGGACGTGGTGTCGAGTCCTGCGATCTGAGATACTTACACTCGAGTGTTACTAGGGACTTATTTAGTCAGCAAGCAGGCGCGAGACTGATCGGTGCCCATTCGCATGCCTTGGCGCAGACCTTCTTATTGTGTAACGTCTGCTCATTGCACTGCCAAGGCCGAAGTTGTAGTGTGCGACCGCATGGGAAAGAGTTGCGCTGTGTTCATAATGTATAGGGTCTAGCCGGGGCGAGGTACGACAAAAGGCGCGAGATTTTGTGACTATCCAAATTACCTGAGACAATTACCACTTCACATTGCAAGACGGGGACGGCAATGCGCCGGCTAGCAACGCGTGATAAGATGCCCGGTGAACGCGTCAAGGAGCGCTTCGCCACATGCTTCTTGCACGAAGTGACAAAAGCGCCACTGCATTGCGTCGAAACAACAATTGGCATCCTAAGTGCCTAGTGTATATAACATGCAACATCGTGCATAAGTACTTACTCTACCAGCTCACGACGACGCTGTTCCTTGAATTGCGCACCTTCACAACTCAGCTTCTCAAATCAACAACATCCCAATATGCCAATCTATGTCCGTATCTGGAGACAATCATTGCAGCGCAACCTGCCCAAAGAAGAAGCCCATGAAAGCTACCAATGCCCGCGCTGCCGCAACAGGACACCCAGATTTGGTGGCAGACCGACTCCGTGGTTGTGGCTCGGCTACATCCATGCAGTCCTGGCCAAAATGTGTCCAGCTTGCACGGCCGACCTGGCGACTTTCGCCTCCCTTGAATACAACTTCGAACTCCGTACGCGCACTGAAAAGGCAAGGCTCCTCGACTCAGGTCCGGAAGGCAGTGTAAGCAATGTTCCGCTGCACCATGGCTCATGGGTCAGAAGCTCACTCTTTTCCGCAGATCCCCCGCACGTTGAAAGGCCCTGGGGTAATACGTCTGCTCTATATCCGCGACATAGTGATATGTCAGCCCAAGGTATATAGCAGGAGGCCTCAATCTCAATTTCCGACATTGCCCATACCACAAATTGTGAACAAGCTGTGTACATGGCCTTTGCATGCGTACTCGGGCGGTGGCCTCGGCGCTTTTCCCCACCCCTTGGCGGAGATGAGGCAGCCCACGCATACCATCCCTCCTCGTCGAGACAACCCACCTTTTCCACAGCCGCATCTCCCTCCGCCAGCGATGCCAGCACCACAATTTCGGGCACCAGAGAGCTTGAGAGGAGGTCCGCCCGAAGCCGCGCCGCGTCCGGCGCAGACAGTACCTGCCGGACGGCGCGCCGAGGCGACGGCTGGAGCCCGCCCACAACCCACGACTGCAGGCCAGGGTGCGGCCGCGCAACAACACGGGATGTCCGCCGCGCGCGCAGATCCAGCGCCTGTCGAAGAAACGGCCCCTGTGCCCCCACAGGGCTCAAATCCCGCTCCGAGTCCTGTGACTCCTGTCCAGGCGGCAGCGAATCCACAGTCTTTCATTCCGGCGAGTCCATTCACGGCGCGGGTCCAGGGCTGGAATAGGGAGGTGGAGGCGCAGAGAGACAATTTCTCGGAAATCAACAGCCCAAGGTTGTCAACGGTGATTCCTGGATATGCCGTGTTGGTCGACGACAACGCGATTGTCGTCGACTCCGAATCTGTAGCGGACCGCTGGACCGTGACCGACGGCTGGACCGAGGCCAATCCAGCAAGCCCAAAGCCGATGGAATTGTAACTTAGAAGCTATCAGACTGTTATGTAACTTATAATTACTGATGATGGAAGAAAGAGGGACTCACGATATCTACTATGTACTGTACGCGTACGTTACTGATTTCAGCATAGCCTGGTCGCCACCACTTGTATGCGTTGCTGTCTGCATGAAAGTCCCATGACTAATTGATTGGCGAATGGTGAAAAACCTGATGAGGGACCTTGGAGGGCCGCTTTGGGAACACTCGACGGTCGAGTCAGTCCTGAGTCAGCCAAGATGCCCACTGTGTCGTATCTCCAGCTTCCACAACCGACGGGAATTGGTGGGTGTGGTTTGGTCGTCATGCGTATGTACATGTGCTGATTTTGCTAAAGGTATCGGACAGGGGCGTAAATCAATTCGAAGAGCTCCCGGTCGCTGTGCATGCATCCTTGTCAGCATCACGATCTGAGCTGAAGAGTCAATGCGGGCGTCGACGGCGTCTTGGGCGTGCCATTCAGTGCTCGCGCAGGCGGGTTGCGCGGTGAGAAAATTAGTCTGCGGTATGTGAATCAGCACCCTGCTCTTCGTATCTTCTCTTTCCTTGGCCTCGGGCCTCGTGTCTCTCGTTTTGCCTATGCATAGATCAGTAGCACAGCATGCACCTTACAAGCCCGCCTCCAGTTCACTAGGCAACGTGAGATATGGAAAGCCAGATGTTCTGACACATGCCGCGCAGCATGCTAAGAGAGACAAAGTCTGGACACAGAACTAGTGTCGATAGAGAAAGGGCATGATGGAAGGATGGAAAGACCGTGACTTTCGAGTCGGCGTGCCAATGGCCAGCGGGAGGAGCGCGGGCCGGCACTTAGGTCAGACGTTGGCGGCAAGAGATTTTTACGGAGCCGGTCCGATTGGCCGTGACTCTGCTCAAGTACTTCTTCGTACTATCGTAGTTGCCCATGCAGAGCAGCAGGGGCATTTCTGTCGCCCTACTACAAGACCGCCTTGGTACTATCCGCCATCGCCACCCGGGACTCCAGTCTGCGACCACCAGCGCGGGCGGATTTTTTTCAGGCCGCCCGGTACGGTAGTACGTTCTTGTGCTCCCAGGCTGTTGCGCTGACGACGCCGTTTCTCCACGCGTTTGCATGCTACATGAGCGAATGCGCCCAGAAGAAAGGTTATCGCGCACAAGGCTCTTCCTGGGCTCGAGCGACATCATGACAAGGGCCGTCGACGCCCGCATGCGGTATCAAGGCACCTTGCGAATGCTATACAGTGACATGGCTCGGAAACGCGACTTTGGAGGCTTAAAGATTCGTTGAAGGAATCCTATTTCATACTCCATGCCAACCCCTATTCAAAACACTCAATGTCCAAGTATGTACTCGAACTCAGAATCGTCATCTTTTCCTATTCTCGGCAACCTGTACCTGCGGATGAGCCCTATCTCTTCTTGCTTGCTCGGATTGGACACCATTCGCTTGAGTCGCTTCCGGACCCGTCCTGCGTGCGACCTGGTTCTGCTGTACACAGGTCTCAGCATCTCCTCACGGGGACATCTCTGCTTACTCACCTCAGCATCATTCCCGACCTGGATTCTCGCGCCATCTGCTCTCGCCGCTCCATCTATGGCACGGCCTCCCATCCCTGTCCCTCTCGGGCCCGCAGGCATCTGAACGGCCGGGGATATGAACCGTTCCAGATTCCGTGCGCAGAACGCACAGATCGTGATACCCCACCATCTCTCGTCTTCCCAGTACTCCACGATCACTCTATCCGGATAGTCCGCAGGGAAGACCGTACGCATGCAATGACCACACCGTATCATGGGATCTTCAGGTGGAGATGTCATATACAAGACGTCGGGGCTGGGTTCGTCGTATGTGATGATGCATAGGGTATTGGAAATCGGAGGAGCAGACATTGGAAACAATGTTCGACGATGGGGAGGTAGGCTGGTTGTTGTTTTTGATGCTTGGAGGTGGATGACCCATACCAATAGGTGCGCTTGCTCTTAAATACTTGCGCTCTTTAAATGATGTGAAAGGTTCAATGGCGCGATTTAGGAGGCGCATACCAACGCCGCGGTTGTTTGCCAAAGTGCTGCAGTGCTTCATCGTTGTCTTCTCAATTGTTTTGCACATTTCGCCTGGGTATCGTCAAGTGGACTCTTCTGACATCACTGGCGACGATTGTGACGCATGGCGACCTGGCTAACATGGCTTCCACAACAAATGCTACCGGTATCTGGACGTTCGGCAAGGAAAGTATCAGAGAAGTCGGACGCAGCTGTATTGTATTCTCCACTTCACAATTACTGGGCCAATTGCGCCAGGATGTTGATGTCTAGGTATCAGATATAACGCGCCAAGGCAAAGGGTGAAAACTATTCACTGCATGCGACCATTCCCGCGGTAGGTAAGCTCGTCATTTCGTGCTTTGTCTTTCGGGTACCGCCTTGAACGACTCACCTCCTCATTTTTTGTCATGAGCACCTTCATTGATACGGCGAGCGTTATCCGAAGATCGAACGACGTTATCAGTCAATCGCATGACTCGGCGCAGGCGCCTTTATTTAATTGTCTAATGTTTGCTCATTGCAAGGCCGAACTTAGAAGCTGTACATAGTAGCGCGCGACCAGGGCATATAATTGAGCTGTGCTTATATTAGTGATACGCGCGTTGTATGTACTACAAAAAGCACGAGACTCTTATGTTGCCATGCTATTTACCTGAGACAATTGTAACTCACATCAGCCGGCAACGACGACGACGCACTGCTAGCCAAGTTAACAACGCACGCATGCTAAGAACGCCCCGCCAGAGCCAAGTGTCTAGATAACAAAAAGTACCAGTCCAGGCTGCCGGCGCCATCGCCTTGATTTTGCTGCGTATAAATACCATGAAACATCGTGCATACTCTGCCAGCTCCCGACGTCTCACAACACCAGTTATCAAATCACCACCGTCTCAAAGACAAGACCAATCTCAAGATGCCAAAATACGTCCGCATCTGGGGCGACAAAGCTGCGCTCGGCATTGCGGATGTAGTAACTCAAAGCCGCGACAGGTGCTCGGGTTGCAAAGAGATATTACAATTCAGACCTGCCGTTGGTGCCAGCATATACACGTGGCGCGTGAAATTTGACGACCAGGGCCCAAGCCTTGCGGACCCAATGTGTCAGAAGTGCGCAGACGACCTGGCAACTTTCGCCTCCCTGGAATACAACATCGACTCCGTCACGAACAAATTCAAGGTGGATCTCTATTCAGGGTTGGAAGGAAGTGTGAGTAATTTCTAAATCACTGCGGCAGCATGATCAGAAGAAGCTTACTCTCTCCCGTAAGGCTCACCAACACGACGCCATGACCGCCACGGACGGTATACGACGTCGGGCCACCATGTTCAGCCATATGTCAAGAGATCGGCCCTGTCACAACGTCAGGAAAGCTCAATCTCTGGCAACGCCGATACCTTCAATCGTGACCAGGCTGTGCACGAGTTCAATTCCCCTCAGTGTAGTCGGAGGGCCTGTGTATTACTTCCGCGCGCGCGAACTTGAACCCCACGATGGCCCACCCTTGGCGGAAATGAGGCAGCCCACTGGCATGCGAAACCTCCATCCTGGAGACGGCATTCCCTACGGAGGGGGCCATCGAGCGCAGATACCGGCGCCCGCGCAGGTCGCCCGACACATGGGAGAGTCCCACACCGCCGCACACCACGCGTTGCCTCCGCGTGCGGCTGCGCCTGCACGGGCACCAGAGCAGGTCCATCGGGCTGCGGCGGTGCCAATGATGCCGGCCGCGGGGTACACGGCGCACGCTCCTGCTCCACAGCCGCATCTTCCTCCGCCAGCGATGCCAGCTCAACAGGCGCGGGCACCAGGGGGCCCGCCGGGAGCCGCGCCGCGGGCGGTGACGACAGCAAGCCATCCGCCGGTAGCCGGGCCACGCAATGGTCGCCCGAGGCATGCATGCGCAGCGCCTGCCGGACGGCGTGGAAAGGAGGAACCGGGCGCCAACGTCGACAACGCAATTGTCGTCGACGACGACGACGACGATCGCCGGATTGCGCACGATGATACAGAGAGGGTGGACATGACGGATGCGATGGAATTGTAGAAGCTGTCAGACTGTTATGTAACAGTTACTGATGCATGTAAGAAAGAGGGACTCACGATATCTACTATGTCCACCACTTGTATGCGTTGCTGTTTGCATGAGAGTTTCATGACTCGGAATCGATTGGCGAATGGTGAAAACCCTCATGAGGGACCTTGGAAAGCCGCTGTGGACCTTCGCTCGACCGTCGAGTCAGTCCTGAGTCGGGCAAGATGCCCACAGTTCGTATCTCCAGCTTCCACAACCGACGGGAATCGCTGGGTGTGGTTGACATTGGAAGAGCTTCTAGTCGCTGTGCATCCTTGTCAGCATCACGATCTGAGCTGCGGGCGTAGACGGCGTCGTGCCACTCAGTGCTCCCGCAGGCAGGTTGCGGGGTGAGATAGTCTGCGGTATGTAGATCAGTATCTTGCTCTTCGTATCTCCTCTTTCCTTGGAATCGAACCTCGTGTCTCTCGTTAGCACAGCATGCACCTTGCAAGCCCACCTCCAGCTCACTAGGTCTTCTGTTGTTGGCGCCGGCCTCTTGGTTCAAGACAGCTTTCAGAACTCGGAGTGAATTTCTGATGGTCGTATGGGTAGTCATAATCAGTCTCGGTGAGCCTATAGATAAGAGCGGCGGGAGGGAACGCTCAATCAGCGCATGAGGATGTCGGGATGATGAGATAAATATCCTCGCTCGAGATGGATAAATATAAATGAAAGCAGAGAAAGCACTCGCCCGTTCACGACGGCGCCGCCGCCAGCTTCCTCCTCTTCCGCTTCCCCTCCCCGTCCGTCCGCTCACGCTCATCCGCCGTCTCCGCCCCATGCCCCTCCCGCTCGCGCTCCCGGCGCGCGCGCGACTTGCCCCGCGCGGACCCCGCACCGACGCTCTGGCTGCGCGTCTGCCGAATCACCACCTCCGCCCTGCCCTTCGCCGCACGCCCCCGCGCTGGCACTGGCACTGGCACCGGCGCCCGCCCCGCAGCGTCGGACATCGGGTGGTCGTCCTCCGCGGGCGGCGCCGTGGTCGACTTTGCCAGCTTAGAGCGGGGCGGGGCCCTGGGTGACGGGGCGGAGGGCTTGCGGCGGCGCGGCTTCGCGGCGGGGGACGTGGTGGGCGCGGGCGCGCTGCGCACGCTCGCCTCGACGCTGCTGTCCTCCGCGTCGCTCTGCGCGGGCGGCTTGCCCTTGCCCTTGCCCTTGCTCTTGCTCATGGGCGGGGCCTTGCCTTTGCCCTTCGCGCGCCCGAGGTTGCTCACGCCCGCGGCGATCTCCGCCATGCCGCTGTCCTCGGTGCCCTCGCTCGCGCCGTCGTCCTCGGCGTGGGCGTCGGCGTCGCGGATAGGGCGCGGACGTTTGGATGCGCGGGTGGAGCGCGGGAGCGTGTCGCGTATGCCGTGGCAGTTGAGCCGCAGGCAGGACTGCAGCCTGTCGTTAGCGGGCGTGGAGTCTGCGCGGAAGCGCGCGCGCTTCACGTCCGTCTGTAGACCATGTAAAGCGATGATGAGTATATAGCGAGGATGGTAGGGCGCAAGACGCACCGTGTGTTTCCCCTCGTAGCACCACCCGTCCGGCGGGCCCTGGTCGCCGTCGCCGTCGACTGTGCGCCCACAGCACCCCCACAGAGTCTCGTACTCGGCGCCCTCGCCCGCGCGGCGCCCGACGCGCTCGACCTCGGCGCTCTCGTCGTCGTGCGGCACGCGGCACGCGCGGTCCCCGTTCTCCACGTCCACGAAGTCCGCGTGGCACCGCGCGCAGTGGAGGCGCGGCGGCGGCGTCAGGGTCGCGAAGAAGTCTGCGAGCGCGGCGAGCGTGGGCGGCGGGGCGCTGGGGAGGTGCGCGAGGGTGTAGGTGTGGAGCGTCTTTGGGGGCACGGCGGTGAGGAGGGAGTGGAGGGAGTGCGGGTCGAGCGGGGCGGGCTGTGGGGAGAGGGACGGCACGGGGGAGGCGAGGAGGGCGGTTGCGGGGGAGCCGTCGGAGGGCGAGGGCGTGCGGAGCT
The DNA here is from genome assembly GCA_019914985.1 of Auriscalpium microsporum. Lineage (NCBI taxonomy): Eukaryota > Fungi > Basidiomycota > Agaricomycetes > Russulales > Auriscalpiaceae > Auriscalpium > Auriscalpium microsporum. The sequence goes on along the minus strand of JAHLMG010000016.1, from coordinate 168,187 downwards.
GCTGGACGTCCTTGGACGGCGAGGGTGGGTCGACGGGCATGGAGTCGTCCTGCGCTGCAGGTTTGCGAGCGAAGAACTTGAACATGGCGGGTGTGGTATAAGTATGCACGACAAGGGACAAAGAACGGAGGATCGCAGGGCGCGCAGCGCTTTGGAGGAGCCTGAGGTTATCTATTGCGGCGGCGCGTGCCTTCGACACCGTTCCCGCGTGTACGTCACATCGCGTCACATCGTTCAGACGCACAGCCACAGCCTGCGCACGCGAGGACAGCGTGGCCACACCGAATAGATTGCCACCCTCCAGCAGCCGACTGCACTCCGAGCGAATCATACAGCACACCGCGAACAGCTCTCTGGTCACCGCGAGTACCCGCCCTTGTATCGCGGACCCCTCGAGTCTTGCGAGTGCCGGCTGCTGTGCGACCGCTCGTACTTTGCCCGCTCCCGCTCCCGCTCTCTGTCCCAATCCCGCACGACGTCGCGATCTCGATCACGGTCCTCGCGCCGGCGGTCCCCGTAGTCCCGGTCCCGGTCCCGGTCCCGCCGGTCGTCCTTCCTGCGGCTGTGGCTGAGACCGCTGCCAGTGCTGCGCCCGCCCGCGTCCGCATCGTCTGCCAGTCGCGCAAGTAGCGACGGGGTCCTGCGGCCGCGGCCGTCGTCTCTGTCCCTGTCCCTATCCCTGTCCCTGTCTCTGTCCGCAGTATGGCTCCGCGGGCGATCTGCACGGCGTTCATCTCTACAAGCAAAGAGCGAACAGCAACACACAACGCACCTCGTCCAGCCGTCGCGCCCCACGCCCCCTTGATCTTCATCGTCCTCTCCTTGCCCCCGTCCTTCCTGCCCGCGTCCCCGTTCACCCCGCGCGCACGCACATTCCGCGCATTCCCGAACCAGTCGTCCTCGTCCTCGTCCTGCGCCTCCTCGCGCGCCCGCAGCTCCCGCGCCATCCGCTCGCGGTCCTTCGCGCGCCCGCGCCGCCCGACGTTGCCCGGCGCGTCGAAGCCCCACCCGTCCGCGTTCGTGGCGCCCGATTCCCACTCGCGCGGGGCGCGCCGGGAGGTGGATGGCTGCGTCGGGGAGGACGACGGGTCGAAGAAGGGCCCGGAGAGCGTGTTGTATGCGCTGAAGGCGGATGGCTCGGTGGGGAAGTCCGCGACGTGCGCGACATCGTTGCAGTCCTGCGGCGTATGAATTAACGCGTGTGTCAGGAAAGCGGGGAGGTAGACGCACGTCACCGAGGTGGCCCTCGCCCCCGCAGTTGTAGCACCACTCGTCGCGCGCGACATACCCCTCGCCGCCCTTCCCCAGGCCGAGTGTGCGCTTTTCCTCCCGCGCGGCGAGTATGAGCGTGCGCTCCTCGTCCGCGACATACTCGTAGAGCCGCCAGAGCGTCGGGCACTCATTCGTGTGGTGCTTGTCCGCCCCGCACCGGTCGCAATCGTCGTAGCTGCTCGGACCCATTCCGCGGGAGTGGCGGTTTGGGCACGTCTGCGGGAAAGGCGTGCGTTGATGAATGCGCGTGGTAATATGCGCGGGCGACGTACCTTGTTGATGTGTCCCCGCATCCCGCAGTTGAAGCATTTCTTGCTGATCGGACACCCGCGGGTCGAGTGCTCATCCCGTGCGCCGCATGTCAAGCACTGGAAATAGGCTATTGTTAATCACGGCACGCAAATAGATGCAGGCTCCTGACAATCTGCACTGGACACTCGTAAGTCTTGTGCTCGTTCTCCACTCCACAACGCTTGCAAACGAAGCGCGCGTGTTTCTCCTCGTTCGGCCGGTCGTCAAAATAGCGCACCACGCCCGCAGTCTACACAGACGAATGTGCCTCAGATGCGCTTGCAGACGCAGGAGGAGGTATCGTGTACTCACGTTGCGGTCGTCGTAGTCCAGGTACTCGATGTACGAATCAGAGTCTGAGTCAGACTCGGGCGGGCGGATGATCTGGATGGGCGTGATACCATCGCCGGCCTCGAGGACGGAGACGTGCGATGGGAGGAGAAGAGCGGGGGACGCGTCGGCTGCAGTGGAAGAGGAGGGTCCGGCCGCAGCGTTCGAGGCGGCGGCGACAGCGGTGATGGTGATTTGGAAAGCGAGGTTGGTCGGGACTTGTACGGGCTCGGTGTCGACGACGAACAGCGAGTCATCCGCGACGGGCTCCCTATTCACCTCTTGGCCGCTCGCCTCGTCGTCTCTCTTGTTTCCCTGCCGGCGTCTCTTCTTCGCCTTGCGCTCGTCGCCGTCGCCCGCCCGCTCTCCGTCCTCAGCCCCCGCGTCAGCTGCCCGCGCCGCATCCCCCGCCCCCCGCTTCACATACGAGTCTTTCGACACGCGAGCCGAGCTCTGCGTGGGTTTGCCGTTCGGAGACCCCAGCTCCTCCGCCATCCGCTTCCTCCGTTCTCGTCTGTTCTCGCGCGGCGCCTTGCTCGGTGTAGGCGGCGGCGTATCGTGGATCTCAATAATCTCGCGTTTGGGGGAGTTCGTGAGGTCGATTATCTCTTGGCCCTCGGAGGGTGCGGTTGGCTCAGCGGCCATTGGCGATAGCTGGGTGCGGGAGGTTGGCGGAGGACGATTCAGAAATTCGGTCAAGTCAAGATTGTACTTACGTAAGGCACTGCGTGCTGCGCTCTCTTGCGCTCTTCGGGTTTCTTTCAACACGCTCTCAGCTGCAACAGGCCGAGTCGACGCTCATCTCACGACCTTTTTTATGACAATACTACGAGGCGCACTCAGTGATCCAGCATGCACCTGTACCTAGGAGAGAGCCCGCGGACCCTCTACCTGGTCACCAGCTCGCAGGAGGAAAGCCAGGGCCGGCCAAGCAGGGCCCTCGTACTCCGCGTCGCAGAGAATAACCCGACGCAGGCGATTGTCGAGTTCCTGCCAAAGGACCAGGTCAACCTGTCCAACGTCGTGCGCTTGACGAGCAGGGTGGTGAAAGGCTGCCTCGGGCTTATATGCATCGAGCAAGGTGCGTTCGCAGCGTCATATCTCTCGAGTTAGCCCAGCATTGATGAGAGAGGACTCTGCAGACATGTTCCTCGCCGTGGTCACCTCCGCAACCGACCTCGGCAACGCACGGCCTTCCGCCGCCCTTCCCGAGTCCATCGCCAAAATCCATGACGTCAGCTTCTACAGCCTCACCTCCTCGCGGTGGGACGACCTCTCCCTCATCGGCGACGCGCTCCCCAGCCCCTCACTCGAATCGGACGTCATGTCCATGCGCGACGCGCGCGAGACGTACAACCCCAACGCAAACGCGACTGCTGCCGCGGGGTTCGAGCACCCCTGCGTGCCGCTCACGAAGATCCTGTCGTCCGGGTCGTTCTACTACGCGCTCGGCCCGCACTGGGACATCTCATCGCGCCTGTCGGAGAGGCTGGCACGCGGCGTGAGCTCGGCGCGGGATGTCGCGCTGTTCGATGAGCGATTCGTGTGGAACGAGTACATCGTGCGCAGCTTGCTCGACTTCCGCGCACGGCTGGACCCGCAGGAGCGAGACGAGCTTGATCATTGTCAATTTATAGTAGGAGATAATGTTCAATCGAGTGCTGCGCGCTGGTTTATTTACGTCGCCTCGTTGTAGGTGCTTGCGATCCAGGGCTACGTGGGCTTGTTCACCCTGCCGCTGCCGGCGCCGCCGACTAACGGGGCGCCGGTCATTGCTACGGTATGTCTGATCTCGCGCCTTGGCTCTAAGCGTGCGGGAACACGGTTCAATACGCGGGGCGTGGATGACGATGGGAACACTGCGAACTTCGTCGAGGTGCGTGGATCGCGGGAGGCACAAGTTCAACGATCTCATGCTACTTATTAAATTGCCTGGTGCAGACGGAGACGATCCTGAGTACAGATCAACACTCCTTCAGTTACGTCCAAGTGCGCGGCAGCGTACCACGTAAGTCTCCTCGTAGTCGCGTCGAGGAGGTCCCTTTGACAGCTTCTTCATGCATAGTATTCTGGGAGCAGCAGGGCCTCCAGACCTTCGGCCAGCGCATCCAAATTACCCGCCCACACGCCTCCCAGCCCGCGTTCGAGCGGCATTTCGCCCAGCTCACGGAGGAATACGGCGCCACGCACGCGATCAACCTGCTCGGCAGCAAGGACCACGAGGCGAGCCTGACGACTGCGTACGCGCGGCACCTGCAGCTCGCCAAGGGCGTGTGGGGCGACGATGTCGGCATCACGCACTTCGACTTCCACCACGCGGTGAGGGTGAGCGGGCATGATAGCGTCGTGCGCGATCTCAGGTGTGTGTCGAATTGGGGCGCGTGCGATGATGGGTCGAGCTGACGATGTGCTGGAATAGGCGGTTGGATGGAGTCGGGGATAATACGGATCGCTTTGGGTTTACGATGTGCGATGCAAGTACGGACGAGGTGATCACAGAGCAGAAAGGCGTCTTCCGCACGAATTGTCTCGACTGGTACGCACCTCCCCTCCACCTCTCTTACACAACCCACCTTTGCGCCCAGCCTCGACCGCACAAATTTCATACAAGACATCCTCTCGCGCTACACGCTCGAGCAGTATCTGTCCCTCGTGCGGCGCGAGTGGCTACAGTCGCACGCTCTCTGGTCGTACCACCGCGAGCTCTGGGCGGAGAACGGCGACGCGCTCTCGCGCATATACGCGGGCACCGGCGCGCTCAACACGAGCTTCACGCGCAGCGGCAAGCGCACGCTCGCAGGCGTGCTGTCCGACGCGACGAAGAGCGTGTCGCGTGCATACATCAACAACTTCCAGGATAAGGGCAAGCAGGTCGCCATTGATCTCTTCTTGGTCAGTTCGCTTGGTCTATACACGTAGGCTGGTGAACTCATGCACTGCGTTTGGGAATAGGGAAATCTCAGCAACCAGACGCAAGTCACGATCTTCGATCCGATACATGATTCTGTGCGAGCCGCCCTAGCCCAACGGTGAGTCTTATGAAGCCTCGAGTGAGCTGTTGAGTATTCAGCCGGCCCCATAGACTTCCTGAGTACTCGTCAACACGGACGTGTACGATCTTCGCCGGGACATGGAATCTCAATGGCCGCGTGAGTTGCCCCCTCATGTTCAGGACTCCCGTGCTGATCGCCCGCGTCCCTAGCCTCCATCAGAATCCCTTCTGCCCTGGCTATTTCCTCGAGAAAGTTGGCATTACCTCTGTTATTCTTTGATTATGACTGACGTCATCATCTTGCAGGTCTTCCTGAGTTAGTGGCCCCTGCCTTTGTTCATAGGTAGAGCTAACCACCGCGTTCACAGTCCAGATATGTTCGTCCTGGGCTTCCAGGAAATTGTTCCTCTCACCGCGCAACAAATCGTGCAAACAGATCCAGAAAAAAAGTACGCTTTCAATTCAGTCGATTCCTCATCGATTTACATGAGGGCCCGAATAGACGAATGTGGGAGACAACTATATTGCGTACATTAGACCAGCGGCCACGGAAGAAATGCAATTATGTGCTGCTGCGCAGCGAACAGGTCGGTAGCGGCCCTGCGCAAATTCTCGAGATGAATCCTGACGAATGGTGATACCAGCTTGTCGGAACTGCTCTCATTGTCCTGGTCAAGGCAGAATTGACAGCAGTCATCCGAAGCGTCGAAGCCACAACCCGCAAGGTATACCCGAACTCACATGGAGTCTGCAGTCTACTGATGATCTGCAATGTAGACTGGCCTCCGCGGCATGTCGGGCAACAAAGGCGCCGTTGGCATCCGCCTCGAATACCACGATACCAGCTTCTGCTTCGTCACCGCACATCTCGCCGCAGGGCACAGCAACATCGAGGAGCGCAACGCAGACTATCGCACTATCGTCAACGGGCTGCACTTCCTGCGTGGGAAGACGATCGAGAGCCACGAGTCAGTGCTGTCTCGCACCATAGATGCATCGTTTCGTATATGGCTGACATTTCTGCAGCAACGTCGTCTGGCTAGCGGACACGAACTACCGCATCGACTTCGACAACAGCACCGTGCGCGGGTTTGCGCGGGACGACGAGCTCGACGCGCTGCTGGTTGCCGACCAGCTCAAGCTCGCGATGGACGATGGCGTCGTGTTCCGCGGGTACACGGAGGGCCCGATTCTGTTCAAGCCGACCTACAGGTACGATGTCGGTACGGACAACTACGACACGAGCGAGAAGATGCGCATCCCCGCGTGGACCGGTGCGTGTCGCAGACTGGCGACTGGCGAAAAAGTCGAGCTGATAATAGAGTTGTTACAGATCGAATATTGTATCGTGGGAACTCACTGGATTTGTCTCTGTACTCGCGTGCAGAGTTGCGAGGGTCTGATCATCGACCTGGTGTGTGCTCGTTCAAATTCTCCACATTCAATATCTGCTGACTCGCACGTCCGGGATCAGTGTACGCTGCTTTCCGTGCCACCGTGCATATCATCGACCCCGACAAGAAGGAGGCATTGTCGCGTCTTTTGTTTGAAAACGTAACGTCGACCGCGCCTGGCGAGAAGCTCGATGAGAAACTGGCGGCGCTCGCATTCGCTTCACATGACGATGACCGTGAGTTGGTTGTCCAGACGATGGCGTGGCGATTGCTAACAAGAGTATTGGCAGTACCTCCGCCGAGCTCCGACACATACTCCTGGTGGGATGTGCCGGACATCCCAGACAGCATCCCCATCCCCGTCGGCTCGACAACTCCGTTCTACTCACCGACAGAGTCGCCGCTGTCTGCCTCCCCGTCATCATCCGACGAAGAGCTGTTCAACCATGTTTTGGCGCTTCCAATTCCAATGGTGCCTACCCCGGTACCATCTCCAGGGGTCAAGAAACTTCCGCCGCCGCCGCCTCCGCGCCCGAGGACGGCGGGTGGCGCATAGGACTGTCACTGATGTGGATGCGGATGCCATTGTTGTATGGATTGCTGTGTAATAGAAGACTATGTGTACATACAGACCCGCGGGTATAAAAATGCTATATACAAACGCTGCATTACGCATAGAACCTAACGTAACCTTCCTGAGCTTACACTCCCTCCGACTCGAACCTATCCCTACCATGTGCATCAGCTGCCCACCGATAGCCCCCGCCCTGCCGCACGCTCCCGACAAACTCGTCCGCCTCGATCGCGCTGCCCGCCGCCGCCCATGACGAAAGATCCGGCAGCAACCCGCTCAGCGGCGAGCGCGCGCGCTGTCCCTGTCCCTGCCGCCCCGGCGCCGAGTCTGGCGCGGGGTCGGGGAACGCGCTCGCGCTTGCAGGCGGCGATGCGCCCAGCTCCGGCGACGATCCACCAGAAAGGGTGGTCGACGCGGCCAGCCGCAGGTCCTGCACCTTCTGGCTCAGCGCGTGCAGCACGGATGCCCTGCTCTGATCTGGCACCGGCATGCTGCTCTCGACAGGGGAGATTGGCTCGTCGCCGTGCCGGAGGAAAGTGGAGCGGATCGAGGAGTCGGACAGCCCGCGCGGGCGCAGTGTGCGCTCGCGCACCGTCGCGTCGTACCCGCCGCGCTCGTCCACGCTCGGCTGCATATTGTCTATCACCGCGTCGACGTTGCGCGAAAGTGTTCCCTCCGCGCTCCTGCCTGCAGTTCTCCCGAGCGTCGCCGTCGCCCTGCGGAATTGGCCCTCTTGTGCCCGTGTGCGGAGGGCGTTCACGCCTTTCGGCACGATGACCCACGGGTCGCCCGGCTCCGGGCGCGGCGCGCCGGCGAAGATGCCCATGAGGCTCTGCGAGACATTGCGGCTTAGCGCGGGTGCGACAACGTTGCCGGGGCTGGGGCCACTGGGTAGCGCAGGTGAGGGAGTCGCGTTGATGACGGCCCGTCCGGCTCCGGTTCCTGTAAATTCGACATTGACGTGGGCTACTGATGCAGATGTCGCGGGTCCCAGTTTTGGTACAGGACGCGGAGCAGGCCGCGTAGGCGTTCGTCCACGGTTGCCCGGACTTGGCAAAGGCGATGGCGATGCTGTCCGTTTGGAGTCACTGCCCCCGACGGCAGAGCTGAAGAACTTCGAGATCGGAGCGATCCAGCTGCCCGGTCCAGTGTTCGACGTGTTCCTGTCGGTCTGGCCAGCCTCCCCCTTGGACGGGTTGAGCGCCATCTCTCGGACCTTCGGTGCTATCGACGGGTCAAGTACGACGTCATTGACGATCATGCGCAAATTGCCGAGCTCGCGGAAGATGTCTCGGAAGAGCTTCAGGAGCGTACGTAGGTCCTTCCTCGTACAGACCATGGTAAACTTGTCATCCTCCAGGGCGCCACGGAATATAGAACGCAGGTTGGCAACCTCAGAGGAGATAGAGTCGACCGTGCTCTTTGAGAGGTAGCTGACGTCGGCGCCGATGATGTTCTGCCGCTTGAGTCGTGATGTGAGAGTCAGGGCATCGGCCTGTGCCATCCGGTTGAACAGCTGCCCGACACGATCCAGCAGCGCGCTGAGGCTAGAGCTCTCCACTAGAGATGACGACTCTGAAAGCCCTTCTTTGGGAGATGACATATTAAGGCTGTCTTGAAACGGCGACGGCGCCAGCATTCCTGGCCATGTATCCGTTTGCACTCCTCTCGAACGTTGGAGAAGATACAGCGCCTTCTGACTCCTTGGCCTTTCTGGCGAAAGCACATGTCCGTGCTCATCGTCGTCGTCATCGTGCTCCGATGAAGGTCGATGAGACGGCGCCAATGAGGAAAAGCGAAGGTCGCTCGGGTATAGTGATTCTGTGGGTGAGAGGGGGGGACGGGAGGTTTCAGGAGTGAGCGGTTCCTGTAGGTATAGTTTTAGCTAGTGAGCTTTGCAATGCGATGAAAGGCTCACGAAGTCACGACGAAGAGGTGGGTCGGTGCTCGCGGCACGTCTGCTTGGCTGGTGCGCACGAGTGGGAAATATAGAAGATATCGGGGATAACGGTCCAGGTGCTGTGCCATATGACATGGCGGGGGAATGGCTACGCAGATTGCGTGGTCGTCGACCGAGGAGTGTTTCGCCTTACCGCGGGATTGTCAGAGACAAGCGTACTAGAGAATGAAATGCGCTCACCACCATCCAATGCCCAGCTGGTGGAAGCCCGACTTTCTTCGACCTCCTCTTGAAGTGCGTGGAGATTCTCTCGAGATTCGGACAGCAGATTCTGGAGCTCGAGGTTGCTCTTCTTCAAAACCTCACGATCAGCTACCAATGATTCGAGGATCTTGGTGACCTCATCGTGTTGGGCTAGAGATACGTGCTCGAATTGCTAAACGTTCCACAGTCAGTTGGGGCTACGACGCATGTGGCCGGCTCACAGTGTGCTGTAGCTCCTGCAGGCGGACTCGGGCATCGCGCAATATCTCCTCTGACAATTCCGAGCGACCAATACGTTGCTGTTCAAGATCCTCTTGCAGTCGATTTACTTGTCCTCTCAACTTAGCTGTGCGGAGATTGTCAATAGATAGCATATACGCGGAACTAGGCGGAACACGTACAGCACTTCTCCCCGAGGGCAACGAGACGAGCTTCGGCCAGCCTAGCTCGCTGAGACTCATTGTCACGCTCCTGACGATAGTCGTCCCTCTCCTGAAGGGCCTGCCGAAGCCGACCTTCCCAACCGGCGGATCGAGCATTCTCTGCGGAGAGCTTGCCGAAGACTGCGCGTACTTCTTGAAGTTCGTGGGTCAGGGCTTTGTTGGACGACTCCGCAACTTCGTTGTTCAGTAGGGCCTGGTTGAATCTCTGGAAGTGACTCGTGAGATATTCTCGTTGCCGTTGGGATGTTATTTACGCACCTTCTCGAACACAGCGTTCTCCTTCACAAGCTCAGACACACGATCCTCGAGCTCCGATCGAGACATTATGTCGTCTTTGTTCCCCTCTTCGTCAGGTACGTCGACTGAGATGCGACTGCCACGCTCTGTTGCCTGCTTCAGCTCAGCCGAACTCCCGCGCACAGAAGCACATCAACGCCCACCTGCACTCTGCGGACGTATGCTTCATGTCTCTGTAACAGAGCCTGGCCAACCTCTGGAGTACACAAGAGCGTTTGTTAGCGAAGCGATATCAGAGCGCAACGCTATCCACACCTGCGCTAAGAACGAGCCGGCTCTCCAACTTCGACTTCACGGCGACCCATGCCTTCGTGTACGCGCAGTCCTCCGATGAGCAGCAGCAACCAGTGCCATTGAGTGGCTCAGGGGTGGAAACACGCGAGAAGTCGGCCAAGGAGCGAGTGAGGTCGTCGATGGCGGTCGTCGCGTCGTACAGACTGCGCGACGGCGAAGCTGGACTTGACGAACGTAACAGAAGGCCATCGAGAGGCGCAACGCGCGGTGGCATGGACGAAGGAAGAGGCGCAATGCCTCAGGGAAGATGTGCGAAAGTGAAGGTGATGAGGCGGCCGTTGCGATGTCGTAGGGGAATAAGAGCCGTGCACCGGTGCAGCGCGCAGTACACGCGCCACTACACAGGCTACTTGGCGACAGCGTCACGCACATGCTAATCAGGTTGTCAAATGAAGATTCCTGGGTTCATGCTAGGTAATTATACAGGTATGTAGCTGCCTAAAGAACATGTGGAACGATAGGATATCATAGATACAGAAAGTGCAAAGCAACCAAAATGGCGAACATGAGATGAATGACGGGATCCGAGCGAGAGAAAAAAGACGACGGACATCCAGGTGTATGTATGACAGGAATGACGGGCATGCAGAGAAGGAATTATATATATACCGAGGATGTACGATACCTCAGCTTCACTCTATGATCCGAGATACCAATTCCGCGATCCACTTCGTTACCGACCGGTTGTTGGAGAGGAAAATGAATGCGTTGGCGAGGCCTGCCATATTCAGCTTTTGAAGTGCCTGCACTTGGCCTTGTCCGGGTCCATGCACGCTGCTTTCCTCGACTGTGTTGAGTGTCGACATCGAGCCGTTATAAGTAGCAGAGGCCATGGGCGGGTCTTGAAGGGCGACATGGAAAATGCTTGACGCGGCACTCAGCACCGCAGGGTTGGACGAGTTCGCGAACGCGTTTGTGACGCGGTCTTGCAATCCCTCATAGCTATGATATGAATGGTCAATATATTAGGTCAGGGAAGCTCAATCGTGACTAAAGTAACTCACGTTATTGCCAGAACGTCAGGATATGCCAACGCAATGTCTGCTAAGAGACAAAACAGGATCTCGGTTTCCGCATTGTCGCCCTGATTGGACCCCAGCATCGTACTGATAAACGATACGACGAGCAGCGCGACGTCGAAGTCGGCGATGCCCAAAAGGTCCAGCGATACGCGAGGAACGGTCCCAAGGTCGTCCGCGGCGTCGACGCCATCGTCGAGTAGCCAGTACGCATCGGCGTTGGCATCCATCAACAGCTGCCGATACGCGCTCGGCGTCGTCGACACAGGCAAGAGTGCCAGGAAGTACCCCAGCGCATCCGGCGCAATCGCGCCGCCTGGCCCCTCGTTCGGGGGCTCGTCGTAGTCCATCGTCGCCCGCGAGCTGACACGCAGGAAACTCCGAAGGAGTTCGACAGCAGCGGGCCGCAGGAAGTGCGGCCGGACACCCTTGAAGATGACTGCCGCCATGGAGAACGAGAAGCTGTCCTCAAACGAGATGCCGAGGAGTTGATCGAGCTGAACGGCGACCTCTTCCATCGCCGCCCGCTGGTCAAGCAGCGTGGGTGCCACGCCACGCTCCCGAAGGAGGCCCTGTGCACCCAATGACTCGACGGCCACCCGCAGGAGGTTCGCGGCTTCGGGATAGAAGGCAATATGTGAGGACTCGAGCAGCGCGACTGCAAGCCAGAACACTTGTGCAAGGTAACGCGAGTTGGGCACAAGGGCTGGTACAACGCTGGAGAGGCACCGCAGCATGCTCACGACCGATATTGGGACAGCCTCGCTGGATGCGGTGAGCGCATTCCGGAGAGCGACCAGCATTTGGTAGAAGAAATCATCGTCCACGTCGGCGGTTGCCAGGGCGCCAAGGACAACGAAGGCTCGAGCCTGGATTGTTGGCGAAACTTGGAATGCCGTCGCTGTCACCAAACTCATCCACCGCGCACGCCATACATTCAGCAGCGCTACATTGCACATTGCAGCAGTCAGCAAAATTGAGTGGTCAGAGAACATCATGCCGCCCACGCACCCCTTGTTTGGGCAGCCGCTTCCATGACACGGAGGAGGAACTGTGTCAAGCCCTCCTGGTTATCCAGCGCGTCCTTGTCAGTCTGAGGGTCCGCGTTGACAAGTTCGCTGGACCACGAAGCGCGTGATAGACCGAACAGGCGTAGCGTGTCCACAGTACTACCCTCCTCATGCAAATGCTTGATGTCGGGACCAGCGATGGGATCGGAGCTCCGCGCCATCCACAGTGACTGCAGTAAATCCATAACAAGACCCCATGTAGTGGACCGAACTATAGGCTCGCCAGTCGCGGCGGTAAGGGTAACCATGTGAATGAGTTCCGGGAGGTAGAGCTGGCTGAGGGTAGGGTGCTTCGCCTGCTGCGACGCGACAAGTGCTAGACGAGAGAGGGCGGCAATTTCGTTCCAGTGTGAGTTCTCAGCTAAGGTCTTGGTTGGCTTGACTGAGGCCTTGCCCAAAGCCTAGATGGGTCATCAATAGCTGTTCAGGGCGATGGTGCAGTTTACTCACCTTCCGCATTTTAGACAGGATCATTCCACGAACGTTGATGGAGGACAGTGGGACGATGATTAAAGCTATCGTCTCACAGCGCTGAGACCCAGCTCCTCCGTCGATAGCAGCCCGCATCAGTTCGTCCAGCGCAACGTTGACGACAGCGGTGTCCAGCCTCGCCATCTCACTCCATATCATCCTCTGTGACGATGGGATGATCTGTTCAAAAGTCAGTCTCAGCCCCCAGATACAAAGGTTTTGAAACGTACTGGCGGGTCCGCGATGGTAAGGTCGATGAGCAAGCGAATGCAATCCCGAAGCTTAGCCCCGGAGTGGTCGAAGCTTGGACTCGTGGGGTCCACGAAGTGCATCAAGTTCTTCAGCCACGGGCTCATATAAGCCATGCAATGAAGTTTCTGAGCTTGCTCGGACTTGTCCATCGTCGTGCACACTTCGGTGATGAAGTCGAGGGTAAGCTGGGGTAGCAAAGTGGCTATTCGGTCGCTGAGATTAAAGAGAACCGGCGAGACCGAGCCGCCCACCCAAAGACCTGCGAAGCTTCGTCAGAATTAGTATTAAGATTGTCGTACTGACGCAGACCTTTGACAGTGAGGATTGGGTTGCCGTCGATATTGAAAGAGCCCACAATTGCGGAGAGCAGTTCGTACGAAGCACCGCTCAACTCGTCGTTATCGAGCCCCATGTTCAACATGGATATGTGCAGCAACGCTGCGCTGACATTTGACAGTCTAGAGAACCGTTCTGTCCCTGAGATCGCAATGGACCTCATGTGGCCCTTTGCTGCTCGTATAGCCTATAGCGCGCAGTCAGTGTGCGGCGCAGCGCAGACCTTTCGTCAGGCGCGTACCTTCACGATATGATCTCGCATGGGTGCCGAGAAGTACAAGACAGTCACTGACTGCCTTGTCTTCCGTATGATGAACTCCGAAGGATCCAAGCCAGTCGAAACATTATAGACATCACTGATATCCTGTAACGGGATGATCTCGACAGATTTGCAAGCCAAAGAGGGCGAAATAGTATGGGCCTTGTCCTGCAATTTCTTGTCAGCATGGAGGCCAGATCAAAGGGACGAATACATGCCGAGATGATGCGAAGGTGGCTCACGCCGACCTCAATGCTGACAGGCATCCGCATGTGATGCGAATGTCTCATCGTGATCTCATCAAATTGATCGCATTGCTCCTGCTCGAGGCTCGCTGCGAAGATCGAATTTCAGCCCTTTTATCCAGATCAGGAAAACGAAGAATTGCTTACTAGCATAGACCAACGGCGCAGCACAAGTGGCAGGTACGTATTGGAGCAGCTCCTCGATGGAAGAACATGCCCGGACGTCGTTGGACAGGTGCATGCCTGCCAACGAACCGTTAAGATTTGCCAGGCCGATAAACAGGTGCAACTTACCAGACGTGATGTTATACAGCCGGCGCAGATATTTGTGGGCGGCGGCGTTGGGATTCAGAATGTAGGCTGTTTCAAAGCGACTCCGGATATCCGACGGGATCATCTCGATGCAGTACTTCAACCATTGTATAGGAACCTGGGAAGTTACTGAAAAGGAAGTCCAGTCGAAAATGATATCGAACGCGCGGTCCAGATATGCAGCTGATGTTAATGTCTGACATTCGATGTTAAGACGGCTCACAAGACACTGCATAAGAGTACTCGCCTTGAATATGTGATACAAGAGCAACTCGATATCAAGTGTCTCGACGTCGATCTTCGAAACAAACAAGACAAAGACAGCTGGCTCGTCCTAAAGACTTTGTAAGACCCGGCGCCCGGGCTACTCGGCGATGAGGCATACCTTCCCGGTGAACGTCTCCACGAAGATCTCGCGGACAGGGCTCACATTCCGATGATGATACCGCGATATGAGATCCAAGTAGTCTCGATGCTGAGAGCTGGGAATAGAGGAAACGCGAGGTATCTCGACAGGCTGACCGAGTTCAACCAGAGCGCCGCAGAGAGCTGTCCATGCCCGTTTGCCATTGATCGCAGTGGCGTCTCCCTCTGCCGACGGTTTGGACAAGCTCAGAAGCTCCTTACCTACCTTATCTGCATTCTTGGCGAAGAACCGATGGAGTACGAGAGTATCTGTGTCGTCATAGGTCATCCCAACCCACTCGTCGTGCTCGTCCTCGGAGGCGCGAGGTTCGAATTTCTGAGGCGGACATTCAATGCTGTTTCTCGACGGACTGAAGGGCTCCAACTTACGTTCAATTCGCTCAAGAAGCGGGTGACGTTAACAATCTTCTCCTCAAGGAACGGGTTGAGGATAGACATGTGCGCTTCCTTGCCGAAGAAGATGTTGTTTGCCAGATTCTGGATAATCTTCGCAATCATCATCAACCCTTTGCGCATGGCCATGACGTCCTCCTTCGCGATTTCGACGTCGACTATGTCTGGAGCCACGATGGCGGGGGAAATGAAGCTTGTGGCGGTCTATCAGGCTAATGTCAAAGGGTGGGAAACATGATCAGACATACCGTAGGAAGATAAATGCGCCGAGGGCAGCAAACTTGGCTTCGGGCCAGACCTCGTTTCTAAGCCAGACGTCAACTTAGAGTAATTCCGAACGTCACCGTGATGCTTACACGGCCTTCCCGATATGTGCACAAAGCTCGCGGAACATACTGCACGCAACGTAAGAGCACGAACAGGATGTAACGACGAAAACTCACGTGGGAAGCGCAGGTAAAGACGACGAGATGATCTCGAGGAAGGATGAAGCAACGAGTTCAACATTCTCTTTGTTCTGCTCAATTTCCTCCTGTGATACCTTGGCAGGATCCAGGATGTACCCATGGCCAGGGGGAATCGAAGTCATGGTCTTAATCAACGGGACTATGAGGCTGCGCAGGTACTGGTAGCCATGTATGCGGGCGAAGGCAGAGAGCAGCCGCGTGCATGTTGAATTTCCTCGGAATAGTTCTGCCTCGTTATCTATAAGATGTAACGTTAGATCCGCGGTATGCAGGCAAGCTGTAAGGCTTACCAGTCCGCGCGACTTCACGGTCAATGAGAGTCTTCATCAGGGTCATAAGCGACTCGCGCGTATCGAAGACATTCAACAAGACGGGGATAATAACGTCGACATCGGATGTAGGGCAGATCTCGCAAATCGCCAATGCCAGGGTGATCTAGAATGCATTTAGTTGAATCGCAAGAAATAGGATGCAGCTTACGTCAGGGCCCTTGACCAACTGGCAGAGGCAGAGGTCAGCACGAAAGGTGGTTTCCAAAACAAAGACGTCGACGAACCTCACACAGCCGACTCCGACCAGCCGTCGCCGTTACATCTGGCGTGTCAAACTTCGCACCTTGACCCATGACGCGCGCAAACACATGAGCGAAGATGACTCGCTGTCGAAGATCCGAGTCGTAGGCCATCGCCAAACTGTGCTTCACACCGCTCTCCGTGTTCGCGCTGATGAGGCGCGAGAGCGCCTCTATGACCAGCTCCTGCAGTTCCGCGATCTGCTGCGACGGGCGTGTGGGCTGTTATCGAATATGTCAGTCGCAGAATAGCATTGAAAATGCCCTAAGATGATCACCGAAGACAATGCAGAGATTTCCGATTCATCATCACTGGTAAC
The DNA here is from genome assembly GCA_019914985.1 of Auriscalpium microsporum. Taxonomy (NCBI): domain Eukaryota; kingdom Fungi; phylum Basidiomycota; class Agaricomycetes; order Russulales; family Auriscalpiaceae; genus Auriscalpium; species Auriscalpium microsporum. The sequence continues at coordinate 151,995 of JAHLMG010000016.1, read as the reverse complement.
CTGCACACAGTTAGCTCCTCAAGCTTGTAGTAAAGAAAATCGAGCACGCACAGCACGATCGAACGACAGGACCCGCAATATCAAGTTGGAATAGCGGATGAACAGCCGATTGACGACATGGCCCGCCTCGTCACCGCTCGAATTATCCAGCGAGCGCAGCGGCAGCCGATCAAGGAAATGAACAGCAGCACGCAGGCTCGCGACATTCAGCTCATGTTGCAATCGCGATTCCTCAGTATCCCCGCCCTAAATGACTTCATTCAGTTTAAATGAACACCGACAGTGCGAGAGCAGGCTTACGGCGGGCTTCTGGATCCAGCCCAAGACTATGTTCAGTATGTGCTGCCGAACGGTGCTCGTGCTGTCTGTCCGTCGGGCGAGCATGTCCGGCCGCGTGAACACGCTGTCGCACAGTGCGCAGAACTTGATGCGGATACGATGGGACGCGGGCTCATTGAATCGATTGATGAAACCGGCGAGGGCATGCAGTGTTGGGGTCATCTCGATCGTGAGCACATCGTCCTGGGCTTGGGCGTTTTCGATTAGCAGCTTCAAGACGACGAAGCACTACAGCAGCGTGTCAAGAAAGCAGGCCCCATCGGTCGCGATACAAGCATACCTGGTCAAGGAAGATCGCGAAATGATCTGACCACGCGAGATCGCTCTTCGTCGTGACGTCCTGGATCACCCTGTGCACCGTCAGCACCCGCATACACCTAACTGGATACTACGTACTGATCAAGATGCTTCATCAGCTTTCCATACAGCCGAGGGCTGAGCTCGCTGCCCAGAGCCTCCTTCGAGATCTCGCGGGCCATGACGGAGTCAGACACCAGCAGGTCGATGAGGAACATGATGAAGTTCGTGATCAGCTCCTGCGGGTCCTTCAGCACGCGCATGGAGTCAGGCAGCAGCTCAGCGGGGATGATGCGCTGCAGCGCGGACGGATCGTGCTCCTCTTCGAGCAGACAGGACGAACCGCACGCCGCGAGGAAGAGTGTCAAATTCTGCCATTGATGTTGCTGCTCCTGCGTTTCTTTAGGAAATTCCTCTATGGTCAAGTTGACAACGGCGTACCTCCGCAGTGAGCGACCTGTCGCCAACAGGGACTTGCGCGTCGGAGGTGACTGAATCTGACGGGCCGCGGATAACCACCTCCGTCAGTGCACACCACCTGTAGTAGCACTCTTCCCAAACTGCAATAAACTCGGGATGCGGGTTCGCGAGCGTGCGGATTAGCCTCCGCACTTTCTTCTGCCACGCAACGCGGCCTGTTCACGTTCGGGGTCAGTCAGACAACTCACAGCAGTGCTGAGCGGCGCACCTGTCAGCACCGCTTTCGGATCACCGATCTGCTCAAAGATAGCATGGCGGCTGATGCGCAGCTCCTCGTTCAGAGTGGGCGGGAATGGGACGCCGGGCTGCCGTTCCGCGATGGCGATGTTACGCAGGCAGAGCGCCGAGAGACGAGAGACGGCGGTGTCTGCCGAAGTGAGCGAGACGGCGCAAGCCAATTCCAGAAGTGCCAGCGCAGGCACTCGCTCCGGAGCCCTTTGCAGCTGCCTGACGATGCTGTCGTTCTGCGCGAGTCAAGGTGAGCCTCGCCAATCACGCTGATCAACAGATGCCCACGCACCGGTGCCTCTTGGATATAAGTCAGGGTGAATGCGTGGCCAATTTCAGCCCACATCCTCTGGCGTTCCAGTTCCAAACGAGAATTCAGCAGCGCGTTTGCAATGGTCCGAACTGCGGCGGGCCTGCAATGACAGGCTAGTCAGCTACGCGGTTCGGCTGTGATGAAGGCGGTGTACTCAACGTTACACACAGCTTCCACGGGCCGGCTGTTGCATACATCGGGTCCGACGGCCGCAGCGCGTCGAGCTGCACGCCGACATGACTTAGCGCGAGCGCGATCGAGTACTGCACGCTCGCGTCCGTCTGCTGCTCCCACACACTCAGCGCCATGGGCATCCACTCCTCCATCTCCAACTGCGTGAGGCCCGTGAAGCTCCATTCAAGGTTCGAACGCCACAGGTGCAAGATGCCGATAAGCATAAGCTCGCGGTCTGACACCGTCTCGGCGGTGAAGCGCTTCGCCTTCGGGCGCAGCGAGGCGCGCTTGAGCGTGCCCGAGTCGTCAACCTCGTTTCGCCGGACGCCCCCAAACTGATAAAACGGCACAATCAGCATGATATATGCTACTGCGGGACATGACTTACCTTGAAGATATTCCGGAAGCGTCCCGCCAGCTGCTCAAACAGCGGAAATATTGACGGCTGCCATGAAATAGAGCGAGCCTGCAAACAGTAGATAAGCTAGATCACCATATGTCCATCATGCAAAACTGACGAGGCGCACCTCCACACTGAGCGTCACGCACGCCTTGATGGCCACGAGCTTCACGGCATCCGAGCGCTCTGGCTCCAGACACGTACGGAACAGCGGCACAATCTCCTCGCGCGGCGAAAAGCGGTAAAGCGCGACCAACGCATCTGCGAACATGGCGACGTCGATCTCGTCTGGCGAGTCCCAAAACGGCTTCTGCTTCTCAAACTTGACGAGTATCGCCTGGGAAAGATCGTCAGTTGTCGTCTGGATACGAAGAAGGAGCGGCAGCTACCCGTATCTCGTGCACGATGTCCGAGGCCATTGACCGAATGGGCAAGTCGCCTTCTGGCCGCGCCCGCGCGGCACCTCGGCACAGGTCCAACACGCAGACTATTGAAACGTCCCGGAGCTTCGAAGTGGCAACAGCGCCCTTCAGCAGCTGGTTGATGAACTGCGCGGAACATGAGGTCAGCGCGCATATACGCGCAAGGGCGAACATCTCGTACCCTCTGAAGATTGCTCTTCGTCGCCGCCTGCCCACGGCTCGTCACTTGGAAGTCGGTGCGTGTCCGCTCGACGGAGATCGTTGCCAGCACAGCCAGAGTGGGCCAGAGCGCTCTCGCGCTCGATGACTCGGACGACTCTAGAAGGATATCAAACACCCGTTCCGGTGCGCCTTCCAGGCGACGATGGGAGCGCAGCGCATCGTTGTACTCGTCTGGGAAGAGGTCGATCCAATTCCAGACGGCGGTTCGCAATGGGATGGCAACGGCGACCTTCGCCTCCGACTTCATGTTGACGAGTAGCGAGGAGCACTCTGTCGGCGAAGAGCTCGTGGGACGCGCGGAATGAGGCTCAAGTCGGACACACGCACCTTGGAGGATCTGAATGAGCCGCCCGCGGTCGAGCGCGCTATGCTTCATCAGGCTAAGATCGACGATGTCTGGGTTGTCCTCCGCGGAGCCCGCGAGGTAGCGGATCTTGTGCCGGATGCGCTGGAGAACGACGGACCAGTTAGATGCAGACAGGTGGTAAGTTATCCGCCCGGCGAATTTGAGGATAAGCGCATTGAGCGAGAAGTGCGACTTGGCAAGGACCTTGTGCGTCTTCTCGAACTTCATGTTGAGCTGCGGGATGGGCGCGACGGAGGGCGTGCTCCCCATCCCTGAGAGCACTGAAGGCGAGGAAATACCAGACGGTCGCTGGGATTTCGGGAGTTTAGTGTCGGTCTCGAAACCAATGATGCCCTCTGCAAACAACTCTGGTGGAGGGCCGGGAGCGTCATCAACCTCTATTGACTCAAAGTCGTGAAACGTTGCCTCAAACGAGAGATTGGCGGACGACATGAGGCGGCCTTCTGGAGGGGCGGTCTGCCGAAGGAAGACAACCATGAGGCTGAGAATATACTTGGCACAGTTCTCGTCCAGCGGTGGAGGCTCAGTGAACCCTGGCGGCGTCGATAGCTGTTCTGTCGTTTGCCGGCCCTTCTTGTTGGCGCGCCCGCCTGCTGCAGGCGAACTGGGAACAGTCCCGCTCGTTGACGCCTTGCTGCGCCCATTGCGAGAAGCGGCACGCGCTTCGTCGGCGTAGCGATGCCATCGGGAAGCCATGCAAACAGAAAGAACCTTGAGGATGAACAGTTGTGACTGCAGAACGTCGATGCTCCGTATGGCATTGGCGTCCGTATGCTGAAGCGAGCGCCCGTGCGTGCGCGTGAGTACACGAGGGTCCAGGAAGGCGGCAAGGACGCACCTTGGCTAGTTTGTCCAGCAGTTCCGTCAGCGCGTAGCCGATGATGTCCAACGAGTCCCGCGACATCTCAACAAGACATTGAACTGTCTCAATAACTGCCGCGTCGCCCTCGACAGTTTGCAAGTCTACACCAGAGTGAAGGGGTAGCTAGGGAGGACGGCGTCAACAGGAGTGTGTGGCAGACGATTGACACGGACCTTGGCCTTTAGTCGATTGACGAGAACGGAGATGATTTTTTGCTGGTGGGTCGCGCCAGGAGCGATGGATGATGCATACATCGACGGGCCTTGTGTAGAGGAGCCCAGGAAGGTGTGTTGAGAGTCGTTGCTGCGATGATTACGTCCGTTGTTCATGTGTGAGGACGACGACATGGGGCCAGCAGAGGCGGATGGACGACGGGTTGGAGGCATTGAGGGCAACGCGTATTACTGAGCCTAAGCGATGGCTATATATGTTCTGCTTCCGACCGCGATCAATCTAGCCTGGAACGGCGTCAATGAACGAACGCGGGCAATCCAGCCACGAAGAAGGAGAGGGGAAAGAGGGGGGATAGAAGGGATGCGAGAGGGAAGGAGGGAAAGAGACGAGCACGCTGTCGACGGCAGCGTCCAGCAATGTCGCACACCGTCGACTCGGACGCGCACTTTCTGCTTGTCCCGACACCCTTACGTAAGTTTATTAAGGCCCCCTGGGCATATTTCTCCCACGGTGCTGCCTGCGCTGCAGATGCACCAGATGTTTTCCAGCGCATGTACATACATTTTCTGCGTCAGAAACCAACCCTGGAACCCTAGTACCTCCATAGTAAGAACGTAGAACGCGCTGCACTGGGAAGCTGCCAAGTTTGAGTTGTGATTCGCAAAGTGGACTTCGAGGCGGCAGTTGAGTGGGCCACAAACTTGATTTATCGGGAAACCCAGGAGACCGCATGTGTTTTCGGGAATTGTGATACTCGACGACATGCTGCCGGAGCACCGATGCTCCCGGTACCCAAACGGTTGTAGTCGACTTATGTCTTTTTGTAGACCGACGTGCGAATAATTTACGTGCGGGAACTGACAGCTTCTGTCGTGGGCTGCGCGGACATTCTGATAGACAAACGATGTCGACGTCTGATCGCAGGGGCGCGACGCGTCAGTCACGTGTGCGCGGCAGTCTACCGAAAGGGAGCATGTTCTCAAGTCGTCTGTGGCCATTTCTCGGAGACAGCTCTCCTCTATCGGCTAGCTTTGAATAGGATGTAGCCGCGCTGGAACCAAATATTATATTGCACATTGGAGGTAAAGCCGGTACAGCTTCAAAGGGGTGAACTCGCTGCCTCAGGGCAACCGTGGTCACGTAGCTTATTGGACAGAAACATGTCGTCTGCGTGCCATGGGGCTATAAGTATACAGGAGATCAGGCCGTAGACTCAGGAGTACCGTTGTCGCCCGTGTGTTCATTCTGCTATGGAAATGAGCGCTGCGCTCTTGGTTTGATAAGGCACAGGCTGAGCGCGGACCCACATGGACCCACAGAAGCAACTTCAACGCAAAAGCAGCTTCCCTGACGACTTTAATCGGCCACGTCGACGGTGCTTCCTCACAGGACTTGGCTGCTCAATATCTGTGGAAAATGGTCGTACCTTGCATGCCCGAACCCAAGCTTGATGAACGTGTAGGTTTCTCTTGACTCGATTTCTGATGATGCTATGATATTTGATCCACTCAATCCTTTAGAGGGTTCCTGACGTGTCGCCGTGGGCTTTTATGCGAACCTCGTGGTTTCTCCCAAGTTTCTCCTGATGTGTTTAGGACGATCCGCTGAGTTCATAAAAGAATCGCGATACTGTAGCCACTAACTCCGCCTTCCGTACTCCGCAGCGCAAATAGTGACCACGCTGCGCCCGGCTCCCTCTCCTCGCGCTCAACTTCAGAGCGCCCTCACCGACTCTTCTTCCCTGAACGGTGACAATCATCTACGCCGTCCCAGCTCTATCGACTCTCCTTTGATTTTCACCGCTTCTCCTCTCCGTCCGTCGTTCATCTCCACCTTTCTCCGCTGTCGAAACGTCTCCCTGTTCGATTTGCTGTGCCTAACCGTCACTCACTATCGCTCTTGCATCGTTGTCCTTTGTCCCTCGTCGCAATTTCGTTTTCTCCCATCGCTGTCGCCTGCTTCGTATTTAAAAAACGGAAAACTCAACAACAAAGCCAACAAGCCAACTCTGTATCACCCTTCCTTCATCGCCATGTCGCGCCCCGATATCCAAGACTACGATTATCCTCCTGGGATCATGCCCCGAAACAACATCGACCGCGACGTAGGACATCGCAGACTCCCTTCCGCTACACTCAACGGTCTCCCGACCCACGATCGCGCGCTACCTGCCGGGCCAAGCTATGAGGTATACGGCGTTCCCGCGTTCCCTTCGACGCATTCAGCGTCGTCCCGATCACTTGGCATGTATGACAAGGAGTTCAGCTACGGCCCCGGCGACGGCTGGGTAATGGCATCCAACAACGCAAACAGACGTACATCGCCCGCTGCTACATCCCAACTTCAGCCGTTCAACCACCTTCATCCCTCTCCTCTTCCTCCCTCCCATCCGCCCGCCGCGCACCCTCCTCCCGCCTCCAACGGACACGCCAACGGCCTTCCACTCGACAATAGCTCGAGCAATCGGCGCGGCCTTTATCTACAACCTACCTACAAGGAGCGCGGCCCCTTGACCTCGCCCAGCCAGCCGTCGTTCAACTACGCGCCGCTCGCCGCCCCTTCAGCCTCTTCCTCATCGCGCTCTACACTCTGGTGGGGTGAGCTCGAACCCTGGATGGACGAAGAATACGCCAAGCAGGTCTGCAGCCTCATGGGCTGGGACCCCGTCAGCGTCAAGGTCCCGCACCCCGCGCCCGACCCTGTGACTGGTCAACAAGCCAACAACCCCGGATACTGCTTCCTTACATTCCCTACCCCCTCGCACGCGGCCTCGGTCCTTACCCAGATCAATACCGGCAGCGGGACGCCGATCACTATGCCGAACTCGACCAAGCCGTTCCTGCTCAACTGGGCATCGTCCACGCCCATCCCGCCGTCCTTGTCCCCGCCGGGTGCGGCATCGCAACAACAACAGTTTCCCAAGGAGTATAGCATCTTCGTCGGCGACCTCGCACCCGAGGCGTCCAACTCCGACCTCGTTGCCGTCTTCCGCAACCCCGTGCTTGGCCTGCGCAACGATCGAGAGCCGAAGTTCATCCGCCCTTTCCTGAGCTGCAAGAGCGCGAAGATCATGCTCGACCCAGTGACAGGCGTGTCCCGTGGTTATGGTTTCGTGAGGTGCGTTTCGCCATCCCGTCCCATACCTCCTTTGCTCAGCACTCTTATCTCAGGTTTACCGACGAATCCGATCAACAGAGAGCCTTGATTGAGATGCATGGGCTTTACTGCCTCTCGAGACCAAGTATGTTTCATCGTGATTTTGTCGCCTCGGTTACTGACCCGCCGTGTCAGTGCGCATCTCTCCCGCCACCGCGAAATACAAGCCGCCGCCTTCCCTAGACCTTCCTCAGGTGCAGGTGCCGCCCCCTGTTGGGACGCCTGCCGCCATGGAGGACAAGTTCCAGACGACCACCGTCGCCCTACCACTGCCACCGCGCACGAAGAGCGTGTCCTCTCCCATCGCAGGGAGCCAGGTCCTCGGTGCAGGCCCGTCAAACTCCATCAGCAGCTCGGGTGTCTCGTCTTCGTCGTCCGCCTCGTCCCTCTCAGCGCCGTCTCTGAGCTCCGGCCCCAGCACCAGCGGCTCCGGCTCCACTCTGGCCACGGCGGGCTCCGAAGACATGTCCCACCTGTCGCAGTCGGCGATGACGCAGCTCGCGCAGTTTGCCAACGGCAATGCGAAGCCGTCGTCGTCGTCGACTCCGGTCTCGATCACCGGGCCCTTTGCGAACCCGCAAAATCAGACGACGAGGCACACTGCCCTCGAGGAGTCGTGGAAGCACCAGGCACAGGCCCGAGCCATCTTGAGCAACCTGATCGGTCCAAACGGGGAGCAACTCACGTCGACCGATCCGTATAACACCACTGTCTTTGTCGGCGGATTGTCCCCCCTGATATCTGAGGAGACGCTCAGAACGTTTTTTGCGCCCTTCGGTGAAATTCACTACGTTCGTCGTCTTGACCGTACCTTTTCCGCGCGATCTGATTGAACTTCACGTTCCAGGTCAAAGTCCCGGTTGGAAAGCACTGCGGCTTCGTGCAGTTCGTCAGGAAGGCCGATGCGGAGCGCGCTATCGAGAAAATGCAGGGCTTCCCCATCGGCGGGAGCAGGATTCGCCTCAGCTGGGGTCGCAGCCAATGTTCGTCCCATATCATCCATCCACTCGACGTCGCAGATTCTGATCTCATCTGCAGATAAAGCAGCTCAGGCAGCTGCTCAGGCGGCTCAGGCGGCTGCGCTGCAAGCTTCTGTCCCAGGCCCTTCGACTGGTCCGCGCATGCACCAGCCACTCTCCGCAGAGCAGGCGATCCAGCTCCTGCAAAAGTTTGGCTACGTGGCGCCGGGGACCGGTCAAAGTGGTCCAAGCATGGAAGCCCTAGGGCAACTGGCGATTAACGAAGATGGTCTTCGCAGCCTGTTAGCAGCTGCCCAAGGCGAGAGCGGTGCGCCTGTGCCGTCCTTCGAGGCGTTCTCGCAGGGCTCCTTCGCCACCGGCGCTGGCAGCGGGTCCTCGGCCGACCTGCGCACACCTCGCTCGCACGTCTCCTCCACGTTCTCGCCGTTCTCTCCTGACCCGAACATGTTCGAGGAAAATCGAGCAAGGGATCCGGCCGTGCAGCCGAAAGTGGAGATGGTCCACGCTGCGAAGAACTACGCCCCTGGTTTCGGTCCCATCGTCGGGCACGAGGGGGGGAGCGGCAAGACCTCGCCTCCAGCGCCGCCGCAGCACAGCGCGCCCCCGCCGAGCGTGTCGCAGCGGTACAGCTATCACCTTGAGCATCAGGGCGTGCCGTTCTCCAAGCCCCCGCTCACCACCCCAATTTCGCGGCCGCCGTCCTCCTCGAAGCGCACATCCCCCCGCCGCGAATACTTCCATGAGCAGGACCCCATTCAGGATCTGAACGGCACGCTCGCCAGCCTCGACTTGGACCACGCCCACCCGGCGTCCGCGTGGCACAACAGCCGTGATGTCAGCCGTCAGTAGAACTGCACAAACCAACAAACCATCACCTGTACGCTTCAATCTAGTCACTCTTAATTTTTGTCTTTCCATCTCGCTTTGAAGTTTTCTCTTGCTTTGGATAATACGCGTTCCGGCCTGTGTTCTTCATCCCCTTTCTGTTTGCTCCAGTTTCTTTGTCATCCGCTTTCCTCACAAGGAGGGAGCCCCCGATCAATAATCACGATAGATGCATCATTTGTGTCGCCGTGACTCGGATATTCTTCCATCTTCGCCGCTACCGCTGTCATCCATCCTATGCAGATTTGTCCGCTTGCGTCTTCTGTTGCAAATGTTCGTTTATCGCCCACTCTCCGCCTGCTTTCCTCCACTCTGTCGTCAATGTCTATCTCCGTTTGTCGTAGCTTCTTGTTTCGTGTTTTTCTCGTTGATAATGCAAGTCTTGGATATGCGCTCCGATCGGGCCGCGTTGGCCGGCATCCCTTGACTGAGACCGACGCCGTCTAGGCCCGGTGTTTCGGTGTTACAGAAAATGCTCGATAGATTGATGACGATGTGAGCTAGTTAGTAGTAGATAGGAGTCTACTGATACTTTTGGGAGTATAGGTACAATGTACGTCTATGCCGAGGAATGATCGTCCTGATGTAAAGGTGTCACAATATCAAACACGCCGGTGCCGGTCAAGGTGGGCCGGCCAACCACCAGATTACTTGATGGGGTGCTCAGATCGTCGAAGTCTCCGTATAGAGTTGCATCGGAAAGGAAAGCAGCCGTCGTCTCGAACGAGGCCTTCAGCAGAGGAGAGGGATGCATGCCGATACCCTTGCGGTTAAACGGTTTGTAGCCGCCTTCAAAGGTCTGTCGATCACCGTCAGGGCGAGGGCATGGTTATGGATATGATAGGTACGCACCATGTAATCTGCGATGAGCTCAAGGTGGCGGAAGTCGACGTCGATGTTGTACACGCCGAACACGCCGCTCATCTCACGCACGATCGCCGCCCGTGCCATCTCCACGCCATACGAGTTGAGGATCGCATAGATGTCGTTGGAGTAGATGTCGTTTTCGTCTATCATCGGCTCATCCGTGGTGCATGCGAAATCCCAGATGCCGCGGAAATTGGACCCGTTCGTCGTGATCTGCTACATGATGAGCGAGATATTTTATTGATGGCATGGAGAACGTACCTTCACGGATCCGTCTTTGCTCTTTTCGCGCACCCGGAAGCAATCGGCGATGCCGGGTATCTCTCGGACGACAGTTTTCAGAGCCGTGCGCTCTACGATGCCGACCAGGAGAAGCTTGGGGAGATCAGATCCGAACTGTCCAGAGCAACAAATCAGGAGAAGTCGCCAAGGGCTCGAGGTTGTCACGTACCTCTAGCTCAATCTGGCATCCAGATGGTTGGAACGCGAATGCCATCGCGTTCGGGAAGTTCTCCAAGAACGCCTCCTCAGTCTTCGTAACGAGAGCCTTCAGGCTGCCCTTGCCCTTCTTCACCTTCGGTGCTCCCTCGTCGGAACTGCTGCCGTCTTCCGACGCGTAAGCAGCCTCGATGGCCGCGTCGTCCAGCTCTCCGCCCTCACTACCCTCATCCTCGTCATCGTCCGTTTCGTAGGTCGCCTGTTGTGTCGACTGCCGCTTCCTTTTATCGCTCGTCGCATCTCCATCGCCGACCTCGCTCTCCTCATCGTCGTCTCGTGACCTCCCGGATGGCTCTCCCTCGTCCCCTTCGTCTGCTCCATCAGCCTCGCCGCTGCGCTCCGTCACCTTCTTGCCTTTGCCGAGCTCCGCTATTTGGCTCTTCATATCGGCGTCGAGTTTCCTTAGTTCCGTCTGCACCTCCTTCTTGAGGATGAGCGGGAATCGGGTCCCGAATGCCCCAAGAATTGCGGTGGGGTCGACATCGTACTCGGTGCGATACTCGTCCTCGGGGAAGAAAGAAATGTTAATCTTGAAGTTCTTACTCCGCGCTTGCCCGTTCACCGCGAGGCTCTCCGTCACCGTGATATTGTCAATAACCTGTGACAGGGTCAGACGACTAGCTTTGCGCGCGAATGCGTCCACCTCCTCCTCGGCATTGCCTTCTGTAACAGTCATAGTCATCGACGGAGTCTTGGGCTTGGTTGAAGCCGTCATGATGAGTTCACGAAGGCGTGGGATACCGAGGGTGACATTAGCGGCTCCATGACCTACATTCCGCGATGGGATTTAGGAATGAGATAGGAATAGTATACGGCTTACCAGCGAAGTGGAACGTGTTTAACGTCATCTGTGTGGATGGCTCCCCAACACTGCACGATGGTCAACCTCGTGTGTAAGATATGATATCTGTACGCAAAGCTTACCCTTGTCCAGCCAATAAGCCTACGGCTTCGCCGGGTTCGATAATACTGCGGAGATATTTGAAGAGCATCACGAGGCGCAAGTCCTTCGAAGACAGTACACCCCGTCTGCGCTTGATCTTGATATCTTCATCGGAAGACGACTTGAGCAGCTTGTCCGGATTAGACTTGATATACTGCTCTAGTCGCTGTGCAAACTTCTCCGAAGTTGCGCCCAGATAGCGTACAGGACTGTACATCGACATAGCCGTGTCCGTCTGGGCGTAAGCATCCGGATCTTTCCGGGCGGTCTTCAGCAGTTTCTTCATATATTTTACGGCCTCGTCGTCGTTGACAACGCCCAGAGCCTGGCGCGGCTGGTAGCGATTCATCAAGGACACAGCGTTCTGCGCGATGAACGTAAATTGATACAGGTGTTTCTGTTTCGTGACGTCCAGAGCATCCCCGCCGTAGTGAAATTGATAGACGGAGTTGTCACTGCCCCGCACGGTATTGTCATAGTGCACGCGGATGCCCTCGAGGTGCTTAATTAGGGAGCGCTGGAGATATCCGGATCGTGACGTCTTCACAGCAGTGTCGATGAGACCTTCACGCCCAGCCATGCAATGGAAGAAGAACTCCTGTGGCTTGACCCCTGTCAGAAAGCGACTGGCGACATAGCCTCCAGCGATAGCTTTAGTCTCGAAAGCCTTGAACGACGGCAGGGTCTTGCCGCTGATCATGACAGGCACCCGTCGCCCCTCCAATTCCTGCTGACCGAGTGCACATGAGATTTGCTGTGCATTGACCGGGCTGCCTTTCGCCCCGGACTGTGTCATTGCCTGCATGTTGTTGTGCGGAAACTGGCGCAGGAGCCCGTGAGGCATGACAGCGTCGGCAATTTGTTTTGTGAGCTTAGCCAAGCGCGTTTTGACAGTCATATCGAGGCCGGCCATCTTGGAATCGTCACGGAGAACATCGCGTAGGAGGTGGACAAGCGCAGTGGGGACCTCATCCGATGGTGTGCTCTTCAAAGAGGGGAAGTTTTCTATCGCACCTTCCGTGCCGAGGTTTATGCCCTCGCGCAGAATCGCTGCGCGCTTGGCATTGCCTTCCTCCGTGAGCGCGAGATCGTCCATTCGACAAGTAAAGGCTCGATGCTGCAAGAATTTGGTGAAGAGACGGCCAAGGATCCCGAGTAAACGGCCAGCAACGTCGGCACCGTAGAGCTCGTAAACGGAGTGTACCAAACCAAAGTCGCTGGCGCCAAATGATGACTTGTCGAGCACACCACAGAGGAGCTCGCCGTCCATGAAAATGACTTCATCCTCTTTCGAACCCACACCCCAAAGCGCTCCAGGAACCTTGGCCTTGTGGTTCAGATTTAGGCCTTCCGCGTTGCTGGGGGTAATGTTCAGGAGGACTGTGGAAATCTATGGAACATTAATCTCCTTCAGGGCTCCGTGATTGCACACGCACAATCTGTTTGCCAGTCCACATCGGTCGAGGCTTCCATACCGTCGGAGGGAGCGTCTGAAGACGGCCGCTGTGGTGTGATGTCTCCTCTTCAGGTCTCAAAGCACCGTAGAGCAATTGGAAGTACTCTTCGCGATTGAAAAAAGTGTCACGATTCGTCATCCAGACGCCGGCAACGACATGGTCTTGAATGAGGCCTCGCAAGGGCTTGCCGGAGGTCGGGACGAGGTATTGATTGTCCGTGTTCGCGATGAACATCGCCTCAGCGCGCGCCACTTCGCTCTCTGGGAACAAAAGGATTGGCGGCTGAACAGTGCTGACTGTCAGAACGCGACTTACGTGGGAAATGGATGTTCATTTCTACAAACTCCTGTGAGCTCCATGATGCATCAGGTGGAAGAAATGTGATGTCAACGTACCATCACCGTCAAAATCAGCTGAGCAAGAAAACCCGTCAATAACACGCCACCTCAATGCAAACTTGCACCATACCATTGTAGGAGTTGCTACAGCATCCGTCAGGAAATTTTCACTGTACCAGCAGTGTCTAAGAACGTACCAGTTCGCGTAATGCATCCGGATCGTCTTCTCTCCGAGCAGTATACGAGCCTTGTGTGCCATCATACTGGGCTTGTGCAAAGTTGGTTGGCGGTTGAGAATGAGCATGTCACCGTCGCGGAGATGCCGGTAAACCTTCTTGTTGATTGCAGGCGTCCGCGTGGCGATACCTCGCCCCTGTGCGGAGCGTCCGCCATCCTGCGGTGTCATGAGTTGGTTCGCGATAGCTGTTCGCTGCTCCACCGACAGTTTATCCTACAGAAATCGTGTTAGATTACTGAAGTCAGTCTGCACTGTCGGGTACTTCTTACCAAGTAGACTTGGTGGCCGTCTTCATATTCCACGATGGATGCTCCAGGATAGTTCTTCGGCCCGTTGATGACAAGCTGTCGCATCTCATGGAAATTTGCAGGTGTCACTGGCTCGGGGAACGTCAGCTTGCGCGCAAAAACCGGGGGCACCCCGATTTCGTTAGGCTCAATGTTCACGTCCGGCGAGATGACCGAGCGCGCGGCGTAGTTGACACGCTTGCCCTTAAAAGACACGTTATCTAGTACCGATAGCAAGGGAACGTGCGAGACTTTGACAGACCATCATATGTTTTCGGAAAAGACCTTCCTTCTTCTCCAGACCTTGTTTGATTCCTGCCGGCGGTAGCTTGCCCTGCCGCAAAGGCGCAGGGTTCTTGCTGCTGTCGATAAAGCTGTTGACATCAACCTGTAGTTGTATCAGCGTCTCGAGTAGGGACCCTAGGATCTTCCGCCGCGCTGCCTCGTCATACTCCTCCGACTTGATCGAAGCCTTGCGCAAGTCCACGTTGAGATCGCGCAGACGGTACGACGTATTGATGACCTTCGCCAGCAGCTCGTTCTGGGCGTGCTCGAAAAGAACCTCTCCCATCTTTGCGGGAGGCCGGAATCGCGTCGGAGTGACGGGGATGACATCAAGGAAAAACATGTCAGCAGATGCGATGGACAGGCCCTGCGCGGTAACCGGAGCAAGCGGCCCGTGTCGGCCGAAAACGAGCGAGAGCAAGGTCATCTCTTTCTTGAAGAGCAGGCGCAAGTGGGCGCGACATTCTTCGGCGGCAATAATGCGCTCGTTCCGCCCGCGAGAGGTCTTGACACGCCCGTTGGCTGCCTTGGGCAGTTGCTCCCCGTTTGCGGGCGTCGGTGCGGGCTGTTCGTCGTCAGAGAATGTCGCCTCGCCAGCGGGCTCAGCATCCGACATGTCCTCATCCGAGTCGTCATTGTTTTCTTCGCGCGCCTGTGACGTTTTTGAGGTCTTCTGCAGGTAGAGCAGCACGTTTGGTCTCCTGAGACCCAGAGCCTCGACCACGGCCTTCTGTTTCACGGAAATCTCGTACTCGACAATTTTGGTGTGGCCCTCCTTTCGGTATGTATACCCGGGGCTATACAAGCTTCAGGGACAGCCGAAGGAGGGGTTCAAGAAATTACGCACGCGCCGCATGTCGTGTTCTGACACTTCTTTTGCGCGACAGCTGCCTTGTGGAAATCCATGATAAGGTCTTTCCTGGCCTGGAAGACGAGGCTGTCCTTATAGTTGTCACGTTTGCTTCCAGACGACTGCATGAGGCTAAGCTGGACGTATAGTTTTACGCGCTGCTCGAAGGCGGTGACACCCTCTTCCGGGCTGTCGTCATCGTCATCGTCTTTGCTCCTGGTCTTCATATGGAGGTTGTCCAGGCCGATCGCGGCGTCCAGAAGCCCGTGTTCGAGTAACTGCAATTTTGCGATGTATTTGATGACCTAATAACGAAGGTGCATATACGCGTCGAAATCGGGGCACTGCGTGAAAGCGAGACGGGAGGCGCACCTGAGGCCGAGCAAGCTTGAGGTGGTGGCAGAACATGCATGTCGAGCGTAACAGGGTGTACATATGCCCCATGAAGAGCGGGTGGAAGAGCGGTGCGGGGAGCTCGATGTGTCCGAAGTGACCTGGACAGCTATATGCAGTCTGATGACATGTCGCACAGCTGCTCAAGAACCATGGTCAGGTTTTGAGAGTGAGGTAGGGTATATTTGCGTACATGTCATTCCTCTCCGAAGGGCCCAGTGCCGGATCGTACAGACCGCCGACATTCGGCCTGTTCAAGTCGTCGAGCAAGACGGGATTTGTAATTTGCTTGACGGAGATGCGGCGAACCTCTTCGGTAGTGAGAAAGGAGAAGGAGACACTAGTGACCGTGGAGGGAATGGGCTTTGAGATGTTCATTGCGGGCGTACCCAGTAGAGACCGTGAAGCGTAAGGCTCCGACGATGAAAAGGGACGAAAAAGGTCGCCTCAGCGCAGAGAGAGAGAGGAGCAAGTCGCGGCCTGTGAGCTCAGCGCCGAGAAATTGTCGAGCGCCGACTTTGTTCGTCGCTGCGGCCGGGCTCGATGGAAGTCAAAAGCGGAGGATAGCGTTGGGAAGATCTAGATGAATCACGTGACGGTGAGCAGCGACCCCGACTCGGACTCGCTGACGGTTCAGTCGCGTGCATTTTCCTCTGTGACCACGCTAGAAATCTTTCTAACCGTCGCGAACGGGGGTTCTTCATACAATCACGCTTGGAGTTCTCTGGCGCAGCTAAATGGCTGACAGTGACATGATCGCGGATGAGACCTACGAGATATCTGTGCACAAGCTAACGTACTGCCATACACCCACCGCGCCCCCTTCCTTGGTGGACATCTCTATTCAACTCCCAAAGGGATCCCGTACAATTCTCATCGGAGCCAATGGCGGTATGTCTTTCCGCATCACTGCTTGCTGGTAGTAATGTTCCTGCGGTCTGACTCTGATTATTTGACATTGCAGCCGGAAAGTCAACTCTTCTGCAGATTCTTGCTGGAAAGCGACTCATCACCGCGGACGGCGCCCAAGTCCTCATCAAAGGCCGCGATGTCTTTCGCAACTCTCCCCCCGGAGTCACGCATTTGGGAACGGAATGGTGCGTGCCGAGAGGGCACGACGTCGTCGTGCTGCAATCATATGTGTACCTTAACTCAATGCAAACTCCGTCAGGGCTATGAATCCTGTTGTAAGAGGCGACATTGTCGTGTCTAACTTCCTCGATTCCGTCGGAGGTTACCGACACAAGGAGAGACGCGATCGCCTTCTGGACATCCTCGATGTCGACCTAGACTGGCACATGCACGCGATCTCCGACGGGGAACGGCGGCGCGTACAGCTTTGTATGGGGCTTATGCAGGACTGGGAGGTTCTGCTTTTAGATGAGGTGCGTGTTTGCCTTGCGTCTTGCCTTCCCCGCGACTCACCTGTCGCTTCGTCCAGGTCACAGTGGATCTAGATGTGCAAGTCCGCGACGACCTCCTCAAGTTTCTAAAAGACGACAGCGAAGCCAGGGGTGCCACCATTCTATGTCAGTCTATTTGGACTCTCGCAAATACCGTTCCGACTGAAACACTTCGTGATAGACGCGACGCACATTTTCGACGGGCTGAGTGAATTCCCGACTCATATTGCCCACATGCGTTTCGGCGCCTTCGCAACCCCGCCGACTTCATGGCTCCCCGTTGTCGGGCCGCCTGGCCTGCAGAACGCGCTCGCGCTCTCGAGTCAGTCGCTGTACAAGGTCGCGCTGCAGTGGCTCCGAGAGGACCGCGAGTATCGCCGGGAGCTCGAGAAAACTGGGCGGAAGTCCAGAGGCGCTAGGCGTGATCAGGTGTGTACATTCATCCGGTGTTTTGTGGCCCATCTTTCGACACTCCATTCTCCCCATCCAGGCGGTACCGTCCGACTCGGAGACCTTCTACAGGAAGTACGTCATCCCTTTTCTGCTACCCCGTTGGACAATCTGACCCTTGGTATTCCCGTTAGGTATGACTATGGTCATTGATACCATTGCACTATCCTCGCTTCAACATCGTGTCTGATCTCAACCTCTCCATCAGACCAACCTGTATCTTTAGCACACTACGGCTTCAACGCAGCACTTGTATTCCGTCATCATTGCATATCTCGTAGATATCAATATCATTACACAGATATTGTCAAATCTCTTTCTTCTCTCACATCGCTCGAGGTGGCACCAGCAATTATGACAGTGGCCATTTGAGCGCGTGCCAATGTACCAGGACTAAACAGAACACCTGATACCGGTGCGGTGGTCTAACTTCAAGTTGTGGGCGGAGTCACAGCGTCACGGTACTTGCGCCTTGTCTTCCTTCCATATAACTTTCGTCCTCGAGCTCCGTCCCCGAATCAAATCCGATCGCCACGCGGTGATGTCGACAGTGCGCATCGATAACATCTGTCTAGTTTAGAGTTTAGAGAGAATGCAACTCAGCGAGCACGCTCAACCTCCATCAGAGTCCATCTCGACACCCGAATATCTGCTTCTGCTGGCGGCACTCTTGGGACATTCTCGAGCTAGACTTCCACTCAAACTCAAAGCCTTGGCCCCCCCTTGGCTTTCTTCTCGGGAATGCCGCTCACACCTTTCTTGCCGTAGGTCTCCACAGGTTCAAGCGCCGCTCCTGTACTCGGACCGAGGTGCGTGTCCTAGGAAAGTTTCTACCAACAACACGACATGATCGTGTGGTCCGACAGCTCATAAATGCTGTGCGCACCGTGTTCCCTCCAACTGCGGCGATCGTCTCACTCCAACAGCGTCACAGCGCTTGCGAACCGATATCGCGAATATTCAATTGATGCAAATTTCATCAAGAGAGCTCCGGTGGGGACATCTTCCAAGGACGTGCGCGCTCATTCTGGTATCATTTCTCCGACAAGAGTACTTGCCCTGCTTCGATAGTTGTATCATGGCGGCGTGTTTTCCTCGTGGCAGCTTAATGCGAAGCTCGAAGAGGTGCGCAACTCAGTTTTCTGCCATGCCAGCTCATGTGAATGAAGTCGTAACTGCTCGAGGGGCCGCGCAGGCGGCGCAGCGCCCGTATACATGTTTTCGGTCCTTCAGATCTGATTTTTTCCGAGGCACGTATCGTCCTCGTGTCAAGGCAGTGTAAAGGCAGTGCGATGAGGCGCGGGCGTATATATGTTCAGGTATGTACTGCCTCCCCCACACGGCGTCGCGCACTGTTTCCTGCACTGCTTCGGGAATGACAGGTGTGTCTCACTCGGGTTTACGGATTATAGGCTCTTATTTCTCAAGGCTAGACTACATCCGAGATCTGAATAACTTCATTCAGAGTCTACAAGCGACCCAAGCGTTTAAATGGGAATTCTTCCAGGAGGGTCCCGTTCACGCACCGACCTTCACCGCCTACGCGATATGTGTGTTACTTCTGACGTCTCTTGCAGGAACCGGATCTGACGTTGTACTGACGCAGGGGAGAATGTTGAAGTGGCTCGCGGGCAAGGCGGGAGTAAGTCCGCCGCAAAAATGCAGGCATCGAAGAGAGCCCTCGATTTTCTACATACTCGCTATGCGCAATAACATTGGTATGACAAACAGTGCTCCGCCACTTATTTATCCGTCACTGAACTACCTGCGATGTAGGTGAGGTCGCCGTGGGTGGCCCAATGATCCGTAGTAGGATACAGAAGTTGTACCACAAGACCGGTCCCGTAATCCCAATACAGCAGAACCTTCGACTCTCCTCGGATTATCGCTATCTATGTACATGCCTCGTGCCTTCTCACCGGTGCTCTTCTGCTCCCAAGGATCACTAAAACTTAGAAAGTCCACCGGCATGACTCCGCAGATCTAGAGCTCATTGGCGCGCGAGCGCATCGCGCGCCAATGCTCTTCGACAACAGGAACTTTGGACTCAGCATTGCAATTATGATGATGATAGCGGATGTATACCGGGTGCTAGCTCAGGCCCGTCTATATATATCGCATTTTATACTCCAGCTTCTTTACTTCCTGCACATGCCCGCAGCGTCCCATCGCTCACTGCCTACGCCCGCTCCGACGATGAAGAGATCGTTGGGGTCGTACTTCGACTTAGTCTGGTAGTTCGGCTCAAGCACGTCCGCCTCGCTCGAGTATGCGCCACTGTCGCTCTCGCCAGTCAGGTTGATGAGCAGCGGCATCGAGTTGAAGGTGAAGTTTTGTCGGACCTGTTCGACGAGGGCCGGCGGCGTCGAGTCGAGCCACGTCTGGCTGAGCAGCACCTGGATATCGGATAGGTCAGACTGAGGTTATACCGCCCAGCGCAGTTGCGGGCTACGCACATGGGCCTTTGCCGTACGCCACTTTGGCGTGAGCGCTACGCTGAAATTGGCGTTCTCCGCAACCTTGCCGCCAGAAACCATGTGTTCTAGGAATCTAACGCGCCGGGTCAGCTACACTCCCTGCAAGTCGAGCCGCGCAGATCACTCACCGGGACACCGGAATCAAGAATTTCTGTAACAGCGGTACCAAAGTGATCGACGTTGCCGCGGTAAGCAGCGTCCGGGATGAGACGGGAACCCAGGATCAAATTCTGGCCAGACACATCGTCCTGGAATGACATCAAGAAGCACGATACGCACGAACAGCGTTGTCAACCGCTGACCCAAGAATGGGAGAGAATGCCGAATGACCGCCGCCTTGCGAGTATCTGCTACCACCGTATACGCAGTGCCGCCTACGAATATCTTGCCCTTGTCCTTAGCGGCGCCATGGGCCAGGTCTCAACGGTGACGGTGCTGCCGTAGCTCTTCTTGCCGATACGGTAGTTGTCCGACTCGGAGAACGTCTTCTGCTTGAAATACTACGTCCGTAGTGGCAACAAATCCTTCGCGGTCGACCGCCTGAGGAAATCGTGGCCCGACGCTTTGATTGCGACCGCAGGCTGTGGCAGCAAAGCGGACACCCGGGCCGACCTGGGAAAGTGGGATGACGTGACTCGTCGTGAGACACTGAGACAGAGCCGTGCTTGTCACGCGCGGTGCCCACCTGAACTCATGAAGGCGCGCGGGCGTCGTCGCGTTGATCGCGAAGAGAGGCACCCTTTCTTGGTTGCAAGTGGTGGTGTTGACCGTCAGGAGGCACGTCGAACTGTTCCTAGCATAATCTTTGACGGACCCATCAGTCCGTTTGCATTGTCGGCATGGCAAATTGCGGGAACGACTCAGACGTGGTGCTGACCTACCGCGCTAGTCAGTTCACGACCATGAGTTGACAATGTGCGAGCAATTGTAATTGTGGTGTTGGTTGAGATGAGAGTTGAGATGCGCAAGAGATGCGTGGAGTGCAAATTAGCCCGGCAAACCCCGAACGAGATCGCGCTGGCGAGCCGTCTGCGAATCTTTTCTCAACGACTTGCTTCAATAGCTTCAAGTTGGTGTAAAAGCATCACAAGGAAGTCATAGGGACCCATTGATTGCAGGTTAATATTTATGTTATTTTGTACGTCAAGTTTCTGCCTCCATGATGTCAGTGATCTTCCACACCCCTTGATTTCTCAGTCTATCGACCAACTTATGCCCTCGGGGCGAGGGACGCAGCGTATTCGGAGCCAACAAATTTGCGTATGTCAGAGAACACCCATGACGAAACCATGGAGAGACCGGCATACGCAGTCGACCGGCCATTGCTCATGCACAACGGCAATACCAGAAATCCTAAACCTGTTCACGTGAGCCTCCTGTATTTCGGTGTCATCATTTGTGGAGACGACGGGCCATTTGCTACACTGATTGCTGCCATGCTGGCCACAGGCTGAGCCAGAAACCCTAACCCGAGGGTCCTAATAGAAACCTAACCCAGCCGCCTCATTAGGCGCAAATTGGTGAGCTGTTGCTTTGTCGACGCGTCAGTCGTCTACCCACAGATAGCTTACAATCTGACCAAGGGAAAACGAGAAATTGCTTACCTACGCGAGTCGTCGTCGTCGACTCGCGTCTGTCACGCACGGTAATTATAGCGTGACGTCACGCGACGTGTTGTATGCGCCTGTTTGGACGTTCGGGCTTTGACTCGGACGCGGTTCCTCTTTCTCTTTGTCTACCTCTCATTATAAGCCTCTTCTCGCCGTCGCTGTCCTCTTTTGTCCCTTTTCTCAAGCCACCACCACAGCGAACACAAGCTAGCAAGTATGCCCCGCGCAGCCCTCCAGGACCTCCCGTTGGACCGCTTTCTCCCGCCGCCGACAGGCCCCAACATCCCCGCGCGCCCAGCGAGCCCATTCAAGCACCCTGGCTTCTCGCAGAAGCGGCCGCTCTCTCCAAGCGCATCGTCAGTGCCTTTTAGCCCGGCCAAACGTCGTATTCTGGAGCAGGAGGGCCTCTTGTCACCGCCGAAGAGCCCCTTATCTGGTGGCTCGTCAGGTCGCTACGCGCCAACCTACTTCCACGCACTCGTCAGCGGGCCCGACAGCCCTTCTCGCAGACTCGACTTCGGGGCTGCGAAAGGGGCAGGCGCGGTGTCGCGCGCCGGGAGCTCGACATCAGACTCCTCCGGCCCAGCCACGCCGCCCCCGTCTTCTGCGCGCTCTAGGGGTTCCCGCACTTCGCCAGCCGCACCCACGAAACACACACGCACATCCCCGCGCCTGGCGGCGTCGCAGACCGTGCGGACAGGGCCGTCGCCCCCGCCACGGACGCCCAAGGCCCGCGCCGCGCGCATCCCCTCTCCGTCATCCAAAGCCAGCACGATCTCCCCATCGCAGACTCGCACAACCCGTGCATCGTCTCCGCCTCCCACGCTCGTCCTGCGCCAGCTTCCCCCGCGGCCCGATCCCCAATCGGTGCATCATCCCGGTTTCGACGTGCACCTCGACACACATATAGTGCTCCCCAGCACGCGCGATAAGGAAAAGCGGCGTGACAAGGACAGCGAGGGCAGGGATGTAGAGAAGGAGAACGTGCCACCGCGGCGGACACGGCGGGAGTCGAAGGATGCCGGCGTGCAAAAGGCGGAGAAGCGAGGCGTGGGGAGCCCGGGGAAGGAAAAGGCGACGCCGAGGCGGTCGGCACGGCTTAGCGCAGGACTGTCCGAGTCAAATAGGCGGGACCGGCGGCGCAGTGAGCAGGGGGTTGTCTAGGCAGATTTATGACCACCTCAACATTCCGGGACTTGACATTCTATCTCCACCTCTCGATTTGTCCGCCTATTTCCTACATTTCATGACCCATATACGTGCTGTTTATCTATCCTTGGTCCAGCTGCAACGCGCTTTCCTTTTCTTGAGTTCTCAACGCTTCGTCGCTTCGTGACTTTACATTCTGGCTTGAGCCCATGTTATCGCTCCAACTCGCCCGCATCCCAATCTTTCCGTTGCTCGCAAGCGTTGAATTCGATTCATTGTATAGTGTTTGTTGGCGGAACGACTGCATCTTCGGACAACTCATCAGCTTTTACATGTGCTCCTCAATTATCACTGCATCTTGCGAATGGCAGCTGATACTGCATAGCACTGGCCAGACCTATAGTGTAGTCTGTCCTTTGCCACTATGCATGGCGCCGCAGGACATTGAGATTACTTGCACCCCCGGTCTCGGCCGGCGCCAGATGATTCTTTGAGGACTCTTACTTATGTCTGATCAAGTCGTAGTCGTAATTTGGATATGTTCGTGTATATGTAGCCAAAAGAACTGACCTTGTTGACTGGTGTTTCGACACGTCGGCGTGTGAAATAGAGGCTCGAGGACGAGGAAGTCCTGACTGAATATATTGCCCAGAGCAGTGTGAGAGCAAATGAGGTAGAGTACAACAGGCCCGTCGAAAGATTTTACGGGCGGCGCCCTCATCAGGCCAATCGTTAGAACAATAAGTCATGACATCGCAGAAAATATGCTCCTTTTACTGGATGATTGGCGATGCTTTGCAAGCATATGATGCAAAGTGAAATGACTAGATGAGCTCCGCGGCGTTGACCGGCATTTCGTCCTGCAAATTGTCGAATCAATGTAGAAGATAAAACATGAGTAATCCTTACAATCTGTGTGCCGTAGAATTGCTCTGGAGGACAGGTAGCTGGTGAGCAAGGCGCAGATGAGGTAAGAGGGCGTCAACGTACCGATATCGCGAAGAATCCGGACGTCATCTACCGTCACGAACTGCAGAAAGTGGTGTTAGATCAAGCAGAAGGCAAACATATGTTCAAGACAGCGCACGTTAATGGCCACACCCTTCCGTCCGAAGCGCCCTGATCGACCAATGCGATGGATGTAGTTTTCACGATTCCTAAGGATGACAGTTCGTGAGCAAATTGGGTAGAACGCGGCGGTGGACGTACGCTGGCAAATCATAGTTGATAACTAATGACACCTGCTGCACGTCGATACCACGAGCCCAAACATCGGTCGTGATGAGGACACGCCTTGTTGAAAAAAATCAACATCGAAGCAGAGAGAGAGAATGTGGAAGAAGCTCACGATGTTCCGCCACGGAATTCCGCCATGATCGCGTCGCGCTCTTTTTGCGGCATTTCACCATGCATTGAGGACACCGTGAAGTTGGCTGCCCGCATCTTCTCCGTCAGCCAGTCCACCTTCGCAGCAGGTCAGTGCATCGAAGGTCAAAGCAAGGCAGTGGAGATACACACCTTGCGCCTTGTGTTGCAAAAGATGACCGCTTGTGTGATCGTCAACGTGTCGTAGAGGTCGCACAACGTGTCGAACTTCCAGTCCTCCTTCTCCACCGCCACGAAAAACTGCTTGATGCCCTCGAGCGTCAATTCGTCACGCTTGACGAGGATGCGGACAGGGTCGGTCATGAACTTTGTCGTCATTTCCAGCACGTCGTACGGCAACGTCGCACTGAGAACGACGACCTGCGTCGCTGGTGGGAGATAGCGGTACACGTCGTAGATCTGGTCCTTGAACCCCTTGTTCAAGAGCTCGTCCGCCTCATCGAGCACGAGCATCTTGATGTTCCGAGTCCGCAGGCTCCGTCGCCGAATCATGTCGAAGACGCGCCCGGGCGTACCGGAGACGACGTGCTGGCCGTATTCTAGCTTTCGGATGTCCTCGCCAATGGACGTCCCACCGATACAGGCGTGGCACTGCACGTTCATGTAGTCGCCAAGTGCGAGCACGACGGATTGGATTTGCGTCGCGAGCTCACGCGTTGGCGAGAGGACGAGCGCCTGCGTCTCGCGCACGGTAACGTCGATGGATTGGAGGATGGAGATGGAGAAGGTTGCGGTTTTACCGGTACCAGACTGTGCTTGAGCGATGACATCCCGACCTTGTGTTATGGGCAGAATGGCCCGTTGCTGGATGGCGGACGGCTTTTCGAAGTCTGCATGCCGAAAACTTCAGACCATGGATAGTCAGGAAGAAAAGCAAGGCTCACTGTATGCATAGATGCCCCGCACAAGGTCCTCCTTTAACCCAAGATCATCGAAAGTCGAGATGACTGAGACAGCCTCTGAGGACTCGAAGATGAGTTTCTGAAGTGAAAATGTAAGGGGCATGCCAGAAAAGAGTCATAGATACGCACGTCGTCGCCATTGTTGATTCCAGCCATGGCGAATGAGAGCGAGTAGGTGGACGGAGTGAAGACAGAGGCAGACGCGCTCGATTCGGTTGTTCGCAGCGGACTTTCAAAACCAGATACGCGCGCGTCGACGTCCCTCTGCTCATCGTCTTCGACAGCGACCATGGACTCTCTGATCGAGGTGCAGCGCCAAAACCACGAGCAGATTGAGCGCTATGAGCGCGCTCTCTTCACCATCCTCTCTCGTCCTTCAAACGCACACCAGACGCGTGTGCAGAACGACCACAAGGCCGCCCAGCTCCTCGACCGCATATCCGCGCGCGTGTCCGCCCTCAACAGTTCCTACCAGGACCAAGATGCGCGGACGGCCGAGATAGACTCGCTCTCCGCTAGGAGCCAGCAGAACGATCTCTCGGAGTTTTACTCGAGGTTGGGTAAAATTCAGGAGCACCACAACAAGTATCCTGATGCTGGCGCAGATGCGTTTGCACTCGAGATTGCCTCGTTCATGGAAGAGTATAGTCCTGAAGACTATGAGAATGAGGAGGAGGTTGAAGATCGTGCGTGTGCCTTCAATCACAGTCGTGACCGTCGCTGAATCTTCCTGTAGCCATCGGAAACATCTTTTCTGGGGAGGAGGTGTACGGGAAGTACCTGGACTTGTATGCGAACCATACCGCGTACAACAACCTCAAAAACATCAGCAAACGTGTCAGCTACCTTCAGTATCTTGACCTGCTTATGGCGGCGCAGTCTGCTCCTGTGCATTCAGAACTACCGAAGGACGCAAGACTCACAAAGGACTACGAGCTGTACGTCGCCTCTCCAAAGGGGAGTGCCTATGCTAACGTGGCATAGCTACATTCTGTCGCTGCAAACATACCTCACGTCCTTCATGCGTCGGACACAACCACTTGTCGACGTCGATTCACGGCTGTCTGCTGCAGGAGCTATCTTTGACAAGAATTGGGAGGCTGGCGAGATTGACGGTTGGAAAGAGGCAAGCAGCTCAAAATCCCAAGCGAATGGGAATGGGTCAGCAGACGGGATATGGTGTTCTGCATGTAAGCAACAGTCGCCCATTATGTGTCTGCATTTAACCCGGTGGTTTAGGTCAGAGGATGTACTCGAAGCAGACCGTCTACGACGCGCATCTGAGCTCAAAAAAGCACATAAAAGCAAGCGCCAAGCAGCACACAGACGCTCCTCCACCCACAAACCCCAACGGTCCTCCCTCCACCGCCACGCCGCCCCCTCCTTCCACATCCAAGGACAAACACCGCTCCGCCGCACGCCTCACTCACCTCTGCTCTGCCCTTCTCGATGACCTACATGCCATCCTCAACGACACCAAGTCAAACGTTGAGCGCCGGTTCTCACTGACAGCGCGCGAACGCGAGCAGGAGCTGCTCGAGCAGTCGAAGCCCCCGCCTCCGCCTGCGCCGACAAACGCGAATGGGGAAGCCCCGGAAGAGGAAGAAGAGGAAGAACGTATCTACAACCCGCTCAAACTGCCACTTGGTTGGGATGGAAAGCCTATCCCGTATTGGCTGTACAAGCTTCATGGTCTGGGTGTTGAATACCGCTGCGAGATCTGCTCGGACCACGTCTACATGGGCCGGTACGTCAAGTTTTTACTGGATGTGCATTATGTGCTCATTCCGGGCAGGAAAAACTTCGACCGACATTTCCAAGAGTCGCGGCACGCCTTCGGTATGCGGGCGCTCGGCCTTCCTAATACGAAGCACTTCCACGAGATCACCCGGATCGAAGATGCGCTCTCCCGTACGCGGATAATCCAAAATCTTGCTCATCACATATGCTAACCTATACATGGATCTGACAGTCGCAGAAAAGTTGAAGCAAGAAGGGCGTCACGAGATATTCGAGCAGGAGACCATGGAGGAGCTCGAGGATGAGGAGGGGAACGTCTACAACCGCAAGACGTACGACGATCTCAAGAAGCAAGGGTTGATTTGACGTCTGTGCTCCCATTCTCGTGTACTGGTACCCTTCTTTATCAGCTCCTCCTCGGCTTATATGCTTTCGTTCCAATACATTGTCCCTTGCAGCCTGAGCGTGTCTGTGATCTATTCAGCGGTTGTAGATTTGGACAGCATGAGAGTGATCTAGTTCTGAGGCCGAGACCACTTGTGCGTCTTCTGATACCATAAGGTCAAGCTTCTGCGTATATTGAGCGCTCAAGAAAGCGGCCGAGCTGCCGGGTCCGGATACATCCGGTCTCCCATGGCCACGCGTTTCAGCGAGTCGTAGTAGTTACAAACAAACTCGACGCAGCACGGCCGCAACAGAGTACGACACGTCTTCATAGCAAATAGGTAGCTCACATGTCGGACTTTCCTGCGCTCCCTGGCTTCTACCAAGCTCTGTTCCTCTACCTCGAGCCCGGTGAGTGAGTTTACGCGGTTGAAGAGCATCCCGCCGACGCAGTTCATCTCAGCATCGACCATCCTCCCATTCTTCATGGTTTGGCTTCTTCCCGGAGCCGCCTGGTTTCACCATGAGCTGATCCCCGACGCGACACCAGCGCCTGCTGCGCTTGACGACCGGACGACGATGGCCATCTGGCAACTCGGCAATTGTTCGTGCTGCTTCCCTGGATTTTGGCATGGGACGTTGGTTTGACAGTATCTTAGGCTACCTTTTGCTTGGAATGCTTTCAAGTTTTGTTTTTCGGGCCGTGCGCGATGCACTGCCTGAGAACCCGGCGGCCCAAGAGAGGATCCTCGGGGCTAGCCTGCTCGCCATGGCTATTGCAGATGTACGTTCTTGTTCGTCTCTGCGGTCCCACTGGAGACCGAGTTAACTTCACGTGATTATCTAGGCAACTCAGTGGGTTTTATCCTCTCGGCTCGCCTGCGGAACACGTATGTAGTTGGCTAATACATCTTCCTTCAGCATCGGCGCGACATTCGCCGGTCTACCAGAATATCTCAGGTACACTCCCCAAACATGGAACGCAACGACCCACGGAAACATCAGCTTCGTTATTGTTCTCTTCCTGTCCCGGTGAGCCCCGATTTGCGAGCAACGGTTGGCATATGCACTCATTAGGCATAAAGGACTGCATGGTTCTTGGGTATTGGCCGTCAACGGTACTACTTCGGCCAACTCTCGCCAAAGAAGTCTGTCAAGACTTCCTAGGATTCGTTGACAGAGATGACGGAAACGGTGGATCCGCTTCTCGGCGTTAGGTCATTATCCGTGAGATTGAGATAATTGCAATACATGCAGCTACTGCCTCGCAACGACATTCACCCACAGCGGACCTTTGCGAGTTACAAAAAAGTCCTGTAGTGCATTCGCCCAGCCCGTGATGTCCCGCTGCTCGCTCTTGCGCACATCAAACTTCAGCAGCACCCAGCACGTCAGCATGCGCATCTCGAGCAGTGCGAGGTTCTTTCCGGCGCAGTTGGCCGGCCCATATGCGAACGGTATGAATGCGGCCGCATTGTGCTTGGGGAGCTCGAGCGTCTTCTCCTGATAGGATATCCAGCGCTGCGGGAGGAAGAGATCAGGTTGGGAGAAGTTGCGAGGGTCGCGCTGAACGCTATAGGTGTGGATGAAGACTTGTGTTTGGTCGGGGACGACACTTCGGGGTGATGAAGTCAGAAATGCAATTCATATGCCAGGCAGAATTGGTCGTACTGCTCTCCAAGTACTCTTGGCCCAGTTCCTGGAAGGACCGAGCGCTGCGATCCGCTCGCAACGGGAGGATGTAGTCGCAAAGCCTCGTTACTGTTTTTCACCGGTAAGCCAACACAAGTTATCGTCTGGACTGTACGAACACTCACATGCAGCCATTCAGCCATTCCATCCTGCTCAGCTTCACTGCGTCAAGTGGTTCCTGGTTCCCAGGAAAGGTGGCATCGACCTCCGCCTTCAACCTGTCATACACCGCAGGGTTTTGTACAAGGTAGTAGAATAGCACGCTGAGGGTCGTCGACGTCGTGTCGGAGCCTGCAATTATGGCCAGGATGCCTTCTGTCGCCACGTTAGAAGACTTCGCGCTGGCCACGTCTTCGCCGCTCTGTTTGACAAATATATTCATCCTCACACTCACAGCATATGCGAGGGCGATAAACTACGCACTAGGTAGTAGAACAGGTCCTTCCGGTTCGGTCTCATTGCGAGTCTGCTCTTCACGTTTGCGACGCCAAATTGGCGCATGCGCACAATATTGCGGCGTCCGGGGCCTGGCAGGCTTAGCATATACCTGATACACCATGAAGCGTGCGATAAAATAGCTGATGACCTTGTTCTCCTCGTGAGCGTGCCAATTCATGGGAAAGACTGGGCGACAGAACTAACGTTATACCAGATTCAAAAATATGCCAGACACCCTTTTCATCGCCTCCATCGGCCATGAGCTCAAAGCCTCCGCCAAATCTGCAAGTGGGGCACGTTCAGTTCGATCTCCTATCCAAGGTACAATGAAAGCCTACGCCATGTCGCCCATAAAGTCAGTCCTACGCCGAGTCAGTCAGTCCAAACCCGAGACGTCTGAGAGAGCTGGACCCACGCAAAGTAGCTGACCCATGCCGCGAGATCCACTGTCGCGCCCTTCCCCTGTGCCACAACGATGTCGTCAAGGGCACTGACAAGCTGCTGCACGCGCTTTGCGAGAGGCTCTTCGTACTCTTTCAGCGCGGCGCTTGTGAACGCGCGGTTCCACGCCCTCCGCTGGTGCGCGTGCTGCACGGGATCACGCAGCGCGATGAGGAAGATAGGCTTCGGGCGATGGTCCCACCCTGGAGCGTGCATGAGCGGTGCAGGGATCAGATTAAAATAGGCGACACTACTTACAAGGGCCCTTTGGCAACCCGTGAGGTCCGAGGACGTCGGGAATCGCGGAAACGTCCCTAATAGATAATTCGTTCGGGCCTGCATGTCATATCAGCGCCGGGCACCAAAGGAAGGGGCGACGCGGCGACATACCGACGCGCACGACGTCGGACGCATAGCGATCGTGTAGGGACCTGTAGTATAGGTGCTGATAGCCCTGCGCGCACACATACGCGGACCACCACTTCGATACGCGCGCATGGGCGGGACCGGGGAATTTCGCCAGCGGGTGGAGCGGAGAGAGGCGGTAAGCGACAGTGTAGAGGAGGATGAGGGCGTTATGTGATGCAAATGCGAGGAAAATGACTAGAGTGGTTGATGACAGAGTGGAGGATAGAGGAACGGCTAGGAAAGCGGGCAGGACGACCAGTAAAAGGAAGACGGGGAGCGGGGCTTGGGGCTCGTAGCGCTTGAAAAGCATATACGCCGCCTGGGTAACACAATTGAGCACGACGAAAAAGCCAGGGAAAAATGGATGGCATACGAAACTGGAGCATAGGACAAGTAAAACATCATCCAGTGCCGTCAAACTAGCCAGCGCACTCTTCACGCCCGCCACAGACAAGGGTGGCAAATTCGCGTGCAACGACATTCGCTCCTCGATTATCATGGATGTGCACACATTTATACATCCTCACACCGCCACCTAGAGCCAGAGTCGCCGCAAAGGGCAGCGGGCGGAACTTGCGGGTGATCGACGGAACTGTGGCTGCGTCACGGTTGCTCGCCGGTGATTCCGGGGGCCGCAAGGGGAGCGCTGGGTAGGGGGAGGCATCCATGGCACCACGTTCAACGTGCGCCGGAGAATCATATGACAACACACCCGGCGGGTTACAAGGCGAGAAAACTGCCATGTCTGCAAGGGAGAAAGCAGGGCGAAGTTGTACCTGCGCCACAGCAGCGCAAGATTGTACCTGCGCCGCAGGAGCCTGGCTTCAACGAAATTCCCGGAGATCACCTACCGCTCTCGGACTCGGGGGGTCTGCGCCTGCGATGGAAGTGGGCCAATCCGACTGGGAGCTAGATGCGACTTCTAGATAACGATTCCAGAGAACACGGGCCACGGTGCACACTGTACGTACACCA
The DNA here is from genome assembly GCA_019914985.1 of Auriscalpium microsporum. NCBI lineage: Eukaryota > Fungi > Basidiomycota > Agaricomycetes > Russulales > Auriscalpiaceae > Auriscalpium > Auriscalpium microsporum. The sequence continues at coordinate 121,085 of JAHLMG010000016.1, read as the reverse complement.
GCCGAATTCCTCCAACCTCCAATCCGACTCGGAGGCAAAGGATGAGGAAGAGTAAACGAGGATGACTGCAGGGGACTATAAGCGGGAATGAAGAAGAAAGACATAACACTTTCTCACAGGACACAAGAAGCCGACATATTACTCCGAGCGGCGCCGAATTCTACGTGTGTCCTTGAGACTTGAAGCTTGAAGCTTGACCCTTCGGCAAATGCAGATATCTCCTGCTCCTCGATGCGAAGGCTGCAACATCCACTGTCCAATCGACACCGTCGCTGGCTATACGTCCCACTCTCAGCCTACACAACATACTTTTCTGATCTTCCAGGAAGAAGTAGTTGCCAGAGTCTGCGCCACGCGGATCAGCACCTGCGGAATGGGAGACAGAGGGTGGTACACACTCTTTTGCTCGTTGTCCTTCACGCTGTCCATCTTGTTTACGCGCGGGCGGAAGTTTGTGGGGCCGCGACGGATTGTGATTTCTAGGGAGGCAAGGAACTTGTTCATGCCGGTCAGCCGGGACTGTGGCCTGTCGTACCCATGCGGGAGACACGGTCAACGGAATCATGTCAATTCAAGATGTGAACGGTGTGGCTGTCGCTTCGACTGCCGGTGTTCCCTCAAAGACAACGACACGGTCGGCGAGGTAGGTTGCCATGATGAAATCATGCTCCATGACGAACGCGGTCTTTTTGGCATGCAGAATGAAGCGCTTGATGACCTTGGCTGTGATGATACGCTGCTCAGAGTCCAAAAATCTGTGTGAAAAGATGAGAAGGATCTAAACCATAACCATCTATTGAAGCGGACTCACGAGCTCGGCTCATCAATCAGGTAGACCGCGACATTCGGCGTGCCCAGAGCGAGGACAATAGCCACACGTTGCAGCTCACCACCTGAGAGCGTCTTCGCGTCCTGATCGATGATGTTATCCAGGTTCATCGGTTGACGACCATTCGTGCCGACGAGTCCGAGTACCTTCCCCGGTCGTGGTATCGGGAGGCGGTGGAGCTTGAAGGAATTGGCGGTGTAACGATGTGTGACTTCAGATTCAAGATTTGTGGGGAGGTTGATAATGTCGATGGCTTCGAAAGGGCATCTGAGTAGCACAAAAATCATAAGCCACACAAAAAGCCATGGTATGAGGGGCGCACTTCTTGACGCAGATACCGCAACCTATGCAAAGGAACTCCGAGATGAAGGCGATCTTGTCGCTTGGCTTGACCTCGATACACAGTTTACCTGCATCTTTCTGATCAGGGAGCTCGGAGGCACCTAACAAAGTGCACACGCACCTTTTGACACTCGAGGGCCTCGGATGTCCTCTTGAGTCTGCCGCCAGCTCAAGGCCACCCACGCCAGCCTCGCCGCCCTCTCGACCCCGCCTCTCAACACCCTCGCGACCCCGCCGCTAGAGGATGCGCCAACGCGCACCGCCGCGTTACAGCGTCAGCGCATCGACATGCGCTCGACGACGTGTCGCGCGCCGGCGCCACGTCACCGCGCCCTGCCGCGCGTGCTCGGGAGGAGGACGGGGAGAAGGATGAAGGAGTGAGGAGAGGAGAAGAGGCCGAGGAGACGAGCCCAGGGGGCCCGAGGCCGGTGAGCAGGCATCCCGCGGGACCTCCCCGTCCCCGTCCCCGTCCCCACCCGCACACCCGCGCCCGTCCCCATCGCACGCATAAGCCCACTCGACGCGCGCCCGTCAACACCGCGCCTTCGCGCGCTGCCCCGACACCTGCCGGTGCGCTCCCGCAGCAGCGTCGTCGCGCTGACGCCGCCCTCACGCTGGCGCCGGCCCCCGTACAGCTCACGACCGCGCAGGCCCGTGGGCGACGGCCCCGCACTGCCGCTGCCGCACGACCGCGTCCCCCCGCACCCGCTCGACGCACACCCGTGCCCGCGTCACCGCCCAACGCCGTCACCGCGCCCTCGTGCACCACCCAGACATCGCGAGCATGATGTCGCGTTGCTCGCCGGCACTGGCTCGAGACGCCTTGCGCAGGTGCGGCGACGTTCGGCTTCCGCGCGCCGCAAACGACACGTCTGCAGCCCCACGCGCTCCTCGCACCTTGCGCACGGCCATGCGCGCCGCCTACGACACGCCTACGATCCCGCGCGCTCCACAAACCTCGCGCAGCATGCTGCGCGCCGCCTATGGTCCCGAGCGCCGCCTACGACACGCCTGCCGTCACGCGCGCTCAACACACTCGCCCATGGTCACGCGCGCCGCGCCGTCTCTGCCAATTTCTAACAAGTCCTCGCAAAATGTTAACAGCACCGCACACGAGCTCAAGCTTGTGTCGACCGTGCAGGTCGTCCACCACCCGTGGCACATCCGGACGACCCCTAGCTTGTGTTCACGGGGCTCGAGCAGAGCAGACGGATGGGACGTATTGGCACTGAAGTACGATGCTGAGGGGCGGGGAACCGTGGTGGGCTCGATATCAAGCCTGCATCTGTCCTCGCCCCCCGTAGTGACAACTCTGTCCGCCTCGCCAGCACATTTCTCGGACGCGGCAAGTGTGTCCACGCAACTTTCGGGGACCGGGCTTCATGCTTACCGGCAAGAGTCTTCCCACCCGCATCAAGTCGTCTCCGTCTCCAGGGGCAAAGAGCTCCTCGTGCCCGAACGTGGCGTCTTTCGAAGCAGGGTGGTGTGTGGACGGTGAAGGGCCACGTCGAGTATGAGCCAGGCAGCGGGCCGAGACATGTCGTCTTCAACAGTGCGTAACATCCTCTTGGGCCTCCCTACACACGCTGACAGACACTTCATGCGCAAGCAGACGGGGTTCTTCACACCCTGAATGAGCCGAAGAGCACAATATCCGCTCACCGCTCCCACACCTCCCCGAGGCGCCCATACTCATCCACACCACATCGACCTTCGCAAGCCCGCCGAACCCGCTCGGCGCGTACCTCGCCGCCGAACTCCTCCTCTCCTCCTCCGGCTCGAGCCCCTACTACCTGTACGCCTCAAACTGCAACGACCCGTCCCCACTCGGTGACCATCTCTCGATCTTCTCGCTCGCAAATCCCGAGGCCCCCGCGCTCGTGGCTAACGTGCGCTCAGGCGTGCAGCACATGCGTGGCGTCGTGGTGGGCGGAGAGGGCGGGTGCTTCGTCGTGCTGGGCGGCGCGCTGGGCGGCCGAGTTTGTCGAGGGGCGCCGCTCTGGTGCCAAAGCTGCCAGCGTCACATCGACGCTGAACAGCCCCCCACAATGCAAAATGGGTCAGCGGTGGAGCGCGAGGATGTACGCGCGTGACGATGGCTGCAGAGATCATACGAGTCTGGAAGCAGGATGGTCAGCACATGGTGTGGTGGCCGACATCCAAGGCTTAGACGAGACATACTGCGGACGAGCGACAAGCACAGTGCACAGCGAATGAGGGCGACGAGGGCAACCAGAAAGGACGAGAGATCAGAAGTGAATGGGTTACAAGGTGAGCTCACTGTCGTCCTACCCCCATTCCTGTTGAACTTATACACCAGCTGGGCCGGCAAGACGCCGCGACGTGCACGGAATCCGGCGTGTCAAGGTCGCATAAGACTTGCGCGTGCCCGCACCAGATGCTAGTGACGCAAAATCAGTCCGGCATACCGTGCGTACGGCAGCGCGGGCAGGGGGCGTCCGCTGCTCAGTGCGCTCACTCGCTGTCAACCGGAGGCATCGTGCGTGCGTGGTGCACTGGAGTTTATTGCGCAGGCAGCAGCAGGGGTAGGATGTCGAGCATGAGGCCTGAGGTGCGAGCGACGTCAGGTGCGCGGTCTCTGCGGCACCGGACCTGCCTCATTTGGTTCGGCCGCCACAGACGTTGCCGATGCGGCGCACCCATAAGCTGGGCCATAACAGCACGGAGCTTCCGGGTGCGGGGCTGAGTCACAGCTCAGTGAGATCGCGGGTATGACCGTGTGCGTGTGGGGCGAGCCTGGCTCAATGCTTAGGATACTTAGCACAAGTATTTTTGCCTGACATTGTGGGGGTGAATATATGTGTGCATCTCTTTACTCTTCTTGCTCAACCAGTCAGACTACACAAACCTGGGACAATGAATTTAGGTGTAAGTTTTCCAGCGTACATACATGTAACATATCCTTCACTTACATATCTGCACTCTCGGATGATGTTTTGACTTGTGGAAGTACCGTCAATTGCACAAATATCCTTAAGATGGGAGTAATGGTGTAGCACGGAATCGTCCCGCCGTGCTATGCATCGGCTATTTAAAAACTAGTTTTAGGATTCGTTGACAGAGATGACGGAAACCGTGGATCCGCTTCTTGGCATTAGGTCATTATCCATGAGAATAATCAAGGCTAGAGATTGAGATACTTGCAATACATGCAGCTACTGCCTCTTAACGACATTAGCCCACAGCGGACCTTTGCTGGTTAAATAAAAGTCCTGTAGTGTATACTCCCAGCCTGTGATGTCCCGTTGCTCGCTCTTGCGCACATCGAACTTCAGCAGCACCCAGCACGTCAGCATGCGCATCTCAAGCAGTCCGAGATTCTTTCCGACGCAGTTGGCCGGCCCATATGCGAAGGGTATGAATGCGGCCGCATTGTGCTTCGGGAGGTCGGGCGTCTTCTCCTGATCGGAGAGCCAGCGCTGCGGGAGGAAGAGATCGGGTTGGGAGAAGTTGCGAGGGTCGCGCTGAACGGTGTAGGGGTGGATGAAGACTTGTGTTTGGTCGGGGACGACACTTCGGGGCGATGAAGTCAGAGATGCAATTCATATGCCAGGCAGAATTGGTCGTACTGCTCTCCAAGTACTCTTGGCCCAGTTCCTGGAAGGACCGAGCGCTGCGATCCGCTCGCAACGGGAGGATGTAGTCGCAAAGCCTCGTTACTGTTTTTCACCGGTAAGCTAACACAAGTTATCGTCTGGACTGTACGAACACTCACATGCAGCCATTCAGCCATTCCATCCTGCTCAGCTTCACTGCGTCAAGTGGTTCCTGGTTCCCAGGAAAGGTGGCATCGACCTCCGCCTTCAACCTGTCATACACTGCGGGGTTTTGTATAAGGTAGTAGAACAGCGCGCTGAGGGTCGTCGACGTCGTGTCGGAGCCTGCAATTATGGCCAGGATGCCTTCTGTCGCCACGTTAGAAGACTTCGCGCTGGCCACGTCTTCGCCGCTCTGTTTGACAAAGACAGTCATCCTCAAACTCACAGCATGTGCGAGTGCAATGCACTACGCACCAGGTAGTAGAACAGATCCTTCCGGTTCGGGCCCATCGCGAGTCTGCTCTTTGCGCTTGCGGCGCCAAATTGGCGCATGCGTACCATATTGCGGCCCGGGGCTTAGCCAGCTCGGCAAGCTTAATATATACCTCATAGACCATGACGCGTGCGATAAAATAGCTGCTGACCTTGTTCTCCGCGTGAGCTTGCCAATTCCTAGTAAAGACTGGGCGATAGAACTCACTTTAAACCAGATTCAAAAATATGCCAGACGCTCTTTTCATCGCCTCCATTGGCCATGAGCTCAAAGCCTCCGCCAAATCTGCAAGCGCGGCACGCTCAGTCCGAGCTCCGGTCTAAGGTACAATGAAAGCCTACGCCATATCGCCCATAAAGTCAGTCCTACGCCGAGCCAGTCAGTCCAAACCCCAGACGTCTGAGAGAGCTGGACCCACGCAAAGTAGCTGAACCATGCCGCGAGATCCACTGTCGCGCCCTTCCCCTGTGCCACAACGATGTCGTCGAGGGCACTGACAAGCTGCTGCACGCGCTTTGCGAGAGGCTCTTCGTACTCTTTCAGCGCGGCGCTTGTGAACGCGCGGTTCCACGCCCTGCGCTGGTGCGCGTGCTGCACGGGATCACGCAGCGCGATGAGGAAGATGGGCTTCGGGCGATGGTCCCACCCTGGAGCGTGCATGAGCGGTGCAGGGATCAGATTAAAATAGGCGACACTCCTTACAAGGGCCCTTTGGCAACCCGTTTGGTCCGAGGACATCGGGAATCGCGGAAACGTCCCTGATAGACAGCTCATTCGGGCCTGGAGGTCATATCGTATCAGCGCCCGGCACCGAAAGAAGGGGCGACGCGGTGACATACCGACGCGCACGACGTCGGACGCATAGCGATCGTGTAGGGACCTGTAGTATAGGTGCTGATAACCCTGCGCGCACACATAAGCGGACCACCACTTCGATACGCGTGCGTGGACGGGACCGGGGAATTTTGCCAGCGGGTGGAGCGGAGAGAGGCGGTAAGCGACAGTGTAGAGGAGGATGAGGGTGTTGTGTGATGCGAAAGCGAGGAAAATGCCTAGAGTGGTTGATGACAGGGTGGAGGATATAGGAACGGCTAGGAAAGCGGGCAGGACGACCAGTAAAAGGAAGACGGGGAGCGGGGCTTGGGGCTCGTAGCGCTTGAAAAGCATATACGCCGCCTGTGTAACTCGAATGAGTACGACGAAAAAGCCAGGGAAAATGGATGACGAACGGAACTGGTGCATAGGACAAGTAAAACATTATCCCGTGCCGTCAAACTAGCCAGCGCACTCTTCATGCCAGCCACAGACAAGGGTGGAAAATTCGCGTGCAACGGCATTTGCTTCTCGAACATCATATCAAGAACGTACACACCTTTATACGTCGAGTCGCGCATCACGCCCCACCCAGAACCAGAGCCGCCGCAAAGCGGCGGTTCAAATAACGACACGATTCTCTCAAGCGTCGTGTTAGATCTTGATGAACAAGGGCGGGGCTTTCGCGAAGAAGAATCGGTCACTAAAATCTGTTATGCCCACTCATCCATTCGGGTGCCAGGGTTGTCGGCCTCGGGGGGGTGCCGTGAATTTGATGGGGCATGGGTAGTCCTCGTGCCCCTTGGCAGTCGAAGTGACAGCGCCGGCGGCCTTCACGGTGTCGCTCTGAGTCCTGAGTCCTGAGAACTGAGTCCTGACACCCTCGCCACGCCTGCTGTCACCCTCTGTTGCACTCGTGAGCAAAGTGAGATACATGAGAAAGTATGGTACCGTTGTTTGATGCATGACGCTGAGATGTTTGCTGGCGATGGAGATGGTATATTGTACCTGTGCCGCAGGAGCCTGGAGTTCCCGGGCCTCCTGTGTGCGATGGATGTGGGTCGATCCGACTGAGATCTAGCAAGACGCGTAACGATTCTGCGCGGGTGTCTCGGTGCACACACTCCAACGAGGCAAAGGATGACTAGATCAAAGTAGGCATGACTCCAGGGCCCGGCCCGGGAGAAATAGGCGAACGCGGGCCTCTCGGCTTCCGGTCTGCTCTTCCGTTTCACTGTTAAGTTAAATAAAACATGTGCGTTCTCTAACAACATAGTTCTAGGCCACGAGTAGCCGAGTCATGCCCTCTCAAAGTGGGCAAGGTAGCTGCCGCGCGCAGCAGCGCTTTTCGAGTTGTACTACTCCCGTATATCGCCAGTAGCCGACCCCTGCACCCCGATTTACACCGTGTAACCCTCGCGTCTAGCACGATTGTAGCTCGCAGCAGCAGTCAGACGCCTCCAGACGCGCCCAGGCCGAACAGTCGCAGTCAAAGACGTGAGCCGCACATCGTCGCGCTGGGCGTGTCTGCGCAGCGCCATGGCTGTGGACGAGGCCCTCAAGTTTTGCGGACGCGCAACTCGGCTCCGGCCATGGACGATGCCCTCCAACATCAAGAAGTCGCGTTCAAGACTGCACCGCACGGCCTTGCAGCGCGCGCTTTGCTTGCGCATGAACGGCCCGCAACTTGTCTCTGGACGGCGGCGCACGACGGGAACGCCACACGTCTTGGACGAGGCGCATCCGGGCGAGACGGCGGCGCGTCGCGCTCAGGCTGCGGCTCGCCACAGTGGCGACCACTGGAGACAAGGGCGGCGCCGCAAACTGGCACCGCGAGCGTAAGGTGACGGCAGGGGCATCTCAGTCGCCGTGAGCGTCCCTCGGAATCTGCGCACGTCTGTTTGCTTCATGGAGACGGACATTTGTGACATACGAGGACTCTTAATACTACCTGTCTTTCGGGCTTCAAGTTGAATAAGTACCTTGGAGACCAGATACTTATTCTCATCCCCAAGCTGTCATCCGGTAAGCTTCTAAGTTCTTAGCACCCAGTTCACTTACCCTCGCTCCTAGAAAGCATCACTGTTTGACAACGGTTCGACAACGCGATCAACTTCACCCCGTCCACGACACACTTCGCCGGCTGAGGCGCTGGGTACGCCGAGGGCCGCAGCGACGAAGAAAAGGCGCGTCGCAGCGGGAGCAAATACATAATGTGCCCGAGTCAATTTTGAGCGGGAGAGACCTTGGCGAGCTAGGTACTAACGCGAATTTCCAGCCCTAGGAAACGAAGTTGAGGCACATTGCATAGAAAATCTTGGCTGCATGGCTTGGTTCCAAATAACACCGACAACACAACTTGGAGCGAAGCTAGCGCTAGCACTTGTCCAAACTAATAGATCCCCGGAATGACGCTATATGGCACCCTCACCGCCCACGCATCCCACTCTTCCTTAAACTGATCTCTCAGCATCGCGTCCTCCGTCGGCGCACGCGCCAGCAAGCTCGCAAGTGCATATGCACTCATCGCGGTCCACAGCGCGCCGTACCACCAGCCCGCAGACGTGTCGAGCAGGCCCACTGCGCGGAACCACGAGCCAGGCCCGAAGTGCAGCAGCAGCATGCCGAATACGCCGAGCACGGAAGCGGCGTAGCTTGGGTGGCGAACGTACGCGTACGGGCCACGCGTGATGAGCTTGTGGTCCGCGCGCAGCGTGATCTCGAATGTGAAGAGCGGGCCGAGCGCGCGGTAGCACTCGAGGCGCAGCACACCGCTTGCGAGCGTGCAGACGCACGCGAGCAGGAAGAGCGGCGGGAGCGTGGCTGCGATTGGTGTAGGTGGGGCAGGGGATAAGATGATGGACGCAATGTCGAAGAGGAGGCTCGTGATGACAGAGGTCTGATGAAATGCGGGACGGGGTGTAAGCGCCCTTGCATTCCGTGGTTCTGCTGGCAGCGGGCAGACTAACCTTCCACATGAGCGCATGCATATGGACAAACTTGCCAAAGATCTTTTCGATGCCCTTCAATTTTTGAACTTCGCCTCGGGCCGGAAGGGGATTTGGCGAGGTTAAGGTGAGCCAGGTGCCCACGGCACCGGTGAGGAGGAAGGGGATTTTGACGAGGGACATGGCGACGGGATGCGCGGAGTCTGGCCATGCATTGACCAGGACTGCCCGGCATTTATACAGGAAGCAACGACAAAGTTACCTCCGTAATATGACACGTGTTAGCGTTGTACATTCGAGGTCTGGCAGTCAGCTGAGCTCGGAGTCCACGATGCTGAGTGCTCACGCACACGGTTGCCACTCGTTTTCGGAGGTTTGCTGCGTGAGAGCAGGAGTGCTTCTGCGGACCGCGCTCACGCATATCAAGCGTAATATTACCTGCGATGCTCGGTGTTCACACTAGCAAAGAGCAAATAAGTAAGACTAGCACCGTCATGCACGGCGTATCTTTGTCGCTAGGAAGCTACTTACTTAGTACTTCGACGGAGCTCTGGCGACGTCCACAGAGTCACGGTGGCGTGGCACTGACTACACAGTAACCACCCCGTCGTCACTGTTGATATAAAGCTGGTCACCAGTCTAGGGTCCTGGTCTAATGGAACAATCATGTGACCACTTCGGCATCGACGGCATCTAGGCTTCGTTGAATGCGCGCGGGAGTCAGGAGCCTGCAAGGGCATTGAACGGCGCCACGCATGTCAGCACAGGTAACGGTGTAGTAAAGGAACAATCTGCAAAATACAGCACGCGGCCGCATGCGCTGGGAACTGACTAAATCAGCGGCCCTTTCGGGAGTCTTTTGGTGTCGGTTGTGGCAAATTGGCCCACGTTGTGATGACAGCGGAATCGACGTGCTTATTCCGATTCAGCAGTCTTGCTGTAACTCTGAAGATACGATGTTTTTCTCTCCAGACAGGGTGGGAAAGCCACATGCCCGCGCTTTTTGAAGTTCTCAACCTGATATTGCCACGGCCCACAGGCTCAAAGCCAAGTAGTAAATGACTGTGAACTTTGAACCAAGAATGTGCACGTCAGAGACTCTTTCCAGCACAATCGAGACAACTATCTCCTAATGCTGTAAGATCGAGCGAGTTACGGAGAATACAAGGAGGCTGCGTCTCCGAGGAAATGAAGTGAGGCACAGCACATCTCGTACGCGAATGTCACAATTCGGGATTCAACTGACTGGAAATCAGATCAGCTCGGTCACCTGAAAGTCGGGGTCTTGGCTTAAATGAAGTCGGTGACGGACTAGGTCTTGGCTGTTCCTACCGTCAACCTTGCAGGGAAGTTTACAGTCGTTCCGCCGCCAAGTCCCCAGGGCCCCAGAGCTTCAGTCCCCCACAGGCACAATGCGAGTGAAGAGTTGCAATTATGCGAAAATAAAATATGCAGTCCTGCCGTTAAAAGCTACAGAAATGAGGTAGATGTGTCCGTAAAGTCCTAATAAATCCCCGGAATGACCCTGTATGGCACCCTCGCCGCCCACACATCCCACTCCTCCTTGAACTGGTCTCTCAGCATCGCGTCCTCCGTCGGCGCCCGTGCCAGGATGCTCGTGAGAACATACGTCTCCATCGCGGTCCACAGCGCGGCGTACCACCAGCCCGCAGACGTGCCGAGCAGGCCCACCGCGCGGAACCACGAGCCAGGCCCGAAGTGCAGCAGCAGCGTGCCGACGACGCCGAGCACGACGCCGGCGTAGCTTGGGTGGCGAACGTACGCGTAGGGGCCGCGCGTGATGAGCTTGTGGTCCGCGCGCAGCGTGATCTCGAACGTGAAGAGTGGGCCGAGCGCGCGGTAGCACTCGAGGCGCAGCACACCGCTTGCGAGCGTGCAGAGGCACCCGAGTAGGAAGAGTGGTGGGAGTGTGGTTGCGGATGGTGTGGGTGAGGCAGAGGCGGTGGTGTGTAGGGGCGCGAGGAAGCGACCGACGAGGGCGGGGGCGCGTCCCTCGGACAGGGTGATAGACACAACGTCGAAGAGGCTGCTCGTGATGACTGAGGTCTGATAACGTAGGGCGGGGTGTGAGCACCCTGCATGCCGCGGCTCCAGCGGAGACTGACTGACCTTCCACACGAGCGCGTGTATACGGACAACCTTGCCAAAGGTCTTCTCGATGCCCTTCGATTTTTGGCGTTCACCGCTGGACGGCGGGGGGTTCGGTGGGGTTAAGGCGAGCCAGGTGCCCACGGCGCCGAAAAGGAGAAAGGGAATTTTAACAAGCGACATGACGAGGGGGCGCAGAATATGGGTGCGTGTTGACCAGGACAGCCTGGGCATTTATACAGCTGGCCAATATGCAACGATGAAGTAAGCCACGTTGCGGATGATCCGTTATGAACTTGCCTGTCGCAGAAGGAAGCTGCCTGCATTAATATTGAGTGCCGCACTCACGTCGGGAATCGAGATTCGACCACGGTCGCGAAGAGCAGGCGCACAGGGGCGCTCCTGATTCAGATGTTGAGATCGCGCCTGGCTCCAGGAGCGATGGGTCTGCGTAACCGCTCGCTTGAGAGTGGCTGGCGCTTGCTCCGCGTTGCTGTGATTCAACCACCGAGGCTTGGCCTAGGCACTGAGTACGGCGGTTTGTGCATTCGTCCGTGGCCCATGGGGCTAACTGAGAGGGGGGCGTGAGGAGCGTTCGAGAGTATCATCGCGACGAGGGCGGGAAGTTTGGATAATGCAGACCGGAAAGCAAACGACGTCGTGGGAGAACGTTTCCATCCCCGACGACAGCGACGATGACCTAAACAATCGCCGCCGGCACGTTCCGCCCGCACTTGCCACACGCCAAGTTCAACTGCCCTGGCCCCGACTCCCTGCATACCAATTATATTAGCTGTGGCTCGTAGATCCCGAGTACACTCACACGCAGCTCACACGTCTGCGTCGTTCGGCGGTATGGGACGAGCGCACTGCCGCCGCCGGTCGCATCTCCGCCCGGCGCCCGTCAGCAACGACGCCCACGGAAATGCAATCACAACGACATTGCGCCTCACCTTGCACATCCCAGCAGCGCGCACGCCAACGACCCGCTCCACCCCCCGCTGCATGTGGCCGTCGCACGCGCGTGCCTCGCACACCATGCGCACGGGCCGCCGTAGAATGCGGAGATGCCGCACCCGCGCGCACTGCCCAGGCACTTGCCAAAGCACAAAATCCCGTCCCGACTTCCAGTAGACGTATCCACAGGCGAGGCACGCATTGCCTCCGATGCCTTACTAATATTGCGGGGGTATTTCTGAAGTTTTCTGGTGCGCTGGTGTCGGCATCGTGCGACGTGCTGCGCGACCAGAGCGTCTGCGCGAGAAGGAACACCGCGAGGCAGGCGCGCTGAGCTAGGCTGCAATTCTCAAATGAATTGACATCCTCAATTTGGTGGTTTAAGATGGCAGCGCACCTTCATCCCCTTGGACATTCTTATGCTATTGGTCTCGCTGATATTCAAGGTGGCCTGACAGGCGTCGGACACGCCATCGCATCACTTCATGCCGTCGGGCACATCCGCAGGACCTGCGCCACCGTCGCACAGAACGCCCCGTCTGTCCGCGGCCGCACAATATTGACACCGACTGACAGGCGAGAGACCACGGCGTAGCGCATCCAATTCGAAAGGCAAAGTGGCAGCGCGCATCGAAAGCATCGCGTATGTATTCTTCGCATCGTTCTCGCTAAGCTTCAAGCTTCAAAGTTAGCGCGCGCGAAGAAGGTTGCGATGCGAAGGGGCTGGGACCATCTTTCCTTTCGGGTTCGAGCCGATGAGGTAAACGCGGAACTGGGCGGTGGTGTTACTGCATCCAATATGATGCGGAAGCCGTCGTTAGCGACTGCGGCGTGCGCGCTCCGCGTTGCCGCTGCACACAGCGAGTTTGCGCCGAACACGAGAGCGAGGATCGTAGGTGGAGATTGCGGAGAGACTTGCGGCATCTCGGAGAGCATGAGCAGTGCATGTGCCCTCCGCGGGCCCTCGCGCTTGCACCGCGGGCATACCAGCGCAGCGCAGATTGTCCGGCGGGCGTCGATGGACGCGATCAGGCCGCTAGCACCCAGCCACGGCTTGGACTGAGATTGGCGCGCTGCGCAGACGCGGATGCAACAGCTGTGGTGATGGTGGGCGGCGGAGAATGTGTGACTGATAAAAGAGATCAGATCCGCTGGCTTGCGCGCCCTCGAAACGCTCGTTTATTGACGTATAAATGACGAGAGGACAGCACCGACGTTCGCGGCCCCGGGGGGTGTAAGCGTCGTTATGAAGGCCGTGTAAACACTGGAGAGCAGAGTGTTGCATATTCCGACGTACACGCATTTCGGGAAGGCCATTACCAGAGCGCCTGAAAGTATGGTCAATTCTACGTACCAACAGCAAGCGCTGGCACATACCCGATCCCCACAGTTGCCAGCCCTCAGCCTGCCCGCGCCTACGACAAGAACCCGCGCACCGCGCCCCCCACGTTGCTCACGTCCAGCAGGAATGTGTCGTGCCCCCACACACCGCCGAGCTCGTAGTAGCTCACGCGCGTGTTCCCCGCCATGCGCAGTGCATCCGCGAGCTCGCGCTGCTGCTCGACCGGGAACAGGATGTCCGACTGCACACCAAGCACGAGCGCCGGCGTGTGCGCGAGTGGCGCGAGGCCCGCCGCGAGGTCCGGCACGTGCGGCGCGGGGCTCGCCGGCGGTGGGTGTGTGCGCGCGGGCCCTGCGTCCGGCGCCGCTGTGGGCGGGGGCGCGGACGACGCGACGGTGGGCAGGTCGGCAAGGGCAGATTCAGTGAGGTCGAATAAATCCATCGCTTTGGAGATGTATAGCAGCGAGTTAGCGTCGTACTTGAGGCAGAACTGCTCGCCCTGGTGGTCAAGGTACGTCTCGATGAGGAAGTCTGGGCAGAGTGCGGGCTTCCGCGCCTGCTGAGATGGCGGTGAGGCCGAGTCGGGCGAGGGAGGTAGGTCGCGGAGCCGCCGCCCGAAGCGGATGTCCCACTCCGGCCCGGAGCGGTAGGTAATCGTAGCGATCTCTGTGCATGTAGGTGTTTAGATACGATGTAGACGGTATGGAATGGACGTACGGCGGGCGAGCTTCATGCCCGTGTGAGGCGGCATGCCGTCGTAGTAGAAGCCGTTGTTCCAGTTGGGATCAGCCATGAGTACTGCGCCGCAATCCATCCAGTTAGTAATCAGCTGCATGAGACAAAAAAAACATGCTTACCGCTCCTCTGCGCATACCGCATCGCAACCGCAGATGGGCTGCTCCGCGCGGTCCCGCTGATGCTCACAACCTTCCCCACTCTCTCCGGGAACAACCACGCCGCCGCCAGACTCTGCATCCCACCCATCGACGCACCGACGCTCGCCGCAAGCTTGTCCACGCCAAGATGGTCCAGCAGCGCGAATTGCGCGCGCACCATGTCAAAGATCGAGATAACCGGAAACGTCGTCGCGTATGGGCGGCCCGTGCGCTCGTCGATGCTTGCGGGGCCCGTGCTCCCGTAGCATCCGCCAAGCACGTTGGCACACACGACGAAGTACTGCGACGTGTCGAGCGCCCTGCCGGGCCCGATGAACGCCTCCCACCATCCGGGCGTCGGGCTCGCGGGCGTCGCGGCTGCGTGTGACGATGCGGAGAGTCCTGTGTGCAGCAGGATGACATTGTCGCGCGCAGCGTTGAGCGTGCCCCATGTCTCGTAGGCGGTGGTGATGGAGGGTAGCGGCGTGGACGAGTAGGTGAGCGGGAGCGGGTCGTAATGGGTGTATGTGTGGTATGATGTCGGGGACGGCCGTGCATATGGCGGTTCGGGGCCGCTCGAGGACGGATCAGAGGGGGTTTCGGCAAGCGAGGAAAGGATGCGCGAGGAGCGCGCAGTGTGCTGGTCGACGCAAGGAAAAGACGGGTGCGATGGTGGCGGGGAAGCACGCTGAGGGGTACTTGGGCGGGCAGCCGTGGAGCATATACGGCGCCGCGGTGCTCGGATGGCTTTTCGAGTGGTGCGAATGGCAGATGTCGAGGCGGACATCACTGCCTTGTCCTTGAGGAGAATATATGGGACAATCTGCGAACCAAAAACAAGGCGATGTCTCGTTACCACTGCAGTCCGTCGACATCGCTGAGCTGACACAAACGCACCTGGGATTCCTGGGATAGGGTGACACGTGTGTGAACGACACGGTAAATCTAGCTATCTGCTGGTGGGGAAGGATGCGCGGAGGCCTTAGCCTCGAGGGTAGCACGATGCAGAGAAGTTGCAGTCCGAATGTAAGCAGCGCGCGCCGCCGCGCCCGATGGCGAAATCGGTGCCCACTACGTCCCTCACGTGACTGCCACGCGCCAACGGGCCGGAGTCCCGCCTTGCAGGCACGTGATGTACGCGTCGCAGTGTTACAGCCAAACGACGCGCAGAAAACACGTCGTCTCTCACTTAACACGGCCTCTCAACTTTTCACTTGAACTCCCTTTCCCTCAGACCACCACAACCCCTCACGCGCACGCACTTACGGGCCATTCCCTCAAGAAGTACTCGTCCACCCAATCCAGTCTCCGCGTGTCGCCATCGGCTGAAGAGCAGCGTCGATGGTGTGCGGCGAGAACACTAGCCCCCATCATTTTTTTCTAGGTATGCGCGCTGAGGGCCTTACAAGGTTAGTATATGCGCTTCAGATGAGCTCTGTATGTTTCTTTGACGGTGTTGTTACTCACCTCTTCGTAGCTCTTTGTCATAGGTCAGTTGCGAGTGCGATCAGAGGTAGTAAACGCATACAGTGTACACTCACTCTGTCGGACTCAACTGAGTCAACTCACCATGCTTGAGTTACTCATTGCGTGCACGTGAGAGGCGGCGAGCCGGCGGGATGGCGGCATCAAGCGCCGCGGCGGGTGAGCCCAACATCGTCGCCAACGACTTCCAAGCCATCATACATCCTCTCAGCCATCCCCACGTTACCGGCACACCTAGCAAAACACGTTGCAACCCCCGAGCCATCGCAGTGCCACAGTTCACGCCCACAGGGCCACACCCACGTGCCCATTCACAATTGACAAACTCGTCGATCAACCCCGCATTCGACCGCAAAGTCAACCAACACACCTCCCAACGCCAACCACGCCAACGAACATAATCTGGCCCGTCCACGCTGCACAGAATATCCACCGGAAGGACCACCGCGCCTATCCATATCAGTCTCTGCGTCATGGCAGAAGCATCGGTGCAGAGACAGTCGCTCGCGCGTAACCCATCAACTCGCTCCTCCATCGCCTCGCACACCAGCACGAAGCCCGACCGACGCATCTCCCTCGGCGTTATAGACTCGGCTAGATTCAGGCTATCGCACGACGTGCGTGTTTCGTCCTGCCCATCGCATGCGGCATCACCCTGCCCGCGTGCCTTACACGTGTTGACCGTGTTTTCTTCACAGTTCGCAAGGCTCGTCCGTTCGCCAAGCGCAGCGTCCTCCACCTCAAAGTCCACGACCCCCGTATGTCCCTTTCATCTTACGCCGTGTGCCGCTTCGTCGCGGTGCGGCGTCGCCTTGGATCGTGTGAGCTGACGGACGCGTGCAGAGCACGCACGGCTCACGCAGCGGCACGGGCCCCACAGAGGCGAGCACAGACTATGAGAACGAGTCTGCCGCGCGTTTAGACCTCAGCGACCTCGACATGTCCCGCACCCTCCCAGACGAACGTCCCTCTCGCAAAGGAAAGGTGCGCCGCGACCCGTCATTCACCGCTTTCGCTCTTGACACTAGTATCTTTCCAGATCTACGAATTCCTCTCCCGCTCGACATCTCGCTCGCGCTCTCGCTCCAAGTCGACCACCCGCCGATCCGAGTCGAACGAGTCTCCACCCGACTTGCCCGGCCTCAGCCACTCCGCGACCACCACATCCACATCCGGGACCTCTGAGTCCCACTTTGACGAGCACGCCACGCCGACGCGCGCGCCGTCCAAGCCGCTCACCCGCTCACCCTCACGCCCGTTCTCGAACACCACCGCCGGCACCGATACTACCGTCACTCCCACGAACAACAGATCCCGCACCCCACGACCCGCACATCCCCCGCAGTTCAAGCACCCTGCGTACCCAGTCAACGACAGCGGCATCGGCGTGAACGAGTACGACGCGCGCATGCCGCCGCCCCCGGTGCCCCTGCCCGTCCATGCGCCCGTGCCCGAGCAGGCGCAGACCCCAACCCCCAAGCCGCAGAAAAGGAAATCCAAGCCCGCCACCCTCTTTGGTATATCGCTCCCGGTGCGCTCGCGTCCGCCGACACCCACCGCAGGCCTCGACCGATCCATCCACAGTCCTGCTCCACCCACACCAAGGTCTACGAACCACTCCGCCCCCACTTCTTCAAAATCTAGGTCCCAGACGTACCCCGTGGCGACGCCGAGTGCCAGCGGCTCCCGCAGGCCACCGATGACGGCGATGACGGCCCCTCCCACACCGACCGTCGCTCCCGACCCCGTCCTGCGGCCGCGCTCGACGCCACCCGTGCGCCCTCGCGACCGGCCCGTTTCGTCGGACTCCGAGCGCGACGGCCGGTGTTCGCCCCTTTTTGGCCTTGGGGCCGGCGCGCGGAGGATGTTCAGAAGCCGGAGCAGGGGTAAGGAGAAAGAAAAGGATAAGCAGAAGGAGAGGGAGGTGGGGCGGCCGGTGATGGTGAAGGTTGGCGGACGGCATGGCAGCTTCGACTTCGAGCGACCCGGAGAGCTGAGGAGGAGCACGAGCCAGGCGGGGCGACGACCGTCGGGGCAGTCATCACGAACGAACCATCCGCGGACGGACCACACACGATCGCCACCCACCGCGCCAACGCAGCACCTCCGCGGTGGCACGCTCCCTCAAACTTCCTCACAACCGCGCACCCAAGTCCTCACCCACACGCACTCGCAATCGACCTCCGCCGTCCGCCGTGCCCGTGCGCACGGCTCACCGCTGGTGCCGAACTCGCCGTTGGTCCCGCCGTCCGCACACTCGCACTCGACCGACAACGCGGCCGCCGCCGCCGGCAGCTGGGGGCGCCAGGCGCGCTCGCAGGGCTGGGCACGCGCGGGTGTGCTCCCGCCGTTCGCGTTCGAGAGCGCCGCGAGCGGGAGCGGGAGTGCGTCCGCGGGTCGCGCAAGCCCGGCCATGAGCGAGGGGCGCGCACGGCTCGCACGCGACAGGGAGCACGAGCGGGAGAAGGTGGGCTTTGATCTGGGCGAGGGCGCGCGGGAGCGGGGGCGCGCGGGGTACAGGGATGGGGTACGCAGTGGGCCGGCGGGCACGGGAGAGGAGGGGAGAGAGGGCCGGTGGGAGCAGAAGGAGGTGGATTTGGGGCTTGGCCTGACGTGGGCGCCGTCGAAGATCCGCGTGCGGGAGTGGACTGCGCCGACGGGCGAGAAGGAGAGGCAGCGCGAGCGCGACGGGTGGGAGCGGGAGGGAGAGCGGCGCGCAAGGGAGCGATATGAGATGGGATATGCGCACCCGGAGGCTGGAGGCGGCGGGCGGAGCGCGGGCAGGCGCAAGACGGACAAGGAAGTGACGGGGCGGTATCGGCAGGTGTTGGGCGACCCGGCGTTCGACACGTTCAAGAAGTGTGAGTGCTCTGGCGTAATCTTGAGGCGTGCTGGTACTCACTCATCATGCTGGTGTGGGCAGATGTACGCCGGTTCGACGCGGACATCATCCCGCTGGACGGGCTGCTTGCGCGTGTGGGGCGTCTGCTCGACGGGGCGCCCACACGTCTGAACGAGCGCGAGAAGCGCGAAATGCTGGAAGACCTCGTGCGGATCGTGCGCGAGAACGAGTGGTGATCATATACCGCTTTCCCTCCCTTCCTGTCACCCTCACCCCTCACCTCCCACTCACTGCACTTTGCTTGATGCCTCGGATAGGATACCCTCACGACAACTTACGATCTATTCATATCTATCCTATTTACCCATGCTATTCATCCTCATGTCTGGATTCGTGCATCTTTCCTTTCCATCACGACTAGCTTCATGCCCCCCTTAGTAATTCACCCTACGTTACTTACTGGTTACATTGTCCACTTTCCTTACACCTTACGTTTTACTACGCCATGGTTCTGCTCATCACGCCTGCATATGTCATTCTACATACTCACTGCACGACGGCGGTGCCGCCTACATAGATGTCCGTTGTACGCATAGCTTTCACGTCTGGTCCATGTTTCAATTTGTCGCTATGTGTACACCTTGCAATAGTACAATGCCTCGTATACTGCTCTGATCGGAAACCTACGCCCTCCCGCGATATGGGAATAGTCAATCAAGATACACGACAAGGGTGACTTCATACCGTACTACAGACATCTTACATCTGCTTCCCTCATTCACGCTCCCTACGTCGCCGGTCGCAGTGCGCGCAGTCGATCTGCAAGCTGCGCGTCTTCCTCGCCAACGGGGGCCTCGGTGACGCGGAGATCGGGCACGCTCGCGAGGTCCTTCGCGGCGAGGTCCTGTTCGAGCTGAATGTTCGCCTCGTCGGCCATTTGCCGCATCAGCGAGTCGACTTGGTCCTGCGGCGTCGACACGGCCGTCGTCGAGCCCATCGCGTCCTCCATGTACGACGTCTGCACGTCGAGGTCCGTGAACTGCGACTCGAACTTGTCCATGACGAGCGAGATCTGCGGGCTGGGGGTCAGGGTGGGGGGCGACGGCGAGGGCGACGGGGACGGGGCACACACGCGCTCGAGGTTCATCGTCTCCATGGCCTTGTCCATGCCCTTCACCACGCTCGTCATGTTGCCCGTCACCTGTCTCATGGTCACCGCTGTCTCCACGCGGCTCGCGACGGCGTCGATGCGGCTCGCCAGCCGCAGCAGATTCAGCGCCTCGCTCTTCTTGCGGATCGCATTCGAGGCGTATATGCGTGCGCCGTCGTTGTTGCCTTGCTGCAGAGCCTGCAGGTTGCACGATCAGCAGACAGATATATGTATGCAAGCGTGGGTGGCGGCACCTTCTTGAGGCGCGACTTTTCCGAGTTCTCGTCCTTCTGCGCTTTCTTGGCTTGTCGATTGAGTGTCTTTGCCGTGAACTGGGAAGAGCGTGGTCAGCGGTATGCTGCGCATCTGCCAGGACGCGGCCATGTACCTTCAGCTGAAACAGTGTCTCTGTGAATTGTTAGGACGAGCGAGATGTTGACGGTGCTCCGACGCACTTTCCAAGTTGCTCATGGCTGCAGAAAGGATCGGTGTAGAGCTATCTGGGCGGGCGAGATGTTGACGGGATGAAGAGGATCTTGAAGGCGGACGGATCGAGCCGCGGGCGCTTGTGCGTGCACGTCAGAGCTTCACCGCCTTCCGTCAACATTTCCATGCTCTCTTTCCGTCCTCTACCGCTATGAATATGCTACACCTTCTCAGGTAAGGCCGCGTCAGTTCTCTTCTGGCCCTCCAACTGCTTACCAAAGTCGCAGCTATGCGGCGGCCATCGTGGCCTTCATGTTTGTAACCCTGTCATTAGGTGCGTGGCGAAGACAGCATATTTGCCATGAGCTTGACGGCTCCTGCAGCCAGCGGCTTGCTCTGGCTATCGGAAGTAATTGAGGAGCACTCTAGGAGTGCAAAAGCCATTGGGAAAAGGGGCATATATGTGCGTTCGCTGCTCCTCCATCTCAGTGCTAGTCCTTACTCGCTTCGTGCAGGCTATCATCGCCCTCCACGTTCTGTTGTACATCACCGACTCATTACCCCTCTCAAGAGTTGCCTTTTCAATTTTCTGCCACGTCGTCTACCTACAAAATTTCTCCCAGACATGGCCCTTCATCTCGCTCCTCTCGCCCTCCTTCGTCGCGTCCTGCGTCCTCGTCGTTACGGACCACTTCATTTGGTTCTTCTACTTTGCGCAGCTCACGCACCTGGCGCGCAATACGCCGCGCCGTGGCCCGCGCGCCACGATAGCGCCCCAGCCCCCGACGTTTGGCGACATGGCGACATTCTTTGGGGTCTGCGTATGGCTCGCGCCGCTGTTCCTGTTCCTCAGTCTCAGCGCAAATGACAACGCGCTGCCCACAGCCACAGGTTGAGCCCCCTCACTGCAGTTTTCTACCTCACCCTATATTGAGATTGGACTTTTGTAGGTATCCCTGACTCGGCCTCGCCCTCATCCGCACCACGCATAGTTCCTGCACCCCGGGCGCGCGCCTCTCTATTCCGCTCGCTCTTGGACAGTCTTCCGCTCGACTACCTCCCCCGCATACGCCCGAAGCGCTCGCAATCAGAAGGCATCATCGCACCCCGCTCGCCGGGGCCCGTCCCCATCCCGCCGCCCTCGCCGACGCACTCGCTGAATAACCTCCCGCGACCACGCACGCCGTCGTACGGGGAATTCCATGATGCAACGAACCGGAACTTGACGGCGGACTTCTCGTTGCTGTCCCCGCCGCCGCGGCGGTCTTCGTCTGGGACATTAGTGGGTAGCCCGCCGTCGCCGTCCATTAGTCGGCGGCGGTTGTAGCCACCGGTCGTATCTGTAGATGACGGATTCCTTGTAGTTCGTTTCACCTAACCACTCTGCCTCCCAGACCCACGTGTCACGCCCAATGTGCGGCAGCTTTCTCACAACGCCGAGGATGACTGCCAAAGAGCGGGCTGCGCGATAGCACCGGCAAGTAGCGTAGATGAGCATGAGGGGTATGCGACGCTGGGGCGGGGTGGCTAAGCGAGCCACGGGGGAGGAGAGGATCTGCGGGGAGGCTTGCGAGGACCGAGGTCTGACGCAGACGAGTGAGCAACGAGGGGAGCGGGTCTGACACTGACCTTCCACGCGACCAACCTCGCGAACACCTGTATTCGCACTCGCACGAACTTGCCAATGTCAAGTGAACCTTCCATGCCCTTCAACTTGTGATACACTCGGCGCTGGTGAATGTGGCCAGGTCAGCATAAGCAAGCAGCTGGCGCTGCCGCTAGCAAGAGCAATGGCACTCGCCAGCGTCATGTTCAGCTGGCAGACGCGAATCGCACTTTATAGCCTGCAGGGCCTTCGAATAGGCGCGACCGACAGCTGATTCGATTTGTGGGAGGCCGCGCGCATCGAGAAGTCGTATGTGCTCTTTCTCTGACGCTTTGAACACACGAAGCATACTGCTGGCCCTCGGGAGGTTGCAAAAGACCGTGGCTGAGGAAGGGCTGGTCGGTAGGTGCGTCGACAGCAGACAAATGACGTGGAATTTGTGGGCGATGGCCGGGACATAAGTAGGACGTGCTGGCTTCCAAGGTTTGGACTTGCTGTCCATTCAATTGCGCTGATGGTGCCCGAGTCTGGTAGACGATACGGCGACGACCGCGTATACCAGTTCGACAGACAGGAAAAATATAGAGTATATACCACGAGCTGAGCTTCAAGTTGCATGCTCAAAGGTTTCTCATTCGGCTGCGAGGGCGTTGTCGAGGGAGAATGAGGGAGGTTTCGGAGACGCGATACTGCCGAAGGCCGCCGAGATGACCAAGCGCAAGGCCAGCCACGCGTCGTCGCCTCTTTGCCCTCAACCACCATTGTCACTGCGAAGGTAAGTAGCACCATACACACATGATTATGCTTTAGCTGACGCCGGCAATGAGTAGCTGGTTGTACCTGTGTCGGCCAATTCCGCGAGGAGCACATAGCAAGAGCAGTGAGTGAGAAAGATGGATATTCCATTGCATTGAGCTAAAACTCGAGACCCAATGCCCTCCACAGCTGAATAGGAAAAATGGCAGATCTTGGGGAACACATTGAACTGCTACGACAGGCATTGAGCTTGATACAGCCTGGGCAGCCTGAGCGCTCACTTGTGCTCAATGATCTTGCAGTAGCTTTGCAGATCCGCTTTGATCAAATGGGCCAAATACCAGATCTGAAGGAGGCTATCACACTGTACAGAGAGGCAATAAGCTTGAGGCTAGTAGGCCATCCTGATCGCTCATTGAGCCTTATCAATCTTGCATATGCCTTGAGTACCCATGTCAATGAACTGGATGAAATGACAGATCTGGTGGAGGCCATCACACTGCACAGAGAGGCACTAAAGTTGATGCCAGTGGACCATCCCGATCACTCACGTGGACTCACCAACTTTGCGGTTGACTTGATTACCCATTTTGAGCAACTGGGTAAATTATCAGATCTGGAGGAAGCCATCACACTGCACAGACAGGCACTCAACCTGAGGCCAGTAGGCCATCCTTATCGCTCATTGAGCCTCAGCAATCTTGCAAATGCCTTGGGTACCTATTTTGAGCAACTGGGTAAATTGCCAGATCTGGAGGAGGCCATTATGCTGCACAGAGAGGCACTCAGCTTGAGGCCAGTAGGTCATCCTGATCACCCATTAAGCCTTGAAAATCTTGCAAATGCCTTGAGTACTCAGTTTGACACACTGGGTGAAATGGAAGATTTGGAGGAGGTCATCACACTGAATAGAGAGGCACTCAGCTTGAGGCCAGTAGGAAATCCTGATCATCCAAACAGCCTTAACAATCTTGCAAATGCCTTGAGTAGCCACTATGACAAACTGGGTAATATGGCATATTTGGAGGAGGCTATTACACTACACAGAGAGGCACTCCGCTTGAGGCCAGTAGGCCATCCTGACCACTCATTGAGCCTCAACAATCTTGCAAATGCCTTGAGTACCCAGTTTGAACAGCTTGGTGATTTGTCAGATCTGATGGAGGCCATTATATTACACAGAGAGGCACTGAGCTTGTGTCCAGTGGGCCATCCTGATCGCTCATTGAGCCTCAACAATCTTGCAAATGTATTAAATATTCATTTTGAGCAACTAGGTGAAATAGCAGATGTAGAGGAGGCCATTGTGGTGAATAGAGAAGCACTTAGCTTGAGGCCATTAGGCCATCCTAAGCGCTCATCAAGTCTCAACAATCTTGCGAATGCCTTGAGCACTCATTTTGAGCAACTGGGTGTATTGCCAGATCTGGAGGAGGCCATTAAACATAACAGAGAGGCACTCAGCTTGATGCCAGTAGGCCATCCTGATCTCTCATGGAGCCTTAACAATCTTGCAAATGCCTTGAGGACCCATTATGAGCTACTGGGTGAAATGACAGATGTGGAGGAGGCCATTGTACTACACAGAAAGGCACTTAGCTTGACACCAGTTGGTCATCGTAATCGCTCATTGAGCCTCAACAGTCTTGCAGATGCCTTGAGTACCTATTTTAAGCAACAAGGTGGATTGTCAGATCTGGAGGAGGCCATCATACTGAATAGAGAGGCACTTAAATTGAGGTCACTAGGCCATCCTGATCGCTCATTGAGCCTCAACAATCTTGCAAATGCCTTGAGGACCCATTTTGAGCAACTGGGTGAAATGACAGATGTGGAGGAGGCCATTGTATTGCACAGAGAGGCACTTAGCTTGACGCTAGTTGGTCATCCTGATCACTCATTGAGACTCAATGATCTTGCCAGTACCTTGACTACTAACTTTCATCATCTGGGTCAGAGAGCAGATCTGGAGGAAGCAATTTTGTTGTATAAGGATGCCTGCAATACATTTAGCCTGGGACACCCACTAAAAATAACCAGTCTTGGAGGCCTAGCTCAGTTACTGCTGATTACAGATGGTAGATGGGAATTTAGCTTAGATATGGTTGAGAATGTGTGGGAGATATTTGGTCAGGCTAGCGACTATATTCATGCTGATAAAACTAGTCGACTCAAACATACGTCAGACTGGGCTATTGCTGCTCATCAGCACAAACATCAGAGCACCACAACTGCTTATAAGAAGGCTTTGGAATTGCTTGAGCAGTGTCTAATCATTCGTCCAACCCTAGAGCTCCAGCACAATTTCTTTCAGACTGTTCAGAGCACCTCAACATTGACCTCAAATGCAGTATCATGGGCAATCGAGATTGCACAGCTGCATAGTGCAGTCCAGTTATGGGAGCAGGGCAGAGGAATTTTATGGTCCAAGATGAAAGACTATAGATCTCCAATCAGGCAATTGAAAATCAAAGATACAGCTCTTGCTGAGCAATTTGAAAATGTCACTCAACAACTAGAGCAATTCACCACAAAATCTTCTGTGTCTCAATCTTTCAGCCAACAGGAGAGTAAATGGGCAGTAAAGAGAGCATTGAATGACAGGTGGGATGACCTTGTCAAGAAGATACAAAGCAAGCCTGGGTTTGAAACATTTTTGAAACCTCCGCCTTTTTCAAGCATTGCTAAAGTTGCTTCAGAGGGCCCTGTTATTCTGGTCAATCTCTCAAGCCATCACTCAGATGCTGTGATTCTTTATTCTGTTGATTCTAATCCTATTTGTATTCCCTTGCCTGATGTGAAACATGTCACAGTATTTGAAAGAATTAATGTGCTGTCAGAAAGCCTGAAATTTGGACACCTTGCACATGACTCTCACCAAATGCAGCTAGTCATTAGGGAGAATGTCTGTATGGATTTAGTAATTGAACATATACTGAAACAATTGTGGATATGTATTGCATCCCCTGTTCTCATGAAACTAGATGAATTAGGATTTGGCAAAGGTTCAAGAATATGGTGGTGTCCATCAGGCAAACTATGCACACTACCTCTGCATGCTGCACAGCCCTTTGAGATGCACACCCACCCACAACAGCAACTCTCAAGGAAATATGTTCAATCATATACACCAACACTTGGCTCACTCATAAGAGCTAGGGAAGATGTTGTTGCAAGAGTAGATGGAAGTGCTCCTGATATACTTGCCATTGCCACCAGCTCTCTAGTCAAGGTATATGAGGAGATTGATGTCATGCAAACAGTAGGATGCAAAGCTGAAGAACTTGTTGGAGATAAAGTCACTCATGACACAATGCTAGAGGGCCTTCCAAAATACCCATGGATTCATTTTGCTTCTCATGGGCATATTGATACAAAGCAACCATTCAATTCATCATTTGAGTTGCATGACAATGCTAGGCTCACCATACTAGATCTTGTGAAAGCCAACTTGCCCAATGCAGAGCTTGCCATTTTGTCTGCCTGTCACACTGCAGCTGTTGACAAAGACAATACTCCAGATGAAGGAATCAACCTTGCAGCTGGCATGCAATTCTGTGGATTTAGAGGCATTGTTGGAACCTTGTGGGCAATGGATGATGAGGATGGACCTCTGTTGGCAGAAGAATTCTATAAGAGAATCCTCCATCCCAAGGCCAAGTCAGTTGACTTCAAGGATGCAGCTAAGGTTCTGAAAGCTGTGACAAATGAAATGAGAAGGCAGAATGTTCCTTTGCACCGCTGGGTTCCTTTTGTCCATATAGGTGCATGACTATCATATGTTAGCAAAGTGAGTATTCTTTCGGTACTTTGTGATAGCTTACTTATCTTGTTACTCCCGCTACCAATAGTAGTGGGTCTTACAGTGCAATGGTGGGCCAATTTCCCTGCAATCGGGGGTGGATCTTGTAAAACAATAAGCCTGCTTACCCAATGCCATCGTGTCTCACCTGTGCACGGGCCATACAATAAATTGTCGGCTGATTTGTGCCGTATCAATTGCAGGCCCATGCACATAGGAGAAGGAGCTAGGTTGCGGGCCCTGCCGCGAAGCGGCCCTGCACAATTATATAGGAATTGTGTGAAGGAATCTGTTGGATGTGTAGGCATGTGACTGAGTCTGTTGTTGTGGTTATATTGTGCTTGTACTAGTTCGCCCCCGACTCAGACCGAGTCGGCAATTAAAGTTGCTTGTCCGCTGGCGCAAACGCAAGGGTGGTGGATGTAGTCCAAGTGAATGCATCACCATCAATAACATCTGACGAATACAGCTTCATCGACAACTTCTACTCCGGCCTCGAAGACTTCAAAAAATCCCTGGAATCAGCTTCCACCTCACCTTCTCCGCCCAGCAGTCCCAGTCCTCTGGAAAGCGCTTCCGCATCATTGCGTCCTCCTGCGGCACCCGCGCCAGCGTGCTCGCCAGGGCCCACACCTCCACGGCCACCCAGCCTAGCGCATACCCTACTTTGGCGCGCGGGCCCATCAAGCCTGCCTCCCAGAACCACGCTTCGCGCCCGAAATGCAGCAACAGTGTGCCCGCGATGCCGATCGAGATTGCCGTGTACGCTGGGTGCCGCACGACGGCGTACGGGCCGCGCGTGACGAGGCGGTGGCGAGGGTGCAGTGCGAGCTCGAAGGTGAAGAGCGGGCCGAGCGCGCGGTAGCACGCGAGGCGTAGGAGCCCGGCGAGCAGGGTCACGATGCTGGCGAGGACAACGGTGGGCGTCAGGGCATACGCGGCGCTCGGAGGGGCGGTGGCGGTGGTGGTGGCAGGGAGGGGATCGAGCGAGGGCGGGAAGAAGCCAGCGGAGGAGAAGATGAGTACTAGAACCTCAGATAAGAGGGTTGCGATGACCGAGGTCTGACGCGGAGAGTGAGCGATGGCGGGGGAGAGCGGGGCTGAGGCTGACCTTCCACGCAAACGCCTTTATGCGCACGAGCTTCCCGAACAACTGCTCCGTGCCCTGCAACTGCTGGCGTTCTGCCCTCGGCGCGGGTGGCTGAGGTGGGGTGAACATGAGCCATGTGCCAGCTGCTGCGAGTAAGAGGAAAGGCACTCTCGCCAGTGCCATTTCCGACTTCTAGTTGGCAAGCTTGACTGCCTGCTGGCACTTTATACTCTGCAGGAGCTTGCAACAGACAGCTGTTCCATGCGATCTGTCTTCACGGGAAGCCGCGCGTCGAGCAGTTGCTTCTCCATCTCTGGCGCGATGAACTGTAAATGGAGGTCTGCGACCATACTCTGACCCGATCGACCGACAACTGCACCTGTATGAGCTGCCTGCCGAGATGAGTTCATCGGACTACTTACCTGGTGTATACGCGAGCGGGTTTTGAGGGCGGGACACGTCAACGACCGAAGAGAGTGGGTGGGCGATAGCTTGATGGCGGAGTGACCCCGCTGTCAACGATCACCCGATTTCATCCCTGGTCAGAGAACTGCTGGTCCCTCTCGACGGCGGAAGTGGATTGGACGCATATCCGAATGCTGAACGGTGGTGGCAAAAGCGCTGGGATGAAGTTTCGAGTGAGAGCAATTGCCAAGGACACTGAGCGCCGTTGTGTACGCCGCGCTTTCACCATTCAGCATCATCTGTCCAGCATTTTCCGCCCGCCGTTCAGTCTGTTGCCTCGAAGTCCTCATGAATCCGGCGCCGCATCTTTCTTCGCTAGCTGTTGAATCCCTTTGAACGCTTTGCTCTCTTCTCGATCGATAAAAACTACAAACTTCCTCAGACGCGTCGTGTGCCAACCATCGGCCAACCACGATGGAGGCCGAGAACGACATTGACACGGAGACGCTGCAGGCACAGATCGACCTGAGCATGGCGTACGCCGAGGAGCTCGTCGCGTCCTGGGTCAAGCCCCTCGCACGCGCATCCTCGACCAGCGCAAAAGCGCGCGCCCCGGACGCAGAGAAGGAGCTCGAGGCGCTCCTGCGCCGCCCGCCGCGGTACGTCGCGCCCTCCCTCCTCTCTCATACCACTAACCCATGCCGACTCGTTCTCTGCAATGCAGGTTGGGCGTCGGCGCGCCGCTGCCAGAGTCGAGCGTGACGGCGGTCACGGGGCGCGAGGCCGTGCGGCTGAAGCACAAGCTGGAAGGCAAGAAGCGCGTGCGCGGCGGCGCGGACGAGGGGGTGCCCGTGGCGGCGGGCAAGCCTGAAGATGGCTCGGACGAGGAGGAGAGTCGGGCGGGCGCGATTCGCAAGAAAGCGCGGCTGGACCCATTCGCGCTGCCGGGTGGGAAGAAGAAGGGGAAGGGGAACAAGCAGGTGCAAGAGGTCAGTAAGAATAGCGATCCTGCTGCAGGCCCGTCGGGGCACGGCGGCGGGGCGGTGGGAGGGGCGGCAGCGGCGGCTGGCGGGGTGGAAGGTGCGGAGGGCGGCGACGACGACGGCATGGACGTGGATGACCAGCCCGCGGACGCACAGTCACCAGAACACCGCAAGAAGAGAAAGCGGAAGAAGAAGAAGAAAGACGGGGTCGTCGTCCCCCCTTCCGAGACAGCAAACACTTCAAATCGCCTCCGTGAGTCCTTTTATTACAGCGCCCGTTCTTCTGCTCATCGTGCTCTAGTCACCCCGCCACCCGTATCAATACCCGTCCATCTGCCGCCGACGCCTGCACTGCCGGTTTCGCCGATCAAGTCTCCCATGGACAAGCCCATCCCCAAGCCGTCTCCCTCTAAATTGCTCTTGCCGGACACTCCCATACTCAATCTGAGTGGGCCCCCGCCGCCGATTGCAGACAACGCGGATGTGGACGCGAGTCCCAAGAAGAAGAGGCACAGAAAGAAAAAGAAGAAAAATCGCCCGGCTGACGGCGAGCCGGGTGGCGACGCACCAGAGGTTTGATCCCCTCGCGGGCTCTCGGCACTTCTTGTTCCCATATCTTGTATTAGGTCTTGTTGTTTTATCTGCCACGGTAACTTACACATACGTAGGATAGATACAGGATAACACAGATCTAGACGATCATCACATGTTGGATGGAATACAGCGGCTAGTTTGGATGGGCGATGTCCGCACTTCGGGTATACAGGTGAAACCTTCAGACCTGGGTGGCGACGATGGCGGCCTGGGCCGGGTGCCGCAAGGTGGCACTTACACAGTCGTCTTGACGGCCTCCGGCGTTGCGTGCGTCTGCTGCAAGTAACCATCAACTTTCAGCTGTAACCCCCTGTCGCGACGCGGGAGGACGCACCTCGCCCAGTTCCAGCGGTGGCTCGTCGATGAAGTCTGGAGCCTTGCTGATGTCCGCGAGGTAAGACGGTCCCTCTTCTTCCTCGTCAAGCGCAAGCGCGTCGAGCTCTACGCGCGGTCAGGTCATGCCGGCGCAGTAACGCGCGCGTGTGCTCACCTGCTTCGAGATCGGCTTCGTCGACTTCGTCTGGCACCGCGTACGATCGTCCTAGTGTCTCTTGAATCTCATTCGCCTGCTCGAGTAGGTCCTCCATCTCAAAGTGCATGCTCTGCGCGCGCCGATCAGGAAGAGTTACTGGTTTGCTGTCGCAGAGAGAAACCCACCTCGATCTTGTCGACGTCAATCTTCCCATATTGCTTCCTTAGCTCCTTGTTGGCCTGCTTCATCGCGTCGACCGTGGCCATCGTATTCCGCAAGTTCTCAGTGGCGAGCGCCGCGCTCTCAATGTTAAACGCTTGTTGGTTCAACTGCGCTAGCTGAGCCTCGTACATCCGTTTCTGTTTGAGCACGCGCAGTGCACGCTGCTGGATGGCGTCCTGCGAGATTCCGTCAGAACGCGGTCATCAGACGGGGGCTGCTGCGCACCTTGCCAGGTCCGTTCCTAAGCTTGCTCATCTGCTCCTTGTACCGACCTAACTCGCCATCGAGCTTCTTTATCTTCACCTCGATGGTGCCGGCCCTCGCGTCTGTCTAGCTCTAGCTCAGGTCCTGGTCAAAGACGCGCGCTGGGGGTGCAGGGCTCACGGAGGCGATGGCATCCGTCAGCGACGGCTTGGGCTTCTTGCTGGAGGACGACCCAAATATTCTGTTCATGGCGACGCTTGTAAATCCTTGTTCTCCTGGCTCGGACGTTCCAAGCGTTGCTGGATGGCGTTGAAGACAAGGCGCGGTAGGGCGCGGTGCGGCAGGGTATCCGGATTGGGAAGTGCTTACATTAGCTCAACGACAAAGTTGGCGTCCAAGTCGCGAAGGTGGCATGTTTTTGTACTGGGCCCTTGTCTTCCGCTTGCTGCAGCTTCACAAATACAGGAAGAGATTTACAAAACGCCTTCCAACCTCCTGTCAAGAGCTTGTATTTTTGTGGCTTGTTGAACCTCCCATCATCCACGCGACTCAAAGCATTGCCATCGATCCCGACTCTTACGTCGTTGCAGATTTGATCATAAAAACGCCCGACCCGACTGCTCCCTGGCCACATCTCCAACCGCCCAGACGCTTTCCACCCTAGGATTTTACCCTGCGTCCTGCCCCGTCAAATATCCCCGCAGATTCTCATCAGGAAGCCTTTGAACTCATATAGCGGGCGCTCAGTTGCCCCAAATTCTTCGCTCGTCAGTCCGGACTCAAATACCATCATATTCTCGCCAGCCTCGCTCGACGGCGTGCAAGAGCTGCCTCATCGCATCGCATCGGACGCACGTACGCACGCTCGACCGCTGGGCCAGTTGACATACATATACCCCAGAGACCCCACGCTGTCCCATTCTTGTGCACACCTCGAACCTCGCCACGCCACGCTGTGCACGCCGCGCGTCCCTGAGAGATGTCTGCCTACTTTCCCGACGTCGATCTGCCCGCTTTGAAGAGATTTGCCGCAGCTGCAGCGGCGGCCGAGCACGCGTCGCGCATGAGCAGGAACGCGCCCGTTGGAGCTGGGGGCGGGGGTGCGAAGAAGACCGCGAAGGGGAAGGGGAAGGGGAAAGGCCGCCTGCAGGAGAAGCCCCTACCGTACCCGAATGTCGTGGGCTGCGAGGACACGGTGTGGGCGGGCGAGGAGGTGCGTGCCGCTCTGCGAATCTGCGCGTACGCTGCTAATCCAGTCGGGGGTGGTGCTGCAGATGATCATGATTACCTTTGACCCCCAAAGTGTACCGCTGGGTCCGCATTGCATGGTCGCGCACTTTCCGCGTGGGCGGCCCACCTTCGCCACAAAAGCCTTGGTGAGCCCCGCCTCATCTTCCCCCTTCCCCGACAGGCGTCATACCATCCCCCCCTCAGGTCGGTATGACCCAGGTCGTGCGCGAGAGTGCACAAATTGCTGCGCCAAAAATCTACGGCTACTACGACAACGTGCCCAATCCCATCAATGCAGAAGTTGTCCTGCTCGAAATGGTAGGGCTTCACATGCACTCAATCGCTTGTGTGCGCACCGTCACCGACTGCTGTGCCGCCCGCACGCCTTTCTTCCTTGCGTATAGGTTCCAGGCGAGAGCCTGGAGGATGTCTGGATAGACCTCAAGCCTAGGCAGATCATGATGGTTTGCGCACGCCTCGGCGAGCTCCTCGTAAAGCTCTTCAACTGCCGCAGCCAGCTGCTGTGCTCGGAAACGAACGTTCCCGACTCTCCACCACGCCCAGCGGCCGAGTCGAGCTCCTACCGCCGCCAAGTGCTGCTCACACGACCGTTCGACGAGGGTCCGCTTGCAAACATGGAGCCACAAGAGGCGCTCACCTCCACACACGACTATCTTCTTGCCCTTTCCAAGCGACCCGAGCGTGTCTTCGGCGATCCCAACGCCCCCGCGCACGAGGAAGGCCGCGACACGGGATGGGTTGACCATCTACCTCTCAGCGACGCGGACATCGTGCTCCTGCGCGACACTTGGAACCGCCTGGGCTCGCTCATCCCATACCACTCTGGCGGGTTCTACATCCCCGGCGCGCTCTCGCCGGACGCACGCTACACCGCGTACACCGTGCTGCAGAGCAAGGAGTACGGCGTGCGGCACACAGACATGCAGATGGCGCGATTCCTCGTGCGCTGGGAGCGCCCCGGAGACGAGCGCAGCGACTGCACGCTCGCGCTCACCGGGTGGGAGCACGCTGCCCGCGCGCCGCTGTGGTCCGCCGCGCGCATGCCGCCGTGGCTCGCGCCACACGTACACCCGTTCGAGCAGCTCACGTGGGAGGGCCAGCGCAACGTGCGCCAGTTCGTCTTCCACAGCGTGTTCCACGGCGACCTGGTCCCGCAGGCCCGCGCGTGGGAGTGGGTCGTCGCGTACGTGTACGGGGCGACGGAGCGCTGGTTCGAGGGGCTACTCAGCGCGCACTGGGGCTTCCGCGACACCGCGGAGGTGCTTCTTGTGCGCCTGCGCGAACACTGGGAGCGCGAGCGCCCGGACGTGCCGTTCCACCTCGACGTTGGCGGCGCGTATCTGAGTGGCGTCGGCGCGGACCGGGGCGTGGAGCGGAAAAAGGGAACGGCGCGGTATGGCGAGGCGAGGGCGACGCGGAACGCGGCGAAGAGCTTTGTGGAGACCACGGCGGTGAAGATGGCGGCGATGCCGGGTGGACTGCCTGAGGATACGGCTTGGCCGCTGCCGGAACTTCAGCAGGGCGCCTACGACGATGTGGATTGACTTGCTATCTTGACTGGATGTCATTTGTAGCCGATTTGGAGGCGATATCTAGCGGTAGAGACTGTATGTGTGGCGGAATTATTCTTTTCAATTGGCTTGTATACCCTGTTGTAGCACTACGGACTCCATAATCATGCACTACAAGACAAATTTGGATAGGTCATCAAATGCGTGGACTCCGAGTGTGTCAAAGTAAGTACTGGTTGATAGACCTACCCCAACCGGGATGGCATCGGTGGGTCCACATCGTCGTCACTCTGGTCTTCACAAGCGCCTTAAAAAGGAAACAAAATAGATTTTGGGACATTGATGTAGATGTACAGGAAAGAGGATAGCTAAGGAGTATTGGACCGCCAGCTCACGGTAAACAATCCGTGTTCAGGGACGTCGTGATTTCCACACGAGGCAGCCGCCTCCTGAACTCCTCTTCCGCGCAAGCATCGTCCAGTTCCCCCACCTCCAGTTTAATCCGCTCGACGCCCAGTCCAGCAGCCCTCCGCGTCTCGAGGAAATATTCAAACTGGGGTAGATCTAGATTGCCACGGTAGCTGATACTGTCCGCTACCATTGTGAGCGACTCCAGACGCGAGCAGAGCAGCGTATGAACGGTGCACCCGTCACCACAACTTGAGCAGTCGCCTTGCACAAGAGATGTGCATTCTTGTGGAGACGACCATATGTATTGTCATTGTGAGGACGAGCTCCTCAAGTAAAGGCGTAGACGTGAAAGGTCGCCGAAAAGGTTTTCGATGGGAATAGATGAAGTGCCATGATGCATATCCCGCAGACGAACAACGCGGCAGCGTGGCAAGAGATCCCGTACGATTGAAAACTGTTCGAGGCTAGGCCGCCTTCCTGGGGGCTGCCATGACACCAGCGAGCCCCGCGCACGCGCGGCCGACTCAGGCTCTTTCATCCACTCTTCGCTGAGAGAGATGTCGATGGTCCTCCAAAGGGCGTCCGTGGCAAGTGCAACGTTGCGCCACCATCTGCCGATATGGCTTAGGCGGACTCGGAATCACTGCCAGGAGGGCTGCGATTGAGACAGGGATGACAGGAGAGTGCTCTTCAACAGAGAGTGAGTATGACTGTGAGGATGTCCGCGGGTAGCTTGCATGCTGGCGCAGCGGCGTTGCAACGTCTGGGTGTATATTTGTTAGTGTGGCAGGAGCTGCAGGGGCGTCCGCAACCGATAGCCTGAGGGAGTCCGGGGACAAAGATACCCACGAGGTACTAGAGGTAGAGGTGACGTCAGGGATCAGCGGTTTCATAGCAGCCGGGCGGCTCCTGCCGGGATGCCTTTGGCCGGGCAGGGGATACAATCTCAAGATAAATTTGTTACGATTGGAGGATTACGGGTGCGGGAGACATGTGTGCAAAACACAAAGTAAGTACAGTATCGTGAGGAAAGCAGTACATATAATATGATATATCATGATGGTCATTGAATACATGAGGAAGCAGGGGTAGTGAATACGCTGATAGGCCAGTTAGTCAAAATGGGTCATAACGAGGGAATTGTATCCATAGCGCAGGGCGATAAATTAAAGTATGATAGCTGTGCACTATAGCAATGAGACTGTCTAGAAGGTCAAGTTGTTTTCGTTGTCCCAATCCCACAAGGATGGCACAAAGCTGGCTGTCCCGACCGCGTCCCGCACTTCTGCACGCCAGGCATGCACGTCTGGAACGGTCGCGTGGTACTGCGTGGAGGCGAGGGTGACAGGTGATGAGGTAGATGCCACGTGTGGGGTGTGGGCTGCAACCGGAAGCGATACAGACGAGGAATTCACTGTGGTGGCAGACGAGGCCCGGGCGATGCTCAGGCCCGAGGCATCCGACGACGGCATAGACGACGACGCCCGCGACGAAGGCTCCTCGTGTGGCGTGTTCACTGTCGTCTCCTGCGTGCCCGTACACCGCAGCGTCCACACCATGTCGGGCAGGTTCGCATCCTTCATTGCGTCCGCGTCAGGATTCGTCGAAATCTTGTTTGCGCGGTAACACTCCCTAACAATCTCCAGGAGCATGCGCGCGCGGGGCTTCCGCTTGGCATCGCCATATTTCTCCTTGTACTGTTCGCATGTCTTCTGGTGGGTGCGTGCACGGTCCCTGCGGCCGCCCCTAACAATCAGGTTGTCAATCGCAGGACGTTATCATGATAGACAAAGGACATACATATGCGTGCAGCGGGGGAACGCCCTGCACACGTAGAACGGGATGACGTTCTGTAGAGAGCGCGGGAGGTCCTGGACGTGGGTCTTGCTGAAAAGATGGGCAGGGATATTGTTCGGCTCAATGTTCCCGTCTCTGCATTTTGCGCACTTATGTTGCTCAAGCTGCGGCTTGGCCCACGTCGGCATCATCTTCTGCTCGAATGTGTGAGACATAAAAAAAAGAGAAGGCCGTGACGGGTGACGCACGAATTCAGCCTTCATGGTCTTGCCAGACTTCTTCACGGCAATGGGCTTGGACACGATCGGCGAGGAACGTTTCGTCTTACGGCGGCGGACGGGACCCACACCGCTGCCGCTTTTTGAGGATACGGGCTTTGACGAAACACTCGGCTCGACATCGGCGCCCATCTGGGAAGCAGGTGGCAGGGAAGGAGGCGCGTGGAGCAGGGGCGAGACGTCTTCGTACTGTGAGAAAACACCCATGGTCATGCCCGAGCCTGGAACCGAAGCCACGGTGGGCATGTGGACAGTTGCTTGAGACCAATGGCCGCTTTGCACCTGGTAGGTGTCGGCTTGCGCGTATCCGTTCGCATGCGCGTTCGGTGGCACACCGAGCGGTTGCCACTGAGGTGCGGGACTCGCGAATGTTGCGACGGGTGCTCCTCCTTGACCGAAGGTCGAGGCGGGCGCGTTGCCCCAGGACTGGGGATGATAGGGCGCGGGGGTCTGCCCGTACCTTGGGGCAGAGTCTACGGCAGTGAAGTGTGTTGGTTGGCTGGCCCCGCTCCAGTAGTCGCCTTGGGCTGGCGGCTGAGGAAGATAGCTTTACGGAGCGGTCGGATACGTCGCAGTAGTAAAGCTATAGCGGAGGGCCTGAGGTTGATAGAGGCTGTAGTCGTAGAAGGGATAGGGATATCCTGTGTACATCGTGTTGGACTGCGCTGCGTCGTTAAAGCCGTCGTGCGGATAGTCGACTTGCGGATAGCCGTTCATTTCTCCAAAAAATCAAGAAGATGGGCTGGATGACGGTAGGTGGAGATGACGTGTGTAGGAGTGAGAAATTAGAAGTGTGGGGAGTGGAGGGACGACTATGTCGGGAGTAGTTGCGGGGGATTTTAAGGGTTCCCGCCCGCGCACCATTCAAAACGCGTGACCGCGTCTGCCCCGCGCGGGTGGCTTTCGGAGACCAAGTATGCCCGGATGCTGTACAGCATACTCGTAGCGGTGGGTGTGCGTCCATTATTCTCCCCAAGCATTATTCGCGCTTTGAGCGAAGCAGCCACCGTCCGCCCGCCCGGACAATTTCGTTCCCAATCGAGTTACTCCGTTTTCGCTCACGACAGGAACTTATCAATCTGCTCTCTCAAAAATATCGAACAATGGCAGGGACGAATAAACTCACGAAATGTGCCAAACGGCGACCTGGCGGGCGCACACCCCGCCACCAATGCTTTCTTGGCGCTTTGACGTACCGCCGGCTGCCCCTTCTGGAGGACTAAGTCCACGACATTAGGCGAGCCCTTTCATGACTGTTGATATGGAACTCGCCGTTGATTCTCCTTCTGCCCTCGAGAGATAAGCGTTGTCAACGAGCGCCCTCTCCGTTATCGCAAGGCCGTGGCTAGGCATGCTTTGCACGGGTGTTTTCAGACTGCCACGGAACGCCTTCGAAGGGAACGAATACGTCGACAGAGGCCACCGACCGGCGACAGGCAGACGCTTTAACCAACTACCAGGGCCAGACGTGGTCAGGCTGCGCTCCGGTGTGATCCACGTGTCGCATGACGCACAGCAAGAGAGCATTGTTCCAAGTCCAATAAACGACGGCCAGGCTCTTCATTGATGAAATATGGATCGTCGACTGCGACGTGACCGAGTGCGGTGTAAGGCCCAGGGGAAGTTCCAAGATGCTGCCAACGGCTGTCATACGCGCATTCCAGGGACCTGTTTATAAGAGAAAACAAGAGGCAAGATTCATGACTGGGATAAGTCATGCTGGCGGTTGGTAAGACGGGCTATGGGCGCCTATGCACTAATAGATGCACTCGAATCTTATCTTTGATATCAGATGGGGCCTTATCTTCTATAGGTGATCTTATATATAAGGCAAAGGTGGGCCCATACCACGCATAGGACCATCATTGATGACGATTCAAGACAACTATACAGTGCGTAAGCTACAAAGCACAAGGGCAGAAAGCGGGGCATGCGGTGGTCGCTACAAGAAATCCCCCGCGTACATTATAGTGACGTCGCCGAGGATCGAAGTATACATACAGACAGCTGCCACGAGGAGCGCGGGTCCCGGCCAGCTCATGGCATCGGCGAGGTAGTGCGTTTTTTCAGCTTCCAAGAGATGCGCAGTCACCAAAAGTGCGTCTTCTCCGGCGGGAACCTGCGCGCCATGCGCAGCATAGCGACATTTGACGTCAGGCTAGAGAACTGCAAACCACAGTCAGCTCAACCCTCTCCCAACGAAGCGACCAAATATAAACACAAACCCCGTTTCCGATGAACACATCCGCGCGCTGCGCAATGAGCATGTCCACCGCCTGCGCGACGTACTTCTGCTCGTGCGTGAGCACTAAGTCCCTGGCCGTCGTGATCTCCGCCCACGGCGCGGCGCGGCGCAGCGCGGCCTTCAGTTCGCCCAGCCACGCCTTCGGCGCGTTCGTCAGCACATACACCCTGTCCAGATCGCCCGGCGTGCTCTCCGCGGGCGCCGCCCACCGCCACGCGACCCAGCGCATCCACCACCCGCCCCAGCGCGCGTCGCCGCCCGAGTGTACGCGCCGCACCTCCATCACGCGCTGCACGATCGCATCGATCTCCGGGTAGCACCGCGCCTTGTACAGCGCGTAGTTCTCCGGCGTGTTCTCGCCCCACCCGCCGCCCGGCGGCGGCGTGAAGCGGTCCGGGAAATCCGGGAACCCGTTGAACGCGTTGTACTGCGAGGACCAGTTTGCGAAGTGCATGCAGTGGTGGATGTAGTCGCCGCGCCGGATGTGCAGCGCGAGGAGCCCGGGGAGCGGCGTGTCAGACGCGTCGGGGCGGTGCATCGAGTGGGCGGGGGGCGGCAATTTCGAGATGGCGGGGTGGATGCGGGCGCGGTTGGCGATGAGCGCGGACGCGATGAGCGGGGACCAGGCGAAGTGCGTGAGGATGGGCGACTTGGAGAGCGCGGGCCATATGTCCAGCATGCGCGACGCGTCGCCGAACATCCTGCGGCATTGTGATTAGGACCCGAAAGAGCCGTAAAGGACGGTATCGAACCCGACTTACCACGCATTGAACAACTGGTCGGACCCCTGCTCAAACTCAATGCATGGCTCGCCCATAATGTCGAACTTGTCTGCCCACGCACGTACGACCGTCGCCACGGACACGCTGCCAATGTCTGCGCCGAGGCTGTCGGTCTTGAGCACGGCCGCGCGGCCCACGCACACGTCGCGGAAGAACGTTTCGGACACCGCCGCCGGCGGGTGCGCGGTGGCGGGCGACGGGAAGGGTGCCCCTACGAGAGGACCGTCGAGGAGGGCGGAGAGCGGGATGCGTGCGGGGATGGGCTTGCCGTTGTATTCGCCGACCGCGTCGTGACTCCAAGTGTAGTTGTAGAAGACGAAGCTGTGTCGCCGTGCGTCAGCGAAGGGCTACCTCGTGCGACAAATGCCATCCTCGTCGCCACTCGACCTTACGCCAAGGTCAACGCGCTCCCGTAGGAGACGAGAAGAGCAATATGATAGCATACGTGGGAAAGTCCTGACATACGCCGCAACATGGACTATAACTGGGACCAAAAAAAAACATCCTCTTCGCGTGGACGCCAAGGGCAGACTGGACTGAGTCACGTACGTTCTGTTCGATTGATACGCCAGGAAGGCATTGAGAACAAGCTCCTGGAGAAAATTACCCCATCCTACACCTGTTTCAGATGAGCATTTGCGGTTCCTGCCTAAGAAAGCCAGGACAAACCCCAGATGTGATTGTGCATGAACAAATATCTCCCGTGGATGCCTTGCGGAGCTAGGCGACTGAGACTGTGCTGCGGAAGGCGTTCCTCTGCTAGGTGATACGCGCGGTAGTCGGGCAGCACAGACGTGTCAATGGAAAGTGCGGCACCACTTGCTTCGCCGTCGTGGCCATGCGCGGACTGAGAGAAGGATGCGAGCAGGAGGCAGAGGGCGGTGGTGAGAGCGAAGAGACAAAGGAGCGTCTTCCAGCGGCGCGGTATGGCGCCAAGCAGGTTGAGACGTGGCTTCGTGCCTCCGTTGGGGGGAGATATACCGGAGTTCATGGGCGAGCAGGTAGCATGGACGCGTGAAAAAGATGGTGAAAAAGAGGCGGGGAGCTAGCGGACGGTACTTGTGCCCATGCCAAGCTTCGCAGATCGCTGCCAGCGAGAAAACGAGGCTAAGAGCACGTCGTGTGCGCGGCGCAGATGCATGATGAGCGCGCGCCGGAAAAAACGATGTTGAAAGAGGGAGACTGATTGCCATGCACTAGCTGTATATTGGTTTAGTTGGCGCGTGGTAGAAGGCTGGTGAACACTGAGCCAGGCAGGCACTGTGTACTGTTAAGTTAGGTGCTTACGCTTCTGAAAGCTCTCACGGTCACAACTTGCCCGGAATACATATATTTGAGTCATTCATGGGGCTAGATCACAACATGTCGACAGGAATTTCATGTGAATATTTCAGTTTGAACCTTTGCCACGTTTTGGAATTTGTTTGCTTAGCAGACCGTCCTTGATCATGGGCCGACGGGCTGAATATTGAGTGCTTAGAACCTCAGAACGAGTAGCTTATCTTTTGGTACGCATGATAGATAAGATTCCCGGCGTTCTACATTACCTCACGGTGACATTGAAATTTGAATGACGACGCCTTGTAGCCTCGCTGCCTCTCTGCCCCCAAGTCATCACCTCTTTACAAGTCCACGCAACCACGGGACGTGAGCAGAGCTTGAAGTCGCCTCGAGCCATACCACGCCCCACTGAGTTCATTCAGCCTGAGCCACGTATCGTCCTTTCGGTCAACACCTGGCTACGGTTGACATCGAGCTAGAGTTTGGATGCCCTTCATCTTGGATGTCCACATTCTGCATCGTGTGCCACTCGGTCCCACACGTCGATCGCGCCGGTCAAAGCGTCCGTCGCTTGCCTCGGACGATGGGAGGGAACTGTCCGACTCAGGGTGAGTGCCCATGCATCGTCAACTGAACAGATGAGGAGCTTACGCACCTCATACAGGCGAATGCATCGATCTCGATCATAACGAGCTTGCGAACGCCGTCGCGCTCGATTCGGCTGCTCCCCGTATGCAGGCCGCTAGGGTGTTGCCCTTGCACTGTGCACAGATGCTGCAGTCAAAGCTCTGCGGCGACATTGCACGGTGGCTGCGTGCCTTGGCACTTCGCATGAAGGGGCTCTGCTCGAGATATGACCATAGTCACTATTAATATAGTCTTCCCGAGGCAGCAGCCGGTGGCTGACCTGATACGTCAAAGCACCAACAATGCATCCACGGCAAGATACGTACGGGAGGTCACCCTTTGGCGCGTGTTAATTATTGTCGTGAGTTTTCTTGTCCAAGTCCTCGGTTCAACTTCTGAGAGAGTTGAGTCAACAGTCGGGGTTACTGACATGAGGGAGCAACTCAATGAAACCGAGATCACCCGTGCGCGCGGTGGCTGCAGGGACACTCCATAGCCACTCAAAGCGCGAATAATGCTTGGGTGGCATAATGGGAGTGCACCCACCGCTACGAGCTCAGTGTCCGGGCATATTTGCCTCCGAATGCCACGCGCGGGGGTTCCAGACGCGGTCACACCTATTTTAACGGTGCGCGGACGGGCCCTTATATTCGCCCGCGTCCACTCTCTTCCCAGTCGTCTCATCCCTCCACTCCCCTGGACTCCTCGATTTCCGAACCGTTCCCCTGCCCACACATCACGTCCGCTTACTCTCGAGTCTCATCCGAACCACTCCGTTTTATTTGTTCAAAATGAATGACTACACCCAGTTCAACTTCCAACACGGCGGATACGGCGACACGACGCAGCCCGACGCGATGAATCAAGGATATTTTATCCCTTCTGCAACCCCAGCCAGTACCAGCCTCCACCACTTCCCTACGGCTTCCCGCCGGCTTCGTATGGCTTCCCGCCCGTTCCGTACAACTATAATCCCCGCCACCACGGGAACGGCGACTACTTGACCAGCACGAACCAACCGGCGGAAATCACCCCCGCACAATCCTACTTCGACGGCAGCAGACAGAATCCAGCGCACTATCAGCCCTCGTCCTGGAGCCCCGCGCCAACGTCGACCTATGACCAAGAGGGAGCACCCGCCGCAACGTTCGCAAGTCCCGCGCCTCAGTGGCAGCCGCTCGGTGTGCCACCGCACCCGCACGCGTACGGATACGCTCAGACTGACGCCAACCCGGTGCAAAGCGGCCTCGGGGCGCAGACAAGTGCTTACCAGCCGTCTGTCTACACTCATGCGTCTGCCACCGCCGCCCCTGCCCCCGCCCCAGTCCCCGTGCACGCCCCGCAATTGGCCTCACTCCTGCCGCCCCCGCAAGCACAATCACAGGCGGCCATGACACCCATACCATCGACCACACTCGCGCAGAGAATTCGCCGGCAGCGCAAGCCTCGAGAAGGTCGCCTGGGTGCTGTGGTTCAAGCCATGGGCACAAACATGGGGGTTTTCTCTCAGTATGAAGGCGGCGCTCCCCCTCTGCAAGCGTATACAATGATTTCACCGCCGTCCCAGACTGGCGCATCTTCCAGCAGCAGCAACGGGGGACCCGTTCGTCGCAGCAGAGAAAAGACACGGTCCTCGCCCATCCCGACGGCGTCCCAGCCCACTAGCACGAACACGTCCGGAGCGACAATGAAGTCCGAATTTGTACGTCACCCTCTACCGCCTGCATGTATTATTTGTCTGACCTATGCGAGCAGGAGTTGATGACTAAGGACCTGGGCCAGGATGCGGAGCCGCTGGTCAGGAAACATCGGTGCGCCAGATGCAAGCAAGGAACGAATAAGCCGATCAAGCCGCAACACATGCCGAAACACCTGTTCAGCAAGACCCATATCCGTGTCCTGCCGCGCTCCCTGCAAGAGGTCGTGCCGATATATGTTTGTGCGATGTTTCCCGAGTGCACGAATGTGTATGCCAACCTCCACTCCTTTACCACCGTCGTGCGACTGACAAGTAGACTTCTAGGGGCAGCCGCCAGGACCGTGCGAAGACCCACCAAGTCAAATGCCCAATGTACAAGGATGCTCACGGCACTGCCAGCGTGAACGCTCCCTCGATGAATCTCCTTGAGCTTGCTCGGAAGCTGTTCCAAGCAGGAAAGATCGATTGCAATCCGGATGCAGACGATCTGAAGGGGGAGAACCTCGCAGACATGGTGTGGAAGGCGCCGCGCGCGGCACAGACGACTGCATCAAGGCCATCGAGTCCATCCGACATCAGGGCGGCGGCGTCGTCATCTGGGTCGTCGTCATCCCCTGCGAGTACATCGAATGTCTCGATCTTCGACCTCTCCAGAAACCCGTCTCCCAGCACGGCAACATCCTCTCCTGCGCTGCCCGCGCCTCAGGCTGCAGCAGCCGACGCTCCTTACGTGGCGCACACCCCGCCCGCCGTCGCCGCACACCTCCTCTCCATGCCCGCTAGGGTTGCGGATGTTCTGGACGACACTATCGCTGGCTCTCCCGTCTACGCAGAGACCCATCCCGACGTGGTAGATTGGCTCGACCCCGCGTCCTTCTCCG
The DNA here is from genome assembly GCA_019914985.1 of Auriscalpium microsporum. Taxonomy (NCBI): domain Eukaryota; kingdom Fungi; phylum Basidiomycota; class Agaricomycetes; order Russulales; family Auriscalpiaceae; genus Auriscalpium; species Auriscalpium microsporum. The sequence goes on along the minus strand of JAHLMG010000016.1, from coordinate 78,017 downwards.
CTCCCATATCGCACGGGTTCCCGTCGGACGCTGAGAAATATGCTGCGGCCAATGAGCTTGTCCTGTCCCAGTGGGCTGCAGCTCGTGCGAAGGACTCAACGTCTAGTCTTTTTTAACGGACGTCCTCCATTTTGTTTAGGATACGCAATCTCTCACCCTCATTATCACTCATGATTTGGAGCACATCTTAGACCTGGTATCTCAATGGGGTCCGCGGTACGTAGACAGCAGGAGTGCTCGAGGTTGACAGCGAGATACGACCTGCATTACAAGACACGTCAACTCTCTGAGCACATGAATTTTTGATGTGTCCAGCAAACGGCGCGACACCTTCACGAAGGCACTCCTGTTGCGACGATCGGCGTTGTGCACAGCTCCCGGGTAGCACAGAGCTCTGAGTAATGGCCTGGAATGCGCTGCGATACGAGAGAAATATCACCACGCGTGGGTGTGAGACTCAATCAACGGCGGGTGAGACTGCAAAGCTTTCAAGAGGCAACGCACCTCGGCGAGCGCTTTGAGGGAGACGTCATGAAATTAACTGAATGAGGGGTCGACACTAGTTGACGAATAGTACATACATCGTCCGCTCACGATGCGCTCCTCAATAGAGCGCACAACGCACCTGACCCCTCCTGACCCTCACGATGTTGTCGGGCACGTCACCGCGTCACCGGGGCAGCCAGCTAGTACTGCATGCACTTGGGGACGGCACACATCCCATCATGCTGCAAATCAACACGTCGCACCGACCATAGCGAGGGGAAAGATCAGATCGAGGAAGTCGTAGTCGTGAAAGAGGACGCTCCGGCGGCTCCTCGGCCCGCCGTTCTGCCCGCTCAAGTCGAGACTCTTGCCAGCAACCGTCCACCAACTGAGTACACGTCTTGTGAGTACCCGCATGCTCATTTTTCGTATATACGGGCTCATCAAGTCTTCACGCAGAAAATGCCCCGGGCAGATGCAGACTCTACTGTCCTTGTCCCGAACGTCCCCGTTTCCCGCCTTCCGCCCGAAATCCTCAACATCGTCTTCTCTATCCTCTCCTCAATCGATCGACCTCGGATCCAAAAATTTTACTGAGAGAGAACCAGGTTGACCTTGGCTGGTTGAAGGTCACCCACGTCTGCCAGCGATGGCGGAACATCGCCCTCAATGAGCCCATTCTCTGGGCTTCCGACATTGCCCTCCCATCCGTGCTGGGTCACCACTGGGCCGCCGCTTTTCTCATCCGCACACAGAATGTGCCGCTTACGGTGACTTCGTGCGACGAACACGCCTTCAATCCGCCCTCCGATACCTCGTTCATCGGCACAAATCTCGCGCGGCCGTGTGCCATCATGTAGCCTACCTGCGCACCTACTGCCATCACCTACATGCACTCTGCACGCCCGCGCCGATGCTCCATACTCTTGGCCTCAGCATTCACTTCAATTCTGATCATCCTGTCCTCCCGGAAGGCTTGTTCGGTGGCGCAGCTGGCCTACCAGAGCTGCGGCACCTGTCCGTGGCCGCATCCACAGTGTGCCCATGGACGCCCATGGACGCCGCTGCTGCTTCCGCAACTCGTCTCGGTCGTTATCGTGGCACACGATCAGAAACTTCCGGGCGCAGTGCTAGCTTCCATGTTTGCTGCGCTGTGCAAGATGCGTGGGCTGGAACGGCTGAAGCTGGACCTGACCCCGGAGGACGTTAATGGGGTGCCGATTACGCAGTTGCCGGCCCTGCGACACCTCTCCCTGTGCAACCACTTCGTCAAGGATGCGTTGCTCATCCTCGATCGCCTCGCCCTCCCCGCCGGCATCTGCGTCCACTTCACTATAGGTCTGGACTACTTGCGTGGGCTCCCGACGGTCTTCCCCGAGATGAGCGCACGCATCGACCCCCGCGCCGCCGCTATTTCGCGTGTCAATGTCAAGCTGGCTGCGGGCGACCGGAGATACGGCGGGCCGCACCGTGTGGAGGTGGGCGCGTGGCGCGGCGGAGATACGGACGGCGCACCCGCTCTGGCGGTCCGATTCATGGGTTGGAAGAACGTTCTGGCCGTGCTGAAGTCCCTTGCATCGACGCACCTCGAGGCCCTCGCTGTCGGAGGCGATGCTCATGCGCCAGATGCGCCCGATGCAGCGTGGCTGGATGCCCTCGAGGGCGCGCCTAGGCTGCACCGCGTCACGGTCCAAGGTGGCGCGGTGCCCCAGTTCTGCGCCGCGTCCCATCCCCGCGGTGTACTTCCTGCGCTCTCCGTGCTCGTTATCGATTTACAATCCCACCATTTGGCCAAAACGATTCTCGTGGACAAGTTGCCGCGGTGCCTCGCTGCACGGGCGCGCGCAGGGAATGTGCTCCGGGAGCTGGAGGTGGTGGGGTACAACGAGGATGATGATTGTGTACGTGCATTGCAGGAAGCGGTGCCGGGGCTGGCGATTCGGTGGAGCTAGGAGTCAGGAGGCGGAGCCCTGAGTAAACCTTTTCCCGGGTCATTGGGTTATTTCAGTGTTGATTGTCGTAAGACCGTAGCACTGCAGACTCTCGGGGTCGCCGACGCAAAAGGTAAGAGACTCTGCGGGTAGGCGGCATGCGATTACTGCAGAGTTGTAATGTCTGGTGGTGTTTGGCCATGGTGCGGGCGAACCAGGAGCTGCAGGGTCGGTCGCCGCCATTGTGGTCTCCGAGGTGGAGGATGCGGTCTGCGGACACTGGCAGTCACGGTGGAGAGAATACGCAATTGTATCGTGGTTTGACCTTTGAGGCGTTCATACGTCGTGACTGAAAGTGGCTTCACACGAACCATACGCACCACATGGGTGGCCAGGGGGAACAGGAAGAAGAAATTGTTTTGCTCTCCGGGGTTGGCCGGCCCATGCCGGTACGTATCGGGGAGAGGGCGGGCCGCGGCCGCCGACGCAGCAAACTCGCAGCCTCAGCCCGCTGGCATTTCTCCAGAGCCTCTTGATGACTAGCAACGCCGCCCAACTATCGCTTGAGACACTGGACCGTTTAATTCTAGGACTCTATTCAACCGGTGCTCCGACCAGAACTAGAAGATATCTGAGGCCTGGAAGAAAGAGGTTGATGGATCGACATACCATGACGGCCAATGTATCCTCGAACCCGTTGTCTGGTCACACATAGGACTCTTTCCTTCATATGTCATCCAATCAATGGAAGATAAACTATCTGCTGCTATTTTGGTGCCCGATGGATCGCATCTATCTCTGCTACTTTGGTCCCTCGACAACAAGGTCCGTCACTGCTTCCGCTTGCAACTGCCAGCGAAAGGGATGCTGGGGGAATCTGCTTTCGGCTTAAATGTCCTAGGATTACATTTGGCTGTCGTTGATGCGTATAAACTTTGGCACTCTGCACTTCGAGACCAATACGAGACGAGTCACAAAGCATCCATGCTATACGATCTGTCTTCAGCGCTGTCGGCTCCGGCGAGTGGCAGGGCCAGCTTTTCACAGGACCGAAAGACTGCGCAAGGTACAACATTCCAAACCCCCGGTGGTGCACGCGGTGTACTTATCGTGACAGTCGAGCTGCTCTTGGCAGTGCTGGCCAGACGACACAATAGTAAGCTGGACAATGGGACTAGCTCAACCACATGGATGAAGGGTCTTCTTTCCACACACGTGCTGCCTACTACGATCACGCCGTGGGGTTGGAGCGCGGACGCGACGCGACTGTTTAAAATGGTTCGTGTTTACGCGCACTGCTTGCAGCTCTCACCATCCCACCATCTGTCCTCCGTCCTCCCATTGATTTCTCCCTCCGTCCTCTCTCCACGTTCTCTCACCCTCTGCGGTCGACTCCCTCGCTTATCATCTCTTTTATCTGTTGAACAGATGAACCCTTTCAATTCAACTGCCCAGGGCAGTTCCTACCACACCCGACAGTCAAGCTCGATGCAGCCGATGTATGGCGTCTTCAACAGCGACACGACAAGACTTGAAACAACATTCGCCATTGGCCCGCCGTCCAACCCCCCGTCGGTCGCATGGGCCCCCGCGCCCGACGTGCAAGCGTCGTCATTTGCCTCCGTACCCCAGCACGTTTTTGGTCAAGGCGGACAGTTCACCTTTGTGCCTCCGTTGACGGCAGCACTTCCAGCTGCCTACGCGTATAATGTGCGCAACACTCCTACCGCCTACATGCCCCCACCAAGCTCCCCCACACCGCTGGTGCTCGCCGCCGAACATTCCCAGAACATCTTCCCACCCGCTGCCCCCAACCGGGTTGTACGCGCGCTGCCAGCCCGGTATCTTCGTAACATCGCTGCGACCCCGGCGACAGCAGCCCCCCCATTCCCGCATGCCGCGCCGGTCGACCACTCGCACGCCGGGTCGAGTAGTTCATCTATGGCCGCCACATCGAGCAGTGCGGTTGAAGCCCCTGCTGTCTTCGCAGGACAGAAGCGACGGAGGTCTGAGGAGCAACAGACCATTGGCGATGTACAACTGTCGGATCTCCTGGTATGTCGCCTATTTCTGTGCACTCTATGTCTAAACTGACAAATTGGTTGCTGCGTAGGCCAAGATCCCACGGCATATCCACGACGCGTTGGACATTCCGTCATGTAATGCGAAGAAGGACTTCTTTAGCCACCACAACCTCATGTCGCTTCCTCTTGCAGTGCAGAGGGAGATACGTGTATGCGTTTGTCCAGCTTACCTGGACCCGATCTGTAATCAACGGTACGCATTGAGTGAATCGCCGCAGCTCATCCACTAACGCGATCATCAACTCGTAGGGCGGCCGTCCGGACACGGTGAAACAGCATCAGAGGAACTGTCAGGGCCGTATTCAACGCGGGTTAAATGTGGGTGATTGCCTGGTGCTATCCATCCCGGAGTTGGCGATGAGTCTGCATGAAGCTGGGAAATTGTGGATGAGGCCGGACGATAGCCGCGTGAAGAACCTCGCGGCCCTCTTGTGGAATATTGAAAAGCATGTGGCTTTACAGGACCCGGTCCCGAAGCCGACGAACTCTCCCCTGTCCGCGCAACCGTCCCTCTCCAGGGCCAATTCCACACCCACTTTCGCCGCGCCTGCGTCGTACGCACCTGCGGTCGCGTCGTCGTCACACGCACCTGCGGTCGCGTCGTTGTCACACGCACCTGCGGTCGTGTCGTTGTCGCAGGCGGCAGCGCCTTCAGTCCCCCAACACCCTCTCACGAGCAACACTCACGCGGTCGCCCCCCGCCAGCCACTCGTTGACACGCAGGCTTCAACGAGCGTTCAATACGACACCCAGTGGAACTACACGCCGGTGGCTGGATCCACGCACCGCCAGCCTCGCATCCCATCTGCACCTCCTGTGGTGCACCTACACGGAGATATGTACTTAGTACCGCCATCTCCGTCCGAAGGGGGCTACCCCGACTCTCCGTCCGATGGGGGCTACCCCGACTCTCCGTCCCCGGACGACGGAGATGCCCAGGACCTTTGGGATCAGGCGCCCGTCGCGGAGGGTCAGCCCTCCTTTTTTCCCCCGTTGCACACGGATGCTGCCGCCGCCGCCGCCGACCATGCCATCGTAGCATCCGTACCTGCTAGCGAGGAGATGCTAGCATTCGTCGAGGCCCCGCCCCAGGACGTCGGCTACGTGTTTCCAGAGCAAGGTCACGCTGCGACAGAACACAGTGGCTTCGAGCTGGGGCCTGATTTCGCCAGTGGATCCGCGAACATCTGGCACTTGCCGGCGCCCGCTGCAGAGGGTCAGCCCTCCTTTTCCCCCCCATTGCCCACGGATTTTATGGGAGACATGTCCGCCGACTTGGAGCAGGCCTTCAAGAAATTACTTGCACGAAAAGATGGGCTGCCGACGCTGCTGACGCCGCCGCCGCCACGCCACCGTAATATTCGTGGCTGCTAGGGAGGATATGCTAGCTTTCGTCGAGGCCCCGCCGGCAAAACACGAATTCGCCGTGCAGGAACCTGGATCCGCATTTGTCGCTCCCATCCTGATGGCGTTCATTACCTCCCGGTGTATGTGGATGCTTCGCGTGCAGACTTCTGGTCAATCTGTGGTCGCCTCGGCTCGCGGCGATGGTCATTTCCCCGGACTATATTTTCGTTACTAGTCATCATCCACCTCTCTTTCTTTTGGGTACTTTTTCTGGGTCATATGTCCGGTTCAGATGCAATTGTAACCTCTTACTGTACAGCTTACCATCACAATTATGTCTCATGTCTCATGTCTCACTATATGCACTGTGTTGATACTCACTCACTATCTCTACGTCCACCCCTCGTCTAGTACTCACGTCGTTATCGTCATGTATACCTCACCGCATCACAGAACGAATATAATGATTGTTGGTTATAGTTCTTACACACACCGCCGTGCTTCAAGCTTCAACTTGCACCACTGCGAGGAAGTCACTTCGGCATTTGTATCTTCAAGCTGTAGTCAATGTGCTGTGTGGACTGATGCACGACGCTCGTGCTCAATATATCAATTTCTGGGCTCTAATCAGCATCCCGCCCACCACAACAGGGAGAACCACGCACCATTGATCGCGCGTTCGCTCAGATTCGCATCCGTGATCCCGCCACTCGTCTCCAGCAAAAAGCGCTTCCCCGTCCCGCTCCAGCGCGCGCGCAGCCGGCTCGCCACGCCGACGAGCTCCGCACCCTCGATGTTGTCCAGCATCACGACGTCCGCGCCGGCGGCGATCGCCTCGTCCGCCTCCTCTTCGGAGCGCACCTCGACGTCGAGCAGCAGCGAGAAGCCGCCGACGGCGCGCGCGCGCTCGATCGCCGCGGTGATCGAGCCGGATGACCAGATGTGGTTGTCTTTGAGCATGATCATGGAGGACAGGTCGTGGCGGTGCGCGTCGATGCCGCCGACGATCATGCCGTACTTCTCGACGAGGCGGAAGCCTACGTGGTGTGTGGGCGTGTGTGTCAATTGCCGAAGAATATGCACGCACCTGGTGTTGTCTTGCGCGTCCCGGCGATGATGCCTTTGTATCCGTAGCCTTGCGCAGCATCCTTGATATGTTTCGAACTAGGGAACACGGATCACGATACCTGCCATCATTATTATTTCTAGACTTACGTGGTGGCGATCCCGCTACACCGAGCGAGGAGGTTGAGCGCGACACGCTCCCCGAGGAGCAGATGGCGCGCCTTTCCGCGCACCGTTGCGACATGCTTGACCGGGTCAAACTCGTCGCCCTCATTGACGTGCCACTCCACCCTGTGAGCATTCCGATCAGCATTCCGATGTGAAGGACTCTCTGGTCGGGTGTGATGACAAAGGCTGCCACATACGCTTCCCTGACAGATCTGGGAAAGAACAGACGCACTCACTCGCACTCCAGCTGCTTGAATATCTCGTCTACGAACGGCGAGCCCGCGAGCACCGCGCGCTGGTGGCCCTTGCCAAGGAGGAACGCCTCCCGATGTGCCTCTCCGACGACGTAGCCGCCGTAGTCGAACGAGGGCGTGTCCTCCGCGAGCCAGGCGGCGACCTGGGTTTTCCAGCTCGGCGGGAGTAGGTACGCGTATGAAGGCGGGGTGTTGCCAGTCGCCATCGCGAGAGGTTCGAACGAGAGCCGGGGAATTCAGCGGGCAAAGGTTAGAGGACTCGGGCCGGGATGCCCGCGGGCGCTATGCCCGGTCGTTAACTCGCCTGCGATAATGCCGGGCCGGACGCATTGAGCCGAAAAAAAAGGGTCCTCTTGACAGAAGTTGTAGTACGGAGCCTACAGTATCTAAACGCATGACAAATCAAGACGAAGGACGAACAGGTCCGGTATACGCAGGCGCGTTTTAGTTAACGATAGTAGATGTACTTAGTGTTCTAAGCGACTGCATGTCCGAGATGCGATATACGTACTGGAGGGGAGGAATACGCTGTCCGTGTACGATCATGAAGTCCAATCCAATTACAGTAGTGGCCACGAGTAAGGATAGAGAAAAAGACAGACTCGGTTTAGGCCAGCATCGCTCCGAGGGCAGCAAGCAGAATCATCACGCCGCCGCTCGTGGATACGAGGCGGCCCGCGGCGTTGGGTGCAGCGGTCGTGTTGGTGATGGACGTGGGGTTCAGGTCGCCCCCATCGGTGCTCCCGGCGCTGTTAGACGGCGACCTGGGCACTAGTCAGCACGGACCACAGCACAGCAAGCGGGCGGGAAGGACTCACGAGGCACCCGAGGTGATCGAGGGGTGAAGGCTGGCCGAAGCCGAGGACGACGCCGACGAGGACGACGCGGTACCCTGCTTGATCGAGAAGCGCTGCGACTGTGCGTAGATTGCGTTGAGGTTATTTGTGTCTTGGACGAGGTTGACCTGGAATCCGTCGCCGGCGGGCAGCGTGGTGGTGCTCGGGACGGTGAAGGAGCTCGCCGACGAGCCGTCGACGAACGGAGACAGGACCTGGCTGCCCGAGGGCAGGACGGTCTTGTCCTAGCACAGCGGACGATGCGGTGAGCTGGCGGCGGCGACGGCATGGCCATGTGGGATACGCACCTGGTTCACAAGGAGCAGAGTGAAGTTGCTCGGGTCGGTGCTGACCCGCTGCCAGGAGACAGTGTTGGGACCGGTGGTCGTCCAGTTGAGGGTGTTTCCCGGGTTGGTGACGGAGTACGCGAGCGTGGAGGCTGCGAGCGAGAGAATGGCGACGGCGGTGCGCAACATATTGTGAGCTTAGGGGTGTATGTCAAGGAGCAAAGGCGGGTGGAAAGGCGAAGGCGAAAGGCAAGGAGCTCCGGGTCGACGTGAAAAGAGAAAGGAAGGAACGTGGAGACGTCGAGGAGCGAGGCGCTTTGAGGTCGCGTTGACAGACGGCGAGACAGATCGAGCGTGGCTGAAGCGGCGTCTCCTCCCCGCCTTCGAGACGCGCCCAGTCCGGCCCACCTCATACATTTCTGCACTGCCATCAACTGACACACATATATTCGCCACACAGACACAGGCGCGGGGGCTGTTCCACGTGCGTTCAATCATGCCCCTCTCGCCTGCGACTTTCCGGGGCATAAATCGTACAGGATCCTACGGACAACGCATCTCCTCTCTAGATGTGATGTTCGGAACTGAGCTGGACACTTCACGCCCACGTCACGTCTGGGTGTCCGTTTGTTGCTCGTCGCGAGCTCAACCGTTGTTCAACACTCGACGCGCGCTACGGTTTCATCACCTCCTGCTGACAAGCCTCCGGACGCCCATTCAATACCTGAGGCCCGAGGCCCGAGGTGCACCTCGCCGCTTGTATTATGCTGTCGACGCCCACCTGCCAGTTTAGCTCTAGCGTGCTTCGCTTTATTTTATCACTGATCATCTAGGACATCTAGTACTGTATAAAAGCACTATAAAATCTGACGTTGCTCTGACACAACTGGCGCTCGTCCCTACCTGCCAGGGCATGCAGTCATTCCGACTCGGACGCTTTTTGAACTCTGAAGCACGGCGCTCGGTGTGAATGATGATGGATCCGTTCCGTGGTCTGCATGGCCACAGAACAGAAAACGAACGGACGTTATGATCCGTAAGTCACAGTTGCGTTCCAGGATGAGTAGCGCTGAAACCGCCATAGATCAATCATACCATGGTCCAGCCACCTCTGGATGGTCGCACATCGGTCGGGACGCAGCTCTTCCACGCCGAACACACGGCCACTATAGTCCAACAGAAACTCCACGGACGACAGAGTCCGGCTCCAGAGGCAGGGGCTGCCCCAGCTGGGTGGGCCACGGGCGTTGGGCACTGGATGTGTTCGCAGTCACCACCTTCCTTCGAGTCTAAGGTGTGGGCGCCTCCTTTACGGGGGTCCGGGTACAAGCACAGAGCGTCGCGGGCCGGTCAGTGGACTGGGAACTCTGCACGTTCGTTACCGCACTGCAACAGACTTGTCAGTGCAGCACCCGATAACACTGGCGATAGGTGTGACGCACCGAGGGCGCCGCTCTGCCACCAAGCAACTTGAGTACTACTTCGTAAAGATCGGGAGAGCTGGAACGGTCCGCGTAATGCGGCTTCGTTGCTCATCGTGAGTTCGTGAGTCTGCTGTACATCATGTGCTGCATCGCAGACGACTTCGCTTTGATTTCACCGAAGTAAAGCAAAGGCCAAGGCTTCCCCGACAACATGTAGATCGGCTAGTTTCCATGCAGTAAATCCACGTATCGAAAGATGGAAGGCCAGAGGAAGACAATGACGACGATCGCGGGGGTCGCGCGGACCGACACGCGAGGCACGCAAACATGTACCACTTGTGAATGCCAAGGCCGACAAAACCCAAGCAACCGAGCTACTCGTGTCTATTTCATCTTGTACATGTCCAAAGAAATCATCTGCACGTCCCTGATTGATACACTCGATACAACAGCCCTAGATGGATCCCCTACGAAACCGACAAAAAGACATTGATACCGATCATCTCTAATCGCTCCTCGGAGTACAGAAAGCATGGAGATGCTCGCCGTGGAATTGCGGGAGGAAGTGTTCCGTCCAAGACAACTCCGCCGCTCTGCAAAAACATTAGCATGATCTCTCTGCAGAAGATGAGTGTGCTGACTTGGTTGTATCCAATCGTAAGTCGAACTGACGGAACACGGTGGCCAGGCATAAGTAAAGCTCGCAATATGCCAAACTATTCAGAGGTGTCAGCCCGGGTCACGAGCAGATTTTGTGCGACGCACTTGATGCCCAGGCAGCTGCGCGGGCCCTTCGAAAATGCCACCAAGTGCGTCTCCAGTTGACTAGAGTTCGGCTGCATCCATCGCTCAGGGTCGAAAACGTGGGGGTTGTGGAATATTTCCTCTGACTTGTGAACGAAGAGCGAACTCTGGCTCACGATGGTCTGTCTCGGGCCACGTCAGCTCGCTGCGTCTGAAAGACACCGCAGCTACACTCACACCACCAGGGATGAATGCACCAGACAACATGGCTCCGGCAGCCGGGACGACCCGAGGAAGTCCCGCAGGTGTGCCCGGCGAGACGCGCAGGGTCTCCTTCACCACAGCCGTCTGGATCTGAAATCAGGGTCGCATCGCCACCGAACAGAAGTAGAACATACCAGGTAAGGGAGCTTCTCCAGTGCTTCGAACCTCGGCTGCTCCTCGAGAATCGGCCATGCGGCCCGCAGCTCTTCTTCTAGGCGCCTTTGCTGCTCAGGCTGGTACAGCAGGTGGAATGCAGCGACCATGAGAGCGGTGCCGACTGTGTCGGAGCCCGCAGAGAAGAGCACCTGCGCCTCGTGCAGCAAGCTCAGCTCGGAAGGGAGCGGGTGGCCCTTGTTGATTTCAGGGCTGAGAAGAGCGTGGTAGATGAGGGGATGCGGTGCGTTCTCAAGTATGCTGGGATCACGCAGGACGGCCTTGATTTGCTCGAGCAGCGCCTGCAGAGCGCATCAGTAAGCGGACAGGGACACCTAAGTTGACCACAACATACCTTCTTCAGAAGGAAGACGGCCGCTATTGGCGCCGATATCCTTGAGATTATCGCCTCCGGGATGGAGTTCATGACCCAGAGCATGAATCCAAAATATTTGCACAGCGTGATGGAAGGGAGGCACTGCTCCAGGGCGACGATGAGAGGTGCTTCTACTCTAGTCTCCCTGAGGCAGAGTAGCTAGATTCAACCCTTCGCAGGCTCAGGGATCATCTATCTGACGGTGCTTCGAACTCTGGGGCACTCGTGGTATGGAAGTTCTTCGCAAAGCAGAAGGAGGTTATGGTGTCTGTCGTGAATCCCCGAAAGCCGAAGAACAGGTCGCTTGACTTCCCTGCGATCTCTGGTTAGCGCGAATATCTGATTGAACTGATGGGTGTTGTCGTCGTCACTCTCATCTCCGCGTTCGGAGGTGTTTTGAGTGTGCGACAGTCGTCGAGCATCTTCAGGCATAGGAGAAGATAATTTGATTCGAAAGATGAGAACGGAGTGATGTTGTACACGAAACGAACAGCTGGCGAGGAGGAAGTACGAGCCAAGGAGGACGGACACCCCTGTCTCGATGCTTAGGCTCCCCGCCGGCCGACAAGAGGATCCGACACTCACCGACTCTCAGCGGAAACGACCGCAGTCGGCTCGTGACTCCTATAAACAAAGTGTAATAAATTCCAAAGCCTATGCTAGACCATCCTTCGCAGCCTTTTCCTTCGCAGCCTGTTCCAGCTGCTCGAACATACCGCTCTTCCAACACATATTCCTGAATATGCTGTCCTCTTTCTGGATCAGGTTCCACGGGCTGTCGAACTCCGCGATTGAGCCCTGGTTGAGAACAATCAGGCGGTCATAGTCGATCACCGTCTTCAAGCGATGGGCGACTGGGCGACAACCGCTCAGCATCGACAGCAATAGAGATGGGAGATGATCTTCACGTACCTGTCAACAGTAAAGCCCCACCAAACTCCTCGCGAATGGTCGTCTGGATCTTGGCGTCTGTCGCGAAATCGATGCTGCTGGTAGCCTCGTCGAGGACGATGATTGAACTGCGCCGCAGGAGTGCGCGAGCCATGCCAATCAGCTGGCGCTGGCCTTGCGAGAAGTTCAGACCGCCTGCAGACACCTTGGTGTCGAGGGTGATCAGTACTTTGGACTCCCCGTCAATTGCGGTAGCGGCGGCAGAGTTCGTTGCAGAAGAAGAGTCGCCGGTAGGTGAGGAAGGGCGAGTCCCGGTGTGAGATGCGTGCCGAGACGCTTTCTGTGACTGGTAAGCGCCTTCGGTGATCAAGTGTGCGCGGAACAAGACTTCGAGGCACTCCAAGTCATCATGCTCGTCTTCAGAATCCGTCAGTCTCACTGCAAAGCAACAAACACGATGCTGACGTACCGAAGGGATCAAGGTTTTCTCGCAACGTTCCCGAAAAAAGGGTTGCATCTTGCGGGATGAACGTCTACAAGATAGTCATTTGTTAAGCGAAAGGATGAGGACAAAATTCTTGCTACATACCAGGCGAGATCGCAAGTCGTGAAGACCTATCTTTGTGATGTCTATGCCGTCAATGATGATCCGCCCGCTCGTTGGATCCGTCTATCAATAAGTTATGAGTGCTGCTCTGCCAGACCGACGGTGGTTTAAACTCACGAAGCGAAGGATACTCATAGCAAGTGTCGACTTGCCACTGCCAGTGCGGCCAAGCAGCCCGACGCGCTCTCCAGCCTTGAGCGAGAACGAAACACCGTGAAGAACAGGCGGGAGTTCCGGTGCGTACTTCACGACGAGGTCCTCCACAACGATGAGGCTTTGGCTGTCGCTGGAAGGCCAATATGCAGGAGGACGGGCCGACTCGATGATTGCAGGCGGCTCTTGGGGAAGGTCGAGGTACTCCACGAAACGCTCCACAGAGCTGACATTTTGTGCAATCAAGAGATTGCTCAACCCATAGGAAAGCAGACTCACTTGAGATCCAGTTCGAGCTGCGTCCAGAACCGGCAGGCGTAGTACATGTATGACGTGAAGCTCATCGCAGACGTGATACACAATCCAGCGGTACCAGCGCTGACGTAGTCGGACAATGCGATAATGGTAGTGGTGAAGACGGCGGCGGCCCCCAGAACATCAAAGTTCAGAGAGAGCCAGTGGTTCATCTGCCAATAATTGCACCACATCTGTCGTGGCCTGTAATCAGTATTTGTTTACTGGCTACACAAACCAACAAGAAGCACACCTGGCTGGTAAGATCGATCCTCGTATGTAACCCATCGAGGAATCGCTGCTCAGCAGAGAATGCGCGCACGGTCACGATGCCCTCAAGCACCTCGCCGAAGCCTGAGAACACAGGCGAGCGGCTGTTGGCCTCCATGCGACGCAGATCGCGACCGGCGTTAAGGTAGCCAATCGCAATAGCCCGATATGCAAGCCCAAGAACGAACGCAGGTACAAGGAAGAAGGGGAAGATGACGCTATATGCAGGCACAAAGTTAGCTGAAGTCATCAATCCGTAGCGAGTATTCTACTCACGCCACCGTGATAAGAGAGGCCGCCAACGTTGCCAGCGAGGTGTTCACAGCCTGAAGAGAGCTCACAAGTGAAGTGTCTATTGTCTCGACATCCTATACGGCAATCAGGTTAACGTGGCTAATTGGATCCATTATTCATACCTTGCCGAAGCGATTGAGAATACGACCTGAAGGTGCAGGTGAGCATGTGCTTTATGTGCCAAGCACTGGAGAGTCAATTACCCTGCGGAGTAGTGTCGTACCATCTCATCGTCGAGCGGACGACAGATTCCACTAGACGAGAAAAAAGAAGCCGAGAGGCCCGGAGAGCCCCGGTGTACTCCGCGGCGAGAACCAGCACGTTGACCAGGGCCGAGCCTAGGCACACAGCCGCATAAACGCCAATATAAAATAAGGGGTGATCTTGCGCTCTAGGAAGATCCCACGCAGACGGGTCGCTGATTCGGCCATGCAGACCATGTGCAAGATTGTGAGACACGAGGGGACCGCCTAGAACGACTTCACCTCCTGGTGCCGTGTAAGAGTAAGCAAATGTCGTGACGGCCGCCTCCGGATCCTGTGGTCCATATGCTTCACCCCAGATCTAAGAGCCGCATGTTCAGCTACCAGTCAGAAGTGGATGACGCTGTGTTTCCACATACCTTGATCCAGACCTTCTCTGACACACTGAGCCCCTGCAGACGATACAAAGGTAAGTGATGGGCAAGGAAATGTTCACAAAACCGACGCATGGTAACTTTACCTGAGTGACCAGCATGAGCAGTATCAAGATGGCCCACGTCCAATATGAGCTGCATGCACTGTAAGCGCTGTATTCAGAATCGGACCACAACTACTTACGAAGCTTCCAGATACTGATTGTAGATAGACCACTTGACCCTACCCGTTTCACGCTTCTCGTCTTTGACCAGCTTTCGGGGCGCCCTTGCTTGAGCGGCAGACTTTGCAGACTCCTCGTCGTCCCCTTGCTCCTCGCCCACTTGCTCGGCTGGTACTGCGTGTTTGTCTTCGATCGCCTCGGCCTCGGCCCCGTGGGTGATTTCGTCTAGGATGCCACGCTCGCGCAGCTCCGCGACGGTACCTTGCGTATCAATACGTCCGTCTAGCATACGAACGAGGTAATGGCTACTTGGAAGGACCAGCTCGACGTGGTGCGTGACGAGAACCTAGTACACGTGATGCGTCAATGACAAAACCCGTCAAGGTCCGGCAATAAACTTACGACTGTACGGTTCGCCAAAAGCGGCCCGCGGAGTAGCTTCTCGAACAGGACGCGCGCTGTATGGCTGTCCTGAGGCAACTGTTGGTCATATTATAACATCGGTTTGTAGAGATTACCCACAACTGCGCTGAGAGGATCATCCAGGAGAAGGTATTTAGCTCGGGAATACACAGCGCGTGCAAGGGCAACTCTGTGGATTAAAAGTAAGGAATCAGTAGAGAAAACGATGACACCCACAAGACGGCACTTACCTAGCTTTTTGTCCACCGGAAAGAGTGATACCACTGCAAGCGAGAACGGTAAGCTTGCCATATCTGTCAGGCACGTCTCAGACCCACCGTGCACCGATCTCTGTCTCATCTCCGTCTTCCAAGATTTCCAGGTCGGTCTTCAGCGCACATGCCTCAAGAACGGCCTGGTAGCGCTCTTCGTCATACGGGGACTCAAAGAGGATGTTATCCTTTATGGACTGGTGTCTCAGCCACGGAGTCTGCGCGGCGTACGAGATTGAATGCGTATATCCATGCTCATCGACGCGCGATAGGTCCTTCTCCATGATGATTCGACCGCTAAGCACGGTTAGCTCTCCGAGGAGCGCCATCTGTCGCGTACAGGGTCAGCGTCGCTGAGTGCTATGTACAACTCAGAGCTAGCTTACTAGAAGAGCTGTCTTCCCGCTTGCGGTGGGGCCGGTGACAAGGGACAGCTTGCCGTCGGGAAACATGATCGTGATGTCCTTCAGCTCGAAGCGGTGATCCTCAGTCTCCGCAGTCAGCGAAGCTCGGTCAACTTCGTCGCTCGGTACAGGGGTGTCCGCAGGTGAGGTTATTTTCTTAGTGTCCACTTGGTCATTAACCTTCTCCTCAACTTCATTCCACTTGAACGTCCCGTTATCAATTCCGAGAGACTTCACGACATCGGTGTCGACTGGGTCGGGTCCCGAGCGGGCGCTCTTCAGAGATGACACTTGCTCGTCGACCTCGTCTTCCTGTAGAAATGTATCAATGCGGTTCACAGCCACCATTATCTGGGCATGTGTTTAGACCAAGAAAAAAAACCGGTCACATTTGTGCCACATACCTGAAGAATCTGAACGATGAATGTCGGCAATACATACAGAGGCTGCCGCATCATGTTGAACAGAGCGACGGCCTACCATCCGAGAGATCATTAGTATCCCCAGGTCCTTCACATAATAGAGCCCGACTTGCCGCAAATGCAGTGCCGACGGTCAAGTCGTTTCCCAAAAGGATGTAAATGAGAAATGAGACCACAGAAACGAGTGCGGGTGCCAGTTCCCACACCCCGTGGAAAGCGACACTGTTCAAACGTGCTAGCCGAGCAGCGTTAGCAGCCTCTACAAATCAAGACAAATCAAAACTCACATTTGATCAGCCAAGATAGTTCTGTGTTCCGAGAATCCTGAACGCGGTCAATCCATCGACTCTCCCAAGAAAAAAACTTGATGAATTTTATCTGGTAAAAGCCAGTCAGATGAGGCTCCTATCCACGAGTAGGGAAAGCATACAGCTCCGGTGAGCTCGTTGAGGACGCCCATACGCTTGTCACGAGCAGCCATTAAGCCCTTGTTGATCCTGACACTGCGATTCGCTAACATGCTGTTGAGCGGCGCCGCAAGTCCGAGAGACAGGAGACCGGCGAACGCAGACCACCCTAGTAGCCTAGTAGGGAGGGAATGGTGGAAGGCCGCTCAGCCAAGTGAACAGATCGGCGCGTGTTTCCGCTTACTTGTACAGGAATATGCCGCCAATGATGACCTCAAAAGGACCTGCTATTTTGTTCAATTTATCCATGACAAGTCTAGCGTAGCACGTACTTGAGTAGAACCTATGAATACCAGCAGCCAACAGGCTGATACGTCTGGCGTCGGAAGACATGAGGTTCACAATCTTCCCAACGCCTGCGCCCGCCTTCGGGTTGTCGTCCTTGGACACTTTCTTTCCATCAGCGGTCTTGCCATCGCCCTTGTCCTTATCCTTGTCGACAATGCCCGAGTAGTCCTTCCGCTTAAGAGCTTTGTCGTAAATGGCCGCCATTAGCTCCGAGCGTATACGAACAGATGCGCGTCGGCTGAACCAGAGGTGCTGGACATTTGCTTGTGCCTAGAATAGCAAGGTGTAAGCGGAGCAAGTGCGTGGGAGATAGATGCGAATGTACTTTGGCAACACTGGAGAGGAACGCGAGGGCGGCGAAGATAAAAGCCTGAGAGCGATTGTCTGGTGTGGGATCCGCAATGGCATCAAGGATGCGCCTGTTACAGTGCTATTAGCCGGGTTTTGCCATGCGGCGAAGCGGTTTACTTCAGGAAGTAAGGTCCAGAGTAGTTGAATACGACGCTGACAAATGTCAGAATGAAGTCGAGCCTAGATGTGCAAGTCAGCAAAGGGACATCGAGCGACAAAACGAACTGACATGAGATCCAAAGAGTTGGTCGCCCATATCTTGCGGACGAGGGTAGGACGGCTATAGAGTTCCAGATTTGACTCGCAGCGGTATTTCCACACCC
Source organism: Auriscalpium microsporum (assembly GCA_019914985.1). NCBI lineage: Eukaryota > Fungi > Basidiomycota > Agaricomycetes > Russulales > Auriscalpiaceae > Auriscalpium > Auriscalpium microsporum. Next base: position 60,359 of record JAHLMG010000016.1, on the reverse strand, counting down.
ATGTACTTACAAAGTGCGGTTGAACTTGATGAAGAGCGGACGCGATTGATTGGTTGGGCTGAGCGACCACACATCTGGCTCGTTGAGCGTGCCATGGTTTCCCTGGTGGAATAAATGATGAGTTAAAATGAAGCGCGACTGCCTATCGTACCTTCTTTATCAAAGGCCAAATCCAAGAGAATGTCACCCATCCCCACAGCGACGTGTAGTCTTCGGGTGACACGGATTTTCCCTTGCGAAGATGTCAATATCGCCTCGCACATTCAACGTATATGACATACTATATCGGCCTTGTCAACGCGATCGCCGGGAGTGTTGACCGGCATGCTGAGCACAATGCCGAGGAGAAGCAGCAAGGCCGCGAGGTTGGCCAGATGTGCGGAAAATAAGGCCGTAGGCGGGAGCGGAAGTCCCTGTACACTCTTGTCGTACATGAATCCGCAAAGCGACAGCACCTCCACACCGAGGAGAATAAAGTAGAGTGAGAAGAGGCGGTAGGACGGTGTGGGTTTGGGACAGAGAATAGGGCGCACGGTCGCGTAGAGCCAAGCCGACGCGGTGACGAACGGGCTCAGGGTATATATGGCTGCTTGTTCGTCCTGCATGAGGCAGAATGACCCTACGGCGAGCCAGATGAGGGTTTCGAGGAGCGCGATCCACGCGAGTACAAGGGTCTTCCACATGACTGGCAGCGCGTCTCTCGATGACGCAGGTTTTGAAGACGAAGTATGCTCATCGAAGATGGCCGTATCGCCAGTTCCGGCATTCAGTGCCTCCGCCTCGGTGAGTGTCAGGTATGAGCGAAAAGGCTCAGTGACGGGACTAATCAAGTTGGAGAACCGTGTCGGGGGCGGTATAGACGCGACACAGAGGAAGAAGACGAATGCACCAGGGAGCAGGGTCGACCAGAAAACGCGCACACAGGCCTTCTCGAGGTCGTCGACGCGACCATCCGGACAGACAGGCATGCTCGTAGTAGCGGGAGTAGAGGGAGGAACGCGTCGTGAGAGCCGCAATCGCGCGCACTGTTCTCACATTCAGGCAGGATATGAATAGACGTATTGTGTGGAGCCTCTTCACGCGCAGGGGATACCAATTCTTGATCAACTATATTGAGGCACGCATCCGAGTCCTGAGCGACTGCGCAGACGCACATGGTTCCAAATTCCGGCCATCACTGACACTGACAGGAAAGCGTCCTGCGTGTACTGTAGCGTGGCGAGCTTGCGACTCCGAGCCCTGACGTTCAAACATTTTCAGAGCAATATTGACCAGACTTTGGAGTGTTTCTGCGATGTGCGAGTGCCGAGTCGGAGGAGCCTGATCAAGAGGACGAGTCGGCCCTGACCGTGGTACTATTAGTTGAACTAGTAGTTGAACGTAACATTGAACCCGGATGAACCTCGCGGCCGGCGCTAGCAACCCTTAGCAACCTAGTATGCACGCCGCCAACCTATATATGTCGTTCTCATCTCGACCACTTCGAATGACATTCCCGTGCAAACACACTGTAGGCTTCAGCCCGAAAGGTTGCCGCTGCCATGGTGTGGAAGCTCTCCAGGCGTCGCGACGCCGCCGCGATGCAAGTGGGCGTCGGTCTTCCTCGTCCATCAGGCAACAAGTCGGGAATAGCGTGTGTCGCGGACGTGCCAGAGGCTGAGCTCCTCCAATACTGTATGTATGTGTTCCTCCGACTAAACTCGAGCGATGACTTTGACGTGGTGCGTCGACCAGCACATATCCCGAAGACAGTGGAAACCCTCCTTGCAGCGTTCCAAGACGATCCCATTGAGGGGTACGTCTTTCGGCCCCCGGTGCGTCCACATCCCTTATCCATTACAGTAGGCATTCTACAATTTGTTGCAGGACACAGACGGTTCCCCGAGGTACTTTATCTACGAAGCACTGCGTCGGGCGGCCATTGTGCTCAGCTTCAAGGAATATGTGAAGATGCGGCGGGCATTTACGGTTAAAAAAGGCAATTCATTCGTCCTCTAGTACGTCGCACCCGTCCTTCTCCTCTCCCCACCCCGCTCAGACCAGTATGCAACCAGCTCACCCGCGTTCGACGACGATGCCCCACATCGTACACCCAGTCGGCTTGAGAGCTTGATCGTGCGAATGTCACGGATTTGCTCCACCCCTTAGCAGCGTCGACGCGCGAAGGAGTGGCGGGGCAAATTTATGTCCGCACTGGAGAAGCACGTCGGACCGCACGCGGACGAGTTCTTCTCTGTCGACGGACTCGCGACGCACCCTGCATTCCAGGGCCATGGGTACGGCTCTGTGCTGATGAACGCTGTGTCTGCTCTGGTGGGCCGCGTCCGATTTGCCTCTGGCTGGCTGTAGAGCTGATAACGGGATCAGGCAGACGAAGCTGGGTGCCGAACGTGGCTCGGCTCCAGCAACCCCGTTAACCAGGCGTTCTATGAGTCAATTTGCTATGTTGCGGTTGCCGAGATCGTGCTCGGCGATGACCCAGACTACACGGGAAAGCCTATCGTCGCCCTGCTGGTGCGTTTCTGCTTCTGTACACTTCGCATGTCGTGCTGTGGCTAAACTGCGTCGGCGTTTAGATGATCCGCAAGCCGAAGGGAAAGTCATCCGTCTGTGAGAAGGCCACACTCTGAGTTGCGACAGAAGTGCTGCGGAATTTATTGTATGGGCATGGGGTCGAATGACGTGGAGAATCTAAGTTTGCGCGTGGTAGTTGTATCAACTTACTGGTGCGTACGTATGATTGCACCTTTTGATGTACCAAGACGGACATCTCACTGTGACCCTTGCGCAGCACGGTTTGTTCTGGATGTATATTTTGCTGTTGCGCGGCATCTACTAGGTCCTTTACACCAATATCAAACATCAACCACCTTCCAAATTCCCGCAGCATCTACATGATAGATCTGTCGGCTCAAATCAGCGATGTGCCTGTGCGCCAGCTCACACCATGTGCCGCTGTCTCAGTGTGTCTTCATCCTGACGCAGCCCAACGGCCCAACTGCCCATGCTGCGGAAGAAGCTGCGGAGTGTGCACCATCCTCGGCCGTGCTTGCGTCAGGACACCTTGGGCATCCTGTATACCTATGACCCATTCTTCATCCGCGCTACTCCCAGAATTCGACTGGCTGCGGAACAAGCAGCGCTATCATCATCTGCTGGAGTCATAACCGTACGGCGGATCTGTCCGACGGTTGCATCGTATTAAAGACGGACCTCGATTGCCTTTCAATCTCACCGCGGAACGATCGCCGTCACCGTCGCAAGGGTAGGTGGTGCTGCTTGACTTCACATGCGCTGTCTCCTAATGCACCGTCTACGCAGGAACCAATGGCCACCACCTTGCAGGGAATCTTTATCGAAGACAATGTGCGCGCACCAGTTGATGCGCGCCGCAAACCTTCTCTTCCTCGCACAGGACAAGCCGGGACTGCCGGTACTCCCGAGGTAGAGCTCCTCAAGTCGGACAGTGCGTTTTACTTCCAAGGTCGTTTATTCTCAATTGCTGACCTAGCGAACAGAGGATATTGTCTCCGGCTACATATCTGAGGACGAGGCCCTGCGGGACGACCCGGTGTTCAAGTACTGTATAAATCCGCCTGTGAGTTACCCATTCTTACTAGTTTATACCGAGCAACGCATGAGTTCAAAAATCAAACGTTTATAGGACACGAAGAGGTCCTGGTGGCATGGAGTGTTTATAAGAGCTCTCAAGCTCCGCCAGGCTGCAATGTTAGCGCAGAAGACGGTCGTTGACCAGGCCCTCCAAGTCGACCATGGGCACTCTGTTGCCGTTTTGTAAGTCACCTGCTTCTTTGCTGAGGCATGAAAGCTTACCTCCCTGACGCCAGCTCGCCCCCAGCAGACCTCGACGGGTCTCCAAAGCCAGCACAACACTGGCTAGTGCGCGTGCTTGGGCCTGTTATGAAGTACAGCGCCTCACCTAAGGGGGCGCGGTGGTGTAGTGGGCATTACCGCATCCTGGGGGGAGTTGTCGGGGTAATTCCCGCACGGCGAGGTCCCTCTGTGGGTTCGATCCCCTGTCCCCACACCCACGGAGACACATTTTAGACACTCCGTGGGACTTCTCTCACTTGGAACCGGGGCCGGGTGGTATCCGAAACCAGAAATCCCTACCCACTCTTCTCATATTCATTTCCTTGCTAATAACCTGGTTACCTGCTTTCGGTGCACACTCTCCCAGCGTTTCATACTAATTTCCTTACTTGGCGTAGCCAGGCCTGCACCGATCACAGTGCGGAGCTGGACGCAGTTCCCACACCCGGTTGGGTCCCGGGGTGACACGGCCAGGGGAGTGTAACCAGGAGAATGAGGGAGGTTAGGGTTACGCACTGCGTTGAGGCGCTGCCCGATGTCAGTCCGGGCTAGGGTTAGGAAGGGGTCTGGATTTGGCAAGTCGGTGGTGCGGAAATAGATGGTGGAGTTTATAGAAGCTGACAGGTCTCGGGGATTCCCTCGGTGTAATCTTACGTTACACACCCCCTCCATGCTTAGTCCATCCGGCGTTAGTCATCCACATCCCTCGAGTAATGGCTTCCCAAGCGGGGGCTTACATACACACGATATGTCTCGCATGGGGCCATGTGCCCCGGGTAGACAATAAACTTGATTAAAAAAAAAAAAAAAAAAAAAAAAAAACAGCGCCTCACCGCAGCAGCGCCGTCGGATTGAAGAGATGACAGCGAAGATCCGCGCCGCCGAGCTGGAGTACTTGGGCGACAAGGACAAGTATTTCGCGCTCGAATTGCTTGCCACGCACCCAAAGTATCAGGGTCGGGGCTACGGTTCGGCGCTGTTGAAGGCTTTAGCATGGATGGTGCGTATCTCGAATCCTGTGTGACTTGGCGGCAAGTGACAGTGTACTTCGCAGGCGGATGAGGCAGAGCGGCCGACGTGGCTTGTCTCCAGCAATATCGTCAACAAGGCATTCTACGAGTCATTCGGCTACCAGGCTGTCGCGGAAATTATACTTGGAGACGAAGATCCGGATCACACAGAGGAGCCTATCGTCGTTTTGCTGGTCAGTTTCTCGTCGCATCGCAAGCAGGTGGAGATAGACTGACCTCATGCGTAGATGATACGCCAGCCAGAGAAGGCGGCCCCCGTGGACGAGAAGGCGGCTGTGCGCCTGTAAGATGCCACGCTTCCACAACCATCACTATCTGACAATGTACCTTGTATGTAAATGATCCACCACTTATTGTGCCGCCCTCTCTGAGTAAGATTCTTACAAGAGGGGAAGACTGATCGCGCGCACGTGGCCTAACTATAGTATCGGCCGAATCGGGCTGAGTCGTTAGCTCCTCGTGCTTCGACACGCTTTCCAGCCTTAGTACTTGCGCGCACACCCCTCTCGTGAACTTCACTAGGACTCTTGGACGTGCGATTTTGGGGTGGATTGGTGTACAGTTTCCGATGTCCGCGTGATCCATTCAACGATTGCGTTGAGTGACTATGTCGCACAGTGATGTGCGTGTCATTTCTTGCTGATATGTCGGCCACCGTTTTGGTCCAACAGAAGTTTGAGCTCTTACCGTGCCGGCGGTAGCGAGTACTGGCCAGGCACTGCGGCTGTTTTTTGCCGGACGATTGAGGTGAGTTCTGTCAATGCATCACATGTTGCAGAACTTTCTCCAGCAGCATGGCGTATCAACATTGCACAGCAAGCTAATATTCCATGTCTTCGTCATCTTTCTGCTCCCACGTTTTGTAAACCCTCTCAGCTTCCTCAGAATTAGATCCTGACGGCCGCATTGAAAAGGAACGCATGTGACCACGACGTCCGGCATATAGATGCCCTCGCGACTGCGCAGAAGCAACTTCACATGTCTGGTCGCCGGCTCCGACTTTGTACAAATATAAGGGTGCCTGGCGTCAGGGCCCATCTCACGCCGCGGGGCTACTAGTAGGAATGCCACGGCTGCGCAACCATGTACCCTCTCTTCGCCTCATATAAGATCCACAATTGTCAATTCTCAACAGCAGTTCTTACGCCCGTGAGCGGGATTGTATCTTTGACAGCTATAGGTCCCGAAGGCAAGTGATGCACGAATGACTTGGCAGTCGCGGTGTTCTGATGAAACACTGACTTATATTTCTCTCTAGATGGCTGCCATATTGTTGCGGGAACTCATCTACAAGGATATTTCCCGCACACCTCGACTGTCTTCCGCGCGAGGTCGGCAACGGAGACTAGCACACCTGCACTCCCTCGTTCAGAGAAGGCTAAGCTTGCCAGTGATGGACCGGAGGTTGAGCTCCTGAAGTCAGAAGGTGCGTCTTATGCGTAGAAATGTCTCGCTTTATGGATAAGATAATAGAGGACATCGCAAGGGCTTTGGTGACCGAGACCGAGGCCATGCGGAATGACCCGTTCTTTTGAAATATATCCTCGATCCGCCTGTGAGTCCGACTCCGTTCAAGAAATCAAATTCACTCTCTCAAACTGACAAATGTTTTGTAGGACACGCAAAACTCTTGGCGGCATGATGTGTACATGAGAGTTCTCAGAATCCGCGAGGCAGCGCTCTTGAAGCACAGGGTGCAGCTCGATCAGGTCTTGCAGGTTTACCACGGCGACGCTATAGCCGTTTTGTAAGTCATATATCTTCCTTTAAATTGAAGCTTGAGATCTCATCCGCTCCGCCCGCACACTAGCATACCCCCAGCGGACGCCTGCGGGCCTCCAAAGCCGTCGGAGCCGTGGCTGATACGCTTTCTCTCCCCCCTTGCGATTCTCACCAGCTCTCCACAACAGCGCCGCCGGTCCAAGGAAGTCCAGAGGAAGCTGATTGCCGCAGAAAATGAACATCTAGGTGACAAGAAGGACAAATATGTTTTTGCTCGGCCTGCTAGTTACGCACCCTGCATACCAGGGTCGTGGGTACGGCTCTGCGCTGGTGAAGGCTTTGGCATGGATGGTATGTTATGAATCTCGTATGGCTTGGATTGTGCCTGACGGTGGACGTAGGCGGACGCAGCAGAGCGACCAACATGGCTTATCTCAAGTAATGCTATCAACAATAAGTTCTACGAGTCCTTCGGATACAGGTCTGTCGCGGATATCGTCATCGGCGACGAAGACCCGGACTACGATGAAGAGCCTTTCATCATCTCTCTGGTCAGTTAATCGCCGCGAATGGATCGGAATGTTGCTGACCCGGTTCGCAGATACGCCAGCCTGAGAAGGTTTTTCCGGTGGATGAGAAGCGACGCTAGTGACGAGTCGGCAGTGCGTCTGTAGCTCGTTGGTACCTAACTCTCGAGCTCCTCACTTCTTCTCTGTAAACGGCACCACTACTATAATATCCCCGGTTAGTAGCACCGTGCAGGTGTGAGGCGAGCTGAGTAAGTAAGTAGTCTCAACGAGCCAGCTTTTAACGACAAGAACCGTGAAGTTCAGTCGTGTGTACCTCGATACCAGCGTCTCGGAGACGTGCCGCTCGGCCTCGAGTAACGACCGTCTTCCGCGCGAGGTCGGCAACGGAGACTAGTAGGCCTTCGAGGCAGTTTATGACAACTGTTCGGCGCTGTTAACGCGTAGCACGTGACTGTGATTTCGTCAAGTCAACTCTTGCCTCAGCCTGAGGAACTTTGCTCTGCATTCCATTTCGCTGCCTGATCGAGCCTGACCGCCAGTCACGAACAACGGTACACCGACAACGACAATGATAGCCGGGATCTGTACTCACGGGCCCGCCGGCTGTACGAGTACACGTACACGACGCAGGAGCCGGACAGTAAGTAGTATAACCGGGCTGAGAGTACAAGGAGCAGTTGCGGCTGCGCCTCAATGTACAAAATGAAGTATAACGATAATCAGAGATGCCCAACAAAAAGATGCCCAGGCACTCGGAAGAGAATAAGATAGGAGGAAGGATCCACGCGCCGTGCGACCGCTTAGGCGCCCGACGGGCCGCTCGGTGCGCCGTAGAACGAGTCCACCTCCTGGTCGTAGCCGCCGCGCCCGTGCGCGCCACGCGGGTACTGCACGGGCTGCGGGTGCGCGCGCACCTGGTTCGCGGGATCCGCGAACGGGTGGCTCGACGCAGACCCGCGGCCCGACGACGCGTGCGGCGACGGCACATGGCGCTCCTCGTACCCGCCGTACGCGTCCGCATCGCTGTTAAACGGGTTGTAGGTGTCCTGGTACTGCTGCTGCGGGTGCACGGGGTCCGCGAAGACCGTGCCGGGCGGGTACTCGATGCCGTAGTCCGTCGGGTTGTAGACCGCGCCGACCTGCGTCGTCTGCGGGGCGTATGCATGTTGCGCGTACGCAGTGCCTGCGTAGTCCTGGGTGTTGCCGTAGTGGACCGCGCGGTCGGGGTATGCGTCGGACGTGGCGGGGATCGCGTGCAGGTCCGTTGCGCTCGCGCCGAGCGGGCCCTGGCCGAGCTCATTGGTGTCGTTATGCTCGTGTTGGTCGTGTGCGCCATGCTGCTTCTCGAAGTACGCATGGTCGTCGTAGGCACGGGCGCGGCGGCGGCGGCGGACCATGGTGAGGATCAACGCGATGGCGAGGAAACCTCCCAGGATGCCGACGGTGGCGAAGGTGCCAGCGACGGCGCCCTTATTCGCGAAAAAACTGGTGATGCGAGGTCAGGGTGGCTGACGAGGTGTGCGGAGATGAAATCCATACCCTTTGGCAGAGGCAGCACTAGTTTCAGCAGCATCGACGGTAAGAGTTGAACCCTCGGCGTCGGTCGTCGGGAGGACATTGACGGACGGCGTGGCGACAGCAGGAGCAGTCAGCGACGCAGTGTTGGCAGGCAAGCTGGCCCGGGCGATCGAAGCCGAGACCGATGAACTACGCAAAACTTTGTGTCAGACAACCAACAGGGAACTGTGAACCACAAGAGCTTACCTGCATACGAAGTGACAGGAGCGCCAGCATGGCAAGGAAATTCATCAGCTTTGTTCGGACTCGCCACATATGTAGCAAATGACAGCGTACCTGGAAGAAGAGGATGCCGACGAGGAGGAAGAGGAAGAGGATGAAGATGACGATGAAGTGCTCGAGGACGAGCGGGTATCAGAAGAACTGGATGACTCAGACGTGGTCTTGGGGGCGGCCGAAGACGAGGAAGGAGCGGCCGAGGACGTGGGTATCGAGGCCGGGGTGTGCGATGTCGAAATGGGGGGCGTAGAAGAGGGTGTCTCCGATTCAGAATGGATGGGGGAGGAGGTGGACAGGACGGCGGAAGTCGGGGAAGACGGCGCCGCAGGGCCTTCACCGCCATCGCCATTGCCATTGCCATCGCCATTGCCATTGCCATTGCCATTGCCATTGCCATTGCCATTGCCATTGCCGTTTCCATTGCCGTTTCCATTGCCGCTTCCATTGCCCGCCCGCGCATGGGCGAGTCTGCGGTGATGCGTAATACCGCGTTTGTGGAAGGGGAGGGCGGGGGCGGCGGGCGGGACGTCTACGATGTTGTTCGTGCCATAAACGACGGTAAAAGAGAGTGTGCACAGGACGACAAGTGAAAAGACTGTGAGGACGCGGGATGCACTGGAGGGTGAACGCCGCATCGTTTGCGATCTTGGGGTTTTGAGGAGGGGGACGGGAGACGGGACGGCGAGGACGAGGACGTCGTCGGACGAGGAGGCTGGAAGAGAGACGTACGTGGGCGGAGGCGTACTATGCCCGTGTTGGAAAAGATATCCGCGCTGCCATCGGGAATCAGCCACAAGCGCCGTTACTTAACGTTGCCATGAGTCGCCTGACAAGTACTTGGCCGACACTGGATAACTAGTACTACCCACTGCAGTGCTGTCCTCGACGTCCCGACAGCATAGAACGGGCGGCTACAGCTTCATCCACGTTCAAGCATTTGATTATAGCTGCGTGCTCAATTAAGTATGCTATCGCCGATATATGCGCGGCGACGAAGCGCTCTAGCGCCCACGTAGATCATCAGTAACACAGCTTTCAATATTTGAGGAACATTGGGCTCGCACTGTGCAAAGTACGGGGCATTATACCATGTCATACATGTAGCATACGTATAATGAAGCTTCAAGAGGAGCAAGAGTAGCATGACCGCCCATCCTCGTAAATTATTTGTCCCGCATTTTCTTCAGTACCTTCAGCTCCTCAGGGCCTGACGCGGAGCGCAGCTCGACCGCGAGCTGCACGAGCTCACCCTCGTGCAGCAGGCGTGTGATATCCTTCGCAGACAAGTTGGTTGATCGACGGGAGGCCAGAGCGCGCTGAGCCTGGTGGGAGTGAGCACAATCCAACCGAAGCGCGGCAGCATTGATGCGCACCGGTGCTGCGAGGATCGGCCATACAGGCTTCACGCTTGCGATGGACCACCTTTGCAGGCCAATGTAATACCAACCAGTCTGCGAATTAGGCGCGTCAGCATAGTGTGTGGCCCGAGATGGGGAGCGGCGGACCTTTTTCGTAGAATATATGTACGTGTGCAGCGCGTCGTGCAGATCGCTGGCTTTGGTGATGTACGCGGCGACGTTTCGGATGAACTTGGTGCGGCCCCAGTCGACGATATACGGCGCTGCCGGGCTCTCGAGAAGCACGGGGTCGTAGAGGAACGCGGAGTCGCCTGAGATATGTAGGCGCAGACTGTCGCTTGGCAAACCTTCGAGACTGTAGAGCAACATCAGACGCAACCTCAAGACCGGAAAAAAAAAGGATAGAGGCGCGTACCCTTCAATAGCAAGCAGCTGTAACAGCAAATCAGCAACCGCCCTCGCACAGCAGCAGCACGACCCACCGTAGCCTCATCCAACCTCAACCGCTTCACGAGCTCCGCAAACGGCACGGGCCCCACCACCGACTTGGCCGTCGTCGGCGGCTTCGCGAAATGGATGCGCCACTTGGCGCGTCCGTCGGCGGCGGACTCCTCGTCGTGCACGGACATGCCGTCGCTCATCATCCCCGGGCTCATCGTGACCGACATCGAGCGGGTGGCGGTGGAGGGCCCTCGCACAGGGCTGCTGCCGAGCAGCGCGACGCTGAGCACGCGCGGCTGGGGGTGGGGGAAGCCGGGGCGGGTGCGCGCGTCGGTGAAGGGCGGGCCGAGGGTGCTCGTCGATGGGTGGGGTTGAGGCGACCGCGACGGTCTGGAAGCGGGCGAAAAGCTAGGAGATGAATGAGCGAAGGGGACTGAAGAGACGCGGCGGGGCTGAGGGGGCGGGGAGGGCCGCGGTGCGGAGGTGGCATCGGGGAAGGCATGGGTATCGGGGACGATGGAAGTGCGGCGTCGGGGGCTGTGGGGCACGGCGACTGAAGTCGGCGGTTCCAAAAGCGAGGGGGCGGCGGGCGCGTCTGCTGGTGGGCTCTGCCGTGTGCTGGCCGCGGTCGTCGATTCCGCCTCGTCCTCACGTATGTCATCCATCAAATTGATACCTGGGCCACCCTGCGCGGATACGCCTCGCATCAGACGCGGACGAATGGAAGGTAGTGGCACATACTCGTCCCTCGCTAAGGAGATCGCGGACGATTGCGCGCATGTTCTGCAGCTTGCGGAGCAGCGCATCCCGCTCGCGCACGAGCTCATCGCGCTCGGGCCCCATGGCGGCGACCTTCGCAGAGAGCCGCGCATTTTCCGCGCGCACGCGCCGCAGCTCGGCTTGCGTTCCCTCGAGCTCGTGCACGCGGCGCCGCAGGACGTCGTTCTCGTCCTCGATGGTGTGGATGGCCGTGGCGGTGCGCTCGTGCACGCGCGCGAGCGTGCTGGCGACCTCGGACAGCTGCGAGACGCGGTCAGCGTAGTTCGAGGCGCGCGAGGAGGAGATCGTGGCGCGCGAGGAGGACATGGATGTGGGATCATGACAGAGGGAGGTAAAAAGTATTGGGTGATCGAAGAGACGCGCACCTCGCTGCGCGCCCACTCGACGTCGGGATGTGTCGGCGGCGTCGCGTTGGCTGGGACGCCAGCGGCGTGCAGCATCGCGGCGAAGACAAACGCTTGCTCGTCGCCTAGCAAGATACAGCGAAGAATGTTTTTGGGTTTTTTGACCTTGTAATGTCCGCATACGCCGCTACGCGCCACGTGTTTTCAACCCAGCCGCGCTACGGTCGCGGCTCACTGCCACATCCCGACGGCCAGCGACGGTGAGCGCTGGAAATCGACAAGATTCGACATGAACATCCACAAGCTCCTCGTCGACGTGCACACCCATGTCTACCTCCCGCGATACGCCTCCGTCCTGCGCACCCGCGTCGATGTGCCACGCATCCTCACACGCACCACCCCGGCAGGCCAGACGGAGGACAGGCTGCTCATCCTCGACGACGAGCCCAGCGGCGGGCGTCCAGTCGGTGCCCAGGTGCGGCGCAGTCCTGTCGTGACGAGCCGCCAACCTGAAACCTGCACCAGTACTGGGACCGCGAGGAGAAGCTCAAGTTCATGGACCGGCACGGCATCGATGTCTCTTTTGTGAGGTGAGCACCCCCTCCAACGACCGCTCGAGGCATGGCACTCACTGCAGGCAGCTCCGCCAACCCGTGGCTCGACTTCCTGCCGTTCCACGACGCAAAGACACTTGCGGCGCAGCTCAACTCAGACCTCGAGGCGTACTGCGCGACATCGCCTGCCGTCTCCGCCGCCCCCGACGTGAAGCGCCTATATGGCTTCGGGCTGCTGCCGCTCGTGCCCGGTGCCCCCGCGTCTGAGCTCCCCGCCGCCGTGAAGCAGCTCGCCGGCGCGCACCCGCACATTCGCGGCATCATCGTGGGTACGCGAGGCGCAGGTGCCGGGCTGGATGACCCCGAACTCGAGCCGCTCTGGGCTGCGCTCGCGGAGACTGGGCTCGTGGTGTTTCTGCACCCGCATTACGGGCTGGGATCACAGGCATGGGGCGCGCAGGACAACGGCCATGTGCTCCCACTTGCTCTTGGATTCCCGTTTGAAAACACAACGGTGCGTGTTACGCTCCCGTGTGCTGCGGGGGACTGATGGCAGGTTATAAGGCCATCACGCGTCTGATCCTTGCAGGTGTGCTGGACCGCCACCCTGGGCTGCGCATCCTGCTCGCGCATTCGGGCGGCGCGCTGCCGCAGCTCTCGTCGCGCCTCGCGTCGTGCATCGACCACGACCCCGTCGTCGCCGGCCGCCTTGCGCACGACGCGCGGTGGTACCTCGGGCGGCTGTGGTTTGACGCCGTCGCGTACGGTGCCGCCGAGCTAGGCTTTGTCAGTGAGGCGATCGGCCGCGCGGATGCGTACGCCGACCGCGCGCGGGTGGGCGAGAGCGAAGCTCGGGCGGCTGGGAGCAGGCGCATGCTTTTCGGGACGGACCATCCGTTCTTTCCACCATTGAAGGAGACGGAGAAATGGAAGAGCGTCGTGGAGAATTTGGAGGCTATCAGCGAGGTGGGGTCCTGGTCAGATGAAGACAAGTCCGCGGTGCGAGGTGGGAACGCGTTACGGCTTTTTGGACTGTTATCATAGTTGTGATTCTTTTCGTGGCCACTGTCAGAAGTACAGAACAGAAATCTTCTGTGGGTAAGGTTAGCTACGGAGACTACTATGCGAAAAGGTAATTCAAGTTTGAGCCTGGTTTGTACGTCGACCGAGCTGCGGCCGTTCGGAGCAAACCGGCGGAGGTGCCACCGCTGGGTACGCTCCGCATCATGGCACTGGCATACGGATAAGGTCAGTGCTCGACTCTGATCTGCTCCGCCTCTGAAGTACACAACTGTTCTTTCAGGCTAAGGGAGTCAGCATTGGCGTATCCTTCGGAAGAAGTCGTCCACTTCGGTCGCGTTTCGCATGCCACGTTGGCTGGTATGATCTTTGGTGGCCGGCCGCCGCTGCCAGGTCGGAGGAGAGTGCCCGTCTTCCACGGTGGCATCTTGGTACACAAGTGAGTGGCCACTGAACAATTACTGCAGCCACCTGTTGACTGACTGCGGCCGCAAATTACGCATAACCGCCGCCGCCCTCCTGCGGTGTTGGGTGACTGTGACTTTGCTGCGCAATTCTGGCCACATTCGAAGGTAATTCAGCTCAGTCCAAAAGGTTGAACGGAGTCGATCACTCTGCAGGACGGAGTATGACTACCTGTGAGGACTCTGAAAGATAGCTTCGCAACTCGAAACGGGAGAGGTTCCATGATGTTGGTCCTTCTGCCCATGGTTTGCGTGAGATCTGCTGTAGCAAGAGGTAATCTATCCCAACTCCTCACTGTTGAAAAAATTGAAAATGCAGTGTAACAGGGGACCGAGACCTGGCGTGCTCCGTCCGTTGACAGCCAGCGTCGAGGCAACGGTGATGCCCATCTGCCGGTCCGGGAGGTGGTTCATGTTGCTCGTGCGGTTTATTTCTATTTCTAATTGAGGGTAGTACTGCGTCCGCGCGATGGAATGCAGATAACGGGCTCCGCGAGTCGCATTGTCTGGTCGTTGCATCGCCCTGCCGGTCCGACTGCATTCGGCCCCGCGTTGCCTACCTTCCACCCCAACCTAAACGCGATCACGGGACGTCTCAAAACTCGCGGTCTTCCACTTCCTCCCTCTCCCTCATCCACACGTCGGTCACTTGTCCCCCTCCCCCCAGCCGCTTTACCTTACGATCACAAGCCGTCAGACCTTCTCGCATGCAATGGACTTGTTCTACTGCCGCGCAGAGTCTCCGATTGCACGTCCAGTCAGCCCCATCCAGCCAGACCACATGCCGCAAGCCCGTCCTAGCACGGGTACAAGACATTCAACCCCCACCTTCCAGTACAGCTTTCCACGCTATGGCCTCTCCGATCACATTTCCCCCCGCACCACCGTCGTTCGCGAGCCTCGATCTCGGCACCTTCAATTTAGCTTCAACATCCGCTTCTAGCTCTTATTATCAGCAAAGCGGAGTGCCGATATTGGAGGACCACTACGCGTGGGGCGACGGTGCTATGCTTCCCGTAGCAGCACATCCACACGACGACGGAGGCATGCCACCGCCTGATTCGCCTGCTTTCGTGGCGCCGCAAGCGGCGACATTCCTCTATGGACATGTCACCAGCATGAGGGGTCGAGCAACTGCCCAGCCCTTCGTTTCGGCAATGCCACTCCCATCCGGGACAGTGGTAGCCAGTAGCGAAGCCGTGGCTGTCGGAGCACTCCCAGCTACCTTTGACGTGTTGGCGTCCGGCAGCAGTTCTACAGGGTTTCGCAGCCACGAGACTACTCGCACAGGGCAGAGAGGCCCCGCCGCCGTCTCACGAGCATCGCGGTACAGCTCTAGTACTGATAGCAAGGCGAGGACTATGAGGGATGAAAAGGCGCGTGGGATGTCTACTGCACACTCGTCATTTCATCTGATGCACCTACCCACATGTAGGACACCATGTCCGCCGAAGGCGTGACCGCTCCGGAAGCGATGCAAATTTGTTGCAAGGGTGCTAAGCCATGCAACCTTCCATCTCACCAGTTCACGCAAGCCCACATCAGTGGGCTCCCCCGTGCAGTGCAAGATGAAGTGCCGATGTATGTCTGCAATAACTACAAGACATGTGGCACAAGGTACGCGCCTGACTGTATCTCATCGCGCTTACGGAAGGTTTGCCCCTAGTTCCATGAGAAAGTCGGACATTCGCACGCATCAGGATCGTCGCTGCTACAAACATCTCCCCAAATCAGAGCGAAAGACGCCCCTATTGAAGAAACGGACTTGTACCACGCCCGCCAGGTTTCTATCGATCCCATGGCCGACACCACCGTCAATCTGGCCGTCGTTCTCGGCTGGAAGACGTACATTCCGAATTCCGTAGCTGGAGGGTCTCGTCGACTGGCTGGCCTTTCCCCCCGGCCGCGTCCGCACCCCCATCGCTGTATCCAACTGACGTTGGTACACCGTCAGTTGGATACACCCTTGGTTTCAGAGCCAGCTTCAAAGCGCCACGGGTGGGAAGCCAGCAGATCTCCCGCTTCTACGACATCGGGAGTTGAGGGACCAGAAACGCCGCAGGAGTACGTGGACGCCTACGAGACCGCCTTGCCCTCCCATCCGGCCGCAATGGAGCGTCTCATGCCTCCAGAGCTCGGCGAACCTGGGGTTGCTGCTCCGCATTACGGAGTTGCAGGTGGATGGCAGTCCGTTGCGGGCGACTCGCCGCAAGATTACTTGACATCGCAGTGGCTAGACTCGGTCGCCGATCAGGATGACAAGATGCCAGTGCATCAGTACTTTCCTCGGACCCCTGAATTGCCCTGAGATAACAATTTCAGGGCGATCAGGACCCGTCAGCTGCGTCAGAGCTTTCAGAGCTCTTCCAAGGTACGTCATTTTCCAGAGCTCGACCCCGGGTTGGCGACGTTGCGTCCCTCTCGCGAGCGTTCTATACATTAGCACAAAAAAAAAAACAGTTTATTAAGCACACCGTGGGGCAAGTGTAGTAGATAACAGCTGGTAGTAGTACCGATAATATATGAAAGATGTATCCCTGATTGTTTAAGCCCGCCAATACAACCGTCAATGAGCGTGCCAACGCGTATTGCATGCGCGCCCTAATCCTCGACATCCGAAGGCGGTGCGATGGGACTGCTCGGGTCGCACGCAAAGAGGGCAGTGTCTAATTCGTCTGCCTTGCTGGCCCTGTTATTGGCGGACTTCCCGCGCTCGTTCGCCGCCGCAAAGGCGTTGGCACGCTCGAGGAACCGAGGGAAGCGGCCCTTCGTCTCGAGCTTTTTGATGGGTCCCTGCAGGTAGGACAGCGTGAGCGCGCCCGCATTGAGGTTCGAGAAGTCAAGCATCTTCATGTGTAACCCTGATTTCCAAGCCAAGACTGCACGATGAAGCTGCGGGAAAAATGAGCGAATAACAGAGCCGAGGTTGGTGACAACTCACTGCAGCGGAGGCCAATGCGAGGGCCGACGCCGGGGTATCCTCGATCACGTAGCAGCTCCCTTTGATAGACTTGAGATGGTGCGAAAAGACCTCTAGAACGTAGTCCGACATCAGAGCACCCGTCGGAGGCTACAGGTGGGTGTACAGGGTCAGGACAGATGTGATACAAAGACATACAAGCACGCACCGTGGCCATAGGTTCTGCCCAGATCCATTCCTGCTGAAAACGAGCGATGAAGGCCTTGATATCCTTCTTGCTACGCGCAAGTGCTGTGGCAGTGGTTGCAGAACTCCGGGCTCTTGGTGCGAAGCGACGGATAATCTCGTTGCGGATGACCGTGTCGGCTTTGATCTGAAAGTATGACCGCCAGTCATGCATCTTCTGCCGCGCCTGAAAATATGACCCGGTAAGAACATTATGTCGTACAAAAGATTGCGCGCACTCACACAACGATACAGCGCGGTGTTCTTGTGAAGCGTGAATGTCGGGTAGCGACAAACATCCCGGACTAGTCGTTCCAACTCGTCGAAAAACTTGGTATCCCCCTGATCCATCTCCCACGGCTGCTCGAGAACCCCGTAAAGCTCGCGCAGGCTCGGAAGGATGACCGATTCGAAGTGTGGCTTGACGAAGTCGGGTATGTTCTCCGCACTGGCTGACTTCTCATCGGGCACAGCTCTCTTAGTGCGGCGAGGTTTCTTGGGCAGGTTTTCCTCTTCGTCCTCTTCATCATCTGACGCTACGACCACAATCTACATC
Source organism: Auriscalpium microsporum (assembly GCA_019914985.1). Lineage (NCBI taxonomy): Eukaryota > Fungi > Basidiomycota > Agaricomycetes > Russulales > Auriscalpiaceae > Auriscalpium > Auriscalpium microsporum. The sequence continues at coordinate 42,783 of JAHLMG010000016.1, read as the reverse complement.
CCGGTAAGTAGATGTCGCCAGAAGCTCCCATAGAACTCACTTCAAAAGTTCCAGACTCCTCTGTTTGCACCACGTCATCGCGACTCGTGGTGACATCCGCATCTTGAAGCCCCTCAATGTCGTTGGCTTCCGAAGAGCGCCCTGTTGTTTTGCTGCTCGCCTCAACGGCGGTATCCCAGCCGCTATCAAGGCCTTGAACGGTGCGTTTCAATTTCTTGTATCCAGCTCTGCGGTCGTCACAGTCAGTCATACTCAATGTCTCGTACGCAGTGTACTCACTCGTCGCGCGCTTCCGCCACAGCAGACTTGCGTTTCTTCAGCGCAGGCAACTGGATGTCGCTCTCGAGGCGGTGATCGTTAATGGCACCTCGAATGATGTTGGTACGAATTTTCTTCTTCTCCGCATCTGTAGGCTGATGGGAAAATGTTGCGTCAGGCGCTTGCACTTGCGCTGTGCGAAGAACACAGACCTTTTTGGGACGTGAAGCTGCCTCGTCACGGTCCTCTTCCTCCTCGCTGTCACCAGGCTCCTCTCCGTACGCATCGTCTTCCCGACTGCGCCGTGCGTGCTTATCCATCGCGGCGGCGATGACCTTCGCACCTTGGCTCTCTCTCTGGCTTTTCAATTCGGTGCGTGCCTCCTTAGTCTTCGCCTTCACGTCCTTAGCGACGCGCTTGATTTGTGCCGCGGCTTGGATGTCGTCCTTCGTCTTCTTCTCAAGGCCAGCTTTCTTTGCAGGGTTCTTCTCATTCGACGGCCGGGTCGCATAGCGGTGACTCGGAGGCTCCAGGCGACTGGGAGTGTCGTCAACATGTCGCTGGGCATCAACATAGGGTATGTCGATGTCATCTGTGATGATGACGTGAGCAAATACTGACAGGCGAACCTTTTTTTTACAAGCGATAGAAGCCCTACCATCACGCGCCATGGGCTGCGAGTTTTGCGACATTTTTGACGCCTGCGTTGTCCCCACGCTGCGCGCCTTAATTCGTGGCTTCGGCGGCATGGAGAGTGAGTGAGGAGGGAGAAAAAGGACACCGTGTGTGGTTGTCAGGGAGAGGAGGGCTGGGTATCCAGCGGAGTGTTGAAGGCAATATTTGTGAGTGTTTTGCTTCGGGTTGGCAAAAAATTGGGCTGACGCGTCTTCCAGACTACTTACTTTCCGTCCAACATCCTCGCTTCAATGGCATTTTTTTGTACCTCCTGCCATACATCTTTTCCAACACGATCTTACTTGGCTAGCCATTTCAACCGCATTCATCGTCATCCGAAACCACCGCATTTGCCCTCCAAATACCGTTACCACCCGCACTTGACCGGTACGTTGTGTCTCTCCAGTTCACCTCACCAAACTATTTGCTGATGAGCTGCCGGCTGTTAGCACGGCCGTGCGATGAGAACGGCACATTCCTTCCTCCCGGGTCACCGCCGCTTCCCCCCGATGAACACGTTGACTGGACACCTTTCGATGATCGGCCATCGTTTGAGTTCGCCGAGCTGATGTTTGAGAAATCTCAATCGTCACAGGGAGATATCAACCAGCTACTGAAAATTTGGGCTGCGAAGGCGATCCTTCATGGCCACGATGGTGAATTTTTCCCAGACTACGCGTCGCTTTTGAAAGCAGTCGACAGCATCTCTGTTGGGGTGGCTCCGTGGCACTCTTTCAAGGTCAAGTACTCTGGGCCAACCACTCCGGAGTCGCCGTCGTGGCACCACGAAGAATATGTTGTCCACACGCGCGACATTCGCACTGTACTCCATAACATGGCTGGCAGCCCTGATTTCAATGGGAAATGGGAGTCGCGTCCCTATCAGGAGTACCGGAATGGTCAACGGCACCTTACAAATCTGATGTCCGGCAACTGGGCTTTCCGACAGGCTGTAAGTCATATTTTTCACCGTTGCTGCCCGCTATTAAGGTCTTATATCATACTTCAGGATAAAGTGGCCGAAGATCCCGACACGCATGGCGCCATGCTCATGCCTGTAATTCTCGGGGCTGACAAGACCACAGTGTCGGTTGCGACAGGCAATACGGAGTTCCATCCGCTCTATGCCTCACTAGGGAACGTCACAAATGAGTTACGACGGGCACATCGTGACGCCGTTCTGCCGATAGCCTTCCTGGCCATACCAAAATGTTCGTGTCGTCATGACATCAAGTCTTCTGTACTGATGTGGTTTTCTCCAGCCTGGCGAGAAGAAGACGACACGGCCGGCTTCCGACTTTTCAAGAAGCAGCTCTACCACGCGTCTATCGCCCGGGTCCTTCGCCCAATCGAGCAATACATGACTACGCCGGATGTCATTCTCTGCCCCGACCGCCACTACCGTCGCGCGATTTATGAGATCGGGCCTTTCATAGCAGATTATCCAGAGCAAGTTGTATTAGCCGGAATCGTGCAGGACTGGTGTCCAAAGTGCGTCACAACATCCCTCACGACTACTAGTTGCATACTGACAAGCTGTTCTCCTAGATGTCTCGCGCACCCGGATGACCTTGACAACATCGGATCGCCCCGGTTTCGTGAGCACACGGAGCATGCAAAGGCGACATACGATGCGGTTACACTGTGGGACGTCTTCGGAATTGTTAAGGGCGTCATGGTGCGTCCGGTCATGTCTCTTTCGTGTTCTTGTTTACCTGAGCGCGGCAAACTATAGCCATTCACGCACCGTTTTCCCCGAGCGGACATACATGAACTTCTTACACCAGATCTACTGCATCAAGTGATCAAAGGGACATTCAAAGATCATCTCGTGACGTGGGTGCAAGAGCTTGTCGAGCAGAATAACACCAAGAAGGATGCCAAGCGCATCATGGATGATATTGACCGTCGGTAGGTTCTTTAAGTCATGACGATGCCATCTTTCCTAATATGATGGCCAAAGTATCGCCGCTGTCCCTGCCTTTCCCGGCCTACGACGTTTCCCTCAAGGACGGAATTTCAAACAGTGGACAGGCGACGATTCCAAGGCGCTGATGAAGGTAGGCGTAACATGATACGAGCCTGCTGATGTGATCTCATGAAGCACCGTGCAGGTCTTTGTTCCTGCAGTCATTGGCCACGTCCCTGACCGCGCAGTTCAAGCAATTGTGGCGTTCCTCGACTTCTGCTACTTGGCGCGGCGATCGTCTCACAATCCGGCATCTCTTGCTTCCATGGAGCACGCGTTAGCACGATTCCATGAACATCGGGAGATCTTTCGAGAGGAAGGCATCCGTCCGGATGGCTTCTCGCTTCCCCGACAGCACGCGCTCGTCCACTACGTTCGAGCAATCAAGCTGTTCGGCTCTCCGTACGGCTTATGCTCGTCGATCACCGAGTCAAAGCATATCCACGCCGTCAAAAAGCCATGGCGCCGCTCCAGCAAACACCGCCCGCTTGCGCAGATTCTCCAAACGAATGAGCGCATGGACAAACTCGGGGCAGCACGCGTTGACTTCGGAAGCCGCGGCATGATCATGGGCGATGTGCTCACGGCGGCGTTCCGTGAGATGGGGGTATTCCTCGACGATATCTACGACGACGACGACGACGAGCTAGAGCCCGGTGAAGTTGCGGCAATCGATGGAGGGGGTCAGGGTGATGTCGGGGACGTTGACGAAGAAGCCGAGCCGCTGACTGTGAAGCTGGGGAAATACGCAGGTGTGCTTCCAGTCTTGCGTATAATGATCCTTTCTCTGACCTAAGCTTCCTAGCTGGGATGTGCTCCGTTGCATACATGGCCGACTCGCTCGGGGAACCTATCCTCCTCACCAAGATCCGACGCTTCTTATACGGCCAGATCTACCCAGATCCAGATCTCCCGCCTGACGCTGTCCCCATCGACGAGCTGCCAACCTTCGATGGCAAGCTTTTCATCTATCACAATGCGCGGGCAACGTACTTCGCTCCCAGTGAACTCGCCGGACCTGGCGGGATGCATACGGAGGTCATACGGAGCAATCCGTGTTGGTATCAGCAATACGAGCGCCGCGATACGGTTCTGGTTCAGCATGGTGACGACGACGATATCATGGGCGGTCTACTAGTCGCTCGGGTCCTTCGATTCATGATGCTCACTTGCCATGGCATAGATTACCCGTGCGCTCTCGTCGAGTGGTTTCTTCCTCTCGGCAACATCCCTGATCCTGTGACAGGAATGTGGATAGTACGGCCTGAGCGGGTAGGTGGGCGTCGCCCCATTGACATCATTCATCTCGATACGATTGTTCGGTCATGTCATTTGATTGGTGTGTATGGAAATGCTCATATACCTCGTACTTTACAATTTTCGCAGTCGCATTCGGCTTTCAAAGCTTTCTATGTTAACAGATATGCAGATTATCACATTACGATTCCCTGAGTTTACGAAGTAGAATCGTTTACTAGGGGGTTTCTTAAGTCGGTGCCTGCATCTATTCCGTCATAAGTTGCCGGTGCCGGTTTGATCGCCGGTTTGATTACCAGTGCAGTCCGGCCGGCCCGAACGTGCCAGAGCAACGCCATCAAGCACGTGCCCGCCCCGTTGCCAGCGTTCCCGCGCCTGTCGTCACCGGCGCCAACGCTCCCCGCCGCGCGCTTAGGGTCGTCGTCGTCGACGACGACGACGAGCTCGACATTCCCCCCGTCCCTTCCCCTGTATAGCAACATGTATATATCAATCGAACCGTATTGACAAGGCGGATACGATGGTGCCATTATCTAAGCAAGCAAGGTGCGGGGGGGGGGGGGGGGGGTAGATTGGCGGGGTGCTCAAAACAAACCAATGTCACGTGCACAAGAATTTGCGGCGCTGGCGGCATAGCGGTTCCAGGCGCTTTGCAGAGAGATGCCGCGGTGCCTTTCCCGGACCGCTGGTACCTGTCCCGCTCGCTGCGCCAAGCCTCGTCGTCGTCGACGGCGACGACGAGCTCGACATTCCCCCGTCCCCTCTCCTGTATAGCAACATATGTATATCAATCGATCCATATTTACAATGCAAATAAGATGGTGCAGTTACCTAAGCAAGCGGCGCAGGGTGGAAGGTGCTACAGAGCAATTTGCGGGGTGTTCAAAAATGAACCAATGTCACGTGCGCGAGAATTTGCGGCGCCGGCGGCACAGCGGGTCCAGGTGCTTTGCTGAGAGATGCTGTGGCGCCTTCCCCGGACCGCCGGCACTAACCCCGCTCATCGCTCCAAGATGCCGCCATCCGTGTTCTTTGTCTCACCACCACCACCACCCGTTGATGGGTACCAGCCGGTAGTAGGGCGGTAAATGTCTTGTATACCTGTCCCTAGAGCGCAGCGCACGGTACCGTTGTGTGTGTGTGAGGGGCGAGTCGTCAGTGGTCCCGAAGTCTCTGGGGGCGTCTCCGAAGTGGGGGAAAGGTGTTCGAAAGGCAAAGGCAATGTGTTCGGGAGTGATCCGAAATAGGAAGGACAGGGAAGTGGGGGGATGTTACGATCTGTGTGTTCGGAAACAATGTGTGGAGCGTCGAACGTTCGTGCGGTGTAGGCGAAGTTGAAAGCCGAAGTGTCGAAGTGTCGAAGTCGAAGTTGAAGTGTCGAAGTTCCGAGGTTGAAGTCGAGGTTCCGAAACGTCGAAGTCGAAGTCCCGAAGTGGAAGTGGAAGTGTTGAAGTCGAAGTGGAAGTGTCGAAGTCCCGAAGTCGAAGTTCAGGTTCCGAAATGTTGAAGTCGAGTCGACGTCGAGGTTCCGAGGTCGAAGTCAAGGTGCCAAAGTCGAAGTCAAAGTGCCGAAGTCGAATTCGAAGTGTGGCAGTGACGAAGTGGTGAAGTCTGGGTTGGAATCGAAATCGAAGTTGAAGGGCAAAGGTGGATGCAGAATGAGAATAGGATACGTGCGTCGAAGGCGAAGTCAAAGTCAAAGGTGAAGGCGAAATCGAAATCGAAATCGAAATCGAAGTCGGAGTCGAGATCCGAAGTCAAAGTCAAAGTCGAGGTGTCAATCGAAATCCAAATCAAAGGTCAAGGTGGAATCAAAATGAGAATAGGATACGTGCATCGAAGGCGAAATCGAAATCGAAGTCGGAGTCGAGTTCCGAAGTCAAAATCAAAGTCGAGATGTGAATCGAAATTGAAATCGAAGGTCGAGGGTGGAATCAAAAGGTGAATATTATACGTGCGTCAAAGGCGAAGTCGAAAGTTGAAGTCGAGATCCGAAGTCGAAGTCAAATACTATACGTGTGGCATGCGGCATGCGGCATGCGGCGAAGTCGAGGTTGAAGTCAAAAGGTGCGAAGTCAGAAGCGCTTTGACAACACATGTGGTCGAGGAGAGGCTCTAGCGAGAGTCTCGAGATGTGGGGGACAAAGGGGGCATAGGATATGATCAGGGGGATTGATCTGATCCCGAATATCGTACTAACGAGGCCTATATATACTACGAACAAGTCCGAACTAATATACAACCATGAGAACAAACCAGAGTATAAGTAGAACAAAACACGAAGCAAGTGGGTCAAGATCACATGTAGTGAGTGAGTCGCAATCAAACAGTAAGTCAAACACCATTGCTAGAGAGCCTGAGAAGAGTAGAAATGAAACATAAGATGATGAAACATAAGGGACTCCACTGTCGAAATGTGCGCCTAACTTCGAATATGTTCTGAAGTCGCTGTGGTGATCGTGCGAACTTCCAAAGTATTGTGTTGCGTAGCGGTTCGAAGTGGTTAGGAACGCTTCGAAGCACATCTGGAGGGGTAGGAATAGAGCCGGAATGGGGGGGACAATACTAGGAATGAGGGGGCAATGTTCTGGAGTTGACATGGCCTAGGTGCGGCGCAGCCTAACAATCTCGTGGAGTGTTTCAACTTTCGATCATGTTTGAGGCGGGTCTGATGATGATGGGCCTTCGAAGTCTGGACCGAATCACGTGCGGGCACTTCGGAAAGATCCGTGGAGGCTGTGCTAGCGGGCCGGGAGCGGTGCGAGTTCGAAAGTCGAAGTCACGTGACTTCGAAATGAACCACTCGACTTGTCTAAAGTTTGAAAAGTGAGGTGATATCCTCGCCCAGCTCAGAACCAGGTGTATCATCGTCCTTCCTCCGGGATGTTTACAGTCCCCACGCGGTCCCGATGTGGGCGCCTGACAGTCGCACGGCTCCCACGCCTGCACCGCCACCGCACGCGCCCGTGCCCTCCCGCACGCCCACACATTTTTCCCCCGCCGTCGAGGACCCCGCGCTGTGTGAGCCCACCTCTGGACAGGTCCGCGCCTGTAACCCACCCGCGACTGTGCCGCCGCTGCATGGGCGAGGCCATCGACTCTCAGGCTGTGCATGAGGCCGTCAACTCTCAGGATGTGCGGTTTGGGGGTCATCCAGCATCGGGTCAAGGCTACCTGGGTGCGGCACTGTGTGCAAGACAGCCTTCGCACGCACGCGTGTTCATGTTTATACCATCAACGTGCATGATCTCTGCAGTCTGCACACCGTCGGCAGACGTTCTGCGATGCCGCAACGCCAGGCAGCACCTTGCACACCGGCGCGACGAACCGACTGGACAGTGCCCTCAGCCTCCTACACCTGCTAAAGCTCTTAGCTGGGTTTTGCTTGCTATGTGCGGGAGGTGATGCGGCTGCGAACATGTACGGCTGCGCGGTCGCCCCAGGTGCTTTCAATCCTACGAAGTTGGCCGCGCATCTCTGACTTTGTCCTCAGCGCCAGGCTCGCCGTGCTCAAGGCCGTCTTCCACCCGGCGCTCCCGCACGCCGTCCCTGCGCCCTCCACCTGCAACTTTGTGCGCTATTTGCCACCGCCACCCATGCACCTGCGCGCTGAAGTCCATGCACCTCACGCCGCAATTGTTTCGCCCGCCCAGCACACCGCCCTCTCTGTGCATCAGCACAGCATCAGTACTTCCCAAAATGGCTGACTTGGGCTGACATGTTCTGACTTTGCTGGAAAGCTCTGAAACGCTGACGCGTGACATACCGTTACAGCCTGCCATTGCAGCGCGATTGGTGTCGCAGCCATCTCCTGGTACTGTACCAGCAGCCGCAAAGGTATTCTATTTTGATGTCTATAGACTACTCTAGAGTCTATGGAAAGACCTATTATGTACATGTCTTGCGTCCATGTGGGCCATCCGCGCCAGCAGGGCCGTGCTCGGTATGACACTGTCAGTGAGGCAGACGGTGGGTGAGGGCTATCGTAGCGAACGGCTACACGCCACCGCGCAGGGCCTTCTGGATGCTGCAGACATGGAGGATGTGGACCAAAGGCGAGCGCGGGGTTGGGCGGGAGGAGGAAGTCATGTGGCATGGGGGTGTTGCTCGTCATGGCATCGTCACAGTGGCGGTCGGGGTTGGCAGCAGATTCAGGGCGATGGGGGAGCAGATGGCGGACGATGCACCGCTCATCAAGCTCATACCCGCCGAGAGCTCAGCGAGAGTGCGGGCGCAACTGTGTCGCGTCTCCCCAGCCAACGTCACGGACCGCAATGTGCGTCAAGTCCACATGGCCCACACCTGCCCGGAGAGCTGCACGACGGTGGGTTCATCCAGGTGGTTGCGGTCGCGCAGCAGCGCGAGCACGCCCACGCGCCGCCCACAAACGAGCAGTCCGAGCCAAGCTACGCGCCGGGTGAGGATTTCTGTCTTGTCGTGGCAGAAGCGCAGTGCGGCGAGCTCCGTGTCGCGCTCGTCCGTGGGCAAGGGCAGCTTTTTCTGGGGCGTGGCGGGGACTCGTGACGCCTCGGCCAGCTGCAGCTGGCTAGTTCACGAGCTCCTTGTTCGCCTCACGCAGCATGCGGAGTTCTTCATGGTTGGCGCCAGACTTGCTCTACATCTCGATCATTCCATCCTCGAGGCTTTTGAGCTAGACATGCGAGGCTGGAGGCAGGGAGCACAGGGCTCTCAGAGGGTCGAGCGGGGGTAGATGTTGGCTATTGGGTCATGGTACTGGCTGTGCTATTGCGCTCTAAGCACACTGGCATGGCGGTGCTTGTTCGAGAATATTCCTGCAAGTTGACGCGGCCGGAAGAGTGTAGATATGGGTCTGGTGATGTGCAGTGAAGATGGGGAGAAGAGGTGGCTGCGGGTTGCGTACCTGGTCGATTCTACAACTTCCCTACTTCCTCCTCTGGACGGCACTGGAGCCCCTCTACACCTTTCAACGACACGTTTGGGAGTATGCTGGGTACGGTGCATGAGAGCATCAATCGGGGGAGACAGGTGCGCTGCCAGTGAGTAGGTAAGTAGTATGTCTGTAAGTACCCATGATGCTGACTGATTTACTTACCAAAACTGGTCACAATCTCCCCATAGGACGCTCAGTGATGGTAAGGTGAACTTGGTGAAGGTTCTAAAAAGGGATGAGTATGATTACCAGTGCGTAGCGTGTAGTAAAGAGTGAGAGGTCAACGAGGGTGTTCGACTTGTCGTCGCGCGAGGAATCGAACTGTGTGCCATGTGTGACTTCTGACATATGGACGCCCTGACCTGCCCTGACATCACTGACTCATTGATGTCAGAGCATCTCAGAGCTCTGAGGAAAGTACTGATGAGCACGTGCCAGCTTTGCGCATGACCACGCCCTGCTCCGCATTGCGCGCACCAATGATTCACGGTGTTGTGCACCTGGTAGGACTAATTATCTATGTGTCAGTTGTGCAGGCGCCGTCCTCTGTGGCCATGCCAACCAGCACCACAAGCAATCAAGGTCACCACATCTTCCACAGCCGTCTCTCCATTCCCTGTAACTTCCTCTGCAGCACCCGCACAATCTCCTGCGCACGCCGGCCTTCAACACACCTCCACTGGCCTCCTCAGCTCACCCTGCTGCCTTCACTGTTGGCCGTTCATGCTACAACGCTTGGCACCGCGTCTCCTCGCCGCAGGGTGAGCATCACCACCATGACCACAATCACCATGGCAAGGACCACGGCAATGACAAAGATGAAGACAAGGAGGACCGTATTGTGCCGCCGGCTGTCGCTCGCATCTGCGTAGCGCCGCACAGCGACTCCTTCGCATGAGCTGTACGCACAGCACCTGTTTTGTGGTCCCTTTTATTGGCCCAGTCCTGAATTTCTTCTCTCGCTTTCTTGACGACGTGCAACAAGCGCGTGCGCATGCATGCATACTAGACCACTGTTTGTCCACCACCCACAGCTGCAACGCCCTGCGCGTCTTTTTCACCTGCACCTTGCAATCGCCATCGACATCGCATTTTGCCCTGACCTTCGCAGCCCCCGATATGTGCTCGCAATGCGCCACCGTCCATCCTGCTTCTTTAGCTTGGACCCTTGTTGCAAGCTGTCTCCCAACCCGCGATGTGTCTCTGGACAACAGCGCACACGACTGCACTGGACAAGTGTCCCAAGTGCCAAGCGGACAACTCTGTAGGCGCCATATTACCCTGGACAAGGCACTGCAACGACGCACAGTCTCAGCGCGTCACCAAGTGTCTTCAAGATCGCCCGGCGCGTGCGTATAATCTGGATGCCTCGCGGGCCGTGCAGCCACACGCCGGTGCTCACGCGCACAGCTGGAAATTACTTGACAAGGTGTGCAACACTGCGCACACTGTGTGACCAACGCAGCATTGCTCTGAGAGACCCCAGCTCCTAGATACGTACCTCGTCACGTTGTACATAATTTATTCAACTAACCTACTTGATCTTAGAAGATGTGTGCAACATCATGCAGCTACGGGCTACGTCATTGCTGGACGTGCAGTGGCGGCGGCCTATGCCAACACTCCTAAGTCCTGCACCAGCTCCTGGATGCACCTCAATGAGGCCCACGGATGTGTGGGCCACGTTCAAGACGTCGCTCACGCATCAGGCTGGGCAAGTGTGCATGCCGCCAGGCATGAACAAGGCCGTCAACACGCGCTGGATGGGATCTGAGCGCGACACGGGATGCGCCTCTGGACCATGGTGCGCACGACTGGAATGGTGCGCACCGTGGACAAGGCACATCAAGGCGCGACTGGATGCCCAATGAGGCGTTGTGACCGCGCCTTCGCAACTCGGCATCATGGTGGGAGCTCACCGGGGTGGACCCGTGCTCAGTGATGGCGCACACTGTGGACGAAGTGCACCAAGGCGCGACCACAGACGCGAAGGAGACGAGTGAGAGGGTGTGGGTGTGGCCTCACAGCAGGAGCACAGTGCGTAGATAACGGCGGCGGCGGCAAGATATATGCACGGCGCGATGTCGCACAGGTCGGCGCGGGGGCGAGAGCACGAGCTGCTGGTACAATGCACGCATGGAGCACATTGTCGGGCAGCGCATCGCAGTACCTGCAACATGATGTGGAAGGGGGCCCGGGGGGCTGGGAGGAATGGACTGGTCGGCGTGTATGGCATAAGTAGTCAAATATATGCGCTGAGAATCAATGTACTGCCTACAGGCGATGTCTTGTGTCTCAAGCAGCGAGGGAGAGCACGACAGAAGGCCGCCACACACATGCTTGGCGTGGGGCTGCCACGTCTTGCAGCGCCTGAGCTGCTATATGTACAACAAAGAGGCACCACATGCTGATGGTCTTGTGACTGCATTGCCTTGCATATGTGAGAGATTTCAGGAATCGTACTGCCATGCTCAGCAATGGCTCTCTAAAAGCTAGTACATGAACTTCTTAGACAGTAATATAGTATATTATCCAGATGGTCATCTCACGAGGCGCCGTTCGACACTGGAAAACTCTGAACTCTACATTTCAGAGGTGCCCGGTTATTTTCAGAGGCGTGTCAGCTTTCTCAGGGATATCAGCACAGGTCAGCGCGGTTCAGAGATTTTGGGAAGTACTGATGTGGGCTCAAGCGACTGGTGGAACAGTGACCTATATTGAGCCACCACAGTCGCGTTCCCTCTTTCTGTGTGTTATTTCCTCGTACTTCATGCCGTGCGTGGGACTTCTGTCTGTCCTGATAGTTCTACATTTCGTATACTGTCCCTTTCTATGTCTCCCTTACTTCACTTGGACTTCATGTTTGCCGTGGCTCATTGTACTACATGTTACGCGCACTTACTAACACACACGACGTCAGCCGCAGCTCCGTATATTTTTATATATGCTATATTGACTTCCGGACGCTGAGGCATATCTACACGCAGGTATGTACAATGTGGTCTACGCATCCTGATGGCGGGCGCAGATCATCAAGCAAAGTTGCGCTTGATGTCCTCCGCAGCGCTAGATAAAATGCGACGCTCAGCAATGCACTTCTAAAGTCACGTCGCGCAGAACTTACATGGGTAGACTTGCATTCTGGAGTTTGTGAATTAAGCTACGCAATCCGAGCGCGGCGCTTACCGCCTGATTCGCAGGCGGGTCCTGTGTGTCTTCATACGTCGCCTGAATCCCCTGCGGCAGGCCCACTGCGCTATCCACCTCCTGGTTCGGCGTCTCCGTGCTCTGTGCAATCGTGCTCTGAGTCGCGTCAACGCCCTGAGGCAGACCAATCGCACTGTCCACAGCCTGGTTGGGAGTCTCGTCGGTCTGGGCTGTCTGGTCCGGCACCTCAGCGTGCTGAGGCAACCCGACTGCGGCGCCCACCGCCTGGTCCAATGTCTGTGTGTCTGTCCCTGCATCCTGGGTGTTATCGTTCGACGCATCGACAGCCTGAGGCAAGCCAACAGCACTGTTAACGGCGTCGTTCACCGTTGCATTGCCTGACGGCAACGCGGTGGTGACACTTTGTGTATTGTTATTTGCAATGCCTGTAAAATTGACCGGCCCCGGCGCCGGGCCACTGTCCGAAGAATTCAATCAACCACAAGAGAAAAAAAACTGCAAGGAGACGATGCCTACACTTGATGGTCCACAAAACCTAGCACACTTCCGCCTCCGAAGAAGGGCCCAAATGAGAAGCGGCGAAGCATCGGTGTCGCGCCTGACCGGCGTTGACCAGCTGCGCGCTGGCCCATGCTAGAAGTTCAGTAAGTTGTCTGGTCGTGATTGATATTCGAGGCAGCGACGCACATGGGTGAGGCCGGAGCGGCGGACGATGGGGTGAGAGCGGCAGCAGCCAGCAATATAACAACAAATTTGAGCATAACGAAGAAACGAGGTCAACTCGACTTGAGAAAGGTAAAGCGAGGACGGTGGAAGGAAAATGTGGGCAACCAGTACCTCAGATAGTGAATGGAGTCAGCGGCACTGTCCTTTATAGTGTTCACCTTGTATGAATAAGCTGCTGATGGAGGCTACTGAGGCAATGATGATACCTAGGTATCGCGGTGACAAGATAAATCAGAGGATCCTGTCAGAACATCGCTCCAGACAAGGATGCGAGGGTGTAGATCACTGAGTAACAAGATGGCATACAGACGAACGTATCTCATTGGCAGCAAAGTCCAGGAAACTGTCAGCCTTTTTTGATCTGAGTTAAGCTCATGCAAGCAAGCTCTTCACAGTGACATTCCCTCCTTCCCGATGGTGAAAACACTTGACGTTGAGGATAGCTTCCGCGGCTAGTTATTCTTGACTCAGATCGTTGGGATCATGATACAAGGATGGTTGCAGGTCTGAAACGTAGCGCTGGAGGAGCTATGTCAACTGATCTGGCGCTGGAATGGAACGTGAGTAACTTACAATGAACATAGACCGCCGCTCGAAAGGTGGTTATTTGATGGTGCTGCAAGATAGAGCTCCATTGACGCGAACAAGAACCACTGCATTTGTAGGCTAGCTTTTGCATGCCAGAAAAGATGCCACCAGAACGATCCGTGTTGCGCTTCTTAGCATCGCATGTACTGGACTCCAGTGAGATCAGTACAGGGGTCATCACGCCGGCGTGTCTGATTCCCAGAACCATCAGCTATTGTGTAGACGCAATTTCACAGCAGTTCACCTTTTATGTGAGCAAACATCATACTCACTTCAGAGGAAAGGGCTAGAGAGAGTCCAAGATGGCGCCCGGTTGCCGCCCGGCCGACTTTCAAGATAGCACGTGAGTGAGTACCCAAATCGCCGGGAGGCGAGGGAGCGTATCCATTGCCAGCAAAGATGTCGTTGTATGAATGAAGGGATGGTTGCCTGATGAACTCTGCGGCCTGAAGGCAAAGAAGATTCATCTAAATTGAGTACGACGCGAACAATGGCCGGGCAAGACACGTCAAGGATATGTATAGTTCAAGCGCTTTTCGTTGGGTCGTTGCCACGACGATGCAGCCGCGAGAACGATGCAGCGACCAGGTTACGATGCCGGAGGGTGTTGAGTTGCCAGTCATCGGAGCTGAGTCGGACTCGCCGAAACGGGTCCGCCCGCGCCAAATTGACTCGGAACTCCCACGAGCGGCCGCGCCTCTTGCCAGTGACAACATGTCCGCCTTTGCTCCTGCTCCGGTAATTCTATCACTGCAATGTCATCTAGTCGTCGACTTCTCCGAGTCTGAGGTCTCGACGCCACTGCGACGTGTGGCCTGTGCAAAATGGACACGGGCGGGCCTGCAGGGGCCTGCTGACAGCGCAAATAGCCAAGATACTGAAGTATGTACTGAATTTTGTCAAACTAACTTACCGTGATCGCTACCAGTGAGTGCAAATATTCTTGTCATGGCATGATTTGGCCATCCCGTCTTGGACAGTGACAATGCGCCATAATAGGACCAGCGCCGCGTCGTCTTATTTGCCGGCGAGTGAGTGACTATGGTGGCGAAATCATGGTGTGGAATAGAAGAGGAGTCACTGTGAGTTTTTCGTCATCAACACGGGTTGTAAAACTGGTTAGAGTGGCACAGGGCGGGCAGCATTGCGAGCTGACTACTGAGGAGCGCAGTTGCACCAAGCAGGATCGCGGAGTTGCTGGAGTTGATGACATGAACCTCACTGCCTTTTTTTTTTTGCCTCCTCCTGGGTGCGAAACATGCAAAGCGTCGCAGGGAGGGCGCTGAGCATCCGATCGCCTTCTCGTGCCGCGTCAAAGCGCAGGCTTTACTCGCGTCGCTTTGACCTCCACTCCGCCGCGAGCGCATTGACGCGATCACGCGCACTGTAGCCTCGAAGTCACTTTCTCTTAAGAGCCGCGTCCCGCGAGACGTTCGCCGTTCCGCTTCTTGATCTCAACCGCCGGCCACACTTTCCTTTCTGTGTTACCTCCTGCCTTGCATCTCGCCATCTAGTCGATCGCACAGCTCAATCTACTCAGCGGACGTCTCATGGCTTGCCGTCCCATCCATCCTCCGCCGGCCACGCCAAGCGAAACGTCCTGGTCGGGCGCGATGCCACCTCCTCAAATATGGCATCATCCCTTGGGTACGGATCTTGGCCAGCGCGTCGCCAGCACGAAACGCACTTTGCCTGAAGACTTCGATGAACGCAGGCGCCCGGCCGCGAGGAAGGTCAGGAAGTCGTTGAAGGTATGTCCCCCCAGCATGCGCTCTTTTCGTTCCCGACATATAACTCATTGCCTGCGATGTAGGCCCACATGCGAACGGAGGCGAAAAAGGCGCTTACACGCAGTCGGTATCCGTGCTGCAAAGCTGTTTGGCCCGGTTATAGGGCCAGCCACGAGATCTCGAAAGTGCACATCCGACAACTTGCCCCCGAGTTGCGGAAAGAAGTCTACCTTTATGTATGCAACGCATTCTTACAAGTATCGCGACGCCGCAGAGAAACCTCGCCCGGAGCCGATGTCTCTCCTTACCCAGGCTACCGCGCTGTACAATGCAGGGCGTATCAAGGATGATCCAGCGACGAGCACAGACATCCCGAGTACGCTCCTCTGGGCAGACCGTCGTGAGCCAGAGCCCGCTCTTCGTTCACAATTCAGAGGAAATATTCCACAACGCCCACGTTTTCGACCCTGAGCGATGGATGCAGCCAAAGTCTAGTCAACTGGTAGGGGATCCATATAGAACTGGTGTATCGAGTGTATCAATCAGGGACGTGCAGATGGTTTGGACATGTGAGGTATACGCTCGTTTATAGTATTCTCCCGATGAGCCGAGATAACCGAGCGGAGATTGGATTCGAGGCATCGTGCCGCTAGCGGCCGGCGCTCTCCGTCCTTGCCCAGAGCGAATCTTGTGAAGCTTGGACGGCGGACTGCCTTAAGCTTTAAGTATTACCTGCATCCTCCAAGCCCATGGAGCAGATGGAGCAGATGGAGCGGATGGAAGGTTTCATCGTTCTCTGACGTGCGTGCTGACGCGTACTGACGGTCGGACGGGGAGTACTGACGCGCACTGACGAATCTACTTACCTCTAGGGGCACGTCTGCAGACTTATATTTAAGTCATTCTGCGCGGGCAGACTCATAGGCGTTAATCTCCTTCCGCCCGCCAGAGCCGTTGCATACCACTCGCACACACCCTTCCTCTCCGCACCCAACACCATGAACGACGTCGAGAAGAACAATGCCACCGGGTTGAACACGCACCGTCAGCACAACACTGGCGCTGGTGTTGGTGGGCCCTCGGTGGGCGGGCTCAACAACAACGGCAACTATAACAACAACTCGTCCCAGGGATACCGGCCGCTCGCGAACCCAGGCCCTCTGTATGTGCCGTCCCTCTCCACCAGTCGAATCCGTCCTGATCACCGCGTCTATTTTATCGAATCTACGACATATCCTCTACGCCTTGTAAAACAATTCATCCGCGTGCGTTGCGTTCTCGTCGTCCACAATCTATGCGACATGATACAGGGGGCTGCTCGCGTTCGCTTCGACCCTGTTCATCATGTCACTTTACACCGTGCATGCCCGCCACATACTTGTGCCCGACCTCATCATCGGCATGGCGCTTTTTTGTGGTGGCCTGGCACAGCTACTGGCCGGCATGTGGGAGTTCGCCCACGCCAACACCTTCAGTGCAACAGGTGCGTCCCTTCCCCCAAACAATGCTGCGGCTTTCTGCTGACGCGATGGTTCCCCCGCAGTATTTACGATGTACGGCGCGTTCTGGCTTTCCCTCGCGATCATCCTCATCCCCGGCTCGGGCATCATTTCCGCCTACTCGTCCGCTGGAAGTAACATGTTCTCTGACGCGATCGGCATCTTCCTCATCACATGGATGGTTGTGTCGCTCCTGTTCTTGTGAGTCCACCTCGGCCCCGCCGACGTCTATATACTGACGCAAGCTCGACTCGCAGCATCGCGGCGATGCGTCGCACGATCGGGCAAACGATCTTCTTCGGTTTCCTCACGTTAACGTTCATGCTCTCCGGCATCGGTACGTCTCCAAAATTGCCATGTATTTGAGCCGATAGGCTGATGAAAGTCGGTGTGTGTGTAGGCGCGATGAGGCACAGCAGCGGCGTGTCGAAGGCCGGCGGGTGGTTAGGCATCATCACCGCTCTCATTGCCTTCTATCTCGGCCTGTCCGAGCTGCTTACTGCGAATGACCTCTTTACGCTCCCGACGGGCTCGCTCCGAAGGCGCGACCTCTGAACGTGATATACGAGAAGGGCGGGCTATGTCCTGTTCCATGTATCACTCACGTTGTTGACGCATTTGATATATATATTGTGCTCCCTGTCATCGTTGCGGAGGATACCTAACGTTCCTTCGTACATACCGTATACTCTGGATCCAGTAAACTCTACACACACCATAGTTTGCGCCTAGTAATCTTTCTTGATCAAAATGCAATATCGACCACATGTCACCGAATGGGAAGAGCGGGACTTTGGGCCAAAGTCACACTAGTGACCGGACTAGCCCCAATATTGCTGTGTTAAAAAGGAGAATTCCATTGCGACGCTGGTAACCAGATGACCATGACTTCGTACAACTATGTGGCGGTCAGTCATCAAATGGCGCATATCTTCGATCCATGTCCCACCCCAACTCTTCCACCTTTCGGGAAGTTGGGCAACGTCGAGTGACGATCGAAGATGGTAGATACGCCCTACCAATGACTGAGCCACTCCAGAGGGCTTGCACGCTGGGGCAAGTGTCCGTCGAGCATGAGGCATGAGGGGTCGAAGTCGATACCAATACACGATACTAGGATTACACAAGTGGAGCGTGGCGAGAGATCCTACGTGGACAGCCACATCAGCGACACTCCAAACCAAAGGTAAAGAACGTTTCTCAACAGTGCTAATTCTCGTCCTTGATGTCATGCTTTTTCTTCAGCTGTGTGAGCTCCTCTTCCCGCTTGGCTAGCTCTGCCTTCGCAGCTGCAGCGTCTTGCTTGGCAGGCATATGGTACAGCACGACGATATACCGCTCCTGCAAATGGAAGCCGTTTAAGTGGTCCAACGCGTTCTTCGCCTGCACGCGTGTGAGTGTAAGCAGATGATGAAGCACAGGCTCTGAAAAGGATACGCACGTCCATCACGTCGTCGAACACCACGAACGCCGTGCCCTTCGATTTGGGCTCGTTGCCTATCCGGATCTGTCGTATGCTTCCGTAGCGGCCGAAGAGGTCGTACAAGTCCTCGCCAGTGATCTGGTAGTTCAGGTTCTTGACGAAGAGGATGCGGTTTGCTCCTGGCGGAAGCTTGGCCTGCAGAGGGAGTTGTCGAAAAACTGACCGACATGGAAATGTAGGGACGCACGGTAGGTCTTGGTACAGCCATCTCTAGAAGGTGTATATGAGCAACAGATGAGAGTCAAATTGTCAACGGAAGCTAGCCTTAGTACGCAGACCTCGAAATTGGGTTAGGTCTACGAATGCCGGCCCGGTGCCCGGCCCGCGTCCTGCCTCCGTCAGTGACCACGTCAGTAAGTGCTTGCCACTGCCAGCGTCGCCCGCTCTCGAGTTCTAACCAGGACCGACTTGGACATTCCAGGCGAAAGGCTGCATATCATCTATTATGCTCTCTCGACTACTCTTCATATCTCTCTCTTTCACACTGTTCAGCGCAACCGCCGCCCAGTTCCAGTTCTTCAACGGGATGTTCGGCGGCCAGCAGCAGCAGCAGCAGCAGCACCAGCAGCAGCACCCTGCCGGCGGCTCTCAGTGGGCATCGTACGCAGACAATGGTGACTCTTATCCTAGCCGTGCTATGCTATAGCATACAACTAACGATGCTTGCGCTTAGTACCCTGCTCCAACTACCTCTGCCAGGACACGATGACCTGCGTGGATCGCCCAGTAGACTGCCCGTGTCCGCATGTCCACGACGTCAAGTGCGTCGTGGCCGACAAGCAGGAGGACGGCGACGGGACGGCGATCTGTGTGCGTGGAGGAACAGACTGCGAGCAAGTGGAGAGGCTTGCGAAGAAATTCGCACACTGAGCTGTTACCGTGCCCGTATTCTTGCCTTGCGGTGAGTGGTTCTTGTTTTCCCAGCGATCATCGCGTGAATGATGTCGCTCCAGACACGTAACGGTTCTGCGTCTAGCCACCTCTGTACATGTATACCCAGCGCATGTAGATTCTTGCAATCGAAGTTGGACATCCACTGCCACTCCAACACCTCGAAACATACCTGAGGACTGGAACTCGACCCGTACATGACTTTCTTTTGCTGCCTGCTAGGCGACGGCTTCCCAGCGAGTCTTCTCCCGCACGCTTCTCCGCTACGGTCCGGAGAACTCAAGCTATGCTTAGAGCCACGGCTCGTCATTACGTTGCTACACACTACAATGCATCCCACAAATGTGGGGTCATTGGCGCACTTCTCGAGCTCTGTCTCTCATGACGAAATATCCTGAGAACGCCATGCATATATAAGCGGAGGCAGTTCCTCGCCGCTCGGAGCCCCTCGTACGAAGCATGCTTTCACAACTGACAATCGCTCTCTTCGCCTTTTCTCCGGTCTTTCCGCTCGCATGCGCACAGAGTGTCACACAGGAGACGATCGCAGGCGTCCAGTCTGCGTTCAGTAACTTCAGCATCGTGCCGCAGGTCATCCCAACCTTCAAACCCAGCGCGATCCTGGACCTGGCGTTCAACGACAGTGCATCAAAGTCTACAATCGATGTATCTCCAGGCCAAAACTTGACGATTGAACGTGCGTTACATTTCGTTTGCTCTCTGAACCTGACACGCATATCTTTCCTTGCGCAGAAACGGCTTTCGAGCCGCAGTTCTTCCTCACCTCGAACTCCACGAGTGCGGCATTCGCTAACTCGACCTTCGTCATCGCAATGGTCGACCCCGACGCGCCCACCCCGCAGAATGCCTCTGTCGCGCAGTTCCGTCACTTCCTAGGGGGGAATTTCACCCTTACAAAACCCGGGGTGAACCTTACGCTGCTCACAAATTCAACGCCCGCCATCACAGAGTACCAGACTCCTGGTCCTCCAAACGGATCCGATCCCCACCGGTGCGCTTTTCTTCTGGTGGAACGGGGGATATGATGCCTAACCGTGCGTTTGCAGGTACATCTTACTCGTGTTTGAGCAGCCTGCGAACTTCACGCGGTTAGCCACGCCGCTCGTGAACGCGTCGACAGTGCGCACAAACTTCAACATCACGTTGTTCGCCAACATGACTGGGCTGGGCCTCCCGATCGCCGGGAATTTCTTCCTCACGGGGCCGGGAAACAGCACCGCGAACGGCACAGGTACAACCCCGGCTCCAGGGTCGACGACGAGCTCGGGAGTGCTTAGTGTGGGCGGAGGTGGGGTGGGTGTGATTGGATGGAGTTTGGGGATGGCAATGGCTTGTCTCTTGCTTTAATTATTGTATTATGAATCGCGTTCCGCACGTCTCCAGTCTTTAAAATTGAAACGTTTACTCGTGCATGTCACGTGCTCCTTGCTTCGCACCGCGCCAACTCAAGCACTTAGCACAGTCCTCCCCAGCCCCCCGAGACACGACCACCTTTTGCTCAAAACAATGTCAAAACGTGCAGGCGCACCGCAGCAAGGCGCTCTCATTAAAAGGGCGCGCTCGTCCGAGCCCGAGGGCAACCAGCAACTTGCCATTTCCTCATCCAACGACGAGCGGCAAAAGGCCCTCATACGCACAGTGAAGCGCACAAGCAACTTGGATGCACCCATCGTCAGCCTTGCAGGCGCGCACTCCGTGAGTCGCTGCGACTGTGCACTGTGTCGCTGCTGAACGTGCCCGTGTTTGCAGGCCGAGATTCTGAGCGCGCGATTCGATCCTAGCGGCCAAAACATCGCCGCGTGCTCAGCAGACCGGGGAATCTGTACGTTCCCTCCCTCTTCATTGTTTTGAATATGTTTCTGACCAGCTTGCCAGCTCTGTGGCGAACATACCCGCCAAACACGAACTACGGTCTCCTCACGAGCCTACACAAAGCGCCTGTCCTCGACATCCAATGGTCGCTCTTCTCGCCCCTCATCTACTCCGTCTCTGCGGACCACACGCTCGCATACACCGACCTCTCTACCGGCCAGCGCGTGCGCAAGATACGCGCTCACCGCGAAATGATCAACTCCGTGGACCGGACGCTTGCGGGTGGCGCAGGGGTCGAGCTGATCGTCACGGGCAGCGACGACGGCACGGTGCGCGTGTGGGAGGGTGGCGACGAGGGGAAGAAGGACGCGGTAGCGGTGTTTGAGATTGGGTGTCCTGTGACGAGCGTCGCGTGGAGCGCGGACGGGGCGAACATCTACGCAGGCGCGCTCGACAACGACATCCACGTACGTCCCAATTCCCCTTTGTTTCTACGCACATCCTCATTTCTCTCTGTAGATACTGGATCTGCGTAAACAGGAGCAGGTGTCCGTGCTGCAGGGCCACACCGACACGCCCACATCCCTCGCACTCTCCCCAAATGGCGCGTTCCTCCTCTCCCCGTCCTTTTCCTCGCAGACCGTCATCTATGACATTCGTCCCTTCTCGCCGTCGCCCAACCGCATCCACCGTGTGCTCACCGGCGCGCCTGCCGGTTTCGAAAACGCTCTGCTTAAGGGCGCGTGGAGCAAAGAGGACGATGGCCGTCGCGTCGCGGTGGGCGGCGCGGACCGCACGGTGACGATATGGGATGTGGATAGCGGGAAGATCACGTATAAGGTGCGTTCTACGTGCTTACGAGAGTGGACGTACGCTCACGCGTTGGACAGCTGCCGGGCCATAAGGGAACGGTGACTGCGGTCGACTTCCACCCGAAGGAACCCATAAGTGCGTGGCATGACTCGAACCACGCTCGTGAGATCTAATCGTCTCTATTCATAGTTCTCACCGCCAGCAAAGATGGGACACTGCTCTTGGGTGAAATTGAGCCCAGCGTCGTGTAGAATCTCTGCCTAGCATTGCATGCATCATATGAAGGACGAGAGCACAGGCGGGCTGTGGTTAGCTTGATGGACGCGACTGCAAGTGAATGTCAGAACACGAAACGCGTGCACCTTGGAGGAACGGCCTACATTGTTGGGCTGCGAACGTCTGCCAGTCAACCATAGGGCCTGCAAGGGGGTAATCTGTCACGGCGACAGACACGCGGCGTCTCATACTCGGCGAGCAAAGGCGCTGGTCGATGCCACAGAAACGCACTTATCGCAGAATTGGTCCCAGCCACTGCTTCGAGAGACAGTGTCGTCCCTGCCAGCGCCGGAAGGGATAATCCCCAAAGGCGGCACGGCGGCGGCGGCGGCGACACTGGAGGAATTAACTGACGGCGAACTCGTAATTAGCTATGATAATGATAGGTCGGCGGGATTTGCAGATCCTTATGTGAGGCATCAACCGACTCTTTACACTTGACGCCTCTGAGCGAGCTAAGCGAATATTCTCCTCGCCATCTTGACCTTTGCAGCTCGAAGACAATCGTGTGGATCGCTGCTGGCCTCCTCGGCGACAACGGGTCGCAGGTGCTGGCCTAGAGTATAGGTCTATGTTGTCGTGGTGCATAAAGCTTGAGCGTGGCCCGATCCACTCGAGGTCCAAGGATAGATTAGGCAGGTGGGCAGCCCTGGGGCACAGTAGACAAGTTTCAAGTCCACGCAGGCTCAGGACGGCACTGATTTAGTCAGACATATGATCCTGAGCCTGCGAAGGTTTGAATCTGTCTACTCTGCCTCTGGGAGACTAGACTGGGTCTCACTGGGCTTGACGCGACGCCGTCGCGCGTGGGTTTCATTCGATACACGAGATCCGGCGCCCAACCACGATCCAGCTTCCCGGGCCGGGAGAAAGAGGCGTGCGGGCCATTCGGAGCAAAAGAGTAGTCACATCAAAGTCAAAGATCATCACAATAGAACATTACAAGATTCGCCGGAGGAGACTTTCTCGTATGAGTCATGTGGACTCGCACATGTACCACGCCGCCTCCTCGCCATTTGACCTTCGGAGCTCGAAGACATGCTGACAAGCTTGTGGATCGGTGCTGGCCTAGAGTAAGGATAGGTCTATGTTGTCGTGGTGGCCCAATCCACTCGAGGTCCAAGGATAGAGTAGGCAGGTCGGCAGAGGTGGCAGAGTAGAAAAGTTCAAATCCACGCAGGCTCAGGATCATTATCTTATGTAGTACACGCTGCTGCGAGCGACTTTTTTTTGTGGTTCTTCCCTGTTTGCCCGCGTTGCCCACAGCCAATTCTGCAATGATCACCACAACCCTGCACAACCATCCTACCATCCTACACCGCTATGACAACTTATGACAAACGGTCCCTACATGCTCGCAGACTCTCGCTTCGCCACAGACACCTCCGAGCGGCGCGGGACTCGTCCACGCTGGCTTTACATTATTGCCTCTGTAAAGACAGCCTCGCAAGCTTGGCTTGGCTTTTACTCCACGACTCCGAGTCTGCTTCGCTCAGGGAATTGCAAAGCAGCAAACCTCCCAATCCGGGTCGCAATTGTGTGCACGAGCACTCAGCGTCGTGGACTCCGAGCTCTGCTTACTGACAATGATAACACATGTCTCGTTACAGAGGTACCTAGGAACGACTATAGTACTATCTTCCGCGCAAGCCTGTAGGCAGCGGTAGAAGGACTACCCTCTGATACCATAAGGTCCGGCTACAGAGACTACGGCAGCAGAGGCTAGGAAGTAACTTCGTTGTTCTAGATCCAAAAAGTTCTGGGTTCAAAATCAATCAAAATCAAAAAATCCTGGTTGTTGATTCCTGGCCTGGCCTGAAGTATAAGAGTGCCCGGCTGTCCTCGTCAAAACATAGCCAGACTTCCGCACACCCCCATCGCCATCATGTCGCTCGTCAAAATTCCCTTTCTCCTCTCCGGTGCCGTGGGCGCCTGGATTTCTTTGACCCCGCCGAATCCCCCGCCAGCCAGAGACGAAGTCCAGATATCGAAGGGCACCGAAAAACTCTTTAGCAAGCTTGCCTATATATATGCGCACATGTGGAAGGTTGGTCAGTCCGCTGCCAGTGGGTGCAAGAACGCTCACCGCATTTTATGATCAGATCTCTGTTCTCACAAGCCTCCTCTTCGACACTGCATCCATCATCGCATTCCCCGCCCCACCTACGCCACTCGCAGCCACGCTCCCGCCGCTCTTCCTGCTCGGGTGCCTCTGCACGCTCGCAAGCGGCGTGGTGCGCCTCGCGTGCTACCAAGCGCTCGGCCCGCTCTTCACGTTCGAGATCGCGCTGCGCCCGGACCACAAGCTCGTCACGCGCGGCCCGTACGCGTACGTGCGCCACCCAAGCTACGCCGCCGCTGTGCTCGCAGTCGTCGGCACGCTGCTGCTGCACTTCGGGCCTGGCTCGTGGTACCGCGCGGTGGGCCTCCTCGATCGATCTGCGGGCTGGTGGTATGCCGCGCTGTGGGCCCCGATGAATGCGTATGCTCTCGTGAGCTTGCTGGCGCGTGTGCCGGTGGAGGACGCGATGCTGAGAGATCAGTTTGAAGAGGAGTGGGATGCGTGGGCGGAGAGGGTGCCATGCAGGGTCATTCCAAGGATCTATTAGTGGGGATGTTAGCGCTCTGCGAGTTCAGGAGCTAAATCTTCGTCTGGGTGTGTACCAAGGAGCAGAGGAGTGCCTGCGGGCTTGCCCAGATGACTCGGAGTATCTTGTAGTGACGTTCATGTTATTTAATACAAAAGGTCCCTCTTCGCCTTGCTCGCTCTTTGACTTGCGTTCTCCAGGAGAAGGGGCTTTATCCAAAACGGCTCGCTGGTTTTTCATGGAGTTAGGAATAAATGGGAATATTCGAATCGGAAAGCTACACTTGATGTGAATACAAATGCAGCGTCTACGCGTGACTAGTAATCGTCCTCATCATCAGACACCTATCATTCGGGTAAGTTCGTACTTCAGATGAAGTTGAATGGTGCGAGACTCACCACGTCAACGAATTCGGTTCCTTCGTCGTCCAGGGGTCTCCATGGGACCGTATGATCCACCCAGCTGTGACTAGAACGAGAGTCCTTCGTCAACATGGGTGAGATCGACATCCTCCAACACATCACGCACCAATTGTCTGCCGGCGGCTGATGCCAATGGCATCCGCAGTCTTCTCGGCATCTTTTCGGCGATGATACGATACGTCTCACCAATCGGAACAACGGCACATGGCCATACTCGCCGTTCGGCGTCGCGCCCACTTGGGTGAACCCTTCGGTAGTAGCTGCCCACTTGAGACTAGACCCACTGCTAGTCGCCTCTTCCGTATAAGGACCTCCGTCGGTCAGCTGCAGCTCGACGTCGACTCTCACCGGACTTTCTGTATATTGGTCAGGCAGGACGGCTGGGAGCCATGGCACGTTCAGACTTACTGACGGTTGACAGGCACATAAAGTAGGCAGGAGTTAGATACGTCTCCGTGATGATTACCTTGTGCTCTAGGGCAGGCAGCGCCACCAATATGTTCACATTGTTTTCTGGGATAGCCAACAGGACGGGCTTGTCCATGAGTAGCGCTGCGGCACCCTTTGTTGGCGAGAACTGGAACTCGGCTTTAAACAGGGCTTCTCCAGCCGAAAGCGTGACCCTGGCAGACGTAGAGAAGACAGTTGCAGATTAGGATCCATGCGGACTACTGAAAACACTCATACCCTTTGCCAGCAACAGACACCTCCCTCACGGCCAAAGAATTGGAACACATATAGTTGATATTCCATGGGCACGTCAGGGTGATCTGTGGTGCCTCTTCAATCAGGTGCTCTGTGTAGATATTTCCCTGTTTCTCGAAGATGCCCGAGAAGTGTTCTATAACCCCGTAGTCACCGACCTTGGAAAATGTGGAGTCAGCTGTGCCAAGATCTATCATCGGCAGGTGCACCTACAACGCTCACCTCGACTATCCTTGCTGGATCCGGGTTCGCCCACCTTCCCGTTGTTTTCTTCACATGGTCGACGTACATTCTGGAATGGCGATCATCCATGCGACTGCTGCTGGAGGTTGGGGGACAAAGACAAGAATCACTGCAGGCGCATTTCTGTCACAATCGGGGGCTTTATATAAGTAGGAAGTACTTGCGGCACAATTGAAAGCCACGTACCTGAATGCCCATAGCGGCCACGCCTAAGGGGCCACGAGCCATCCGTCGCACAGCCTGCGTGGCGACGTTGCTTTTGTACTGTACATCTGGCCCAACGCAGTTGGTGTACGAAGAACAGATGAGCACTGCAAGCTGCGGCTGTGAGTGACGTGCGTCGAGCCCGAGAAAAGACCAGCAAACGTACGCGTCAAAGAAGGGAGACTACAACCTGGCAGTGGCACTAGATGCCAGTGCCGATTGCCAGGCCCGGTCAGTGGCATTGCAGTCGAACGTACACCGCTATCGACGTCCTGACCACAGGGGGCCGCTACCCTGGTATTTTGCTGTGCCGAGCTTGGGGGTGAAGCGGCCACCTAGTTCCTTGACCACGTTTGCGGGAACAAACCCGACCCGACGCGCTGAGTAGATACAGAACGAGATATAGAGGGCGCAGAGGGTCGCCGATACGTCCGTGTAGTGATAAACGTGACGAGTTGCTGTTTGGGAAAAAGGGAACGTCTTGGTGGAGGACCGTGGCAGCCTGGTATAGTCTCCCAGAGGCAGAGTAGACAGATTCAAACCTTCGCAGGCTCAGGATCATATGTCTGAGCCTGGTAGAGCTTGGGCCGGGGCCACCGCACCCGCCCACCGAACCACGACCTCCTCACGATGACCCCCCGTTCTCGACATCTTGCTCGCCTCTCATGCGCTCAGTCTCCTTGGACCATACTTACACCGACCTCTTGACCAGCCAGCCGTGCACAAGATCCGCGCCCGGCGAGATGATCAGCTCGACCGGATAGCGGGGTGGCCCGGGCGTCGAGCAGGTCGTCAAGGGCAGTGACGATGAACCATGGCGCGTGCGGGAAGGGGATGTCGAGGGGACAAAGGACTGGGTACCTCTTTTCGAGATCGGGTGTGCGTCGGGAGCACGGAGGAGCACGGACGGGGTGAACTTCAGCTTCAACGCCGCGCGCGGTCGGACTTGCGCGGGAGGCGCGACTTCAGTGACTTAACTTGATAACATAACTTGATAACATACTACGTCCTCGTTTCCCTTGCCTGCCACACACTTACCTATACACATGCGGCAGATACATACTCGACCTGCGTAAACAGGAGCAGGTCTTCGTTTTGCAGCGCCACACCGACAAGCACTCTGGCACGTCCACTGTCCAGGCTCGCGCTCTCCCAGAACGACGCCTTCCTCCTCTCCTCCTCGGCCAGATCATCTTCTATCTCGAATCTCGACAAAAGATTACGAAGGTAGAAGATCTACCACTAGGGTCGGGGCAATGCGTCGCGGTGGGTGGGGTCGAACGCGCGAGCAGGAAGCCTGGATTGCGTATAACTACGAGGTGCGTTTCGCGTGCTTGCAAGAATGGACGTACGCTAACACGTTGGACAGCTGCCCCGCCATAAAGGCATGGTGACTGCGGTCGACCTTCACCCGGAGGAGCTCATAAGTGCGTAGCATATATGTCTCGAGTACCCTCATGGATGCTCATTGTGACCCTTTCGCATCGTGGGACGAGAGTACTTACAGGCGATCTTCCACAAGTATGGAAGCGTAGCCAATATCCACAGCTGGGCACGGAAAAACAAGCTCAAAGGCTTCACATTGAACTCCTAGCTCAGCTCGACCCACTGCCGCCGCCGTCATGCGCCGCTCGGTGTACAGTAAGCACTACGTAACAACAGACCAGAGCAACTTTTGCAATTCAACAACCGCGCAGGGCGCAGCCTCGTTTGTGCTATCCTGCACCATCGCAGCCGCCGCAAGATCTCTTCCGGAAGCTACGCCCAAATTCCCGCCATCAGTCGACACTGAACCTGACTTCAGCCCGCCCTCGTGGTTTCCTCGACGACCGCAAGAACTGAATTTAACTAGCCATAGCTTGTGCTTCCTGACTTTCTGATGACCATTGCAAGTGCTACTCTTTCAGGAAGCCCGCGATCACCTCGATGAACTTCTCCCTCTCCTCCCACTGCGGGCTATGGCTCGAGCCCTCAAACTTGACGCGCTTCGCTTGGCGTATGCCGCTCGCAAAAGGCTCGCAGACGAAGTCCTGAGCGATGTCATAGCGACCGTTTGCGACCAAAGTCGGCACGCGGACGAGATGCAACTGGTCGACGACGCTCCATTCCTTCAATTCGCCTTTGAACCTGGTGATCGAGCACAAGTAAGGATCAAGTCATCATGCACGGCTCACTCGACTTACATCTCTCTCCCCACGGTGGGATCACCATCTTCCCCAAGGGCAAAATCGAAAGTCCGTTTCAGGTCTTCCGGGATGGGATCGATTCTGCAGCCATGTACCGCGTGGAACTTGTCGAGAGCGGCCCTGTACCTGGGAATGTCGGCATAGCCCTTCACTATATCCGCTACAACATCGCTTGGGAATGGCTGCAGTAGCCCCATGAGGGATTGACCCCACAGAGCCATGGCCGGGAGCGAGTTTGTCAGGATAAGGCGCCTGAGGCCCTTGGGCTGGCGGCGAATCTCGTACTCGACGCCGAGGGCCCCACCCCACGAGTGGCCGAGGAGATCGAAGCTCTCCTGGATGCCGAAGTGGTTGATCAAGTTGACGAGCTCGTCGATGAAGAGGTCGATTGTCCAGAAGGACGAGGGCTTCTCGGGCAGGTGGGTCGAGCGCGCTGTACCCAGCTGGTCGTAGAAGATGACGGGGATAGAATGAGATCGCGCGAGGTCGCTGACGGGGAGGAGGTAGTCGTGTGAGAGGCCTGGCCCTCCGTGCAGGACGATGAGCGGCGTGCGTGAGCGATCAGTGAGATCGCCAAAGACCTTGTACCATGTGTGGTGGGTCTCGCCTTGGACGACAAAAGGAAGGAGACCCTCGTCAACTTTGAGATTGCTTGCAGACATAACGTCTGTGGTATGCCATGAGTGATGTAGTCGAACGGTCATCGGGCGAGGGACGTACTGGATGGATTTCTGGTGTGACAGGAGATGAAAATGCATACGGCGGCACACGCGTTATGAGCAAAAAATGTGGGAATGCGGCCTTCCCTGACCCTTGGCGGCCCTATCCAGCCAGTTTCAAGTTTCAAGCTCCAAGTCTACCGAGTGGTTTCAAGTCTACCGAGCGGCGCAGCTCGGTGTCCGTGCGACAGGCGGCCTCGACATGTTTCTTATGACTGAAATTACGGCCGAATAGTAATACACTCCGAATACTCGCTTGGCCATTAGACTTACGAGTGAGTCGGTCTTTACAGAGAGTATGTAAATAATCTCATTGTTTCCAAACGGGATGAGTATGATGTACAGTTTATACGTGCGGTGAGTCGAATGCATGCGCATATCCAGTCGCGACTAATCTTCGTCATCATCTGAGACCTATCCTCGGCTTCAGTGCGAACTCAAATGAATTGGATAAGTTTCGGTACTCGCCACATCCACGAACTCGACGCCATCCTCGTCTAGCGCCCTCCATGGGACCGGCTGGTCGACCCACCTGTTTCAAGAGCACTACATCAGCGTACAGATCAGCATTCTCAGAAGCCTACGTACAAGATATCTTTCATGTATTCCGGCTCAGGGCTGTCGCGCTTGAACGACCATTGGCGGCGTTTGTTCAGGCGGAACAAGGGCACGTAGCCATACTTGCCGTCCGGCGTCGAGGCCTCTTGCGTCATCCCTGAGTGTACTACAGCCTCCCACTTCAAGCCGGCACCAGCGGTAACCCCTGGTGCGACAGGCACCGCGGCCGTCAGCTTCAGCTCGACGTCCACAGGGTTTTCTGTAAAGCGGTCAGGCGATGCCACAAGTGCAGGGGCACACTTATGGCTTACTCTTGCTTGAAAGGCACATGAAGTATGCGGGACAAGCGTAGGTCTCGGTGACGATGGACTTCTTTTCAAGGGCAGGCATCTGTCCCAAAATCTGAAGATGCGCCGGCGGCATCGAGAACAGAATAGGCTTGTGCATGAAAAGGACTGCGCCTCCTTGGTCTGAAAATCGGAACTTGGCCTTGAATGCCGCCTCTCCTGCTCCGAGCGCGCTTCTGAGGGACAGGGAAAGGTCATTCTCCATACAGAGGACTACACTGGCATCCTACCCTTCGCCAGCGAGAAAGACCTCCTTCACATCCACAGAATTGGAACACGCGTGGTACGAAGTCAACGCATCCGACTTTGTAATCTCTGGCTCCTCCGTGACCAAGCGCTCTCTGTAGACATTACCATGCTTTTGGAAAAAGCCCGACGAGTGCTCGACCACCCCGTAGTCGCCGACCTTGCAAAACGAGGTCAGCGATCCTATTAGATACACAGCCGCGATCCTCACCTCAACCCTTCCTGCGGGATCCCAATTTGCCCACTTCCCCGTCGTGCGGTACATGTGGTCGACATACATTCTGGAGTTCTGCTGACCCATAGCGATTGCTGCAGGCTCGGGTTGTTGGGGTGTGAGGGGAACGAAGACAAGGTTCAACAAAGGCGCCCTAATATCGCGATCTTGGGTCTAAGGTCTCGATGGGAGCGATGGATAGCAATGCGATGACAGTTGAATGCATCGCTGCGCATCCGCGTGTCGGCGAGAGCTGTGTGCGATGCATCCATCGCACAGCCTGCGCAAATGCAGAGTCAGTACTTACTCTCGGAGCCACTGGCAGCGCGTCCAAAACACAACGATTCAAACCAACATAGCAACAAAGGAGTACAAAGAGTAGACATACATCATAAAGCATGTATCACAGTCTCTGTCAGAAAATTTAGGAGCACTTTCGTCACGTCAACATTACCCCCAGCGACCTTCCCACTCTTCTCTAGAGTGCCGCGCGCCCTCTCAATCATAGACTTGAGCTCACCCCCCATCTCCCCCGTCATACCACGCCTCATGCGCTCCGTCAACGCGACCGACTCTCTCCGCATGCCTCGCCGATCGCGAGGCGGCACACTAGCCTCTGTTGCCTCGTCCATCTCCGCGTCTCCGGAGGTCCCCGGCCCGGTGCCGTCGAGCAGCTCGGGCTTTGCAACCCAGATGCCCAACTGCGTCACACCGTAGAACAGGACTGCCTCCAGATTGCGCCGCAGGGTGATCACGGCCTCGCGAACGTCCAACGGCCGCTCTGATGCCGGTGTCAGCGCTTGGCCTCCTGGTCTCGTCACCAAGTGATTGAGGACGTCCAAGGAGCTGCTTGCGAGCTCCAGAAGCGTGCCCATCGAAGCCGGTTCGCCAAGCACCACCTTCGAGTGCTGTTGATCGGTGTGAGTACTGTATCACACACGGTTTGCAGACTGTTCTAGCTCACCGGAATCACCAAAGCAAATCGCGTGGGCAGATCTTCCGTTTCGCCATTAAGGACATCATCAGCGCCGCTAATGACGATGAGTGTGCATACGATGTTGCTAGAAAGCGCAAACAGTCTGTGCACCAGACGTGCGAGGAACGGTCTTGTCAATGGATCTACGATCTCGGCAGCGCTGGACTGATTCTGCGCAGCACGGTTGTCTTTGTCCAGTTGCGAGCGCTCCTCTGCTGTGACGGGCTCGACGAGGCTGGCGAGGTGGTTCGGGTGCGAGACAGCGTAGTTTAACTGCTGGAGCAAAAGGAGGGCGCTCGAAGCGAACGCAGAAAGAACTCGCTCCGTCGCCTGGTTCCTATGGGATTCCGGAGGTGCCGTTGACGCGATAGCGTAGAAGAGACTGACAACCCTCTCCATTTCCTCTAAGCGGCGATAAGCAGCGATATCAGATCGCCCACTGTCCAAGACAGTGCTCGGGACACTTGATTGCCAAATAATTGCACGAGGCCGGCTTCCGCTTCGAAGATCGAAGAGCTATGCTTTTGAAGCCCAAGTGCCGTGATAACTCCTGAGACAACAGATGCATAAGCAGTAAGCGCATGGGCAGGGCTTCTCTCCCCGGCGGCGCATGTCAATGGCCACATCTAATGACCCTAGTTGTACGGCAGGCTGATGCTACTGTTGCTGATGCGATGAGGACCCTTCGCTCGCTAATCTCTCTGCAGATGCAGGGATGCTAGCAAGGCGGATATGGAGGAGGTGGTGGGGGGGCATATAGCGCCTGCTTCCGAGATCGCGACAAGTGGACAGAAGAGAGGCCGGACAAGTCCGACTTGGCGAAGAGTTCCAGACTGGCTTGATAACATTCATCTCTTGACACCTTGTCAACCAGGCTGCACTAGACGGCGTGACATCTGAACGAGTACATTGCTCGAATGCAGCCACCAAGAGCTCCAGGTCCGCGTCTGCTTCAGGATCGAGACCCCGCTGGGCTGCTTCGAGGACGAATCGGGGGAGTCGATTACGAGGAGAAGAGATGCGACGTGCGAAAGTGCAAGGCAAATGCTGATATACTGCATTGTCTTCGTGCAAGCGATGAGATTTCTGCTCTGCTTCAAAAGAAAGATAACCTGTAGACGATCGATAAGGGGGGCGCTAGCAATCCGCGAACAGACTCCAACGGTGGCTGCGCTTCGTTGATGACGAGGGCGAGTGCCGGTGACGACTTCATGAAATTGAAGTCGACCTTCTTGGTCCCGTACGCCAGAAACGCATCCAGCTCGAGCAGAGCAAGCAAAATCGACAACCGGACTCCGTGGCAGATTGACATGAGCTCTCCGAGCGCTTCTCCTCCGCGATGCTCCCAACGATCGTGGCCGCCAATGATAAGGCCACGGCGGTCGCGTAGAGGGCTCGCCCTGTATAAAAGTGCCGCCTTCACTAGGAGAGTGTGCCACGATTTGCCCAGCTCCGTCGACGCATGCGCTAGCGAAATATTGAGGATGGAGAGAGACCGTGAATGATCTCCTGCGTCTCTGAAGCCAGGTCTTGGAAAGGCGCCATCCGCAGCGACAGCAAAGTTGCCGAGAACGCAAAGTCGTCTCCGAATTGCCGTTCACCCACAAGTAATGACGACTCCAGCTGCTGTAGCGTGAGATTGGGGAAGTAGTCGTTCGCCTGCTCTACAAAGTCATCGTATAGGCTCGGGTCATATGCGTTCGAGATCGCGTCTTGGATATGGTCAGTGAGCTGCTCTTCAGATTTGAGCATCGCCGCGATGGCCTCGTAGCTCTTGAGGCTCTTCGACTTCCCAGTCGCCGACGGAGGTTCCATGCCAAAATCCAGCGCGAAAATCCGGACCGCCAGTGCTTTCGACAGAACGCGATAGGCGTGGTCGCGTATGCTATCATGGTACACCGACCTGGGCGCACTTGTCGCGAACTCCGTGATCTCCGTGCTCCTGTACTCCGGCGCAGGTGACAGATCCTCTTGCACAATCGAAGCTAGCATCTCCCAGAACTCGGCATCCTCGCGGAGGGCCTTTATCGCGTTTTGATGCTCCAGCCCTCGCGTCCATACCGCAGCCACAAACCCGAGCACGCTCGCCAGCACCGCTGCGTCCACCTCCCAGAAATCCTGCCACATAGCAACCAACTTGCGTGCCATCGATAGGCCACTGACAGGCTGCTTATCCTTATCCGTCGACGCGTCCTTGTCGGGTTCGGGGGTTCGGAAATGGCCTGCGACGAACAGATGCCCCAACGCCGGCTCGTTCTCGACCGCCACCGTCATGAAGCGCCATATCGCCAGCCGCACGTCCAGTCCTGGTACGGATGCTGTGGGCGGACGAGGGACGGACACGACACCGCCGCCTCTGGGTCGGACAAGTGGCCCGATACGGCTCACTCGGCGCAGACGCTGTGACGTCGCCAGAGACGTGCACAGCGCGTACAGCACGCGAACCGCCTCAATCGGGATGAGCGTCTCCATCGACCCCCTCGCCCACGATGCCCGTGAGACGTCCAGCGGATCGACCTGATGCCGGCCGCCTGTGAACGGCCCGCCGTCTGTCCCGGCCTTCGAGCACAGCGCTTGCTCGAGCAAGCACCGCCCGGCATCAGGGTGCAGCCTTTGCTTGTATGTCAACGACAGGCGGATGAGGCGGAGGTGCGAGCGCATCACGAGCGAGAGACCGCGGAGATCGCTTAGGCGGCGGTACGTGTATATGCGGTGGAGGACCGCGCGGTAGGTCGTGATGCACGTGAGCAGGGGGCCGGATGCGGACGTAGTGGCTTTCAATATGACGCGTCGTACACGGCTTGGCCGACCGCCGCCCCCAACGGCCCCGGCGACGTTGGCGGGGCCTGGTCCAGGATATCAGCGTAGAGCCCGGAGATCATCCTGCCCACCTCGAAGCGCGTCCCAAGGTGTGCATACTTCCATCCCGCGTGCTCCATCCATATCTCGGCGTGACAAGGACGCCGCGAGAGCACCTCGCTCCTCTTCTTACCGAGCATGCATCCGCATCTTTCCGGGATCAGAGTGGTCTTCGACGCCTCCTCGAACATGCTGTGGACGAGAAGCAGGAGAGCATGTGTTGTGAGTACGAGCCCAGTGCGCGCTCCGCTGCGAGCATGGCCGCCGCACTGCTAGTGTTCCGGTTCGTCTCGAACAATGTTGTCGACGCGCGCGCGAAACAGCCAGACACGTTGCGAAGTCTTTGGTAAGGAGAGGAGGCCCGCAAGGAGGTTCATAGAGGACGTGATGAGGTGCGATAGTGGGGGCTTGCGGGATGCCGCGGCAGAGCGGGACAGCGCATCCTCAAGAATCAGCATGGTGAGCTGGACAAGTTCCGGCGCATTCTCGTCTGGATCCTCTCCAAAACCGAACTCCTGCAGCACTTGCTCAGCAATCGCCGCGTTATCTTTGATGACGCTGCACAGCAGGTCCAGGGCCTCCGCGACGATGTGCGGGTCGCCCTCTGCGCCGACGTCAAGCCCAATGTCTTGCAACGAAAGTGTGGCAATGGGCACCGTGGCCCCGCGACGCCCCGCCGCCAGCGCAGAAGACGTGGCTGACGGCGCGGCAGAGAGAAGCCGTCGCCGCCGGGCGTAGTCGACCAGGACCTCCATCACCAGCGCCCACCCCGAGTGGTCGTGCTCCCACGCAACGATGATGTAGTCCTCGCCGTCCTGGCTGAGGAGGCGCCCTGTCGACCGCGGGGCAAGATGCTGCCCCCGGGGAGCCTGATAGGTCGCAGATTGATGTACGTGAGCCCCGCCGACTTGGACGATGACCCGTACCGCTCCGGCACCTTCTCGTACAACGCGTGCGCGCCAGTGCAGGTGCTCGCCGCAGCACCTGCGTGAACGTTGGCAGCATGTCGAGGTAGTATGGAACGTGCTGCGCAGAGAGCGCCCGCTCCGCGAGGAGCGCACGGTCTGGCGGCCGGTAGTCCACGTTGCCTAGCGGATCGGCCTTTTTGAACCCAGAGCCGGTCAGGGCACCGAGGAGGCGCAGCAAGGGCTTGAACTGCACGGGAAAGCGCGCTCGCGCAACGTCAAGGACCGCCGCCGCCCGGCGCTCTTGACATAGTCGTATTGCCAGAACTGCTGACAAAGCCCAATCACGGACTGACTCTCGCTCTGCCCGAACAGCGCGACCCACACTTCGAGGAAGGTATCAAAGTCGGGGATGAGCTCTACAGGGATGAGTTCAGAGAGCGCTATCAAGAGACCTGGTCAAAGGCTATTAGCATGGGACATGGGGCAGAGAGCGACGCGCACCTTTGATCACTGAGCGGTATGCTAATGAATTGGGATCGGTGATTGAGGACTCTGTTTGCCAAGCGACGGAGGTCACGAAGATCGGTGTTGTAGTCAAGAGCGCATGTAGAAATTTCAGTAGCTCGACATTTGGGTCCAAACATCGTTGCAGCAGCTGACTGTGGATCGGCTCTTCAGTTTTGGTGTATGGACGCGGACCTCGAGGATCCAGTGAGTCGAAGAACTCCTTATATGCGGGAGGGATGGACTCCAGCGCCCGTGCGGATGCCTCTAACCGTGCAAGGATGATAGTCCATGCCAAGTACACGAGGGAATATCGGGCGTCGCCGTGGGAGATGACGAGCTGGTGTATTTGCTTGAGAGAGGAAGGAGAGGATGTGTAGTGGGCGTCCTCGGGTAAATTGTCCGGATTCCCGTTGTCAGAGAAGTTCTCGAGCTCGAGGACTTCCGTCATGAGCAGCAGCCACACCGTTGCTGAGTCCTGTATCAGCCTGTCACCCTCCCCATCCAGCAGAAGCGTCCCGACCTGCGAAGAGCCAATGTTGGTCCCGTAGCCAGTTTCGTAGACGAGCTGAACCAAGGGTCCGGTCCGCGGGATGTAGTCCCACAAGCCCCAGAATGCGACCTGACCTCCAGGAGGACCAACTGATCGCGCATATTGTCCTTTGCCCACTTTGACGCAAGCCGGGGGTCGCCCGAGACGTGATCGGGTAAAGGGGCGTGCGCCTTGCTTGTATTCCGCCATGACCTCCCGGACGAAGGTAGGGCCATCCGGGATAACCTGGGGCAGGAGGCGCGTGGCGGGCTCATAGAAGAAGGCGAGTTCGTGTTCGGTGGCGCGGAGGAGGGGGACAATTAAGCGCAGGAGACAGCGGCGCTCGGTGTGGTAGAATGGGGTGAACGCGTCGAGGACTTCCTGCACGAGCAAGTCGTCGCTGCCCGAGTGGACGTCCGGGGGGATCCCCTCGTTGTAAAGGTAGGACCGCGGAGAACCGTGGCTTCGACTTCGTCGATGGTGAACCGGCTGCTGATGGCGAAGACAAATGGCTTGAGCGCATCGTCGACATGCACGACGTGCCCATCCCTGAGTGTGACTGCACGCCCGCCCTCCACCTTCCTCTTCGACTCCGCGTTGGGCACTCCGAAAGGCTTCCGCACCTTTTTGATGATGTCGAGGCGAGGCTTGAGCATGTCTTCGATGCTCTCTTGAGTTGAGTTGAGCTGTTCTCATAGCCGGAAAGCAGCAAGTGCAACTGGTGGTACGTCCTAGGCAAAGACTGAGCGCGTGCCCCGCCAGACGTGAGACGGACACGTACACATCGATCAGTTTTGACCTCTTGGAAGATTCGGCGGCCATGGTGAGGCGGAGGAGGGAAGACAGCGGACGCGCTCGTCGGCGTGTAGCAGTCGGACGCGCCGCTTTTGTTCACGCCACAAGCGACGGCGGCGAGCGTCTGTTCAAAACAACATTTGTTGTTGAACACTGCCAGTGCAGTTCACTTCGCATTGTAAAGGAACACTGCGAAACTTCTGCGCTGCGGCGCTGCAGACACTGCTTGCACAGTTTATCTCACAACGGGCTGCGCGGCGGTGGCGTCTCGCAGCCGGAGTCCGTATCGGACGCGTCGTCGTGAAGATACACAGGATTTTGTTTATCCTGGCTCATCGAGCAGATGTATTCGTCTTTCGAATACGTGTGCCCGACGACGTGTCGTCGCAGCCTTTCGCTGCGGACACGTTGGGTCTGGTCAACGCACTGCTGGATAGCACTTGCCAGTGGGCGGAGGGCGCGTCGGGGTTGGCGGAGTTTGAACGGGAGCCTGTTACGGCTACGGCTACACGCATCAGTATATAGACTCACCCTCGCGCATCAGACACCAACCAGCTCGTCAAGCCCCGTCGCGCTCCCTTTCTTCTTCTTACAACCCTCCATCTTATTCAGACATGGGTCTCTCCGTATCCCGCCTTCTCTCCGGCTCTCTTGGCAAGGAAGAAGAATGCGTACGTATCCCTGTCGCCTTTTGCCATGTCACTTGGGTTTTTACGCCTCTGTCTGCGCCTTGCTGCGTTCCAGGTATCCTCATGGTGCGCCATTGTCCAATTTTACGCTTCCGTGCACTATATGACCGTTTTAATACAGTTGGGCTTGATGCCGCCGGCAAGACGACCATTTTGTACAAGCTGAAGCTCGGCGAGATCGTCACCACCATCCCAACAATCGGTGCGCATCTTGTCCACTCACTCACACCCTCTAATATCTCACATGCCGTCCCGCGACAGGTTTTAACGTCGAGACCGTTGAGTACAAGAACATCTCGTTCACCGTGTGGACGTCGTCGAGGACAGGATAAGATTCGTCCTCTGGAGGCATTGTGAGTCTTGCTCGTGTGCCCTGCTGCGGCGGCTCCCTGCTAATAATTTACGTAAAAAGACTTCCAGAACACGCAGGGCATCATCTTGTTGTCGACTCCAACGATCGGGAACGTGTTTCGGAGGCGCGGGAGGAGTTGCAGCGCATGTTGATGAGACGAGGACGAGCTCCGGGACGCCCTCCTCCTTGTCTTCGCCAACAAGCAGGATCTTCCGAATGCCATGAACGCTTCTGAGATCACCGACAAGCTTGGGCTGCAGGGCCTCAGGCAGAGGACGTGGTACATCCAGGTTCGTCATTTTCGCCACACTATGTCCAGCAAATTCCTTATTTTTGTTTGTTTGTCCCATCATAGGCTGCATGTGCCACGAGCGGTGATGGCCTTTACGAGGGCCTTGAGTGGTTGAGCGCCAACATCAAGCGGCGGGTGTGAGAGGTGGCCTAGGGCTTGCTCACAATCATACGTTATGATCTTTCATGACCTCGAAAAGCCGTACATTCACCTCTGACGCCCGCTCTTCTCTGCTCTCTGCCCATATCGAGTCGATCACTTTTCTTTTTACCTTCCATCTCCCTAGTGCAGGCCTCTTCCTCTTCGCCGTTACGGAACCTTCCAAGCCGCCTTGCCTATTCAGTGTAAATCTGTGCCGCAGCGCGCCTTCACGAATTGCGCTTCTTAGAGCCGGTATCTAGTGCATGTTACCCGTAGGTTTATACAATACGACGACGTGGTCTAATGACCTGTATGAGGCAGAGTGACTCGGTCTGGCTGCTATCGATTTTCTCCCGGGAAGAGGCGCCCCACAGCGTCCGCCTCCCGCCGCCGCTTGTCCCCGAGCTCTCGCGACGGCGCATCTCTGCATGACGCACCGTACTTCGCCAGCTTTTCGAGCAGTGCCTGCAGGCGCTTCAGCTTGATGCTGCTGTACGTCGTCTGGCGGTTCGCCGGCACAGAGGAAGTCCGCGACGTTATCTTGCAGCACGATCGATGTGGTCTGCCCGCCGGAACGGTTAGGATGGGTGGAAAGATGCGCCGTGCACGGGGACGTACGGAGCGGATCTCGCTGAAGACGGAGGTCAGGTGCGAGCGCCCGGTCGCTTTCAGCTGATCCTCGAGGAAGTCGATGTCGACCAGGATGTTCGAGATCGCGTTCTCGTTCATGGTTGGGATGTTGCGGTCGGCCAAGAAGTCCTGCAGACGCGCGTCAGCGCGACCTGGGCACACGCGGCACTCACCATGAGACACTGCGCGAATGTACGCGACCGCGCCGCGGTAACGCCTCGTCCTTGTATACCTCCTTAATGACGAGCGAGTCCACGACGGTCGTAAGCCAGTTGACGAGCTCGTAAAGTTACATGCTCGTGCATCCTCTCGCGTGCTTTCGGCGTCCAGTCGTACTCTCGGACAGCTCGAAAAGTCGTCGAGCTTGGACGTGATGAGCATGCTGATGCGCTCGAGAGCGCGCGCGTGAGTGTCTTGGAAAACGAGCCGGCGGCGGTCAGGCGGATGACGCCGCCGCGCTGCGTTGATCTGCCCGTGGGACGTCAGTGGAGGACGAGGATAGGGATTCGGAGCAACGGACCGCAGGCTGGTGAGAGAGCGCTCCAGCTCCGCGCACGCGACCTCGAAGTGTTCGAGGTTCGTAATCATCTGGGCGAGTTGAGACAGCGTGGACGACTTCGAGAGACGCTCGCCGTAGCTCTCGCTGACGTGGTTTGAGAGGATGGCATCGAGAGACTGCAGTAGCTCGGGAGATCAGCTGCGGCGGATTTCAGAGGAAAGTTCCTTCACCTTGCTGAGAAGCTCGTCCGTTTCGATGGTGCTGTGACACTCCTTCGATAAATTTGGTAGAAGCGTTGCACGAAGTTGCGTATCTGAACCATTCAGTCAGCGGTGCGCCTAGCCGGGTTGCTGTGGCTGCATACGTCTTCGCACGATAGGTAGAAGCTTTGCGACCACGGAAGTTCAGAGGTGCTGATAGCCTGAGCCAAACTTCTCAGAAGAGAGTGCGCACAATCGGCAAAGATACATACATACCTAGTTAACTCCTCTTGTTCGGATCTCTTGATCCAGACACACCCTCAGGACCAACCGCGTCTTTCTCAGCAGCCTTCTCAACGTGCATGGGTTGGTAGTCATCTTGTAGAACAATCTACATCCGCATCTCTCAATCATATTGTCTAGCTAGCTGTTTCAAAGGACTTACGTCTTTGAATCGCTTGCTGAATTGCCTCTCCAGAAGGGTGGCATACTTCTCGAACAACCGCAAAATTAGAGTGTGGAGGGCTTGTGTTGAGTAAGAATACGCCTATCACCTATGCGATCAGCGTAGGTCCCTCGTAAAGACTGATGACCGCACCTCCAATGTCAAGATAAATGACATCATAGATTCCTTCACCCGCAGGTAGCTATCCGGCTCATCTCATTTCGCAGCGCCTGTTCGACCGCGCCAGTCAATCGCTCTACGAGCGCGTCCCAGAGTTCCTCGACTTCTTCCTCCTTGACTTCTCGTTCTGACCGGAAAGAACCGGTCGTCTGCAGACGTGCGACTCGATAATGAAGAAACCTGTGATCTCTTCGTCTCAGAGCCCAAAGCATGGAGTTGTAAGGGGTACGGGAGGATGAGGTCGGATTGTGCCTGTCCAAAACACTTCATTAGAAGACACGCAGTGAGCGAGAGGAAGGCCTAACCTTGCGGTCGGCTTGGTAGGACTTGCGTAGCTCGTCCAGCGAGTCAAGTGTGGGGTAGATGTGGATGCTCTGGTATAGAGGCTTGAAGTCGACCTTCATGGCCTCGTTATCGAAAACATCATCTGTGCACGGGATAAGAGGAGAATGCGAGAGATCTCGTCGACTGACATTCTGTCTTCTCGTAAGTCACAGTCTCCACGGCACCCCACACGGCTCAGGCGCAGCATGGGATCCTTCTCTCGCCGCGCTCTCCACGCGTTTCGTGCGGTATTCCATGCTCTCGAGAGCAAGCCTGCCTACCTTTCCCTTTCCCGTCAAGTTGCGTATCTCAAGCAGCCATTGCTTCGTTGACGCCGTCACTGCGTCCTTGATTTGCCCGCCAGCGAGGGCAGCGAGGAGAGGAGATGCTGGAACAGCGCGTCTGAGACAGTGACGTCGGGGGCATGCTTGGATGTCCTCAAGATTTCTCAAGCGTACTGGGATGATGAAATTGCATTGATAAAGACGCGTACAGCGATTCCGTACCAAGAAGGACGAACTCAGCGCACTCCAGTACTTGCCCTCCTTCACCATCATCTCGCCAACCCGGTCAACGACGTCCAACACGCGCAAGCTCGCCTGCAGGTTGTCGATGGCCTCGTCCAGGTTCGCCGCAGTCTTCTTGGACTGCAGGTGCGCGCGCTTCTTGTCGGCGAGCCCCGCGCCGACCTGCTCGACGGAGGAGTCAAGGGTGCCGATCTTGTCGCGCAGATTGTGCGTGTACGACTTGACGGTGAAGAGAGTAGACACGGACGAGATAAAGTCCTGGTAGTTGTCGCCACATATCTTTTTCGATTTCGTCGTCCTTGGCGTCGATCAGAGCTTGCAGGGTGCGCAGGTAAGCATCCTGTTGCCGGTTGGTGTGGATTGTTTCTTGATGATTGGGCCAAGTTGCTCAAGATCTCAGAAGAAGATGACGGATCAAGGAGATGAATTTGTTGCAGTTGCTGTTCGATGTTTTCTTGGGTGAATTGCGGTCGCCGTCGAGGAGGCATGCTGGAAGATGAAGGATTGAAGGCAAGTAGCATCGCGACCTTTCGCGTCGAACCCCGGATCAAGGTAGGGTACTATAGAGTCAGCGGGCCTGTCCAGTTCAAATTCAAGTTTCAACCCGCCGCGTCTGCGGCTTCCAAGCTCCAGGAGACTTCATCGCAAACACTATCTTGTAAAGTTGTCGTCGCAAGTCCAGAGGAATGTTGACATTCACGCCTCTCTCTGGTTCAGCACACACACCGCGCGCACCGTTCCGCTTGCATACCTTCTTCAAGTTGACGATGTCAAAATCCTACTCGACTACTCGCTGCTCTCCTGACTGGTGTCAGAGCCTTCGTCGTCTGCGGTGAAGGAGGAACATAGAAAGCCAATGAATACCACTGGGAGCAGTACTGCCAGAGGCTTAAAGAGTGCGTTGAATGGTTATATATCCGCATGTCCTTCTTTAACGCAGCCG
The DNA here is from genome assembly GCA_019914985.1 of Auriscalpium microsporum. Classification (NCBI taxonomy): domain Eukaryota; kingdom Fungi; phylum Basidiomycota; class Agaricomycetes; order Russulales; family Auriscalpiaceae; genus Auriscalpium; species Auriscalpium microsporum. The sequence continues at coordinate 477 of JAHLMG010000016.1, read as the reverse complement.
TGGCCCAGGCTCGCGCCGTCTATCGACCTTGTATTGCTGTCACACACGGAGATCTCGCACACTCTGGTCTCTTTGCGTATGCCTCGTCAAGATTGGGGGCTGAAGGCTCCCGCGTATTCGACTCTGCCTGTACAAGCCATGGCGCGCATCGCGGCTTCCGAGGAATCAGAGGGAATTCGTGACGAAGAGACGTTGGAGGGCCAGAGGATCGCACGAATTCCCAGGGGATGGCGACGACGCTGACTTCATGAATGCTCGTGAGGACGGTCAGCCGGCGGAGGGGATCATGTCCACGTCCTCTACGAAAACGCGACAATATGTCGCGACACCCCGCAAGAGGTGCACGACGCGTTTTGACGCAGTCAAATACCCTGCGCTACTCCCAGCCACCCCATCTATCAGGTCCGATATTTTAGGCCTCCACCGTCTTGTAAAGCTCACGCGACTTCGTCGCAGGCAAATGCCAGGGCTTGACTA